>CM035844.1:361928540-363128540 GCA_020510985.1 Pholidichthys leucotaenia
CCTCATATGCCGAATGCTTTGGCTCAACAAGACAATATTGTCCGCAAAATCTAGCTCTTCGAGCTTCTGTCATGATCCGGTGCACAGGCGGAAGCCGTGCTTAGTTGTCTGATTAATTTTGGCCTTCCTGGTTGTTTATTTTTTTCTGTTCACCTGGTTTGCTGTATTTGGTTCCTGTTTTTGGTTAAGTTCATTATTGGTTTCAGTATTTCCTTTTTGGTTTATTGTGTTGATCATTGCTGCCTCTGTGACAGCTCGCGCGTCACTTCCAGCTGTCAGATTCTGTTCGCAGGCTGTCACGGCTGCCAGCAATGCTCGCCACTCATGGCCCCGCAGGTGTTTGCAATCCGTGGGGTTGTCTGTTTAAGCCGTGGATGCCACTTCTCTGGTGCAGCGGTGTCAAACCTTCCCAGTCAGGAATCCCCTGGACACCTTGTTTAACCTGTTGAACTCTGTTCAACTTCCCTAAAAATGCCTAAAAATAACATGCCCAAAGTAAATCAAAAGCTGTTCTTCAATCCTTTGCAACATCTTCATGGGGTTGGTCTCATTTAAAAGAAAACACTCTGAATTTTTTGGCAAAACAGTCATAATTTCTCTAAGTGCTCCTGCCACTGAGTAACAAGAAAGTTCGCCTGGGTGTTTTTTTAGATACAAATGCTTGCAAATAACATACAGCTGTCAGATACTGGCTGGAAAACACAACAGAAATGTAGAACCAAGTGTTTTCAAGCTCAGGTCAAAATTTTGTAAAAATTCCACAAAAAATGAATATATTACACAGCTTTTTTCTCAGGTTGTAACAAGGCTGTGTCTGTACTGGAAGACCAGAAATACAGCTTTTTTTTTCAGTGCGCACTGAGACACACTAAGATGCAGAGACGTGACTGCCCACGGAATTCACAGAGTTCAAGGGGTTAAGCTGTTATTTTTTTTTTCTGTTTTGCTCACATCCTTGTTTTTGTCTGTCATTTTTTTCTCGCTTTTTCGTTGGTTTGTGTGTGTGTGTCTTGAATTATTGTTAGTTAATAAAATTGCAAAAACTCAGTCTGCGTTTGGTGTCCTGTTTGCCCTTGGGGAGGGCCATTCATGACAGAACGCCGCTGGCAGTCGGATGCCAGCGGACTGTGAGTTTCGTTTTTTGGTTTCCCTTCTGTAAATTTTCTTTAGAGTTCATTTTTCCCTGCTGGCATGGCAGCGTTTCTGGACTTCAGGAGGTTTGGCCTTGATGATGAGGAGTGCTGGGCGGCTGATTCGTTGAAGGACATTATATCAGACGTCCGCCTGACCCACACTCCAAAGGAGGAGCTCCAGGTTTGGGACTGCGCAGCACAGGTGATTGAGGGCTTCCCCCGCCTGTGGAGCATCCCGGAACTCACAGACCTCCTCACCTCTGTGTATCGCGCACAATACTGACTTCGCGGGCTGGGGAGAGCCCCACCGCCACCTGAACCTCTGCCGCGGAGAAAATGCTCCTGGGGACGGAAGCGCTGAACTTGGGACCGCAATCCAGTTGCAGTCCCGCCTCCCTCTATCGGACTGAGTCCTGCAGCCAGCTGCATTGAGTATGTGCACTCGATGGGCTGAGCGCAGAGGAGCTGGAGGAGCGCCAACAGGTGATTGCAGCTGAGAGAGAGCTAATTTTGGACTATAAGCCTTGGCTCCTCCTCAAGCTTCTGCTGGAGGGAGCGTCACCAGCCCAAAGGGAGTCTGAGCCAACGGCAGAGCATCCCCAGACTCCGGGGCTGTGCCCATCACATCTGATGTCGTCCACAGCTCCCGGGAGAACAACATCCAGCCCCACTGCAGCCACCACCGAGCCCCTGGAATTAAGGCAAGTACCTTTTCATTTTATTACACCTAATAATGAAATGTCTTGCCTAGTCCTGGTGGTGAAGCTCGGCAGCAGCAGCCCGCTGTGGCCGAACTTTCACCATTTGCTGCTGTTTTGCCCGCACCTTTTCCTGTATTCCCCAAGGCTCCGTTATTTGCGGAGGAGAATCCTGTTGCAGTCCTGCAGCTGCACCCAGGATGAGAGGAGAGCGCCACCTATGCTCAGGAGCATGAGCCGGTAGTGGAGTATTCCCTGACCCCAGCAGCATGGGAGGAAGCATCAGTGGTTGGAGGGTCTCCTGCTGCAGCCGACATATCCAGAGGTGCACCAGAGCCAGCTGCTCCAGCGGTGGTCCCACCAACCTTCCAGCCAGAGTCCAGGGTTGTTGCAGCGTCGTCAGAGTCCTGGACAGCGGTGGAGCTCAAGCTCAGGCAAGGTTCCTTGATTAATCTAGAAAAATCTTGCCTGGCTCTTGGCTGGGGGAACCGGGTGCTGTCGTCAGCTGCACTTGAGCTTCCCCCACCGGGCTCCACTGCTGCCAGTCACTCAGATCTGGTGTGTGTCTGTGCTTTCCTGTCCTTTCTCCTGAGGTCTCTGTGGGTCCCGCCTACCTGCCAGAGGCCACCATGGGTGCTGCGATGCCTCTGTCCGAGGCCTCTGCAGGTGCTACGCCCCAGCCCGGGGCGTCTGGGGGTGCTGCCCCCCCCCCCGGTTGTGGTCTCCATGGGTGCTGCTCTCCCTTTGGTCGAGGTCTCCGTGGGTGCTGCTCCCCCTCTGGTCGAGGTCTTCGTGGTTGGGCTGCACGGTGGCGCAGTGGTTAGCACTGCGGCAGCACAGTTTACCCTTGGCCGGGGGATTGTGGGGATCGTGGGATCGTGGGTTCGATCCCAGCCCCCAACCAACAGTGATCTGTGTGGAGTTTGCATGTTCTCCCCGTGTTGCGTGGGTTTACTCCGGGATTTCTCCGGTTTCCTCCCACATGCCAAAGACATGCATGTTAGGTTAATTGGCTGTTCTAAATTGTCCCTAGATATCTGTTTCCTATAGGCCCTTAGAATAGAGGGTTAGTATTAATGAAAGCGCTTTGAGTGGTCTTTGTGACTAGAAAAGCGCTATATAAGTGCAGGTTAGTTAGTTAGTTAGTTGCTGCTTCCCCTCCAACTGGGTCGTCGTGGGTGCTGCGCCCCAGCCTGGGTCCACCATGGGTGCTACCCCCCCAGCTCAGGGGCCACCATGAGTGCAACGCCTCTGTCCAAGGCCACCGTGCATGCAACAAATCCATCTGAGGCCACCGTTGCTGCGACGCCTCCATCCATGGCTACCGTGGGTTCGACGCCTCCATCCGAGGCCTTCATGGGTACAACACCTCAGCCCGAGGCCACCGTGGTGTGATGCCTCCGTCCGAGGCCGCTGCGGATGCTGCTTTCCCGCCATCTGTGGTCTCCAAGACTGCTGTTTTCCCACCGTCTGTGGTCTCAGAGGGTGTTGCCTTTCTGCCGTCTGTGGTCTCCGAGGGTGCTGCTATCTCGCTGTCTGTGGTCTCCGAGGGAGCTGCTACGTCCCAGTCCGGGGCTGCTGTGGGTGCTACTATGCACCGGTCCGGGGACACTGCGGGTGCTGCTACGCCCCAGTCTGGGGCCGCCGCGGGTGCTGCTTCACCCCGGTCTGAGACCGCCACAGATGCTGCTACACCCTGGTCCGGGGCTGCTGTGGGTGCTGCTATGCCTGAGGTCACTGTGGGTCCCTCGCCTTCACTGGGGCTTGTTGAGGGTCACTGGGCACCGCTGGAGGTTCCCGCTAGTTGGCCACCTGTCGCAGAGGGACGTCGCCTCCTGGCTCTCATGGTCTGTGTGGGGGGCTGGATCAGGCTGCCGCCCCCCCCTGTGCTAACGGCCCGCAGGCTCAGGGATGCTGGGAGGCCACCAGACAGATAGGGTCCTCCATTCAGGGGGCTCAGGGACGGCGGGCGGCCAGCTGATGGGCCAGGCCATCCGGGGTGGTTGCTCAAGAACTCTGGGTGGCCACTTGATGCTTTTGATTGTACGCTCTGGTGGTTCTGGGACTCTGGCAGGCCGCCTGAGCTTCCTCGGTTTCTCCCCTATTTATCCACTATTACAGTAAAGAACTGGAGAAAAACAAAGACAATATTAAAAATACATGGACAATACTCAACAGTATCCTTGGAAATAAAAGCAGAAATACAAGCAACCCAACTAATATTCCAAAAAATAATAAAACGACTCAGAGTGTGAATATAGCTTCACCTGCAGATGAATTTAATAATTTTTTTGTTAACATTGGACCTAATCTGGCCCGAGAAATACCCACTACGGTGCCTACAGGTGATACAATATGCAATAACACTGCTGTAAAAGACTCCATCTTCATAAAGAACACAGACGAAAGAGAGGTCATTGAAATTGTTAAATCGTTCAAAAGTAAAACATCTACGGACTGTGATGGTATTGACATGCTATTAGTCAAAACTGTTATCGAATGCATAGTAAAACCACTGACGTATATCTGTAACCTGTCTCTCCAATCAGGTATATTTCCCAATGCAATGAAAATAGCTAAAGTAATTCCGATATACAAGACGGGCGACAGAGGGGAACTCTCAAACTATAGACCAATTTCACTATTACCACAATTTTCCAAGATACTTGAAAAAATATTCTATGAGAGAATTGACAACTTCATACTGAAGAATGATTTATTGTGTGAGCAGCAATATGGGTTCAGACACAAGAGGACAACTGCATTTGCTCTAATGGAATTTATAGAAAAAATATCAACAGCCATTGAAAATAAAGAGTATTCAGTTGGAGTATTCCTAGATCTTAAAAAAGCATTTGATACAGAAGATCACAATTTATTATTAAAGAAACTACAAAATTGTGGTATTAGAGGGGTAGCACTGTCCTGGTTAAGTAGTTACTTAAAGAATAAATATCAGTATGTATGTGTTAGCAACAAAAACTCAGAGTTACTGAAGGTCACCTGTGGAGTCCCACAGGGTTCAGTTTTGGGACCATTATTATTCAATATGTATATAAACGATATATGTAAAGTTTCAGAAAAAATGGACTTAATACTGTTTGCCGATGACACTAATCTGCTATGCAGTGGAAACAATTTGGAACAACTTCTGGATACACTCGGAAAGGAATTAGGAAAGCTTAAACTGTGGTTTGATTCAAACAAATTAACGCTCAATTTAAGTAAGACAAAATTTATAGTCTTTAACAACCATCACAACAACCCAGTACCCAAACTCAGTGTAAATGGTGTAGAGATTGAAAGGGTATCTGAAACTAAATTTCTTGGAGTAATAATTGATAACAAACTGTGTTGGAAGTCACATATTAATTATATTAAAGGTAAAGTATCCAAATCAATTGCAATATTACACAGAGTGAAATATTTGCTGAATCAACCCACACTATACACCTTGTATCATTCATTAATACTCCCATACATGACATATTGTAATGAAGTATGGAGAAATACATATAAAACAAACATATATCCACTCTTTATGCTTCAAAAGAGAGCTATTAGAATAATAAACAAAGCAGCTTACAGGGAACCAACAAACCCACTTTTTCTTAAACAAAAAACTCTCAAGTTGAAAGATCTGGTTGACTTTAAAACTGCAATAATAATGTTCAAAGTGAAGAATTTATCACTGCCCGCAAATATCCAAAAGTTCTTCCAAACAAGGGAGAAACGATATCACTTCAGAGGAACATGTATATTTCAAAAGCCTACAGTGAGAACAACCACCAAGCAACGCTGTATTTCAGTGCAAGGAGTCAGATTATGGAACGATTTTGGACCTGAATTAAAATCATGTACAACGCTTGGACAATTTAAACAAAAACTAAAGGAAGAAATACTCCAAACATATTTACAAGACGACATGTAAAATCACATAAGGATTGACATATCCAGCCTGTGTTGTGTTGTAGCTTTGTTTTTTTTTTCTTTTTTTTTTTCTTTTTTTTTCTCTGTGACATTTTGTCTTAGATTTGTTTTTTAATAGTAACCGCTTAACTTAGCCTAGCTTAGTTTTCTTTTTTCTCTCAGTCACATTTTGTCTTAGCTTTGTTTTAAATTGTAATCGCTCTTGTCTTGTTTTTCTCTTTTTTCTCTTTTGAATTCTTGGATGGAATATGGGTGGGCAATATAAGCTGCGGCTTCAGCCATCACCCATTTGGGATAACTTACGTGGAATTGTATAGTAGGAGGAGTCTTTGTCTAATTTGACCTTGTTGTTATATTATACAGTTTCTTTTAACCTGTACTGTACTATCCGAAATAAAAATTCATTCATTCATTCATTCATCCCCGGGGGCCCTTGAAACATCATCACCTGTTGTTCTGTGTTGTGGTTCATGAGTGTTTTCTTGTTGGTTTTTTTGTTTGTTTGTTTTGTCTCGGTCCCTCCGTGCCTGGATTCCCCCTCCTCCCCCCCAGGGTGGGTTGCTTTTCTTGTTGGGGGGGGGTCTCTTGTGTGTGTGTGGGGGGGGGTTCTTTTTTGTTTTTCTGTGATGCTATCCTGGGTGTGTCTGGGAACCACCCCTTGAGGAGAGGGCTCTGTCATGATCTGGTGCACGGGCGGGGGTTGTGCTTAGTTGTCTGATTAATTTTACCCTTTTCTGGTTGTTTATTTTTTTCTGTTCACCTGGTTTTTGCTGTATTTGGTTCCTGTTTTTGGTTAAGTTCATTATTGGTTTCAGTATTTCCTTTTTGGTTTATTGTGTTGATCATTGCTGCCTCTGTGACAGCTTGCTTGTCACTTCCGGCTGTCAGATTCTGTTTATGGGCTGTCACGGCTACCAGCAATGATTGCCACACATGGTCCTGCAAATGTTTGTAATCCGGGGGGTTGTCTATTTAAGCCATGGCTGCCACTTCTCTGGTGCAGCAGCGTCAAACCTTCCCAGTCAGGAATCTCCTGGACACATTGTTTAAGCTAAGTTATTTTCTTTCTGTTTTGCTCACATCCTGAGCGTATGCCGCCATCAGTGTGTGAATGTGTGTGTATCATTGCTGCTAGAGGTTTCTTCCTGTTAAATGGGAGTTTTTCCTCTCCACTGTCGCTAAGTGCTTGCTCACAGGAGATCGTCTGATTGCTGAGTCTTTCTGAAATTGTGGGGTTTTCTCTGCATTTTGTAGCGCTATGAGATAACCTTTGTTGTGATGTGGCACTATATAAATAAAGCTAAATTGAATTGAATTGAATTAAATTGAACTGAATTGAATCTCTTCCTCTTGTTCATGGTTGCATGAAGTAGCTGGTAGAAGCCATCCTTTTCCTCATCTGTGGCCTCGTTTGTGGGAGCATAGACTTAGATGATAGTTGCATTCTGGCACTTAGACTTGAATCTGGCAGTGATGATTCTCTCAGACATGGGCTCCCACTCAATTAGACTCTTTGCAGTCTCTCTGGTAATGAGAATTCCTACATCTCGGCTTTGATCCTTGTGTTCTTCTGGTAGACCCAAGTTGCTGAAGGATTCTTCTTCTTGTAGTGTTATCTACCCTGGGCCAAGCCATCTCATTTCACTGACTCCCATGATGGCAATGTTCAAGTGTTTCATTTCAGCAATGGCTTGCTTGAGCTTCCCTTTATGGTACAGTTTTCTGACATTCCAAGTCGTGATCCTTTTGGGGTGATAGGGGACAGAAACTTTGGCCTTTCTGGCACCATAGGCCGTCCCCTGTAGTTGTCATCTAGTGATCCATCTAGTGATATGCATATATGGTGGTGTACAAACACAACAGCGATGGTTTCTGGTTTATAACAATGGGGTGGCCTGTGATGGAGTCAAATTCCCGGTCTGAATTTTCATCCCAGTCTGCCCCTGAATATCATCCATACCAAAGCGGGATAAACTGTCAAAATATCTGTGTGATTTACTGAAGTGAGTTGAAACCAAAAGGTTGGCTACCCTACTATTTCCTAGGATTAGATTACACTTAGTAATGTTCCTCACCATCTCTGAAATATTTGTAGGAATTTAAATTAATGGTGGATTTGTTATCTCTCTAGTCAAACTTTGTGAGTTTGTAGTATTTTAAAGGATCATCTTGTAATCCTGACCACTAGCCTTTTAAAATGGTACTGCAGTCCAAATTCAAAACAGTGGAAAGTGTTGTCCCCCTACCAGACGTGAGTCATGGTTGACAAAGACTGAGAACCTAAGTCTTCTACATCTTTCTAATGATTCTCCACTACTGATCCTCCTTTTATCACACCTATGGTCATGGAGCTGTTTTTCCTGAGGGCAAGGCTTTTTAGGTCAGGTAGAAAAGATCTTTGGTCATCCTGTCCTACTTGTCTCCATGACTGCAGTGCACCATGTTATTCCATGTTATTTTCCCTTTGAAATATAATTAACTCCAGTTTTAGGAAGTAGTCTGTCTACACAAAAAAGCAAACCTTTCCTGGATGGTTTTTGAGCTTTTCAAATGGGAATGTCAAGGCTGTATCACTGTTGTTAGAGAAGCCAATTTTTTCAACTTCAGTGTTTATTGTGTCTCTGGTGACACTTCGGGGTTATTTATTTTTTTTTATAGTTTATTACATAAACTGAGTTACAGGTATCCTTAAAATCCCTTAGCAGTCCAGCCAGTTTCCAGCCAATGTGAAATGTTCCACAGGTGGAACACCGGAATTTTAAGAGGTTAAAAATAAAGAAACCACAGATTTTTTTCACTTAGCAACTCCTCATGTTGCCTGCTTGTTAGTTTGGTTTGTAACAGAAATCTTTGGTTGCACCAGAGTGGCTTTTATTTCATTGTTGCTCCTCTTTGTGAATCAGACTGAGGTAAAAGGGTGTATCAACATATGCTTGTGTAATACTGGAATTTTTAAACGGAATTTACAAAGGGCCCATCCAAGCCAGACATGTTCAATTGCAAATTTAAATGAGTCATCAAAAATCAATCTTAATATCAATTGGTGGATGGAGATTTGTGTCTTTTTGCTTCCTTTCATACCCCATCTGTCAGCGGCAGACAAACACGAACTGTGTGGAGCTCCCGTCGGATATATGGGAAGCGGTGGGTGGCCGCTCTGATGTCTTCATCCACCGTTTGGTGAGCAGTCAAACCGGAACAGAATTTCATTATAATGGAATAAAGGAAAACCAGCTTGGTCCACTAAGGACATGCAGCCTTTGGGGTTTTAGTGCAAAGAATGCTGACCTTTTCAATCCACTTTTAGTGTCTTTTTTTGTTGCTTGCTTAAATAACCTTAGGTTCATTTTATTGTCTTTGCAAACTTATTTAGAGGAAAGTCAATATTTGCAGTTACTTTTGGAACACACAGAGGAGGTAGAATAAGGGAAAGATGATTATAGGCTTTTCTATAAACAGTGGATGGGTATAAGGCCCTTCCCACCCCTGTCCGTGACACCCACCTGCCCCTGAATCAGACTAAGAGTACATTTGAAATTACTCCAGTTGATATAATAATGCAGTGCTATCGTCATATTCTTTATGTAGAAAATTGAAGATATACAGTAATAGTAAATAATAAAAAAGTTGAAAATATAGACAATATAATTACAAACATCCATCCATTCACCCATCCATCTTCTTCCACTTAATCCTTTTTGGGTCGTGGGGGGGCTGGAGCCTATCCCAGCATCTTTGGACGAGAGGCAGGGTACACCCTGGACAGATTGCCAGTCCATCGCAGGGCCAACACAAAGAGACAGACAACCATTCACTCTCACAGTGAATTATTCACTCTGTTCTGTGAGAGTGAATAATTACAAACAAATATAGAATATCAAAATTTGGAAACAATTTACAAGTCTTGAATTGTTGAGAATGTATTAAAAAAGAAAAAAAAATATACTAAAACTTTAACATATATACATAAAAATAAAAAATATATAAAATATGGAAAATATTTTTATAAAGATACTGAAAATTTCAAGTATATACATAAAAATAAAAAACATTAATATAAAATATAAAAATGTGGAAACATTGAAATGTAGGACATGTATAAAAACTTAAATGCAAAATGTTGAAAAATATACATTAAAAATACAAAAAAAAATATCAACTGGATGATGGTCCATTGTAAAACTTAGTAACATTTGATAATAAAATCTAAAATTTAAAAAGGGTTAAGTGTTCACATAGCAAAGAAAAAAAAATCTTTATCACACAAATGATAATTTTTTTCCACTTCACTACCACATTTAAGCAGGTCAGACTGACAGTCCAATTTTGATTTAACTTAAAACACCATACAATGTAATATGTGCTTATTTTTAATGTGATATGTAAATACCATGCTGGTTTGGAAATTGTGGCAGTCAAATATTTGAGCATTTTTAAAAAACATGATAAACCATAATAATCTCTCAATACATGCTGGCAATTCAACTTGATTGCTGGAACAAATATATTAGTATTATTATGAAACTTTTTTATTGCCAATTAAGAAATTTAAAATGGTAATGAGTTTGTCCTGATGGTGGCACTACAGGAAAGGCTGTAGGAGCATTAATTATAAAAGACAAAATGATCTCATCATATGCACATTTATATTTTATGTCAATGGACACTCATTCCTGCACCCGACTAGAGTCAAACTTGATGATTGATTCTACACTGAATAGTCAGTATTTATTACAGATTTAGTTACCAGGTTAAATCATACAGTAGAACTAATATAAAACTGGAGGTAATTTTTAAATGTAATTTCAATATACTCTGCTACACCTCCTTACATAAACATTTTTCTCACCAGATATGAAGAACCTCATAAATCTATTGATTTTGAACTGTAAAACATGGACACAGGAGCACAAACAAAATACAGAACAACAACGGAGAGCAAGAAAATAATGTTGTACATGAATTCTACAACTTATTAATATGAGCTGTATTTAGACAGATACTTTATTTCGAACAAAAAAGTATAACAAAAACAAAACAAATGACAAATGCAATAAAGTAACAGTATACAGTGTTCGAAAGGGAGAAGGAAGAAGTGAATGGAAGGATTCTGGTTTCTCGTTTTCACAAAATGGAGTTGAACTGAAATAATCAGCAATTAGTTTACGTTTTGAGTTTTTAATCTGACTAACTATGCTGGTACAAAAACAGTAATTGTGTTGTCCAAAGCCTCTGGAGATCATGAATGTTTCAGCACTGGCCAATATTTTGGTATTTTGCAAGATGACAAAAAGTGCAGTTTGGATCTCATGGAAAAATTCTATGTTACACTGAGTTATATGAATTTTTATGAATATAAATTTTTCTTATAAAGCTTAATGTGTATACCTAGGAAATCCTGTCACTGTATTTGGAGTTGTTGAGTAGTGGGAAAAAAACAGGTTGAAGGATGCTGATGTGACTGTGAATGCTCAGTTCTATCACTGACTGTTCAGCTTATCACTAGTGTTTACTGCATGGACTCAGCAGATACAATCTTAGTCATGAAAGAAATAATCAAGAGGCTCAGCAAGCCTTATCACGCTGAGTCATGAATGAACTTATCAAGAAGAGACCCCATCCGGACAGTCCCTTGGATACATATTAGCCAGAAACACTGTTAGTTAAGCCAATGCACTGCGGCAGTCTGTGAAAGCTGTACTCTGTATTGTCTTCCGCTGATCAGTGCATATTAAATTTGCTGAAACTTTGATCCTGCCTGATTTTTGGTAAGGAATTTTTCCAACATACTTGGTGCACCAAACAGGGACTTCAGATACCCCTCTTTTCCTGGTTCTGGCATTTTTGGACCGAGACAGCTAGTGCACAGCTGCTAAGAAGACCTCCTCAACCGATTCCAGAGGGTTGACTTTGCGGAAGTGAGGCGAGGTCCGGAGATGCTGGGAGCGGATGGGGGGGGGGGGGGGGGTGACAGAGCTGAACTGAAGGCAGACTGAAGTGAATAAATTTAATTATTAATGGTTTATAGATGTCTCGTGGCGGTTCGAGTCCGGTCGTTGTAATTATGCGTAAAAGTTGAGATAAGGTACCAGTTCGAGCCCGGTTGGGTAAAGCACCGTGGCTTTAGAGAACCGCTCAGTGAAAATGCATTTTTACTGGAATTTAGTTTGAGTCTAAATTCGGGAAATAAGCGCGTGGAAGGATACAGAGTTCCGCAGAGTGGTATCAATGACCGAAGAAAAAAATAGAAGAAGAAAAAAATTGAGAAAAACAGAGAAAAAATGGTTATAATAAGAAATAGCTTTAAAATAAAGACAAATAACTTTAATATAATAAGGACTTGTCATAGTCCGGTCTGCTCATTATCCGCAGGTGCACGCACACCTGATCTCGTTAGGCTGGGCCTATATCTTCCACGCTGCCCGGAGTGGCAGTGCGGAGATGTCTCACTGCGCTCCAGGAGAGCTCCATCGCCTAATCGTCTCAGTTACCAGAGCCACAGTGGAGCCAGCCCTCACCTACACCGGAAAGAGCCAACTGGCCTTCCACGTAAGCTCCATTGACAACTTACCACTTCCTACTAATCCCCTGTGCACAGGCGGAGTCTGTGGCGGTGGACTTACCAGCCTCCTTCCCTCACCACCTTCACCTACACTCTCCTGCCGGGACAATACCACCATCTGAAGAGCACTGTCTCCCTGGCCACAGCCGCTACATTGAACAGGAGAAACTCACCATCTGTTCCCACAGTAAGCTACACAATAACGGTTTAACTCCAGTTGTGACACCCAGTAACCATCTCTCACTGTGTGTCTCCAGGGTTGCCAGGCCGTACGGTGTCTCGCTCAGTTCCCAGCAGTTCCAGTTAGCACTCACTCCACTATTCATTCACACTGGTTGTTAATAAACATAATTGTATCAATTTGGAGTCTGTGTCTTGTCACTGGGTCAGCAAACCATGTCAGTACATCTCCGCCAGAACGACCCAGCTGACAGCGCTTTGGTGCGCCGTGTCAACTGCATGGAGATTCAAATTGATCAATTGGTTTATCGGCAGCAGACCATTCTAAACCAGCTAACTCGGGTCACAGAACGGATGGATAGACTAACTAATTCCCATCCCTTTTCCCAGGCCTTACCTGTCGCCAGCAGCTCCTCGACTCCCGCTAGCATTCCAGCTAACCAGCTCAGGAAGACTCCTCCTGTTCGGCTTACTCCCGTACCAACTCCCAGCCATTTCAACGGTAAGTTGGGCGAAACCAGGGGGTTCGTTATGCAATGCGAGGTGGTGTTTCAACGGGTGCCAGAGGACTTCCCTTCCGACCATAGTAAGATCGGTTACAGTATGTTATTAACCCGTTGGAGGGGAGAGCACTAGCTTGGGCCTATGCGGTAATGGCTAGGGCAAATTATGCTAGTCTCACTTTTGGCCAATTCATTAGTGAATTTAATGACGTGTTTGATCATTCCAATCGAGATAGCGTTCTCACCACCCGCCTATTAAATCTAAGGCAGGGGTCTAGGGCGGTGGCAGATTATGCCGTAGACTTCCGGGTGGCGGCTACTGAAGTAGGTTGGGAAGACGCTTCTCTTTGCTGCATTTTCATCAGGAGCCTCAGTGCTAGCCTTCGGTATGAGTTAGCCCCTTTAGAGAAACCAACTAGGTTATCAGAGCTCATTTCTCTGGCCATTAATCTGGATAATAGACTGAGGGAGCGAGCAGCGGAACGTAGGTCCTATGGACTGTCCGGGGAACCATCTCGCCATTCTCCTCAGTCCTCAATATTGGCCTTTCTGTCCTCTGGAACCCTCAGTGCCCGCGGAGCCTATGACGGTGGGGCATTCTAGGCTATCTATGGCAGAGAAACAGCGTCGCCGCAAGCTTGGGTTGTGCCTGTATTGCGGGAGCGGGGAGCATGAGGTCGGGCGTGTCAGCTTTGGCCAAAAAGGGGAGGTCCATGCGTTAGAGTAGGGGGACTCAAGGACGTAACCTGGGCTAATCCCCCATCCAGGTTGCTTCTTTCCATTAGGTTCATACACAAACACACAGAGATACCTACACAGGCCTTAATTGACTCCGAGGCTGAGAAAAGCTTTATGTCTAGAGACCTGGCAACCCGTTTGGGTCTTTGCTGCGTTCCCCTTGAGTCTCCTCTCCAGCTGATTGCATTGTCTGACGCCCCCATGGCTACAGTATCCCACCGGACAGTGCCAGTCTCCATTATTATATCTGGGAATCATCGAGAGGAACTGTCCTTCTTTGTGTTGCCTGTCTCGATGTCTCCGGTCATTCTGGGCTACCCCTGGCTATGCCTCCATAACCCGACAATTGATTGGAGTGCGAGCAGTATTAAATCATGGAGCTCATTTTGCCTCAGCGCCTGTCTGCAGTCTGCAGCGTTCTCACCTTCAGTGACCCTAGGGGCTCCCTCTGATCCCCCTCCCGATTTGTCTAAGGTGCTTCCTGAATATCATGATCTCGGTGCAATGTTCAGCAAGTCCCGGGCTCTGTCCCTTCCCCCCCACTGACCATATGATTGTGCCATCAACCTTCACCCGAGGGCTCCTCTCCCATCTAGCCGGCTGTATAGCCTTTCCCCGCCAGAGCGGGTGGCTATGGACACGTACATCAAGGAGTCCCTGAGCTCTGGCATCATTCGCCCGTCCTCTTCAGCGGTGGGGGTGGGGTTCTTCTTCGTGGGAAAAAAGACAGCTCATTGAGACCATGCATCAGTTTCAGGGAGTTGAATAATATTACTATCAAGGATAAGTACACCCTCCCATTGCTTAATTCTGCCTTTGACTCTCTCCAGGGGGCTTCCTGCTTTACCAAGTTGGATCTGCGCAACGCTTACCATCTGGTGTGGATCCGCAAGGGGGACGAGTGGAAGACAGGGTTCCGCACCCCTAGTGGTCACTTTGAATATTTGGTGATGCCATTTGGTCTGACCAATGTGCCTGCTGTGTTTCAGCGCCTCATCAATGATGTTCTGAGGGATTTTCTAAACGTGTTTGTGTTCGTTTACCTGGATGACATCCTGATCTTCTCCCATTCCTTAGAGGAGCACCAGGTACACGTGAGACGTGTTTTTCAGCAGCTATTGGACAACCAGTTATTCGTCAAGGCTGAGAAATGTGATTTTCATACGTCCAAGACGTCCTTCCTGGGCTTCATTATTTCTCATAAGGAGATCCTTCCAGACCGGGGCAAAATTAAGGCGGTGGTGGAGTGGCCAGTCCCGTCCTCAAGGAAACAGCTCCAGCAGTTCCTGGGATTTGCTAATTTCTACTGCCGATTCATAAAGAACTACAGCAGCCTGGCCATTCCCCTGACGCACCTTACATCCACGAAGGTTCCCTTCCGGTGGTCGGAGGAGGCGGTGGCGGCCTTTGCGGACCTGAAGAAGCAATTCTCTGATTCGCCGATCCTGGTGCAGGTGGATCCCAGCCTGCAGTGCCTCGTGGAGGTGGATGCCTCGGATTCTGGTGTGGGGGCGGTTCTTTCTCAACGTTCTCCGACGGATGGAAAGGTCCGGCCTTGTGCCTTTTTCTCCAAGCGACTATCTCCGGTGGAGCGGAACTATAGCATCGGTGACAGGGAGTTGCTGGCCTTCAAACTGATTCTGGAAGAGTGGTGCCACTGGCTGGAGGGGTCCTCGCAGCTGTTTGTGGTTTGGACGGACCATCGCAATTTGGAGTACCTTAGGACGGCCAAGCGCCTGAATGCCCGTCAAGCCCGCTGGTCTCTTTTCTTTGGTTGATTCAACTTTATTATCACCTATCGCCCTGGGTCCAAGAATACGAAACCAGACGCCCTCTCCAGGCAATTCGCCACGGACACCCTGGAGGCTGAAGACCATCCCATCCTCCCTACCTCCTGTGGCGTGGGCGCCCTCTCGTGGGGAATTAAGGAGAGGATCCTGAGGGCCCAGGAGTCAGAGAGGGACCCAGGTGGGGGGCCAGCGGGGAAGCTGTTCGTGCCATCGGCCGTCCGGGGTGATGTCATCCAATGGGACCACGCGTCCAAGTTTGCCTACCATCCTGGAAGACAACGCATGGAGGAGTTGTTGCAACGCTCGTTCTGGTGGCCCTCTCTTCAAAAGGATGTCGGACAGTACATACGGGCCTTTCCCCAGTGTGCCACTGGGAAGTCCCCATCGTCCCCGCCGGCAGGGTTGCTCCACCCCCTTCCGGTTCCTGGCAGACCCTGGTCCCATGTGGCGTTGGACTTCGTTACCGGCCTCCCTCCTTCCACCAATCACACCATGGTTCTCACCCTTGTGGACAGATTCTCCAAGGCGGCCCATTTTGTTCCTCTTCCGGGTCTGCCTACGGCAAAGTAGACAGCTGACCTGTTGGTACAACATGTGGTGAGACTTCATGGGATCCCCACGGACATCGTCTCGGACCGAGGGCCCCAATTTATTTCCCAGGTGTGGAGGTCCTTTTGCAATGCCCTTGGAGCCAAGGTGAGCCTGTCATCTGGATACCATCCACAGTCCAATGGCCAGTGCGAACGTGCCAACAAAGAGCTGGAGGTGGCGCTGCGGTGTGTGGCTTCTTCCAATTCGACGGCATGGAGTTCCTTCCTACCATGGCTCGAGTGCGACCACAATTCAACGGTCTCTTCGGCCATAGGTATGTCCCCGTTTCAAGCCTCTCTTGGGTATTCTCCCCCTTTGTTTCCCGAGGAGGAGGGCGACATCGCCGTGCCATCTGTGCGGGCACACATGAGACGCTGTCGTTGTCTGTGGAGGGCAACTTGGGCCGCGCTACATCGTACAGCAAAACGCAATACTGCTGTGGCAAATCATCATAGGACCCCAGTACCAGTACCAGTACCCAGTACCAGTACCAGTACCAGTACCCAGTACCAGTTGGGTCAGCAGGTTTGGCTGTCTACAAAGAACATTAATCTGAAGGCTGAGCACAGGAAGATGCAGCAGCGGTTTATTGGGCCGTTCGCCATCTCTCACACCATCAGCCCTGTGTCGGTACGGCTGGATCTCCCCCCCTCCCTCCGCATATGTCCCACATTTTATGTGTCGCAAGTTAAACCTGTGTCTTCCAGCCCCCTGTGCGCTCCTCCCAGGTCGCCATCGCCCCCTAGGATCATCGACGGCAGCCCGGCATAGAGTGTGACTGCTGTCCTGGATGTCTGCCGCCGGGGCCGTGGGCTGTAATACCTGGTGGACTGGGAGGGCTATGGCCAGGAGGCCAGGTCCTGGGTGCATCCTGCCTGTGTGCTCGATAAAGATCTCATCAGGGAGTTCCATCGGACGCATCCAGGTAGGCTGGAACGACCGCCAAGAGGCGCTCATTGGGGGGGAGTACTGTCATAGTCCGCTCTGCTCATTATCCGCAGCTGCACGCACACCTGATCTCGTTAGGCTGGGCCTATATCTTCCACGCTGCCCGGAGTGGCAGTGTGGAGATGTCTCACTGCGCTCCAGGAGAGCTTCATCGCCTAATCGTCTCAGTTACCAAAGCCACAGCCGAGCCAGCCCTCACCTACGCCGGAAAGAGTCAACCAGCCTTCCACATAAGCTCCATTGACAACTTACCACTTCCTACTAATCCCCTGTGCACAGGTGGAGTCCGTGGCGGTGGACTTACCAGCCTCCTTCCCTCACCACCTTCACCTACACTCTCTTGTCGGGACAATACCACCATCTGAAGAGCACTGTCTCCCTGGCCACAGCCGCAACGTTGAACCGGAGAAACTCACCATCTGTTTCCACAGTAAGCTACATGATAACGGTTTAACTCCAGTTGTGACGCCCAGTAACCATCTCTCTCTGTGTCTCCAGGGTTGCCAGGCCGTACAGTGTCTCGCTCAGTTCCCAGCAGTTCCAGTTAGCACTCACTCCACTATTCATTCACACTGGTTGTTAAAATTGTATCAATTTGGAGTCTGTGTCTTGTCACTGGGTCAGCAAACCATGTCAGGAATAACCTTAATATGATAACAATAACTAAAATACCATAAGATATAACTTAAAATAACCTTAAAATAGAATAAAATAGCCTTTAAACTAAACTAAAATAATAAATTAATTAAAATAACTAACTGCAGTTTGTCTGTTTTTTTTTTAAACAAATAACATCTCTAGGGTTTTACTTTGATGGAATATGGGAAAATCTCAAAGTAAGAGTGTGAGCCCTTACAGCAATTCCCATATGTAAAAACATGAGGCAAAAATATGGTAATGAAAGTGTCTGGCTGATGCCTATCTGGTTTCAAATGGGTTTTCCAGATGGAGGATCATTTAGTCTCCATCAATTACATTATCTGAAAGAAAAGTTAGATGAGAAAAATCAGAAAAAAAGAAAGTATAATAAATAAAAGAGAGCTCCTTCCATCTAAATAAATTATGACATCATGTACAAGAAAAGTAAATTAGTTTCATAGGCATTGTGTGAGAATGTGTTTGTATGAAAATGTGTGAGAACGTGTACACAAGAAGTTATAAAAGTGAAAACAAAAGCCTAATTGCTAACTATATAGTTGATATTTATTTTGCCAACAGTATCTGGTTTGAATCAATTAGAGGTGTGGGCTATTAAAATGCTCGTATGACCCCAATCATTAGAGCAAAGTCAGAAGGATTTGAAATAAATAAATATTAGACCCCCCCCCCCCCCGCCCAAAACTAGGGCCCTATGGATGCATTTTTCTTTAAATGAATGTGCTTTCTTCTTTTGATTTTTTTTTTCTTCTAGACGTCCCTTTTTGCCGGTTTTGAATTTTTAGTATTAATTCTGTGGCTCACATTGTACACTTTATTTCCACTTTTATTGTTGAACTTGTGACTTTATTTAAAATCCAAGGATTCATATGGCCCTATGAATTTAAGCAGAAAACATGTTTTATTTTATTTTATTTTGGTTTATTTTGTTTTATTTTAGGTTCAGTTTAGTTCATTGTAGTTCATAAAGCAAGCATAATAATATTATTTATCAAGGTATATATTATAACCTAATTTATCCTTTTCATTATACTTAATAATCTTATAATTCTACACATTTTTTTCAAGGAATCACATATTTTAATTGTATCAAGACAATAACCTCACAGACTGACACCCAAAACAGAGAAACAGTGACATTTTATTTAAGTCCTAGTTTTAATTTCCATGTGGATGATATATGAACAGAATATACATCTCAGGAATCTTTTTCTCCTTTGTATTTTTTTAGGGGCAAACTGAACCATGGCAGACAAGTGCTGTCTTTATTGTCTCATTGCTCCCCTGACTCCAGCATCATCACCCAGTGTCAACACAGACGTCATTACCAAATCCATCCATCAACCAGCACTACAGCATGCACACCTCCAGCATGCACACTTCCTGAATGAGCAGCTGTCTTGCACAACGGGCTAAGAACTCTCTTGCTAGTCACCGGCGGGTGGCTGAAGACAACAACAGGCCAGTATTGCTTTGCTTGTGGCAATTGCCTGTAACCAAGAACTGCTGACTGACAAACATAACTCCACCTCTGAGTGCTTAGTTTGTGGCAAACACCTACAAGAACTGCTGAGTAACATAACCCCACCTCTGTAAGTTGGTCATGAACATTCTCTGCTCTATGTGTGTGTGTCGAAGATATGATAACAGCTGAGAGCCAAAGAATGGACGAAGACAATGATAAGATGGACATTCTCTTGGTGCTGAAGAGAGGGACGAATGGACACTGTTTGCCATGGTTTACTAGCCCAACAGATAGGATAAAAAAGAGGGGGAAAAAAACCCTGTGGTAAAACGCACCTACACCAACAATGGTTTTTGTTTTGTTGCTTGTTTTTCCTGTCAACATGATATATTTTTATACATGGGACAATAGTCAGACAAAGTACATACACATTTGAGATATAGTTTGCAGTTTTGAGTGTACAAATGCACTAGCACACGGTAATAAGTATTTCTTAAGTAATCACACCTTTACTAGTACAAAAGAATAATAATGATAATAATAATGCCCTCATGCTTAATTGATTAAACACCAGGCAGATTACACACCAGAACTGGAGCAGACAGATGAGTGAATGTGTAAATAAGTAAATGAATGCTTGACAAGCTGCAAACCAGAGAGAGAAAAGTTTTTAAGCCACCGGTGTTAATAAATTTTAATCAGATGCTATGTGCAACATTATTTAAAATGGCAGCCAACGAATTTGAGATTATGGTTAACCTTTTACAATCTAAATATACTTCTAAAGTGTAAAAATGTAAAAGTATATGCTTATATTTGAATTTCAAAATGATAATTACTACAAGTTTTATCTAAACCATGCATGAAATAAATATATTTTGAGATCAAAATGACGAAAATAGAAACTGAAGAGCTCTTCCATTGCCTGAAAATTAAGAATCTGACATGATTATTGGATAGACCCAGAAGCAGACTACAGACTGGGTTATAGTTGCAATGATTTTATTGAGTGCAAGTGTGTGTGCAGAGCGGGGAGAGTCTGGAAACCCTGCAAGGGAGAGAGAGAGAGAGAGAGAGAGAGAGAGAGAGAGATGAGTAATTTGCAGCACACAGCAGGGCAATGAGGAGTTGATAATAACACTGGTCAACACCAAATTTATTGTCTAAGTTTTTTTTTTTTTTTTTTAGCTGATTTAGGACAATTTTGATGTGCTGAATCCAAAAATCACATTGGTTTTGCTGAATCAGGTCAACTTATTGAATTATGGCCACATGTTGTTTTATACGTTTTTGTTTACATGTGTGGGTATTTTCGCTTTATATGATGCAAAATTCTTTTTTACGTCTTGAAATTCTCTGAATTTTGAACAATGATGACGTACCATTCAATTTACATGTACTTACCATTATATAAAGGTAAGTACATGCACAGTACTAAGTAAGCACTAAGTAAGTACAAGTTTTTACTTAGCACCTGATCGAGAGAAACGGATGTCATTTTCAGATTCAGCGGTGCAAAATTGTCTTAAATCAGTTGAAAAAACACAGACAACTTACAAAAAAATTGTTTTTGTAACCCTGTGTAATCTTACGGAGCGCTGAGCGGCTGGGATGGAAACTAACAGCAGCCCACATCCTCTCCTGGTTGCTGTGTGGTGAAGGAGGTGCTAGTGCAGATATATACAGTGCTCTGTGCAGGGAGGATACCCTCGGCCGAGGGGAGAAGGGAAACAGTTCAGTCTGATAGTTTCGTGCACTTACAGGATGATGGTGAGAGGGAAGGCACTCCGGCTCTGAGGGGAGGATCCAGGTCTGCCACGAGGAAGGGTGCCAGTCCATCAGGGAGAAGGTCCACCTGTGCACAAGTTAGTCCAAGACAAACAGAGGAGAATGCAGGGGTGAGGTTCAAACAGAAAGGGTGCTTGCTGAGTGCCGAGTCTGAGACGGGGGTCATAGCTGGAGAGGGTAGAGGCAGCACACAATATAGAGGAGCTCTCTGGACTGCATGCATGTGTAGACATCTCTGTGCAAGAGTGGAGGACCCCTCTCCGTTTAAAGGTTGCTAATTAGGAAGTGCAGGTGTGGGTGAAACCACAGCTGTGGAAAATAAGCAATAAGAGAAGAGAGAAAACAGCACACAGCTCGGATCACCACAGAATCTTACTCATACCCTTCTCAGATTTCTGCCTTCAAGGGTGACTACAAAATACATTTAGAAAACGTTACAGGACAAACTTGAGCATGGATTATGGAGAAAATCTTGAAAATTGGCATCCAGAGGAGGCAGTCCTGTGAACTGTATGATTAATTAATTTCATAAAATGTTGATCAACAAAATAGAAACTAAAGTCTAACAAGTAATTAGAGTATTTTGACTACATGTCCATAAATTGAAATAAGTAATAATTTGGTTTGTAAAGCAAAGATTAATCTGAACCATGTGATCACCTATGTACAAAATTTAAATGAAAACGATTATTAAATGACTGTATTTCAAATTTTTAAGATAGATAAAATTACATCACAATAACAACAACAAGTAAGACACTTGGATACAATAAGAATGTTTTTCTTTTTCTTTCTGAGACACTGAGACCTTAGTTTTATTAGAATTCACATCCTAAGTAACAGTGATATTCAGTGTTTCTCAGGATGTTTTGACACTATAGTTAAATAAAGATAATATTGATGAAGGATCCTTTCTATCAACATGCTTAATCAAAATGCAGGCACCCCTGATGACACACTGCCAGTAGGAGAAGGCCTCAAGACCTGACTGAAATACAGTTTGATTCGAAAGAAAACTGACTACTGATGTTTTAAAGTTTGACATTTAGAGACTGGACTTAGGTGACTTGATTATTATCTCCTACGTTTAGAATGACTTCAGATGACACCGATAATCTACCTTCCTTTACCTTTTCTGTTTTTCTTCTCTCTTCTGTTGTTTCATGTTTGTTTGTTTTTTTTGTCCTGAATTGTTTATTTGGTCTATGTTTGTCTACCTCCCCTTGGGGTGCTGTAGAGAAAAAAAAAAGGGGGGGGGGCAATATCTGGAATATACTTTAGGAACAGTTTCCTTATTTGTTGGCATTTTTTTTTAAAATTTTCCCTATATATTCACTTTGAGACAATATTATAAGTTTGGCAAATCTTATTAATTTAGAGACAAAACTGATTAAATTTTGGTTGGTTTAAAATACATTGTTATAAAAGAAGACACTTAATGTTTGAAGAATAAAAGCTATTGGGGATTAACAATTATTGATATAGGTTAAATTATTTGGCAATCAAACAAATTAAATTATAGCTAATTTAACTTGGATAGTGTTCTGGGATCATTTGTGGGTCCGTTTTCTGCCCTGTTTTGGACATCAGTGGGGGGACGCCTCCGAGGAAAGATTCCTACCTCTATACCTCGACACAAATTGGTCTGAAATGAGGGGGACTGATGTCCAGCAGGAGAGGAGCTGACTCTGCTATGATAACCCATCTCTGAAAATAATTTTTGTATGCCTGATAAGAATGGGAATTAATAAATTTGTAAATTAAAAGGGTATTTTACGGAATCCATTGATAACTTGGTATGATGAATGAGGTACTTTGTTGAATTTAAACCAAAGTTGATGAATTTATTGACCTTTTAACAGATTGGTAAGCACAGGAAAAAATGAAGCTGAAGAAAGTTAAATACTGACATAAAAGGTAAGTATATTATGGGCAAATGAAATCTAGAAAATTGCTGGTTTAAACATTCATTCTATGTCTGAGGAAAATGCAGACCAAGGGTCCATCAAGCAGGTAATTAAGTGTCTATTTTTCTTTGAGGTAAACTCTTACTGGTTGCATGAACACTGACTGAAATCCTGAGCTTAATCTGCCACCTTTAACCCATCTCATCATAGACACAACTAATATGTAAATGATGACTAACCTTTAAGCTTGCCTTGCCAGGTCTACCATCGAACCATAATATTGTTTGCATAGTAACACATTTCAAATGAATTGGATTTAGATTCTATACAGGTAAGTGGTAAGTATTTGCAGATATGGTTGTTTTTGTTTTGCTTTCTCCATAGGTAAAAGCAGTAAACAAAATAAATCTAAGAAGGTGCTTCTTCTATTGGTGAGTTAAATTTTAATTTCTACAGGATTAAAGTGAGAGCAGACAGAAAATGAAAGAAATGTGATTTAACAACATTAAATATTCTTGTTTTAATCCTAATGATCTGTTATCTATTATGCATTCTGAGTTACAGTTTTTGTATAAAAAAGAGCTATACAAATATAGCTTTGATTGATTGATTAACCGATATGATCTGATAATACATTTGCAAATCTGGTCAATTTCGGAGTAAAGCCTGATTATCGGCTGAATGAGTGTATGTGTCAAGAAGAATGACCTTAGCACACTACACTGTTTGAAGGTTGAAAAGACCAGGAGACTCATTGGGGAAACTGAATAATCAATGCGCAGATCAATTTGTTATATATTGCATTGATGCACCATTTATTTAAAACTTAGAGAATAAAAGCAGTTCTTTCTGCTACTGCTTTAATCAATTTGAAATATTATGATTGCAAGAAAAATAAAAACAAAACACCACTGGATTTTGCAAGCGAGACTTGTATTCTTTTTTCCTTCCTCTCAGGTGGAGTGTAGAAGGAGACTGAGGCAGATAAGGAGGGGCCCAGATTTCCATCGTGGGGACATTGTGAAGATGCTGATGGCTTCATTTCAACGAGCAATAATTCGAGTGTGACTATACAATGGAAAGAGGATCATCCGCCTGAAACCACACCACAAAGGTCCTGTTGATGGCATTCACAGCTGTTAAGGTTGCAGAAAGATCCACAGTGGGGAATCAACCATTGCAAAAAGGTCCCGAATCCAGGACTCATCAACAGTGCCCACTAACCACTAGTGAACTCTTTTGCTGGTCACCTGGCAAGGTGATTGAAGCGGTGCGACAAAGAATTATTAAAAACACAGTTTTCAACGTCATAACTTGTAACCACATTTCTTTTATGATGCCTTTTGGGCATCAAAGGGGGAGAATGATGGAAAAATTCTATGTTACACTGAGTTATAGGAATTTTTATGAATATGAATTTGAATTTTTCTTATAAAGCTTCATGTGTATATCTAGGAAATCCTTTTACTGTATTTGGAGTTGGTGAGTAGTGGAAAAAAACAGACTGAAGGATGCTGATGTGACTGTGAATGTTCAGTCCTATCACTGGCTGTTCAGCTTATCACTAGTGTTTTCTGCATGGACTTAGCAGATACAATCTCAGTCATGAATGAAATAATCAAGAGGCTCAGCAAACCTTATCACACTGAGTCATGAATGAATTTACCAAGAAGAGACCCCACCCCGACGGTCCCTTAGATGTATTTTAGCCAGAAACACTCTGTTAGTTAAACCAATGCACTGCGGCAGTCTGTGAAAGCTGTACTCTGAATTGTCTTCTGCTGACCAGTGCATATTAAATTTGTTGAAACTTTAATCCTGCCTGATTTTTGATAAAGAATTTTTCCAATAGGATCAATGATGTAAAGTTGTGTTATTGTGTATGACTGTAGCAACCTGTCCTCCAACTCATACGCTTACTGCTGTGCATCTACTCTTGATACGGCACAACGGTTTGTCAGATTTTCTTTCAAAAGCCATCAAATCTGTGCCAATGTTGTTTAGGGTTGGGCTATAAAAAATTGGCTTCCAAGTACAGTATGTGTCCAAGGTTCAAATCTGGCTATAAATCTTAACTTTCACTTTTCCGTTTGTCTCCTAATTGGCTACATTTGTCAGAACAGACTTCGTGGAATAAAATACAATATTGTGGTGACCCAGCACAATGCAGATTGACTCTTATTCAAGCTCAACAAGGGTGGAGGAAACGAAAGACAATTAGCATACAGAGGACAATGCACAGACGGACAAAGAGCCAACCAATGTCATGCTACTCGTGTATTTACTGTGATGCTAATGTGCCATGCATTCTCTCTTCCTGTATCACTGATAAAAGAGCTCGTGTGACATGCCTGAGCACACACAGCACAACACAGCGCACAGCGCTACAGTGTGTCTCATGATGTTGGAGGAAAATAAAACTCTGCAACCTCACAGCTCATCGCATCTCGCCTGAACTTATTTTTCCTCCACAATATATATATTTGAATGATGAATGGACCAGAACTCTTTACCTTTAAGGAGTGCTAAGAAGTGCATGTTACCCCAAGAGCTAAATCCATAAGCCAGTGGGTTAACAAATTAGGGATCAGTTACACCTATTTCATTTAGTCTGCGGTCAGTTTTAAGTCAGTTTAAATGCAGTGGAATGTTTTTTCTTTATGCCCAATTACTGTAGTTTAATGTTGCAGTCAATCTTGTCATGATCAGGTGAGCGCGCACCCTCCTCCCTTCCTGTGAGAGATTCCCCGGCTCTGCAGGTAACCATCACACCTGTGTGAGTGGATGCACCTGCCGTCTCTGCCTTGCCAGCGCTTATAAGGACCAATCTGTGAACGCTTCAGCGCTGGTTCGTTGGGTATACTGCCTATCAACAAGCAAGTGCCTTTGTATTAAAACGTTGAGAAAACTGTATTTTAGTCCTCTCCTTTTTATCTCTTCTCAGGTTGCTGCCATCTATGAGGTACATCTCCGGGGATCGCTGTGTGCTCACCTGCTCCATCATCCTCACCTCCACTTCAGCTGCCTGTCTCCACCCGGTCAGACACAGTCTCCAGCTCCTCTCCTTCCCTACTCCCTGCCAGTCTCATCCCACTGGTTCATCTATTCCTGCTGGGTCTCTCTGTCGGGTTTTCTGCTCAGCTCCTGTAAGTGGGAATTTGTCTTCCACTTTTCCCAACCTCCCTCCAATTAATCAGCTCTTGTCTCTTCCCCACAGGTTGAATCTTCTGGCCAGTGGCGTCTTTCCCTAACTGTGCTGCCTTTTTTGGATTAATAAATTGTTTAAACGTAGCTTCTCTGTGTCGTGTGCATTTTCTCTGGTGTGGCACCCTGCACGTGAGCTGACCATTCTTTCAACATGACAAATATGAATGAATGAATGAATGAATGAATGAATGAATGAATTTATTTCGGATAGTACATTACAGGTTAAAAGAAACTGTATAATATAACAACAAGGTCAAATTAGACAAAGACTCCTTCTACTATACAATTCCACGTGAGTTATCCGAAATGGGTGATGGCTGAAGCCGCAGCTTATATTGCCCACCCATATTCCATCCAAGAATTCAAAGGAGAAAAAAGAGAAAACAAGACAAGAGCGATTACAATTTAAAACAAGGCTAAGACAAAATATGACTGAGAGAAAAAGAAAACTGAGCTAGTCTAAGTTAAGCGGTTACTATTCAAAAACAAATCTAAGACATAGTGTCACAGAGAAAAAAGAAAAACTAAGCTATAACACAACACAGGTTGGAAATGTCAATCCTTATGTGAGTTTACATGTCGTCTTATAAATATGTTTGGAGTATTTCTTCCTTTAGTTTTTGTTTAAATTGTCCAAGCTTTGTACATGATTTTAATTCAGGTCCAAAATCGTTCCATAATCTGACACCTTGCACTGAAATACAGTGTTGCTTGGTAGTTGTTCTCACTGTAGGCTTTTGAAATATACATGTTCCTCTGAAGTGATATCGTTTCTCCCTTGTTTGGAACAACTTTTGGATATTTGCGGGCAGTGATAGATTCTTCACTTTGAACATTATTATTGCGGTTTTAAAGTCGATCAGATCTTTCAACTTGAGAGTTTTTTGTTTAAGAAAAAGTGGGTTTGTTGGTTCCCTGTAAGCTGCTTTGTTGATTATTCTAATAGCTCTCTTTTGAAGCATAAAGAGTGGATATATGTTTGTTTTATATGTATTTCCCCATACTTCATTACAATATGTCATGTATGGGAGTATTAATGAATGATACAAGGTGTATAGTGTGGGTTGATTCAGCAAATTTTTCACTCTGTGTAATATTGCAATTGATTTGGATACTTTACCTTTTATATAATTAATATGTGGCTTCCAACACAGTTTGTTATCAATTATTACTCCAAGGAATTTAGTTTCGGATACCCTTTCAATCTCTACACCATTTACACTGAGTTTGGGTACTGGGTAGTTGTGATGGTTGTTAAAGACTATAAATTTTGTCTTGCTTAAATTGAGCGTTAATTTGTTTGAATCAAACCACAGTTTCAGCTTTCCTAATTCCTTTCCGAGTGTATCCAGAAGTTGTTCCAAGTTGTTTCCACTGCATAGCAGGTTAGTGTCATCAGCAAACAATATTAAGTCCATTTTTTCTGAAACTTTACATATATCATTTATATACATATTGAATAATAATGGTCCCAAAACTGAACCCTGTGGGACTCCACAGGTGACCTTCAGTAGCTCTGAGTTTTTGTTGTTAACACATACAAACTGATATCTATTCTTTAAGTAACTTCTTAACCAGGACAGTGCTACCCCTCTGATACCACAATTTTGTAGTTTCTTTAATAATAGATTGTGATCTACTGTATCAAATGCTTTTTTAAGATCCAGGAATACTCCAACTGAATACTCTTTATTTTCAATGGCTGTTGATATTTTTTCTGTAAATTCCATTAAGGCATATGCTGTTGTCCTTTTGTGTCTGAACCCATATTGCTGCTCACACAATAAATCATTCTTCAGTATGAAGTTGTCAATTCTCTCATAGAATATTTTTTCAAGTATCTTGGAAAATTGCGGTAATAGTGAAATTGGTCTGTAGTTGGAGAGTTCCCCTCTGTCGCCTGTCTTGTAAATCGGAATTACTTTAGCTATTTTCATTGCATTGGGAAATATACCTGATTGGAGAGACAGGTTACAGATATACGTCAGTGGTTTCACTATGCATTCGATAACAGTTTTGACTAGTAGCATATCAATACCATCGCAGTCAGTAGATGTTTTACTTTTGAACGATTTAACAATTTCAATGACCTCTCATATCCTCATAAGCTCACCTTTTGTGGCCTACATTCAATGAATACACATACAGTATAATGTACAGTATATTCACTGTTTATTTTACTGTTGTTATTGCTATGTATATATTTTGATTTATTTTTATAACCATTTAATATATAATCTCTTTGTGAAATTCTGTTGATTTTTAGATGCCGTTTTTGCATCTCCTTACATTCTTTCTTGATATATTTTTAGCTCCACCATGGATGTTGTGCTTTTGCACGTGTTGTGTGTGTGCATGTTTGTGCATGTTAACAGCACAACTCAAAAAGTTACTCACAGCTTTTGATTAAAATTTCAGGACAAGTGGGAAATGGACCAAGGACCAATCGACTATATACTGGGGGTGATCTGAATCCCTGTTAGCCTCCAGATATATACTACCGTTCAAAAGTTTGGGGTCACTTAGAATTTTCCTTATTTTTGAAAGAAAAGCAATGTTTTTTCAATGAAGATAACTTTAAACTAATCAGAAATACACTCTATACATTGCTAATGTGGTAAATGACTATTCTAGCTGCAAATGTCTGGTTTTCGGTGCAATATCTACATAGGTGTATAGAGGCCCATTTCCAGCAACTATCACTCCAGTGTTCTAATGGTACAATGTGTTTGCTCATTGCGTCAGAATTCTCCAGATTACCTCAACATATTAACAGCTAGAATGCCAAAGGTCTGCAATGCTGTAATTGCTGCAAATGGAGGATTCTTTGACAAAAGCAAATTTTGAAGGAAAAAATTATTATTTCAAATACAAATCATTATTTCTAACCTTGTCAATGTCTTGACTATATTTTCTATTCATTTTACAACTCATGGTGGTAAATAAAAGTGTGACTTTTCATGGAAAACACAAAATTGTCTGGGTGACCCCAAACTTTTGAACGGTAGTGTATATATATATTTTTTAAAGATTCTCAAAGGGGGGAACCAGTGCACTGCCTTGTCAGATGTTTTGATGGTTACCAGCAGAGGATGCTAACAGACTTTTAGGAGAAATTGAAATGAGAGGGAAACAGTTAGCTGCCCTTGTAGGTTTGCTCACAGGCAAAATGCCAAAACATTGCTGCAGAGACATCCCAAATGTTTACGTGATGGACAACAGACAAACAAGACAGCGGATTTCTCCAAGGATGACGGGTTAAGGTGAAGCATCACTGGTGAGTCGTAAATTGCTCTTATTGGTCTCGCCAGGATCTCAGGGTTATGCTGAGGTCACTGAACACTCAAATGTCTCCACATATTCGTGCACCAGATACATGCCCACGGGAAATGCGCACACACACACACACACACGCTCTCTTTGTCTGTAGGCCAGATCAAAGGGTCAGGTCCAGGGAGATAAACTCCGGCCTCAGAGGTTCCAGCTATCTCCTCTCTGTATTTCTGCAAATCATTAAGCTCAAGGTGATTCACTGCGGCTCGAATAGACTCACAGGATTCGGGGACAGATGGAGGAGGATTTGTCTGGGCCACTGGTGCCAAGCCTGCTGCCACTCACTCTGACAATGTTCTGTCGCTCATCTTTGTGCCTCCGCAGGCCCTGAATCAGATGTGCTCAAGACATCCTCCAAGATAAAAGAGTCTCCCACCTCTGACAGGAGAGGATCTCGATGTAAACACACCACGCAAATTATATTCTCTCCCGGCTTTGTGTGAGGGATCTACAAGAAGGAATCCTTTTGAAAGGGCCAAATGTTCAGCCGGGTGAATGTCTGGAGGCTTTATTGGGCAGAAAATTTTCAATGGGGAGCAAAGGGCTGTGCTTGTTCCTGCTTGATTTGGACTACTCTTCTAACAATGGAGACAGGGGCGGATGAATGGGCACATGTGTCATCGCCGCTGACATGCTAAATGAAGGGTATCAAAGCATGGGGGGTTTGGCATGAAGGGAGGGCCAGAAAGTGAAGTGCAGAAGAGAAAGGTCCAGAGCTGCAGACTATGAGCATGAAGAAAAAGGCACATCTGGGAGGGACCAGCGGTCTTTCAACAAAACAGGCAACAAATATGTTGTTTCCATTGTGATCTTGTGAAAAGAGGACTGGTCTGTGAAGCCTCTCCCTCTACATCACTGTGATACCTGTGTGGCGCAAGAAGAGGTCGGCCTCCGGCTAATTGGGATCCCAACCTTCCTCAGAACAACTTGAGGGATCTCACTTTAGCACTCTGACACCTTCAGAAACAGACAAGTGACGCCAGGCCGTGCCCCCCACCCCCACCCACCCACCCAGGAAGAAAGAGGCGGGAGAAGGTGAGATGAGGGGTTCACCTTAGGGGGAGCTCAGGGACCATGACTCAGGCTCATTTGTGTATTTAGAAATGTTGCTACAGCGTTAGTGTGCACGTATATCAAACGTCTGTTAACTGTATTGATGCGTGTACATGTGGAAGCCTGTCGACACAGGGAGGTGAGTGTGTGTGTGTTCTTGTGTATTTAGCAGGGTGTGTAGCAGGGTGTGAAAGCAGCACTGACAACATGACAAACTGTTAAAATGTCTTATAATTGTAATTTGGTAGCATGCTTTTGTATTTGCAGAACATTTTTTAAGCGTGGATGGAAATATGCAGCAGCCAGCTGAACTGCCCCCCCCCCCACCAAAAAAAAAAAACAACAGGTACACAAACCTGCCACTTTGATGTGTGGCAGGTTTTGTATGCTAGTTTTCCCAAGAGCAAACTGCAATAGTAAACCTATTTCAGCACTGACATGAAAATACTATCATTAAAGAGGACTTATGATGAAAATGTCACTTTTTCAGTGTTTTGTGCTTCTATTTGGGTACCTGGAGAGGCTCCCAACTATAGGGTCATGGTACCAGGGACCATGGTATCAGCTCTCAGGGTGGTATCAAATTTTGATTTGCCTGCATTAAAAAAAAATGAGAAAAAAAAGTACACTGATGGAAAAAAAAGGTGCAAAGTTACAAGAAAAAAAGTCACAATTTTATGAGAAAAAATTGCAAATTTACAAGAAAAAAGCAAATTTACAAAAAGTCAAATTTAATAGAAAAGTTGCAAATTTATGAGAAAAAAGATGTAAATTTACAAGAAAAAAATTGAAATTTACAAAAAGTCAAATATTTATGAAGGTTTTAATTTTAAGATGCAAAAAATAGTAAAAAGTTGTAAATTTACAAATAAATGTAGTAAATTAATCAAAGAAGTTCCAAATGTATGAGAAAAGCTGCAAATTTTAAAGAAAAAAAAATGCATTCACACTTAGCATTGGTGCTTCAAAGGCATTTTGTTCAGTTCTGTAATACATGGAGGGAACTGTGATGATATGTGGGAAGGGGCAATTCCCTCTTTTTTCAAAGTTGGCAAATTCCATTCGGCTCTGTGCGAGCCTGGCAGAAGCCACGGACGGTCTCCACCGTGGGTTGGCCTCACGTCCTGCCCCAGTTCTTCTTCACACTGCAGCTTGGGGAGAAATGCATGGCGTGTGGCAGACAACAGAGCACAATCTCTGCTCCAGATATATCCAGCATTTTTTTCTTTTTTTCTTTACATTTAAAATAATTGGTCTTATCCTAATTAGATCTTATCTCTGGAACATTTTCGTTTCGTTTTTATTCGTTGACAAAAAGTGTCAGTACACTTACTCTGAATTTTTGCTTCATGAATCAAATTTTTTTATTGTCTTGTTTTTGTCCAAAAAAATATTTTGTTGACAAAGACTATGACGAAAATTATTAGTCAATAAAATTTACATTGCTCCTATGGCAAGTGTGCTTTTTATTGTTGTTTTCTATATATTTTGCCTAGCCTCACTAGACATCCATATACACAGTTGCTTCCAGCTTGACATCGTCAGCTGAAATGCAAGAAGAAGACTGCTATTTCTATTTCACACAGCTACAATGTAAAAATGCAGTGCACACCAGTCAAGTGCAAAATCAAGGTACAAAAATACCTCTCGATGAAAGCTTAGCACGAGCAGTATAGCAGTAGCCCACCTGCAAGGCTATTTGATCAGTTATACCCTAGCAAGCTAGCCTCAAACTTATTCAGGATTCATAAATGAGGCTTATAACAGCAGAGTACTTCAAGAGCCAAAGATTAGATGCTTATTTTAGCCGTTGTGGCTAACGCTAAGTCCTTTCTGTTCTAACATATAAGGTTTATAAGTGAACATCAGCTACATACCACCATTGTAGCCCAGCTTCTTAGAGAGCTCGTGCCATCTGTTGTCCTTTATCTGATTATTCAGGTTGTGGTGCTTGTTGTATAAATTTGAAGGTTCTTTGGGTTTGTTCACCATTTGACCCAGAAGTGACATCACCTGAAACAAATAACATAAATACGTATTTCCACAGACAAAAGTCCACTAAGGTCCGTGCAGGCATTTTTTTCCCACCAGAACAAATGATCTGCAGCGGTTTGCATTTATTCACAAGAATCAAATCTGTTGAAATTAATTTCACTGCATTTTTTTTTCAGCTGAAAATCCATTTTAAGTGTGACACTGCCTTCCACCAACATTTGGTGGGTGCACAGGATGTCGCATTATCTTATCTTATTGCCACCTTCACTTTGCAGGTCACATAAAGACTGCCAAGAACCTTTTGTGTATAAATGTGAGATGCTGAACTTTTCACAACACTGCAGATGCCCCTGGAATAAGTTGGTGGTACTTTCCCGAGAATCCAGATGTGAGAAGTGAGGAAAAGGCTGGTCTATGGTCATGACAGATGTGCCACAGCACTAATACCAATGGATTCCTTCAGTGTAACTCATGAGAAATAGTTGAAAGCAGATATTTTTTTCAGATTGTAATGATTTATTTTCCTGATATTGTCATAAATCACCCTTTTAAAGGGCTATTAAAGGACACCAAGTGCTTGCTGTGAGTTTTGCACATTTATTAACAAAAAAACAAACGTACAGAAAAACGATACATTTACAAATGAGAGAATGAAGGCGCCAGAGGAGAGCGGGGCTCTTGACCAAGAGGAAGAAGAACAGCTGGGGGGGGGGCGGGGGGACACCGGCTGAGGCACTCAAACACGCCTGGGGAAAAGAGATAAACTCAGCCGTAGTCACACCCGACAGGTAGTGGGGCTCAAGGCTGAGAAAAACAAGAGTAAAGGATAAACCTGCGGCGGATGATAAAATAAAGGCAGCGGGGTGAAGGTTTTAAGCAGGTTTATTAAATCACACCGCCGTCACAAAACTCCGCTCCAGCCTTAAGTGTGAGCAGGCTGGAGCGGCGTCCTCAGGCTCTCAGAGAAGAGACACAGCATGTCTGTGTGTCAGCAGCAGTTGCAGGAATGAGAGAGTGAGTTACAGAATCGTGCAGCATATATACCCAACAACAGACAATACATCAAAGAGCATTCGCAGCAGTTGGTATGGGTATTAGCATATGAGAGACATACATAACAATAGGTAGATTGCTGGCCTCTGCTCCAGCTGCCGGACAAAGAGGTTACAAGGCACATCTACATATTGATCTCAGTCTCTAGGTCACAGTAAGGACAGGACGCATGAACACAATGCATGAATGGCACATTAACATCACAATGCATGAATGGCACATTACATCTCAGTAGTACAGCAGAAAAAACCAGGAGTAGCGAGCTGTCTGTCCTTAGTCTGTTGTGGGGGGTTTTCCAAACCCGCCACACTGCTCCCCCCCAGAGGGCTCGGCAGGGAGCCGAGACCTCGATAGTGCATCTTGGCAGCGAGCAGGGAAAGCTCTGTGCAGGCGGAGGGGGAGGGAGGAGGGGTGTAGTAAGTGCCGGCCGGGGACGGTGAAATTGTCCGAGCCGCGCAAAAATTGCTTGTTGGTCCGCGACGTCGAGGGGCTGTCCCGTTGAACGTGCGGAGGTCCACAAGAAGAAAAATTAGTCACTGACTCCTCCCGCGATTAAGTCCTGCAAGGATTAACAGTGGCCGTGAAGAAAAGCAGGAGCGGCTGTAAGAGAAACATAAAAGCAGAAGCAAAGGGACTTGGCGTGTTGACTTTTAGGTGCGGGCACAACCTTAAAAGCCCTCGGGAACCGCTGATGGCTGGAATCCCTCTGTGCGCCGTGGCTAAGACCGTTAGAAAATCCAGTGGGCGAGCTGCGTGCTTGCTTCAGGTGAACGAGCAGCCCTGAAGTTCTGTGTGCAGCGGCGAAGGACGATGGCGGTCTCTGGAGCTGTTATTGTCCCGTGCGTGATGCGCCGTCCTCGTAACTCCCCGGTGTGTGCGCCGGGGCTCGTGCGTGGGTGGGCCAGCTGGAGAGGAGACAGGGTCAGGGAGCTTTATCATCCCTGTTCAGTATGTTGGAGCGGTGAAGGGAAGTAGACGCTCTGTCACTCGCTCGGTCATGGTGCTTTCAGGTCCACGTGTGCTCCGTCGGCCATGGGAAGTCACCGTCGCGGAGAAAGGACGAGGTGCATGCGCTCTCATGTGGAGGAGTTGCGAGCGCGGCCGGTCCAGCGTGGATGTGCCGATGTAGGCGTGCAGATCTCACCATGAAGTTGCTGCGGCTTTCCCGGTCGTGAGTGATGTCCGGAGAGTTCCCTGAAGCAGAAGGGAGCTGCTACATTCACTTGTCGTCGCAGCATCACCGCCGGGTGCTGCGTTCGCCGGCAGCGTGCTTTTTTTCAGCGTCAGGTCGCCAGCGTGGCTGTCCAGACCAGAAGGTTGCGTTGCACAAAGCGTGTGCATTCTCGGGGTCACCAGCATAACTGTCCAGACCAGAAGGTTGCGTCGCACAAAACGTGTGCTTTCTATCGGGGTCACCAGTGCGGCGGATGATAAAATAAAGGCAGCGGGGTGAAGGTTTTAAGCAGGTTTATTAAATCACACCGCCGTCACAAAACTCCGCTCCAGCCTTAAGTGTGAGCAGGCTGGAGCGGCGTCCTCAGGCTCTCAGAGAAGAAACACAGTGTGTCTGTGTGTCAGCAGCAGTTGCAGGAATGAGAGAGTGAGTTACAGAATCGTGCAGCATATATACCCAACAACAGACAATACATCAAAGAGCATTCGCAGCAGTTGGTATGGGCATTAGCATATGAGAGACATACATAACAATAGGTAGATTGCTGGCCTCTGCTCCAGTTGCCGGACAAAGAGGTTACAAGGCACATCTACATATTGATCTCAGTCTCTAGGTCACAGTAAGGACAGGACGCATGAACACAATGCATGAATGGCACATTAACATCACAATGCATGAATGGCACATTACATCTCAGTAGTGCAGCGGAAAAAACCAGGAGTAGAGAGCTGTCTGTCCTTAGTCTGTTGTGGGGTTTTTTCCAAACCCGCCACAAACCCACCTGGTTGGAGAGCAACCGTTCTCCTTGATGGCAAAACCCAAAATCACTCAGAGTGAAACTGCAACTTCTGAGGTGGTAAACAGTAGGACACGACAACAGGGGAATGTTGTCGTGCCCTTAAATAGTGAGATGAATTCACATATTAAATTCATAATTCACATATTAAATTTGTTTCTAAGACTGCCTTCTATCATTTGCGTATTATTGCCAAGATTAGGGTGTTTATATATTTACATATTTATTCCATCTAGCTACAATGCTCTGCACTGTGTGTTCATATATTCATATATTTATTCCATCCAGCTACAATGCTCTGCACTGTGTGTCTGTGTGTGTGTGTATATATATATATTTTATAGTAATACGTACATATGTTTATTAGCTGCTCTTGCTTGCTTGTTTTTTTTTCTTGCCTTCTGATTGTTGCTCTGAGTGTTGCTATCCCTGTGCTGTTGCAATCCTGGAATTTCCCCGTTGTGGGACTAATAAAGGCTTATCTTATCTTATCTTATCTTATCTTGTCTCAGAGTGATGCTGAGAAACTGATCCACGCTTTTGTTAGCTCTAGATTAGATTATTGTAATTCTTTATTATCAGGTTGTCCTAAAACATCTTTAAAAAGTCTTCATTTGATCCAAAATGCTGCAGCAAGAGTTTTAACAGGTACTAGAAAGAGAGATCATATCTCTCCGGTTCTGGCCTCCCTTCATTGGCTTCCCATAGAGTTTAGAATTAAGTTTAAAATCCTTCTTCTTACTTACAAAGCTCTAAACAATCAGGCCCCTTTTTATTTAAAAGATCTGATACTACCCTATTATCCTAACAGAGCACTACGCTTCCAAAATGCAGGATTACTTGTAATGCCTAGAATCTCCAAAAGTACAACGGGAGGCAGAGCCTTCAGTTATCAAGCTCTTCTCCTGTGGAACCAGCTGCCAATCTGGATTTGGGAGTCAGACTCGATCTCTGTTTTTAAGAATAGGGTTAAAACCTTCCTTTTTGATATAGCCTACAATTAGGGCGGGATCATGTGTCTCTGAACTGTCCCTTAGTTATGCTGCTAATAGGTTTAGACAGCCGGGGGACTGTTTTTCCTCTCCACTGTTGCCAAGCGCTTGCTCACAGGGGATCGCCTGATTGCTGGGGTTTTTCTGCAACTGTGATGATTTCCCCCACAGTTGAAAGTGCTATGAGATGACTGTTGTTGTGAAATGGCGCTATATAAATAAAGTTGAATTGAATTGAATAGATGAGACCATCCTTGATGCATAACAGGTGTGAGTACATGAGTGAGGAAAGTAACATAATAAGTGACAGCTGTGCAGCCAGCAAAACAGTTTGACAGCCGGAAGCTGCACAGCACTGTCAAAATAAAAGCACAAACCGGAAACCAAATAATAATACAAGAATAAGACAACACAACCTCAAGATGTAAATAATACTATAAATACAAAATAACAATAACAAGACAGGACAATAAGGATGAGACTAAGAATACCGAGAACTCATAACTATGTAGGAACCAAATACAACAGACCATAAGAAACAAACAGAAAAAGACTAAACCTGAACTGAGGCTGAGCACCCCCCCTCCCCCCGTGCTCAGGATCAAGCCAGATATGAAGAAATAACACAAACTATAATAAAAAAATTACCTTGTTTCAACTGCTCAATTTTAACAAAATTATAAATCAAACTGTTATGTATATATTTTTCTTTAGCATGCTGATGATTAATAATATAGGAAAATCAACTGTATGCAGTTTAGACATTTAGAATTATATTAAACAAGTTCTTCACTTGACAACAGGTTCTTAAGCAGCCTGCATTTAATTTGTAACTTGAAACAATATGCTGCATAAGCCAATTCAGATGGGTCTAAGATATTACTTGATTTGCGTGTTAAAGAAAAACACTGCTTTTACTTTCATAACAAAGGGGTTTTTAAAATTTATTCCGCCCACTTCCAAAGCCATTAAATATTTTTTTAATGATACAAGAGAGACAGCATTAAACATTTTAACCCCTTCAAAGCAGACTATTGTCAGATTACATCCATCAGCATTTGGTCAGGGTTAAGATGGTTTTAATTTCAGACACTGGGTGTGAACCTAAATCCACAGCCACAATGGACACCACTGTTCCCAGCCAGCTGACTTCCTGAATCTCTGGAGGCCAGGAGTACAATGGCAGCAGATGGTGACATGGAGATGAAGCGGGCAATGTAGTAGGAGAGTGATGCAGCAGTGTTACCATCAGAGATCAATTAGACACTCTGGATACAATCAACATATTTAGACAATGTCATAATTGATCCAAATCCTTGCATGAATCTTCATTCAAGCAAATCACGAATGCTACTTCGAACTGACTTTTTTTCAGAAACAGAAGTGCACAAAGGTAAATGTTAAGAAAACCATGCTGTACATACTTAAGGTGCCAGTTTTGCAGAACAATAACTGCTCTGTGTTTTAGCTTGTCCTTCCTTGTTTGTTAGTGCCTTACTTCTGCTTTCACATACAAGATAAGACCCTAAAAACTTCTAAGAGTTTGAGGTAGGGCATCTCCTGGGTGGGGAGGTGCCAGCTCCACTTAATAATAATTAGAAATGACAGCATGGTTACGGTTAAATTATAACACTTAACAAAACAGTCCTCAAACTAACAGGTGGGATAACTGTACAGCTATCTTTTATTTACAGTCTACAATCAGTGCTCTTCATTCTCTTTTAAAATCTGAGAAATGAAACTTGTAAAAAAACAGTTAGTCAGTACCTGAAAAAATCCCCTACTTCCACGTGTCATGGATATGTGCACCCCCCTGGACGTGCACCACAGTGAGGTAAAAGTCCCCGGAGACAGATTATGTCTAAGAAAATCTCCTCGGGAAGATGGACAGATGGAGAAAAACTGGTGGTCTTCATTTTGGATGAAGGCTGAGGATGGCGGAATCAAGACTTTGGCTTGGGCACCAAAACACCGTTTCCTGATGCATCTTCATGTGTATGTGCATATGTGTGTGGCTTTAAACAAGAGTCTGTATATATGTATGTGTCATGTTTTTCATGCTTGCTCAGGCCACACATACGTCTTTGTCTGTGTGTTTTGGGTGTCAGGGTCTTGACACTTTAAGCCTCACTCCTTTTACCTTCGGGATCTGAGCCCCCCCCCCCCCCCCCCCCCACACACACACATATACACAAAGTGGATCCAAACGGCAGCCCTGGGTGTCATCTATTACCCCTCTGAGTTCAAAGTCCAGCAGAACAATGAGACACAATTAGGAGCTTACAGAGAGGATCTGGGTCTTTAGCTGCCAGGTTAAAGGATACTGACAGAGGAGCACACACAAAAAATTTGAGTCTCTGTGTACCTATTCTTTTATGTAATGCTTGTCTCTTTGACTTCTTTATACTCTGTCAAGTAATCAGTGTTTTAAAACGAAAATAACTATTAGCGAGTTAATCAAAGTGCTGTTATTCCACAGAGGATCAGGGGCACTCTTTACTTCCAGTTAAAATGATTGATTTTATTTAGAGGTGGTCTAGTAAGAAACAGTACCTAATATTATCTACTCAATTCGAAGACACCCAGGTATTCAATGGAATCAGGTCAATTCTGGTTGAGTTCTGGCACCTTTGGCTGTGCTCTGGCAACAACTCGCCAAAACCCAGCTAGATCTGGATGGGTTTTGGGTGCCTGGATCAGGCCCACTGACAGGTGAGATATGGTACACTTAGAACAGACTGTGGACACCTTATTTGCCCAAGATCTGGTGATGATGTTGGGTGAGTATTTCCCTGTACTGGACTTATGTACAATTATACACGTTAATGAATTTAATCAGTATTTATCATACAAATTATTCTAATTAATACTTGCCCACCAGATGCAGGCAAACTCGGCCTGCATCTGTTCTGGCGTGTTGGACAGATTCTGGTGTGTCATTCACTCCCACATCTGGTGTGACTCTGGCTTTCTGGCCTGTCGGATTTGGGCCAAACATTTTGGCCATCTGGGTAGGGAAAACATGCAAACTCCATATACAGTGGGGCAAAAAAGTATTTAGTCAGCCACCAATTGTGCACGTTCTCCCACTTAAAAGATGAGAGAGGTCTCCAATTTTCATCATAGGTATACCTCAACTATGAGAGACAAAATGAGAAAAAAAAAATCCAGAAAATCACATTGAAGGATTTTTAAAGAATTTATTTGCAAATTATGGTGGAGAATAAGTATTTGGTCACCTACAAACAAGCAAGATTTCTGGCTCTCACAGACCTGTAACTTCTTCTTTAAGAGGCTCCTCTGTCCTCCACTCGTTACCTGTATTAATGGCACCTGTTTGAACTCATTATCAGTATAAAAGACACCTGTCCACAACCTCAAACAGTCAGACTCCAAACTCCACTATGGCCAAGACCAAAGAGCTGTCAAAGGACACCAGAAACAAAATTGTAGATCTGCACCAGGCTGGGAAGACTGAATCTGCAATAGGTAAGCAGCTTGGTGTGAAAAAATCAACTGTTAGAAAATGGAAGACATACAAGACCACTGATAATCTCCCTCGATCTGGGGCTCCACACAAGATCTCACCCCGTGTGGTCAAAATGATCACGAGAACGGTGAGCAAAAATCCCAGAACCACACGGGGGGACCTAGTGAATGACCTGCAGAGAGCTGGGACCAAAGTAACAAAGGCTACCATCAGTAACACACTACGCCGCCACGGACTCAAATCCTGCAGTGCCAGACGTGTCCCCCTGCTTAAGCCAGTACATGTCCAGGCCCATCTGAAGTTTGCTAGAGAGCATTTGGATGATCCAGAAGAGGATTGGGAGAATGTCATATGGTCAGATGAAACCAAAATAGAACTTTTTGGTAAAAACTCAACTTGTCGTGTTTGGAGGAGAAAGAACACCATACCTACTGTGAAGCATGGGGGTGGAAACATCGTGCTTTGGGGCTGTTTTTCTGCAAAGGGACCAGGACGACTGATCCGTGTAAAGGAAAGAATGAATGGGGCCATGTATCGTGAGATTTTGAATGAAAACCTCCTTCCATCAGCAAGGGAATTGAAGATGAAACGTGGCTGGGTCTTTCAGCATGACAATGATCCCAAACACACCGCCCGGGGAACGAAGGAGTGGCTTTGTAAGAAGCATTTCAAGGTCCTGGAGTGGCCTAGCCAGTCTCCAGATCTCAACCCCATAGAAAATCTTTGGAGGGAGTTGAAAGTCCGTGTTGCCCAGCGACAGCCCCAAAACATCACTGCTCTAGAGGAGATCTGCATGGAGGAATGGGCCAAAATACCAGCAACAGTGTGTGAAAACCTTGGGAAGACTTACAGAAAAAGTTTGACCTCTGTCATTGCCAACAAAGGGTATATAACAAAGTATTGAGATGAACTTTTGTTATTGACCAAATACTTATTTTTCACCATAATTTGCAAATAAATTCTTTAAAAATCAGACAATGTGATTTTCTGGATTTTTTTTTCTCATTTTGTCTCTCATAGTTGAGGTATACCTATGATGAAAATTGGAGACCTCTCTCATCTTTTAAGTGGGAGAACGTGCACAATTGGTGGCTGACTAAATACTTTTTTACCCCACTGTAGAAGACTCTACCTTTATTCAAACACAGACCATCTTGCTGTGAGGCAGCAGCACTAACCATTGTAAAACTGTGTACTGTGCTACCAGAAAAAACAAAACAAAACATGAAGCATAAGAAAGCAAAGCAACCAGCCTGTCAAAGATAGAGTAGCTGTGAAAGTCCTCCACCACCACGTCAACAACTGTTCCTCATTTCACCGTAGTTTGGCAAGATTACTCCTTCAAATAGTCAAGTGAATCTAGCCATTTCCTGCAAACATTATTAGCAAGCTAGGCTAATGTTGTTTTGGCTAGTACATCTATGTAACATCAAGATAACTTCAGTTGTCAGTGTAAAAGTTAACTGTTAATGTCAACTGCCAATTATCCATTGAGGACAGCACTCATGTGTCTGTCGCAGTAATGATAATTGCAATATTCAGTGCTTCACTTCAGTAGTATAAAATGTGCACAGTAGCAGCAACATGTACCCTGGGTTACCAGGGACCCGCAGGAAGAAGGCAATGCCACCAGGTGTTTCAGATAGAAATATTTTGTTGAAGTAAGTTCCTTTAACTGAAATTCCCTGAGCAAGATGCAGGGTGTAACAGAGCTTTCACCTCTCTGTACACGTCTGTAGCCTAGGCACACATAAAGTTGAAATGTGTTATAATAAATAAATAGTGAAGATTAGTTAGTTAGCTAGATACTACACACAAAGTGCTTGCATACACATATCCTTAGCTGCACTCACACACAGTCACACACCCAAACTGCTCTTGTATCTCTTTTGCTTCCATATATGGGCATGGGGTGAGGGTTGCGTAGTGCTGGAGAGACAGGAAGCAACAGGGTGTGAAAGTTGTAAAGTGCTGAGGTGAAGACATCTGGAGAAGATAATGCTGAGAGGACCGGTTGGAACCACTTTGGACAAGGACCAGACGACTATTGTTTGAAAGTTACTGGGAAACGCACAGTAACTTGAAGCTATATGTATCTGTTTGAAGTCTTTGTTCTGGGTCTTTCCTGCCAGGTTGTGCTGAGGAGAAAGACCCACAGCTGTGTCTGACTCTCTGCGTGCTTCAATAAAAGATAAGATAAGAAATAGTATTCCTTCTGTCATTATTGATTGGTTAACTGAAAAGATTCTGCTAACTGTCCTATTTTAAATTTTTACAAATGACATGTACTCATACTGTGGTTTGTGACCTTTGACCTACTCTACAAAATGGTCAGATCCCCTGACCTTTGACCTTGAGCACAACCTGGTTATAGACCTACCTGAGGATCATTGAGTATGAGTTCAGTGAGCATTGAGGAAATTGCCTATAATTCTTGTGAAATGTGGATGGACGGATGATGAGCACAGCACCATGGCATTAGCTCTAAATAAGATTCAATTCAAAATAAGCCATAACAAGTCCAGGGCAGCTCAGTGGGACAGTGGCTAGCACTGTCACCCCACAGCAAGAAGGTTGTGGGTTCAAACCCACCCCTGGCAACAGCGACAATCCTGTGTGGAGAGTGCATGTTCTCCTCATGTCTGTGTGGGTTTTCGCTGGGTACTGTGGTTTCCTCACACAGTTTAAATACTTGCATATTAGTTTAATTGGCATCAACTGGGGATAAGTTGTCCTTAGGTTTGAATATGACAGAGAATGGTTGCCTGTCCTCTGTGTTGGCCCAATAGACTGGCGACCTGTTGGGGTACACCGAGGACAGATACTCCACCTCTCACCCTGCGACCCGAAAAGAATTACAATGAATGAATGGATGAATAAATGAATAACATGTCCATGGGATCAGCCACTCTGGTTCAATCTGGTCACTTAATAAGTTAATGTTGGGTCAGTGTCCGTCTTTGTCACGGTTCAAATGTGAAGGAAGCAATCAGGCTTCTGAAAGTGAAGCACTTGGTTGTGGCATTACTAAAGCAGAGCAGTGTCACATGACATTTGACAAGGTGGAGGGCTACAGCTGTAATGTGTTTAGACACTAATTTTTTTTAACCCTAACCATGACTCAAACCTTAACCATACTGTTTTACTACCAAACCCTAAAAGTGTATATGGTATTTAATACTTTAAGTAACATGCGAGTGACAGAACTGAATGACAGGGTGAAAACTTGGATCTCCTGCATTAGACAGCTGTTTTGCCTATCTTCTGCTTCAGTTTATCTTCTTGAACAGACTTTACAGTTTTTGCATCTGTGTGGCATCATTACCCAGGCTGATGAGTCAGGTGAGTAATGCAGTTGGTGCTGTCTGCTGCTGGCCGGCCAGCTATCCGGCAATGTCTATTCTCTAACTTGACAGGGAATGAGGCTATGGCCACCAAACTTGGTACTTATTTTGACCTTGGGACTAGCACTTATACCTATACTTTTGGGGTCAAACAGTCAAAGGTCAAGGTCAGAATGCCATATAAACTATATCTCAGCAACAAAGAAAGCAAGGATCACCAAACACAGGTTCATCTTGCAATCCTGTCCTCTGACTATGGGCTTTGGGTCAAAAGGTCAAAGGTCAACATTTGATTCCCTGTGCCTTACTACTGTAGGAGTACACTAGTAAAGCTAGGGTCATCAAACTTGGCACATAGGTTCACCCTGACACCCTAACCTCTGACGATGGGTTTGGGGTCAAAAGGTCAAAGTTTTAAATCCATAGGGCTGCAAAATGTGTGGGTCTGCATCTTGGTTGAGTGCATTCTAGTTGTTCTCAGCTTTGCATTGGTGCATATCGTCGTGTGAAGGTATAGAAGGGCCCTGTATGAATGGCATCATGCCACGGAGATGAAAAGGTATTGGATCATCATGTTTCAATTAATACTTTCAAATAAATTACCAAATTTCTTACATCATTTACAACAGGCTCATTATACTGTATATGCTATATACATAAGCAGGTCCGTGTATTTCATAACAAAGAAACACATCCATACTTACAGAAACCTGCTCCCCCATTAAGCACATTGTCCATGTTGCCCCCATTGTCTGCATCCCAGTCATTGCATGTGTGTGTCTGTGTGTCCACTGTAACTGGAGACCAGTCTAGACTGGCTGGCTACTGGCTCTAATCCTCAGAAACATGCAGCTGAATCAATCTGAAACCAGAGAGCTGCCATCCTCCTCCGTTAGCAGTCCAGCAACACAAACACTCACCGTGTGGACAAACATTCAAATAACAGACATTTACCAACAGACAGCAGGAGCTCATGTTGTTGTGCCAAGTCCAGTCTCCTGCTGTGCTGGTTGAAGTGGTTGTTGGTTATACTGAAACGGCCACAATAACAGTGATTGCAGCAGAGCCAAAGTTGCCACTGAAGCTGTTCATGAATCGTCTAATGATCATGTTTATCAGATTCTGATTTCTGACCTTGATCTTGATCAGTGATTCGCAGCTATATAATCTTGGTGAAAAACTGGCAAAAATCTCACATTTGATTGCCGAGTCAAGAAGATGGTACCACGTCAAACACTTGTGCCACTTGATCTTGGTCCTTTTAAAGCTTCACCCAATTTCCAGACAACAAAATGCAACCACTTCAACGGGATGAGACCAAAAATACTGACAAGCAGAAACACATGGCGAGGAGGCCACAGGTGACCAGAAAGAATTTCAGCCATGTCTAGATCCAGCTGCAAAGACCTCAGATCATCTTAAAGCCCCGGATCCTCCTCATTCTACAACATGACACTGAGGGATGATGGAAGAAAGAATGGAGAGGATGATATGACAGTCACACATGGGAAAACGTAGCATGTGTCACTTGTCTTGGCCTTTGTTTCTGCAGGAAGATCAATCTGGGGAGGACCATTAGTGTGTAATAAAAACCTCTCAACCATGCTGCAATAAAGAAAGAATGGCTAAACTGTATATCAAGGAGGATTATTAAGCAAAGCAAAGATGATCAAAAATGCAGTGTTGGGAAGCAGAGTTTTGTTTTGACTTTTGAACTGAACCCATTGGTCACTTAGAAAATAGCATCAAAGCTGATTACATTTTTGGGAAATATTGTGGTTTATATACCAAAAAGGAGCGTGGCTGGTTATTTAGTGATGAAAAGGGTGTGGGAAAATGCATTTCATTCACCTGTTTAACCACCATTACCACTTGTTGGGGCTTTGCAACAAAGTCATGCAACTTAAAAGCTGCTGGACAACAAGCATAATGTTTACTTGGAAAGGGAGACCAACAATATTAAAGAGACATGTTTGAGTAAGGATTAAACATGTGAAACATAGAAAGCAAAGTCACATTGTTCCCTCCCTTGGTCAGGATGGACAAATGTCTTAAATCCCATGACCAACAGAGAGCTTTGTGACTTGTACTGTAAACATACAGCAGCCAATCTGTAGTGACGAGTGCTGAATGAGCAGTGGATCCCTGAGTATACCAGATGCGTGTTTGATAAATTGAAAGGTAAGACTTTGCAGGCTGCAAATTATACTTACAGTGTAAGTACACCATAGTAAATCATCCTTAATTTTAATAATAATTAAATAATTCTCAAGAGCCTTATGAAGTAAAAACAGTCTACTGTTTACACTGTATTTTTTTTTTTTACCACAGTGGAAAATAATATAAAGCAGTCATTGCAGTCACAGCTGTCAGCTTAAGGTCACGAACTTTTGGTTGGACATTCTCTTTCAGTCATCCAGCAGCAACACAGCCCCAGACATCACACTACCACCACCATGTTTGACTGTTGGTATGATTTTCTTTTTATGAAATGCTGTTAGTTTTACACCAGATGGAACGAGACGCACACCTTCCAGAAAGTTCAACTTTTGTCTTGTCAGTCCAGAGAATATTTTCATGTCTTGGGGATCATTGAGATGATTTTCTTTTTGGTCAGCAGTGGATTTCACCTTGGAACTCTCCCATGGATGCCAATTTTGCCCAGTCTCTTTCTTATTGTTGAATCAAGCAAGTGAGGCCTGCAGTTCTTCAGGTGTTGTCCTGGATTTTTGTTTCTCATCTGTTCTTGAATTCCTTTAGATTGCAGCATGATGTGTTGCTTTTTGAGATCTTTTAGCCTACTTCACTTTGTCAGACAGTTTCTATTTAAGTGATTTCTTGATTCAACAGGTCTGGCAGCAATCAGGCTTGGGTGTGGCCAGCTGAACTCAGCTTTTAAAAAATGTGGTTAATCACAGTTAATTCATGATGTAACAATGGAGGCAATTACTTTTTCACATAGAGCCAGAAAGGTTTGGATAGCTTTGTTCCCTTAAAAGTGTATTTACTTGGGTTATCTGTTTCTAACATTAAAATATCCTTGATGATCTGAAACATTTAAGTGTGACAAATATGGAAAAATATAAAAAAATAAGGAAGAGGACAAATACTTTTTCATGGCGCTTTATAATATCATACTGGTTGCCAGTTGAGAAAAATACCTGCAAATTCTATTGGAGCACATACAATTCTAGAATCACAGTTGATTCTCAATATTTAGCAACCCTGGAGGTCAATGGTAAATGATGATGAGATATCAACCTAGTTAGCCTATTGGCTTTTAGATCCTTACAGGCCTCCATAGTTCTCCTCAGCCAACTACTCAAATAATGTCCATTTCAGAGGTTATGTACTGCAAATACTTGGTAATCTTGGCTTGATTACTTGCTTATGTTATACTGAACATAGATTTCAACCATCATCTTGGTTGATGATAAGACCTAACAACAGTTTCATATAAGAAAATCCTAGTGACCAAGCTAAGAGGCAACAAATTAGGTCTGAAGCATAATCTGGAACTCACCTTTTTTCAACATCATTTGTGCCAAAATTAAATCCTTCTGACTATGTCCTATTTCTCAAAGTGAAGTTCAATTTTAAGGGTAGGACTTTTTAAAAAGTGGGCAAAAAAAATCTATAGTTAGCAAAAATGCTGAAAATGCCAATAGTTGTCCATGTAGGCGACCATGAAGGGGAAGCCAGCTATATATGAACACTGACTAAATATTTGATTGCATGTTGGGGCTGAACACAGCATCTCCATATGGACAAAAGCCATGACAGTAAAGTGTTGAGTTACAGGGTCATACAAACTCACACAATTCAACACATGTAAAACCTGTATCTTTGTGCCAAATATTTTTCCAGTCCACAAAAGTTTTTTTTTAATTCCATCAAACTTTGAAGACAATGACATCTTTTGCTTGTGCCTTCCATTCTCTCCTACTCTTCATGTAATTGAGAAATGTGGTATCCAGGGCCAGCAAAACACTGTGGTCAGGGATGAAATTACTACCTTGTTACCATAATAACCACGTGGTCATATTGGTAGCCCATCTGTCCGACCACCTTTTCTCGCTCTATCATTATACCACCTTACTTCCTTCTTTGTTGCCATGGACAAGAGCTATAATCATAATGACCACTAAAGGGTACGTTGACGTGAACATGTGCCATTTGGGGGCATACCAAAAGCAAAGGCTTCTGTCTCAGACTCTGAGAGTTAAATTATCCCCTCTAAATGACATTATTGCCTTATTGTCTGGTACGTATCTCCAGAAGGTTCTGGGTTCAAGTGTCCTGGTCAGCTGGGTCATTTCTGGGTGTTTTCTATGTGTGTCCTCAGGGGGGCTCTGGTTTTTTCCCACAGCCCAAAAGAAATACTTGTTACTGTAAGTTAAACAGTTGTAGGCTACCCTTAGTCTGACTTCTCTCCTCTCAAGCGACAGATCATGGGGTCGAGGGACTGACTTGTGTTTACTCTGTGACACCCTCTTATTTCCCTGCTCTTGTGTCAGTCCCCCACCCCTTCCTGTTTTAGCTGAGGACAGCTCATTTTTCTCACTGTATATCCACCTCTGGCAACAGTGTGGCTTTGTCTTTCTCCATTGGGAGATAAAAGCATCGGGGTCATACTTGTATATTTCACTCAGGGGGGCAACCACTCAAAGCTGGTCAAGATAAACCAACACTGCCTTCACCCCTTTTGCCCTTTAACTGTCCATTTATCCAGCTGTCATTTCCTCAAACCCCTCTGTTCCTTTTAGAGTCAGGTCAGATTAATCTATTGTGGATTATTTATGCACCTGATACAAGCAAACTTAAAGGGATTATTTACTGCACTTTTCCCACATTTGGACAGCTCTCACAGGTCTTAATGAAATGGTTGTAACATATTTTGCTCAAATTGCCTTTAATTATTTAATTACTGCAGCATCACTGTGAATCATCTTTTGCAGCCTTCCTCAGATTGGCTCGTATTAGTGCATGTCTCTTTAAATGCCTAAGAGCCACATTTAACTCTACCCTTCGTCTTATGTCACAACTGCTAATGGTCGCTGGCTATCTCATAACTCGGATAGCAAGCTGGAGCCAACTAACGTAAATTTGCCTGAAAGAGTAAAGGAAATAAAGCATCACTTGTGGACAGGGATGTGTGGTTTCAGTGGTCGACAGGATATGACCGGTCCCTAGAATACAAAAAGTCTGAGTCAGAAAATAACTAAGCTAAAATAACACCTGAGAACAGCATATCAGGTCAAATAGTAGATGAACAAGGATTCCAGTGGGTGGGGTTAATAGAATTTATAGAAAATAGAGATCAAAACTAGCTGGATCAACAGTTAAGCTAACGCCAGATAGCCTGACAGTCAGCTTCCCCACGCTAAGTCAAGTTATAATGTGGTCAGACTGAGCGACTCTGACTGTCTAGCCAAACTAATGCTAACAGTTCATCTACTTATCATGTGGAAAATATAACAAAATAAGCCAGAATGACACAAGATATATTATTGACTGTGGATTGGTGAACCAGGTGGAAACCGGGATGTGTATTAGGGTGACTAAACTGAAGAAAATAATAAAAAATGTGCTTGGTATGCCAACTCCCTAGAAGCACTGAAGCTTCTAGGGAGCTTCCTAGAAGCTTCTAGTCAGCTAGGCTAATAATAGAGCAATGGGCAGGGATAAAGGCTAGGCTTAACTTTTTGTGATGTACAGGGAAAACCCTGGAAGAGTTACATCTACTGCTCTAAGACAGACACGATATAAAGGCTGGGTATTTTTAAAAGAAGTGAGCATTTTGATGGATTTTTTATTTCTAATCACATGACCAATAAATGCATTTCAGAAGGTTAGAAACAATAAAAACACAATTTACCAGTGAATGGTACCTATAAAACTATGCGATGAGAAATGATTGTTTTCTATGCAATACAAATTTGGACAAAAGTTGTATTTTATTTATAGATATGGTCAATTAATATGCCAAAAATAAGTTGTGTCACGCCGCGCCATTCATCAGCGGCGCCACCTGCTCACGCACCTGCCAATCATCAGCGGCGAGGGATAAAGGCCGTCTCGCCCGGAGGCTCGGCCTGAAGCCGTCAGACTTCGTCCCTCACCGTTGTGAGCATACTTCCCTTCAGCGTAACCATTTTGGTAAGAAGATCGCTTACCTTTTCTCTTCAGTCTCCTCCCCTGTGCACAGGTGGATTTCCCAGCGGCGGACATCTCCTCTCCATCGCCCAATCCTCGCTGCTGCACGGAGCTCTCCAGGTGGCTGTCTTCCGGGCTTCACCCCCTTGTTGTGCCAGCTGTCCTGACCCACCAAGTAAGTCCTTCTCTCGCCATAAATTCCTCCTGTGTTGGTGTATGCCCGTCACCCTCTCCCTGTGCTCTCTCCATAGGGTTGCTCGGCTGTACGGTCACCTGCCTCTGTGCCTGGAGCAGACACCATCACCAACACATTTACATCCCGCAGACACGCACTCATTCACTCCTGTTGTTAATAAACTCTTTGAACTACTCTAAGCCTGTGTGTGTGCGTCTCCTGAGCCGTGCGTTATGTCAGTACGGCTTCAGCAGAGCGGCTCGGCGGACGGCGGGCTCGCACACCGGTTTTCCACTCTCGAGGCTAGAGTGGATCAAATAGCTTATCAACAACAGGTGATCTTTAATCAATTATTGAATTTAACTAACCGGTTGGGCCGCTTGGATCCTCAACAGCCGTTCCCCCCGGCTCGCCAGGGTGGCGCGGCTCCTGCTGTTCCAGCGGCCGTCCAGCCGGCTCCAGTGGCACCGGTTCGGCTCACACCGATTCCGACCCCCGCCCGCTTTAGCGGTAAGCTCGGCGGAGCGCGGGGGTTCATTATGCAGTGTGAGTCCGTGTTCCACCGTGTGCCCGGAGATTTTCCCTCGGATCACAGTCGGATTGGTTACATAGGGAATCTTCTGGAGGGGCGTGCGTTAACTTGGACCTACGCCGTAATGGCGAGGCCCAGTTATGCCACCCTCACCTATGACCAGTTCGTGAGGCGCTTCCTGGAGGTCTTTGACCATTCTCAAACCGAGACGGTCCAGGTCGATCGGCTCCTCGCTCTCCAGCAGGGAGGCCGGTCGGCAGCGGACTACTCGGTCGACTTCCGGGTAGCGGCGGAGGAATTGGGCTGGGAGGATCGCTCCCTCTGTGGCCTGTTCCTCCGCAGCCTCAATAGTGATCTGAGGGATGAACTGGCTGGACGGGATATCCCTGGGACGCTAGCGGAGCTGACATCCTTAGCGATAAGTTTGGATAACAGGCTGCGCGAGCGCTCCTCGGGGCGGAAGTCTCCTTCTTCTCGCCCTCGTGGAGTCTCGCCGCACCTGTTCCAAGCTCGCCCCCTGGCGGCGCCGCCAGCATTGTGCCCCGAGGAGTCGGAGCCGATGGTGACGGGCTGGACCAAGCTTTCCCCTGCGGAGAAACAACGCCGCCGTGAGTTGGGCCTCTGCATGTATTGCGGAGGTGACCAACACACTGTGGAGCGTTGCCCGCGGAAAGCCAGTCGGCGGGGTCCGCGAATCGCTGTAGGGAGCCTCGCGGATCCCAACCGGTTAGACTCTCTCACCCAATTAAAGCTGCCCATCCGTTTTTGCCACAATCCCACTGGGCACCTCACCCACGCACTGGTGGATTCGGGCGCAGAGGGCAGCTTCATTTCACAAGGCCTGGCAACCCGATTGGGCATCCGCTGTCAGGCATTAAAACACCCCATCTCCCTGGTCCATCTCTCCCGTGCCTCCCTTGGGAGAGTTTCTCACCAGACCATGCCTGTCCCAGTCATCACCTCAGGGAACCACCGGGAGGAGATGGTATTTTACGTCCTGCCCAACTCTGTGTCGCCCGTCATCCTGGGGTATCCCTGGCTACGCCTCCACAACCCTGTCCTGGACTGGAGGTCCGCTGGGGTATCGGCATGGAGTACCTTCTGTATGGGCACCTGCCTTCAGTCCGCTGCCTGCTCCCCATCCGCGGCTCCCCCTGTGGCGGATACAGCACCTCCGGACCTGTCACTGGTGCCTCCAGAATTTCACGACCTGGGTATGGTATTTAGCAAATCGAAAGCTATGTCTCTTCCCCCGCATCGACCATATGACTGTGCCATCAACCTCCGCCAGGGGGCTCCCCTGCCATCTGGTCGGCTCTACAGCCTGTCGGCGCCGGAGAAGGAGACCATGAATACATACCTAAAGGAATCTCTGAGCGCTGGGATTATTCGCCCATCGTCGTCACCCGTGGGGGCAGGGTTTTTCTTTGTCGGGAAAAAGGACGGATCCCTCCGCCCCTGCATAGACTACCGAGCGCTGAATGACATCACTGAGAGGGACCGTTACACCCTGCCCCTCATGGACACTGCCTTTCACTCCCTCCAGGGGGCGACCTGGTTTACCAAGCTGGATTTACGCAGCGCTTACCACCTCGTCCGGATCCGGGAGGGAGATGAATGGAAGACAGCCTTCCGTACCCCGAACGGCCACTTTGAGTATCTCGTCATGCCGTTCGGGCTGACCAACGCTCCTGCCGTCTTTCAGCGCCTCATTAATGACGTCCTCCGGGATTTCATCGGCCTTTTTGTGTTCGTCTACCTGGATGACATCCTTATCTTCTCCAGGTCCAGGGACGAGCACCAGGTCCATGTGAGGCGGGTCCTCCAAAGACTGCTGGAGAATCGTCTGTACGTGAAGGCTGAGAAATGCGAATTCTACGCTAGGACCACATCCTTCCTGGGATTCATCATCGCTCAAGATCAGGTGCTCCCAGACCCAGAGAAGGTGAAGGCGGTGGTGGAGTGGCCTACTCCCGCATCCCGGAAGCAGGTGCAACAGTTTGTTGGCTTCGCCAATTTTTACCGCCGCTTTGTCCCAAATTTCAGCTCGATCGTCGGACCGCTGACCCGCCTCACGTCCCCGAAGGTCCCGTTCCGGTGGACTGAAGAGGTCGCTGCTGCCTTTAGGGCGCTGAAGGCGGAGTTCTCCTCCTCCCGGGTCCTTCGCCAGGTCGACCCCGCGCTGCAGTGCATTGTGGAGGTGGACGCATCGGACACGGGAGTGGGTGCAGTGTTATCCCAGCGGTCACCTGACGATGGCGCCAAGCGGCCGTGCGCCTTCTTCTCCCGGCGCCTGTCCCCGGCGGAGAGGAACTACGATGTGGGGGACAGAGAGCTCCTGGCCATTAAACTCGCCTTACAGGAGTGGCGCCACTGGCTAGAGGGGGCGGACCTGCCGTTTGTGGTCCTGACGGACCACAAGAACTTAGAGTATTTACGATCTGCCAAGCGCCTGAATGCCCGCCAGGCGCGCTGGTCTTTGTTCTTCGCCAGGTTCCGCTTCTCGATCACCTTCAGGCCGGGCTCCAAAAACGGCCTGCCTGACGCCCTCTCTAGGCAGTTCACCCCCGTGGAGGCTGAGGAGACGCCCCACACTATCCTGCCCAGGTCGTGCGTCCTCGGTGCCATCTCTTGGGACATTGAAGACAAGATCCGGAAGGCGCAGGAGGTGGAACCTGATCCTGGCGGCGGACCGGAGGGAAGACTGTTCGTCCCATCTGCGGTCCGAGGAGAGGTCATCCACTGGCTCCACACCTCCCGGCTCACCTGTCATCCCGGCACCTCTCGGATGATCAGCCTCCTCCAGCGGTCCTTTTGGTGGCCAGGCCTGCGGAGGGATGCAGCCCGCTACGCCCGGGCTTGCCCAATCTGTGCCACCAGCAAGTCGGGAAATGCCCCCCCAGCGGGTCTGCTCCAGCCTCTGCCCGTCCCCGGCAGGCCCTGGTCGCACATCGCACTGGACTTCGTCACCGGACTCCCCGTTTCCAACTCCTTTGACACCGTCCTGACCATTGTGGACCGTTTCTCCAAGGCGGCGCACTTCATTCCCCTGCGGGGTCTCCCTACTGCCCTGGAGACGGCGGGCCTCCTCGTCCAACACGTGGTCAGGCTGCACGGGATTCCGGTGGACGTGGTCTCGGACCGGGGCCCCCAATTTTCGTCCGAGGTTTGGAGATCCTTCTGTAACGCCATCGGAGCCAAGGTGAGCCTCTCCTCCGGCCATCACCCCCAGTCTAACGGGCAGTGTGAGAGGACCAATCAGGAGCTGGAGGCTGCGCTCCGCTGTGTTACCAGATCCAAGCCGACGTCCTGGAGCAACCATCTCGCCTGGGTGGAGTATGCCCACAACACCGCCCGCTCTTCTGCAACGGGGATGTCCCCCTTCAAGGCGTCCCTGGGTTACGACCCCCCGCTGTTTCCAGCGCAGGAGAACGAGGTGACTGTCCCCCTCCGTTAGGGCGCACCTTAGGCAGTTCCGCTCCACCTGGGCTGCCGCGCGTCATGCGCTTTTACGCACAGCGGAGCGCAACAGGACCGTGGCGGACCGGCACAGAAGACCTGCCCCGGCGTACAGAGTTGGGCAACTCGTGTATGTGTCTACCCAGGACGTCACATTAAAAGGCGAGAGGAGGAAGCTGGCACAGCGATTCATGGGTCCCTTTCCCGTCACCCGGATCATCAACCCGGTGGCTGTGCGCGTGGCTATCCCCCCCTCCCTCCGCATCCATCCCACTTTCCATGTGTCGAGGGTGAAACTGGCAGTCACTGACCCCCTTTGCCCTCCTCCTGCAGCGCAACCCGCACCCCGGATGGTTGGTGGCCATCCGGCCTGGTCCGTCTCCTCCATCCTGGACTCCCGGCGCCGAGGCCGTGGGTTGCAATACCTGGTGGACTGGGAGGGCTATGGGCCCGAGCATCGGCAATGGGTGCCCCCGTCGTTTGTGTTGGACCCATCGCTCATCGCGGACTTCCACCGAGCGCACCCGGATAAGCCATCGCCAGGAGGCGCTGCTAGAGGGGGGAGTACTGTCACGCCGCGCCATTCATCAGCGGCGCCACCTGCTCACGCACCTGCCAATCATCAGCGGCGAGGGATAAAGGCCGTCTCGCCCGGAGGCTCGGCCTGAAGCCGTCAGACTTCGTCCCTCACCGTTGTGAGCATACTTCCCTTCAGCGTAACCATTTTGGTAAGAAGATCGCTTACCTTTTCTCTTCAGTCTCCTCCCCTGTGCACAGGTGGATTTCCCAGCGGCGGACATCTCCTCTCCATCGCCCAATCCTCGCTGCTGCACGGAGCTCTCCAGGTGGCTGTCTTCCGGGCTTCACCCCCTTGTTGTGCCAGCTGTCCTGACCCACCAAGTAAGTCCTTCTCTCGCCATAAATTCCTCCTGTGTTGGTGTATGCCCGTCACCCTCTCCCTGTGCTCTCTCCATAGGGTTGCTCGGCTGTACGGTCACCTGCCTCTGTGCCTGGAGCAGACACCATCACCAACACATTTACATCCCGCAGACACGCACTCATTCACTCCTGTTGTTAATAAACTCTTTGAACTACTCTAAGCCTGTGTGTGTGCGTCTCCTGAGCCGTGCGTTATGTCAAGTTGGACTACTTGCTCGATGGAATGCTTTTTGCCTGACGCTATAAATGTAAACAACCAGAGAAATCATTTCTTCTCCTGTGACCTACAAATAATTTATTAAAATTTCTTAAGAAATGAACCTAGAAGAGTGAATACATTTTACTTGAAAACATTTTTGAGAGAAAACAGTCTACTTTTTCTCAAGTCATTTCACTCGGGTCATATTTAATTTGATCATATTCTTTGAGTTCTGAATGGGCTTATGTTCATCTGTCTATAAATGCATGGAATCTCTGTCTGTGTGTGTGTCTGTATGTCTGTTCCATGCATATCTCTTGAACCGTTCGTCAGACTGACCTAAGATTTTTACGTGTTTTGCTGAGGTTATGAGGGTGTGCATCTCCGAGTATGGAGTTGATCAGTAAAAACATGTAATTTTTATCAATAAAAGTTTAGTCATCACTCTCTCCTCACGCTCTGGCTTCTAGAGGTGTGGGCGGGGTTATGCATTGACTCCGTACTGATTGGATAATACACGGCATTGTGGCATCAGTAACCACAGCACTCTGTGAACAAAACAAGGAAGCGAAAAACAACAAATTTGACTAGAAAAAGATAATACTGAAGATTTAATGCTTAAAACATTATACCATAAAATTGCCATGATTACGTAGGTCTAAAGGATAATTCGACATATGTGGAAAACATGATGTGCGTGAGCAGACTGGGCGGAGCATCAGCGGGGACCCCAGTCTGACAAAAAACACCGGTGTATCAAACACAGAACATGCCGCGAGAAGCAGCGGCCCGACTGGGCAGACCACGGTGCTTCACAGGGAGGCACGCCCAGCTTGCCTGGTCAGTGGTAGACGGGAGTCCCTGCTTCTGCTTCACCCATGAGGTACCACTGCACTATGCAGGACAGCGGGTTCCCTCCTCCTGTGCGAGTATCTAAAAATTAAAAACTTAATAACAATATTGCCATGATTGTGGAGCGGAATGGCCAGAATGACTTAATGACCAAACACAGGACACAAAAATAATGAAATAAATTATTTTTAGTTAAATATTTACTGACAAATGGGCAGCACTGATGCAACGGTTCCAGTCAAATGGGTCCTTCTGCTGTGTATAATAATGTTGGGTGTTCTGTAGTTAATTCGGTTGATTACAGTTTTAAAAAGCATTTTAATAAATAAATACTGCTAAAATATAAACTGATGCACTACAGTGGGTCTCAAATATTTCTAAATGTGTCCTGTTATAGTACTGCATGATTTTATCGATGATACACAGAAGAAATTCAATATTATACTTACTGTAACTCCATCACTGAACAGTGATATAAACTAAAATAATTTAAACTAAAATAACTGTATTGATGATTGAACAACTCCCATTCCCCTAAGTGCAAGATACGCTGTTATGAATATACAGTAAGTGATAAAAGATCACACAAATAAGTGGTCTGACAAACAAATAAACAAGGGATCTGAAACAGCCTCCAATATTGGATGTCCCATTCATTTTCAATATTTAGGTATTCTGTAACTGATATTCACACAATCAAATAAATCTTAGTGCCATTTACTCCCTTTTATATTTGTCAAAGTCTAACATGTGATTGCCGACAGACAGACTACACCTCTTTGTATTCCACTTTCAGATACAGCCTACATTTGGGCCTGTAAAGCCTAACTGGGATACCTGTTTCAGACAGGAATACTTGCATTCTACGTTCAGTGCACTAAAGGTAAAGCCAGCTTTATTGTCATTCAGGCCATACAGCCAGTCATGTACAGTAGAATGAAATTACGTTTCTCTTATCCACAATGTTAATCACATCTAAAATCAGAGAGGTCACTGCCATGCAAGGAACTGCCACAAATTTCCCTCCTCCGTTCCATTATTGCTGAGCACCAAGTTGGACGGCAGGAAGTTCTACTTTTATATGGTTTTCGGCATGACCCGGCCATGAGTTGAGCCCAGGCCTCCCGGGTGTGAGGCGGATGCACTGCCAACTAGGCCACCACTCCGGTAGGCCTAATTATTTATTACTAGTTGTAATAATTTGTACTGACAAGAAATGACTGCATTTTTAGGCATTTTAGTGACTATTCTGGTTGAGGAACTACACTGGCTGACTACTGATCGGACGATCAGTGGTTTGATTCCCGCTCAGTCTGCATGTCGAAGTGTCCTTGAGCAAGACACTGTACCCCCAGTTGCTCCTAGTGGGTCTGGCCAGTGTCTTGCATGGCAGCTCTGCCGCCATCAGTGTGTGAATGGGTGGATAGCAGGATCTGTAAAGCACTTTGGTCATCCAGAGATGAGTAAAAAATGTTATATTAGTGAACGCCATTTACCATTTAATTTACTAGTATACTATTTCTTAATATAATTTTTTAATATTAGAGGGGACATGCACATATAGTATCAGACTACTTATTTTTGTAAAAAGACAAACAATTTATAGATTGTTAAAGACACACTCCAGGTGCTATAAATCCCCTATAAAAACAAATCTACATTGTCTAAAATGGTATCTTATGCCTTTTTTTCTACAAAAAACCTTTCATTGTCTTACAGTTTCATGTCAAAATCTTTTCACCCCCCCCCCAAACGCCACAATCTGTGATAATTAGGCCCATCCATATACCACAAGGCCAATAGTAGCTAGCACTACATTATCAGAACAAATCCTGCGATAAACAGACTTACCAGTTGAAGGAAATGCCCAGCTGTATGCACGGTGGCCCAGGATAATGACCGAAACCGCATCGGTCCTAAAAAGCAGTTTAATGGTAAAACCCTTCTTAATTTGGGTCAAGTTTTCAAAGTAGTTTGTTAAAAATGCTAACTAGCCTGGAGGATAACATCAGTTAGGCCAGAGAGTCCTGAGTGGCTCAACACTACTCACGTGCCAGCACCACAAATAGCTACGTCACCAAAAACGCTCTGTCTATCTCGCCTCTTTGCAAGGGGCGGGGCTTAAGAGAAACTTTACAGCAGAAAAACAGAGATATGAGACATTTAAGTGATTTCGCTCTTGATATGTCTTGTAAGTCATAAAAAACATGTTACAGATGTAGGACAGTTGATGTGTTGCGCCACAGGGTGGCATAATGGAAGAGGAATAATGAAAGGCCTACTGTGTGGGTAAGAGGGTTTTTTTTCTTCCTTTCCATGTGCTTCAAACAGGTAAGTTTCTAATGGCTGATGGTGTTTCTGATTTTCTGCAGGTTACAGAAAACAGCAGTGAAAAGACCTGCAAGAGTGCTACCTACCAGCTGCTGCAATAACTGATGATGACAACCCTAGCGTCTGCATGAAAACATTTGCATGTCTCTGTGTTGGAGGAAATAAGCATGCACAGACACATCCCCTACACGTGCACAGCACTACTACTCAGTTTCATCCCCTCTACTCAACATATACAATTATGTCTAAGAGTGCAATTAATAGTAAGTGTTTATAGCATGGACACAGACAGTCGCACATTATACAAACACACCCTCTCATACACTTACTGCTTTGTGGAAGGTTATGGAAGCGCGCATACACACACAAAGTACAGCAGAGGTCTGGGTCAAGCGCCGAATGTGAAACAGACGCTTCGAGTATGGAAGAACAGGGTCAGCGAAGGCTAGCTACGAGTGTGTGTGTATGTGTGTGTTGGGGGTACATTTACTGTATATTTTCATGTTGGTCCATTTATTATTAAGCAGACACCTGAGTCCTCCATCACATGGCTCTGTCATAACACAACACACACTACTGTTTAATTATTTAAAACAAGTAGAGGAAATTTCCGATCTTTCTGTACCCACTAAGATACAAACTTAATCACTATCCTTTGAAAGCTGATAATGATATTAGCTCTTAATGAAATTGCACTCTCTGCTCCCTGATCAGCCCTGATTCAGATTGGGTAAAGGTTGTGAGGCCCTGTAAACCAGTCATACGCAATGAGCCATACACTACAGCAGAGGCAGAGTGTAAGAACCAATAAGAGACTCTGATTGGTGCTGAACTGAAGGCTGGACACTTTAATTTCTGACATCGCAAAACCCAGGAAGTGCAATCTGCTTGTTTCTCTAAGAGTTTAGCTAAAGAAGGCAGCGTGCATTTCAACCTGACATGAGCATTATAATACTTTAATGGTATACATGTGAGCTAAGGATATTTTCCAAACCTTTGTTTATTATAAGGGAGGTCCACTGAGAGGCGGGCTCTCTTTCTCAAGGATGCCCTGTTCATATTCACATAATTCTCATTCACACCTGGAAGCTGCCCAGTACAACCACAGACTGACCTGTGGCCACTGAGCAGCTCCACTGGAGCAGTTGGGCGTTAAGTGCCTTGCTCAGGGGCACCACAGTGGGGTTAAATGAGGGTGGGGCAATGAGCCATATTTTATTAGAGTAAACGTTTTGCAGCATATAGCCCCTTTATGTACAGCTAAGGTGAAAGGCAACATTCCTACGTTTCTGCAGACAGGAGAAAAGGGTTTGTTTTCAGATCTCACAGCCCTCATAGCTCCCTCCCCCTCATAGATCTCTTCCAAGCCACTCCAAGCTTGTTAGCACAGCTACAGGCACCAATCAACATCTGCCGGGTCTCCGTAACAATGCTTTAACATGAAAACATATTACTAGAGGAACGTAAAATGATGAAACCATCATAGGAAACAGATGTTTTAAAATGAACCACAGAAAAAACAACAGATTGGTTAAGCAATAACAACAAAACAAAACAAAAAAATTCCCAAATGCATACCTTAGTGGGAAATAGGCGTTTTGCTGACCAGCTGTGGCACACCATTCTAAGCACCATTTTAATTCCTTATCAGAAATCATGTGTCTGAATTATTTTTAAAATTTGAAGCTCAGTTTCCTTCCACACTGGCAGGCTCGTAGTTCCTCCCCTTCACCCCTCACCCACACACACTCATGGATCTCACAGATGGAGAGACCGTGGGCCTGTGGTGTGTGTGTGGTGGTCAATGGTGAATCTACAATGTCTCAGTGTTCCTCTCTCCCAGCTACAGACAGAAGTTGCTATCTGCCAGTGTAACCTTGTATCTCGATTCCCCTTTGCTGTCATTGAAACAAACATCAGTCTCTGTGTGGATTGAACATGAAAATGACCCACAGTCTCTCTTCATCGATTGACTTAAGCTATAAAAAAATGCATATGTTTATCCTGTAACTTCATGATTAAATCAGAAAATATGAATAAAGACAAACAAGACAGTCTAACGCAACCACTGGTAAATACAGGCGAAGTTGGTGTCTACACTGGCAGCTCTCATAAACACAGAATGAGGATGTTGTGCACTGTGTGTATATAAGCAGACATATCATTTTGATCAGTTGCTCAGAGCAGCCCAAACCTGGGATTTGGCTGAATATATCAAAAGCACATTGATTTTAGTCCTTTTTTTTAGGTGTCAAATGAATCACCACAGTCCTATTCCCAACAGCCATTTGGAATATAAATAAGTAGGAAAACACAGGTGCTAGGTTCTATTTTAAAATAGGACTGAAGCTTTGCTAATATCATCATTAACACCTGTGATTCTAACCTTCTGTTCTTCAAAATGTCGGCACAGATTATAGGTTTGTTATATTGCAGTCCAATGAGTGATCATTTTGTTTTCCACTTTAGATGGAAATAACCTCATGGCCAACATCAAAAACAATCAATAGATAAATATGTGTTTCTAGATTAAGCTTTGAATTTAATAAGACATAAATATCCAAAAGAACTTGAGATCAGTGACAGAGAGAAACCAATGAGAGAGGAAATCAGAGAAGCTTCAGACTCGGTGAATACAAATCACGAAGCCCTTAATCATAGACCAGACCCATTTTGGAGGGAAATTGCTGTGTTTGTAATTAATGCTCAATTAAATTTGACATGGTCCCCCCAAATCCTCTGTAGGGTAACAGATTAGTCTGCACAGCTGGTCCACATTGGCTGTGCTGAGGCAGACTCTAGAGTTACCATGTCAAGGTGCATTCCCTTTCTCATTGATGGTATTTATGAGATTTATTTCATCCCACTCAGCCCCTGAGAGAGAGAGAGAGAGAGAGAGAGAGAGAGAGAGAGAGAGAGAGAGAGAGAGAGAGAGAGAGAGAGAGAGAGTGAGAGCGAGAGAGACATATGGTAACTTCACTATTTGATTACAGCACACACAAACATGCATGGGGAAAGAATCCATGTGCACATGTACTCATCAGAGCTTGTATTAACTTCTTATTAACATGTCACATCTGAAAGCTAATTTTATTCCACCACACTGACGATAAAACACTGTGATGAGCAGGGCTTGGCATTAACTTTTTTGCTCACTGGCCACTGTGGCTAGTGATTTTCCAAAGTTACCAGCCACTCAGCCTTTTCACTAGCCACAATTTTGTGGTTGAAAAACTATGTTTAATATGATCATATTTGACTATCACTTGCTAAAATTTACTTGAACTAAATTTACAACCATTTAAATGTAAATGACCCTTATACATACATAAAAAATAGCAAGAAAAACACTGTCTGTTGAACTATTCATTAAAAGCAGTAAATGTTGTAAAGCAGTCGAGAAAAATATTTACAATATGAGAGTGAAGTACAGGTAGATTTGGGGTCTGTCCCAGTTCTCATTTGTATCCCTATCCCTTCCCCTCTGCCTACTCCTACCCCTTCGCCCTCGATAGAGGTTGAAAATGACCCCTATGAATTGGGATACCCGTTCAGGGCTGCGCGATGTCATTAGTAGGTGCTGATGGATTTAATCGAAATTGACACTACCTATTTTCACCAGAAAAAAAGAAGAAAAAGAAAACTGATGAGGAAAAACGTCTCATCTTAAGGAGAAAAATGTCTCAAATTTACATGAACAGTTCTAATCAATAGAAAAAGTCAGAAATGTACTAGAAAGAAAGCTGAAAATTCAGAGAAAAACTTGGACCCCCGGCCACATGCTTGACACCCCAGGACCAGTCACAAAGCACTGCACAATAAAATAGAATAAAAAAACAACTTGATAGAGACACCATTAAAAAAGAAAAGAAAAAATAAAGAGAACAAAGTAAAACACAACATTAAAAGATTAAAAAAAATGTCAAGTATACCATTAAAAAGCAGTTGAACTGAAATTCAATGGAAAGCCTTGTTAAACAAAAAAGTTTTTAGCTGCTTTTCAAGAGCCCACAGTCAGCTAAATGTAGCTGGAGTGGGAGATTATTTCAAAGCATTGGAGCTACAGATGGAAAGTGTCACGACTCGCCGCTCATCAGCGGCTTCAGCTGCGCGCACACCTGCGCCTCATCAGCAGCGGGCTATTTAGCCCACTCGGCCCAGTGCTGCGGTCTGGAGCCGTCTGTTTGCATCGGCACTTTGTAGCTCGTGTATCAACCTCTGATCATTAGCAAGACTTCAACCACGCGTAAGCATTCCTTACCTTTCTCCAAGTTCTTCACCCCTGTGCACAGGTGGATTCCTCGGCGGCGGATTTCCCCGTCATCGCAAACCAATTCCCACCATCAGCGCAGACTCTGCAGGACGCTGTCTTCCGGGCTTCTCCCTTGCCAACGCCAGCCACCTGTATCCACAAGGTTGTCCGGCTGTACGGCGCGCTGCTCTGCTTCCTGCGCATCGGCGTTCACCCTCAACACATACACATACCGCACACATCCATTCAGACACACCTGCTTGTTGAATAAAGCTGTTAAATCTATCCTGAGTCTGCGTGCGTGTCTCCTGGGCCAGACATTATGTCAGAAAGGCTCTGTCTCCCCTGGTCTTGAGCCTTGCAAACGGAACAAGTCCTAGGCTTCAGAGCTAAGAGTGCAAGCAGGAGTATGTTTGAGAAGGAGATCAGATAAATAAGATGGGGCTTGTCCATGTAGTGCTCTCTATGTACAGTAAGTGTAAGAACTTTAAAACAGATCCTAACCTCCACTAGTAGCCAATGTAATATATATAATATGGGGGTAATATTGTTTTCTAGAATGTGTAAGTAGTTTGGCTGCGGCATTTTGTATAGACTGGAGACCGGAATCTCTCATACACACTACTGCACCTACGGACATTTTGTATATTAGAGTTAGTTAGTTTTTTTCCCCAAGTATGTCTCAGGGATGTGTGAATGGATGGGGGGTGGGGGGTGGAGCTATGTGGGAGTGTGTCTTAAATCATGCTGCTTCTTATATGGATGCCGAGAGAAACGCAATTTCATCTTGCCTGCACTACAGTTGTATGTACAGCAATATGACAATAAAGTTTGATTTGATTTGATTTGAGACGAGAAAGAGAAGATTTGTCTAAACCAGTAAACAAAGCATTGCAATAATCTAGTCGTGAAGACACAAATGCATGGATTATTTATTCAAGCTTACTTGAAGAAACAATGGCTCTCAATTTGGAAATGTTCCTTAAGTGAAAATTTCTAGCACTGGACTTTGTCATGGAGCGCCCCTCCGGGGGAAAAAGGAGAGACGCAGACACTGAACTGCAGTTTGAGGTATTTAATAAAGAAACACAAAATCCAAACAGTACACAAAGTAAACTTACAACTGAGGCGACAAAGGAGGAGGCAGGATGAACACAGGAATTTACATCAGTACAGGAAAAGGGTTCTGACACGAGAAGGTAGATTAGATGAGGCTCCAACAATGACTGAGAGAAACAACAGTCTTTAAATAGAGCATGAAACCAATCATAACAAATGACCACAGGTGCAGATCACATGAGAGGGAAGGCTGACCCAATTAACAGACAGGTGTCAGCTGTGACAACCCGAATATGAACCAATGAGAGGAAATAGACTGAGCAACAAATATAGGATGATGACAAGGTGGGAGTGTCTGGAAGAAGTGGAGGAGAACTCATGTCACACAGAAACAAAATATAAACACTAGGAACTACATGTAAAAAGATGCCTAAAAAAGTGACATAATAATAATAATAATAATAATAATAATAATAATAATAATAATAATAAGGACATGAATACAAAACAGAACAACTGACAACTAAGAACACATGCTAAATCAACACACAGGAAGATAAACACACAACACTGGAAAAATGCACGAAATACTCAGGAGTAAATTAAGAGCATGAGCACGGTGGAACACCACGCTCTGCCTCGTGACAGAGCCCCTCCTTAAGGGGTGGGTTTCAGACACCCCAGGGGATCATCAAAAAAAAGCAAGAAAAGACCCCATCTCCCCCAACAGGAGAAAAAAAACAATAAACCAAACCAGGAGGGAAGTGGGGGAACCAGACTAGGAGGGAATGAAAACAAAAACCCTGCTCAGGACCCACACCCAAGCAAAACCAAGCACCTAGGCCCCCTGGACAAGAGAATGAGGCAGTTTGGGTGGTTGACAAAAGTCCCAGACCTGGCAGACGACATGGCGGAAAGAGTCGGGTGGCCTACCGGAGAATGTGGACCACCCAACCCAGCGGCACAGTCTGTCGGGTTTTCTACCATAGTCTTTTAACCACTCGACCAGATGGGATAGTCGAGGGGGCAGCTGCCCAATGGGAAAAACTGGTGGCGAGAAGGGCAGAGGTGAAGGGAAACAAAATGGAGATGATGGCCGACCAATGGGAACAGCAGGGGAAGGAACAGGACTCCAAGTAGCCATAGGAACAGGAGAAACAACGACGGCCTTGGGTGGAGGAGAGGGAACCCTGACGGCATCAGGCAGAGGAGAGGGAACCCCAACGGCGTCAGGCAGAGGACAGGGGGCCCTGATGACGACAGGAAGAGGAGAGGGAACACCGACGCTTTGAGACTGGCCTGCAGCACCCTCGGTGGCCCCAGACTGGGGCATAGCAGCACCCACGGTGGCTCCGGGCTGAAGCGAAGCAGCACCCGCAGTGGCTCCGGGCTGAAGCAAAGCTACACCCACGGTGGCTCCAGGCTGGAGCAAAGCTGCACCCGCGGTGGTTCCGGGTTGGAACAAAGCTGCACCCATGGTGGACCCGGACTGGAGCAAAGCTGCACCCATGGTGGGCCCAGACTGGGCCAGAGCTGCACCCACGGTGGACCCAGACTGGGCCAGAGCTGCACCCACAGTGGCCCCCGGGCTGGAGTGTGACACCCTCAGTGGACCCAAGCTGGGGTGTAGCATCCACATTGATCTGAGGCTGGGACGCAGCACCCACGACAGCCCCCGACTGGGACACAACACCCACAGGGACCCAGACTGTGGAGGAGCTGCATCCACGGGGGTCCCGAGCTGGGATGGAGCACCCGTGAAGACCTCGGCTGGAGGGGGAGCAGCACCCACAGAGGTCCCAGGCTGGGATGGAGCACCCACGAAGATGTCAGCCGATGGGGGAGCTGCACCCATGGAGGTCCTGGGCTGGGATGGAGCACCCACAAAGACCTAGGCCGATGGGGGACCTGCACCCACGGAAAAGGATGTCTAAAGAAATTGACATAATAATAATAATAATAATAATAATAATAATAATAATAATAATAAGGACATGAATACATAACAGAACAACTGACAACTAAGAACACATGCGAAATCAACACACAGGAAGATAAACACACAACACTGGAAAAATGCAGGAAATACTCGGGAATAAATTAAGAGAATGAGCACGGTGGAACACCATGCTCAGCCTCGTGACAGATTTAGGAGATGAGCAACAAGAAGAAAGTGTCTGACTGATTATTGGATGAAGATCAAAAGGAGCTATAATCATGGTCTTGGTTTTATTGGAATTTAAGATGAAGTAGTTGTTAGAAAGCCAGTTACTGATCTGGGTTAGACAGTTAACCCAGTTAATATTACCTCCTTGGCAGAGGTAATAATCACAGATAAACAAAAGTTCACCTCAGAAGAAGCTTCATTTGTTCTTTACAGCAACATATAATTTAGTCACTTTTTCTCTCTGTTGTATGAAAACTCTGATTTGCACAATTACAGACAGTAAATGGGAGTATCTTGCTCTAAAAATAATCATATCTAACCACAGAGGTAGCAGCTAATGTGGGGGGAGAGTGCAGTTTATGACCTACTCATGCTGGGACAATGGGGGATCAGGTGCAATTCCCCTACTGATCTGATTGCTGAGAGTGGGGACAGGTGTGTTCTGCTGGCTGGCCCTGTCAGCTCGTCACCATTTCTGGCCACAAAATGAACAGGCCTGTGGAGTACACCCGCTGCAGCTTTTCCTGTCCCCAGCCTGGAGCAGTCCTGTGTACTGCGTTGGCAGTTGAGACAGACTACATCCATGGCGACAGTGGATCAATGAGAATACACTGTGTTTGTGCAGATAGTGCTTATGGGAGTTGTAATTTTGTAGTCTCACACTGCAATAGGCTTATTATTTAGATGGTGCTTGTGAAAACTACAACCCACCAAAGTGGCTAGTGGGAGTGGCTGCCTTACCAGCCACTGGTGAAATCACGGGTGTTAATATCAAGCCCTGGTGATGAGCCTTAAGTGACTCAGATTGAATTTTTTTCTTTAACCTAATGTGAGACAGATCTGATTTTGCTTAGGGAATACACAAATCAGGTGTTTTTTTTTTTTTTCCAGAATGAATATGTGTCACTTTTCTATAAAAGGTAATGTGAGTGGAATGAAAATTGTTAGATAGGAATTCATAGAACTTTTTGCTCCTGCACATGTGTAAAGCACTTATGTCATAAGACAACAGTAGGTAACAGTGTAGCACTGATATAAGGCCCCCTTTACACTGGATGAAGACCTTACTACACTCCCCAGGATCTACAAGACCTATTAGAATGTGGCTGGATTGCAGAAATCAGAAAACCCCTTTCAATGTGAAGGAAATCTTGATGCTGCCGTGCTTTTTTCCTGCATTTTTCCATTATTTTCAACATCCCGAGATGCTCTCATGTGTCCCACCACACTCTATACACCAGCAGCATGTTTCCTTGATGATCCTACCACGTACACCCATAACTGCACAAGCTTGGACACGCCCTGGCAGGACCCCCCCCTCCCCATTCCCCCCGGATGCAGCTACACACTAGAAAATAATAGCAGGACAGTACTGCCACGTTTGTTAGCGTGGTTAGTCCATAAATGAAAATTCTTTACAATCAAGCCACACCAATACAAGTGGGCCCCACAACTTTGATATGATATGGTACCACCACTGCCTCTACGCTCCACCCTCGACCCTGATACAATTCCACCACTATCATTAACCACCACAACCTTTCTGCGGAAGTTTTGTGCATCCTCAAAACTCTCCACATTCTATCATGCTTTATCAAGCTCTAATGGGGTTCCCAGTACATTCTTAATACGCTTCTAAAGACCTCACTGAAACGCTGCAAAGACTATCCACATTCTGGCTGATTTTTTAGGTCGTAGTACAGTCTTCATCCACAGTGAATGGGATTTAAAACAGTTAGAACATGTCTGGGTTTTTTCCCTCTCTGGATCTAATCACACATAGTGACAATCAAAATTATTCAACCCCCACTGCATTTTAGGTTTACTGGCAAAATTTAAAAATTTTCAGGTGTTTGCAATAAACAGCTTACACAAGAACAGTCTAAATAGTTAAATAAAACTAATATTACAAGGATTTGATCCAAATTCAACACCAAATTGTACTTTCAATGACTACTGCAGTCTCAGAATTGTTCATCCTTCTGAACAGAATTCCTCATAAGAGTACACATTTGTAAATCAGGTGTGGTCTCAAGCACACCTAATGCAACCAATCCAAAGGCTTCATTAGTTGCATCAGGAGTGCTTGAGATATCCATCCATCCATTTTCTACCACTTTTCCGGAGGTCCGGGTCGCGGAGGCAGCAGTTCAAGCAGAGAAGCCCAGACTTCCCTCTCCCCAACCACCTGCTCTAGCTCTTCTGAGAGGATACCAAGGCATTCAGTGGCAAACCGTCCCAGTAAGACCTGTAGGTCATTGCTGGATGAAGCCAGCAGGACAACATCATCTGCAAACAACAGAGATGAAATCCTGTGGTCACCAAGCATGACACCCTCTGTTCCCTGGCTGTGCCTAGAAATCTTGTCCATAAAAATTATGAACAGGATCGGTGACAAAGGACGACTCTGACTGGGAATGAGTCCGGCCGAGTGTTGGCAATACAAACCAAACTCTTACAATGGTCGTACAGAGACCGAATAGCTCGTAACAACAAGCCCGATACCCCATACCCCCGAAGCACCCCCCACAAAAAACCACGTGGTTGAATGCCTTCTCCAAGTCCACAAAACACATGTAAACTGGTTGGGCAAACTCCCACAAACCCTTGAGGACTCTCGAAAGGGTAAAGAGCTGGTCCGATGTGCCACGGCCAGGACGAAAACCACATTGCTCCTCCTGAATCCGAGGTTCGACCAATGGCTGGACTCTCCTCTCCAGTACCTTGGCATAGATCTTCCCAGGGAGGCTAAGGAGTGTGATCCCTCTAAAGTTGGAGCACACCCTCTGGTCCCCTTTGTTGAAGGGAGGAACCACCACCCCGGTTTGCCATGCCAAAGACACTGCCCCTGACCTCCATGCAATGTTGCAAAGGCGTGTCAACCATGACAGCCCTACAACATCTAGGGCCTTGAGGTACTCAGGGCGAATCTCGTCCACCCCGGGGCCTGGCCACCAAAGAGATTTTTAACCACCTTGGCGACCTCAGCCCCTGTGATAGGCGAGTTGTCCCCCTTGTCCACAACCCCTGTTTCCTCTGTGGAAGGCGTGTCAGTGGGATTGAGGAGATCCTTGAAGTATTCCTTCCAACTCCCAACGATATCCCCAGTCGAAGTCAGCAATGCCCCATCTGCGCCATACACAGTGTGGACAGGGAGCTGCTTCCACCTCCTGAGCTGCCGGACAGTTTGCATGAATCTCTTCGAGGCTGACAAAAAGTCTTGAGATAGAACACCTCAAATACCTGGACTGTTGATGATGATGTTTGATGTTAGAAATATGGCTAAGAGAAGAAATCATTGCCTTACACAAACAAGAAAAAGGGTACAAAAAGATAGCAAAGGCACTGAATTTTCCTAGGCATACAGTTGGAAGCATAGTTTGTAAGTTTAAAGTTAAAGGAACAGTGGCTACACTACCTGGACGTGGCAGAAAGAGGAAGCTATCAACGGCTGATACCAGAATCCTGAGGAGGCAGGTGGTCAAAAACCCTCAGGTTCAGGTTCAGGTTCAGGTTACTTTATTTGTACCCATAGGTAGATTTGTTTTGCAGTCAGGTGACATCCATATTTACAAACCACAATTACATTCAACATAAACACAAACACAGGCACACATGAAGCTGACTATAAACATGATAAAAATACTCTCAAGGCTCCATCAATCAGGATATAAGACAAAGAGATGAGAGAAAAACCAGAGATAAGAGAGAAGGGTCATATTAAAAAGTTAAAGGCTAGTCAAAGAGGTTAAAAACTCAAAAGTCTAAAACCCAATAAAAGATTTAGAACCCAAATAAAAAACCTACAAAAATAAGTAAATATAAAGTAAAATTAATAAATAGGTAACTAAATTATGTGCAATATATTGTTACAACTTGTTCAACTCTTTGACAGCAGCAGGAACAAAGCTGTTCCTCCGTCTTGAGGGAAGAAGCTGAAAGTGGCAGTGCAAAGGGTGGGAGTCATCATTTAAAATGGAGGTAGCAATCCTCTGTACCTGTCTGGTGTACAGGGATGTCAGGCTCAGCTGTGACTCACCAAGCAAACAACTGGACCATCTAACTACTTGATCCAAGGATTTCCTCTGTTTCAGTTTTATCTGACCAAACCATGACACCAAAGAAAAGAATAAAACAGATTCAATAAAAGCCCGATAAAACATTGTCATTATGGTTCGGTCAATTTGGAAGCGTGCAAGTTTCCTTAAACAATGCAAATGTTGCTGACCCTTTTTGCACACCCTTTCACAGTTCTCTTCAAAGTTTAAATTACTATCAATAATTGTCCCAAGATATTTGTAGGATTGTACACATTCAGTGATCTGGCCTTTTAGTACGGTGACTTCGTTCTTGGGAGTTTTCCTTCTAAAGTTAATAATCATATCTTTAGTTTTTGTCGTATTCAGCTGCAGGTAGGAATCCTCACACCAGTGAACAAAATCATCAACTACTGGGCCGTGGCCACTCTCACCATCCTGTAGGAGACTGACAATAACTGAATCATCAGCATACTTTATAATATGTCTGTTGTCATGTCTGCTCCGACACATGTTTGTGTACAGGATGAAGAGTAGTGGTGACAACACACACCCCTGAGGAGAGCCAGTAGAAGAGCACTTTTGGTCAGACAATGTACCATTGACCCTTACTCTCTGTGTCCTGGTGGTTAAAAAATCCAGAATCCAACCCACCAGATTACTGCTCAAATCAAATTGTTGCAGGAGCCTTTCAACTAAAATATGAGGTTGGATTGTATTAAAGGCAGAAGATAACATATTAAAGTTAATACAACAATTAACTTTTTATTGTTTACAGAACATTTCACATAATCTATAAAGGTGCTTGTAAAGTTGGTCATGAGAGTATTATTGAATGTTATCCATTCCAGTTTAACAAAGTGTAACCTCCCCTCTTTTCTATTCCCTATTGCCTCATTTGTCAATCATTCTTAATCAGCCTGCCCTCTGCAGCATTCCCATGTGTATTTTAATAAGTTTACTTGTGTGCAATGGTTTTGTCGAGGGGTCGTTGGGCTTGTTGACTCTTAGTGAATGGTTACCTCCTGCTGTCATATGGCATCAGGAAGTGCAGCGGTCAATCTCAAACTTGCGTACTCATCACACAGAAAGGTCATGGCAACAAACACCTTGGCTGTCCAATCATGAATTATTCGTTCTTTTACTGAAGGGGGAGATTGTGTTCAGATTATTGATGAGTTTAATGACCTGCATATCAAATAAGCATGATTTTACTTATTAATCCTTCATGAAAAAACTCTTTGTTCCAGGTTGATATTCTGCGTGTTTAGCCTCTACGTGTGTCTGAATGTTTGCATATGCTGATCATGATGCTTTCGCTTGTAAATCAGCATGGAATCTACTCTGGTGTTTGAACAGTGATGATGTTCAGTGTGTTTGCTTGTCATGCAAGACACAACAAACACCCTATTTTCTAAACCAACAGTCCCACGCTCTTCCTGTGGCGGCTGAATTCAGCTGCACCTTTTCAACCTGCTAAAAAGCAGCAACATGTCTATCAGTTGAATATAGCTATTTCTTTCAGTGCTTATTAACATTGGTCAGTTTTGATATTATGTGTGTAAACACAACATTCTCATCATACATTAACCCAAAAACTTACTTGAGTAAGAAAGTATCAATTAGAAAATTACCTAAGTAGCAAGTAATGATTTGCCTCTCACTGATTTGGGGATTTTCTTTTCCTCATAAATATTTTTATATTTTTCTTTTACATGTACAACTTTTTCTCATAAAAGTTCAGTTATTTTCCCCCAAATTTGAAACATTTAAAAAAAAAATTGACACTTTTAAAAAATTCCTCCATTTTTGTGATAAATTTGCAACTGTTTTTCCTTAAATTTCCCACTCTTCTCATAAACTCAAACATTTTTGCAAATTTATGACTTTTTTAATCATAAATTTGTGACTTTTGGGTAACATTTTATAATACAGCCAACAAATTACAGGATAAATACATGGTAAGTGTTTGGGGGGGGGGGGGACCCAGGCAAAACAGGGTAGTTTTTTTTTTTGGGGGGGGGCTACTTTATTAATCCCTGGAGGGAAATTCAGGGCATCCACGGTTCAGCACCAATCCCTTCACACCTAGGGCCACTTTAGAGTCTCAAATTAAACTAACTTGTATGTTTTTTGGCTTGTGGGAGGAAACCAGAGTAAGCCCATGCAGACACGGGGAGAACATGCAAACTCCACACAGAAGGGTCACCGATGGTCAGGGGTGGGATTGAACCCATGACCTTCTTACTGTGCTGCCACAGTGCTAACCACTGTTCCACCAAGCTGCCCAAAGTAGTGCATGAAAAAATGTAAAAACAGGATAAAAACAGAGTAAGTAAGCAGCAAGTATCAGGATCTCGGCCATATTGTAAGACTTTCATCTGATATAATAACCCTGTAAGTTTGGAGCAGTTATATTAGATGTGAATAGGCAACCCTATTTAGCCATATTTTAATGATGTTTTCATCCTGTTTTTTTCCCAGTACTTACTGTATAATGTGCTGATTGTATAATACAGGGCCAAAGTGCTTTTTTTTTTAAAAACAGATTAAATTAAAATTGACTTAAATTTAATTTTGTTCTTACAAATTGGCAACATTTCTGTGATAAATCTGCAACTTTTTTCTTGACAATTTCCAACTTTATGTTCAACAGTTTTTGAGGTTTTTCTCTTATATGTCTTAGTCTGAGGACCAAACGTATCTTTTAATACAATCCCAATCATATTTCACACATCAGCAATGATGAATCAAATATTTACTGTGCCAGAATAGAAGAATAATGATTTTAAGCTGACGGGAAGATCTGGACACTCAGTTCAAATCAGTGAAATCAAAAGTAACTCAGAGTACAACCACATGTATTTGAGTAAAAAGTTTTTTTTTCCTTCAAAAATTTGCATAAGTAAAAAGTATCCTACAATAAAACTACGTACACTTTTGTGAAAAAGTTACTTCAGTCAGTGTGACTAGTTACTACTCAGCTCTGCAGCTGCTGTACAGACGGCTCTTAAAGGGTGGTCTTTCTGCTGTCTAAATATTTCCCCATGTTTCACAGCTTTTACAGGAAGGTCAGCGGTGAAAATTGGGGCAAAGCGGGCTGTCTGTCAGCTGGATCTGTATTCTCCTCGAGGTGTTAAAATGAACCTGACATGGGTGACATGTCAGTGTGATGCGTCAGAGGGAGACAGTGCTCCGGGGCAGGTCGGTGGCTTCATTGTCTGAAAGCCTCAAGCTCGGAGCTCGAGTTATGTCTCATTGTTCTGGAGTGTTGAAATGTCTGTGTGAGGAAAAAGTGTGTGTCCATATTCTGCAATAAAGTAAAAATATGTTAACATTCTTTAATTGGTATTCATGGCCCTGAGGCTGCCATGTCAGGCTTGAAGATCTGATCTGTGTTTAATGGAGTGCAAGCAACTCTTTTCACTGACAGAGAGATAATGTCACTCTAAGTTACTATGTCTCCTCATGTCATTTTAAGAGTGGCTCAAAATTTACACTGACGATGGAGTCATCTAGGCTAATGTGTTGTTTTTAGATGTTTTGTTTTTACAAGCTTCCTCTGAATGTCACAGCTTAAATAATAGCACAAGCACTAGAATATGTAGGGATTACAGGACCATAGAGCGATACTTTTAAAAGGCTATCAGAAAACACACTGCCATGCTAATATCATTAGCTTAGTAATAATAATTAAATGACTACAAATAGCCCTGGAATAGAGCAATTTATGTGTCCAGAGCTCATTACATTATCATTCAGCTGTCATCATGGTATGGTTTTCTTTTTTAAAAATTTGATCACAACACTTTTTAAAATGACCACTGCATGCAAGATGATTCCTAACCTTTGCATGATTGATAGATTAGGCTGCATGTCCACCAAACGTGGTTTTTGTCACCCAACCGCCCTGAGCGTTTTTTTTTTTTTGTTCAGCATTTGTGCGCTGCGCTCTGAGAAAAAAGTCTGTGCCCTGTATCCCAGCAACAGCTTGTCACTCTCATCTCAGCACTTATGCTTTTCTGATGGTCAGACTTTCTACTGATTTTTTAATAGCAGTCTCTAAATAACAATGGACAGGAAACATATTCGAGCAGCTCTGGGTGTAAAATATGATGACACGGAAAACAGGAGTCTGAGTAGAGACTGTATCGGCGTCCTATGTCTCACCCTTCCTTATTCTGATTGGCTGCTTAGAAAGGTCTGACTGATGAGCTCAGCTGCAGTCTGAAAAGCTGAACTTTTTCAATGCTGAGCACCGCGACAAAAAAACGGCCACCACTCAAAATATTTCAGCACCAAGGGTGCTCAGTGCTGTGAACACTGGACTACATACAGAATGAATAGAAAATAGTCACCCAGAGTGGAAAAAACGCATTTGGTGGACACGCAGCCTTACAGTTACAGTTGCCTATAAGGGTGATGAGCTCTTGCTTAAGCGTAGGATTGTTTGATTCTTGTTTGGACAGCCAACAGTGCAACAAGAAGGCATTTATAGATTTACAGTTCTCACAGCCTCCCAAGCTCAGCTCAGTACAAAATAACAAAAGTGATTGTTTTGCAGTTGCCACCATAGGCTGTAAAAATATACAGATATGCGCACACATCCACTGTAAAAAAGTGAAGCTCTACTTCCTGGATTTAAGGTGCTGCTGGCTTGTGCTTTTGAAGCTGGAGTGTGTGAAGTGGAGCCGTGATGTAGAGTTCCCACCAATATGGCCCCTCATCATCTTTGTACAGCAGCCCACAGGCAACTCCTTCTCACATGACCAATCACAACCATGTTCAATCGTGACCACACCTCTGATATATGGCATAATTAAAGTCAAGCTGTTCCAAAAAGCAACCATTTGCACATGTTAACACGACAAAAACAACATAGAAAGACAAAAATCATCTTCTTAAACAAAATTATCCAAGGAATATGCTTAGTTTTCAGTTTGGCAAAATGCCACACACAATAATGGGGTGAGGAGAGGCTGGATTCATGGCAGCAACACAAACAAAATGGATGCAGACTCTGGACGGCAGTCGCACTGGTCAAAGTAGTTTTCAGGCACTGAAGTTGTCTGTCAGGTAGCGGCGTTTCACACATGTGCATTACATATAATCTATGGTCCATATGTCCAAATACTGTAGTATGGCAGTGATGCTCCAGCAAACCGATCTGAAAACCCAGACTTAAATAAAATGAGAAGAAACAGCAAAAAGGTTTTCATTTTAGTGTAAACAATAGCAAAAGTTCAGTGCAGACCGTTTGCGTACTGTGCACATGGTTGCAAATTTCTGGCTGCACACGATCAATCTGCACTCATCTTCTGTGGAATTAAAGATGACAAAATTTGCATAATGTGCAGTGCGCTTGCTTGCAAACTGACGCGTTTGTGCCGCCATGATTTGGGCTTGACATGAATGCAGCCAAACATCAGAGGGTTATATACAGTACAGTGCGGTTGCCATGCACACATGGCCAGCAATATGTAAGCTTTGCTGTGTTGTTTTAGCTTTTGCTGTTTTGTTGTTTGTTTTCTCATTAAGCTTTAGCTTTATCTTTTGATAAACTGACACAACCAGAGCACAAAACAAACACAATGCACTACATTTACTGCAATTTTTCAAATTTATTTAAGTGCAAAACTCCAGATGTTATTTATTTAGTTTTTTTTAGGTAAGCAGCATTTATTTGTTGTTTTCTAAGGACAAAAGAATGACTGAAATGGCAAATCAGCTTTCAATGTGGACAAACCAACCACGTGTCAGCCAGCTGGAATTTTAGTAAAAAGTAAAAATAGAACATGTCACATGATCATTAACAAGGCTTACTTAATTTCTATGAAACCAGTATTCGTAAGACAACATGGATCATAAGGCTTACATAAGAATGTGAAACTGCTGCATGATCATGGCACATGGTGCACTGAAGTTGAGCCTGCATGGTGTGTAACACTGCTTCCCACGGCTTCCCACTGTTGTTACTGTCTGAGAGGATGGATTTGTGAGTTAGTGTTGTCCAAAGTCTTAGTGAGAGGGGGAATGTTGTTCTTATCTGATCTGCATGTTAGTGCGGAGGAAGCAAGTTGCTGTCAGCAGCAGATTGTGTCATGTTTACGAGAAATAATCAGCTCACGTGTAGGATGCTACACCAGAGAACGCACACAACACAGAGAAGCAAAGTTTAAACACAATTTTATTGAATAAGTGAACTCAAAGTTAGAGGGAAAAAACACTTCACTCGCCAGAGGAATACCCAGCCTGAGAGAGGGAGACGAGAGCGGGTTAGCTGTGAGGAGGGAGACCGGGAATAATGAATTACAGGGATATTCTTATGAATAGGAGCAGAGAGCCCGGCAGAGGAACCCAGCAGGACAAAGATGAACCAGCGAGGTGGAGCTGGCAGGGAGTTGCGGATGAGTAGGGCTGGGAGAGGTGTCTGACAGGGTGGAGAAGGCAGTCTGGAGTGGTGATGATGATGATGAAGCAGGTGAGCGCACAACAACCCCCGGAGATGCACCGTGGAGATGACAGCAACCTGAGAAGGAGGAAGAGAAAAAAAAGTTTAATGGCTGGGTTCCTAAATCACTTAAATAACACTTACTTCTTTTCAATGGCAGCTATACCCAACGAGCCAGCGCTGGAGCGTTCACAAACTGGTCCTTTTAAGTGCTGGCAGGGAAGAGGCGGCAGGTGTATCCACTCACGCAGGTGTACTGATTATCTGCGGAGCCGGCGACTCAATGAGGAACCTCCCAAAGGAAGGGGAGGAAGTGTGCTCACCTGATCATAACAGTGATCCCCCCTCAAGGGGCGCCTCCTGGCAGTCCACTGGGCTTGTTGGGATGGGTTCGGTGAAAGGCCCGGACCATCCCCCTGTCATGGAAGTGAGAGCCGGGGATCCATGACCTTTCTTCAGGTCTGTAGCCCTTCCAGTGGACCAAGTACTGCAACCCCCGACTCCGACGGCGAACGTCAAGAATCCTCTGAACGGTGTAGGTGGTTTGGCTGTCGAGGGTCTGAGGAGGAGGAGGAGGCTTCGGGGGGGGGGGGGACAGAGAGGACTGGCGGAGAGGGGCTTAATCTTGGACATGGGGAAAGTAGGGTGAATACGGAGAGTCGGCGGGAGCTCCAGGCGGACCGTCATGTCATTGATGATTCTGGAGATGGTAAACGGCCCCAGGAAGCGAGGTGACAGCTTACGAGACTCTGTTTTTAGAGGCACCTGGCCCGCCGACAGCCACACCCTCTGCCCTACAGTATATTTGGGCGCTGGAACACGTCTGCGGTCCGCGTACTGCTGGTTCCACGTACTGCTGGTTCCGCTCAGTAGAGCAGAGAAGCGCAGCCCGGGTGGCCCTCCAAAGACGGTGGCAATGGCGAGCGTGGGCCCCTACAGATGGCACGGCGACCTCCCTCTCCGACATGGGTAACAGGGGGAAGGGTATACCCTATAGATGCCTCGAAAGGTGTTAGTCCAGTAGCCAAGGAGACTGCTGAGTTGTGAGCGTACTCCACCCAGGTCAGATGAGTGCTCCAAGTAGACGGGTTACAGGATGCCACACGTCTGAGGGCGGCCTCCAGGGATTGGTTGGTACGCTCAGCCTGCCCGTTGCTCTGTGGGTGCTATCTGGATGAAAGGCTGACCATGGTGCCCAGGGAACGACAAAAGGACTTCCATACTTGGGAGGTAAACTGTGGGTCCCGGTCAGACACAATGCCCAGGGGAATGCCGTGAGGGCGGATGATGTGGGTAGTAAACAGGCTGGCAGTCTCTGAGGCGGAAGACAGCTTGGGGAGGGGAACCAAATGGATGGCCTTAGAAAAATGGTCAACAATGGTGAAGATGACAGTATTACCATGCGAGGGGGAAAGTCCAGTGACAAAGTCCAATGCCACATGTGATCAAGGGTGGCTGGGAACCGGGAGAGGATGAAGCAGGCCGCCGGCAGGGGAAGAGTCAGATTTGTTTCTGGCACACACTTGATAAGCCTTGACATAGTCCCGGACGTCTGTCTGCAGCGTGGGCCACCAGAACACCTGTTGGATTAAGTTGATGGTCCGGGAAACCCCTGGGGGGCAGGCAAAGTGACTCGTGTGACCCCACCGGATGACGTCGCTGTGGAGGCCAGCCGGGACAAACAGCCGATCATCGGGGCCTCCCTCGGGTTTGGGCTCAGTAGACTGGGCCTGTCGGACCCTCTGTTCGATCTCCCAGGTAAGAGCACCTAAGACGCAGGAGGAGGGCACAATAGGTTGGGGGAGGGGGGGGGTTGAGTGGTCGGGGTGAACTGGCGGGAGAGAACATCTGGTTTGATATTGCGGGAGCCAGGTCTGTAGGTGATGGTAAGATTAAATCAGATAAAGAATAGGGCCCAGCGGGCCTGCCTTGTGTTTAATCTGCGGGGCCACTGAAGATACTCTAAATTTTTACGGTTGGTCCACACAACGCTGGGATGGACCGCTCCCTCCAGCCAGTGCTTCCAGTCCTCCAGAGCCAATTTAATGGCCAGAAGCTCTTGGTCCCCTATGTCGTAGTTCCTCTCGGCTGGCGTGAGCCACTGAGGGAAATACGCACATGGGTGGAGCTTCTGATTGGAAGTCGAGCGCTGCAAGAGGACAGCGCCCATCCCTGAATCAGAAGCGTCCATCTCTACAATGAATCGGAGCTGATTGTCGACCTGGGCCAAGATGGGTGTGTTGGAAAACAGGTCCTTCAGTTTGGAGAAGGCCTGCTCAGCTGCCTCGGACCAGGTGAAAGGCACCTTGACCGAGGTTAGCTGAGTAAGAGGCTGTGCCACACCACTGTAATTTCTAATGAATCGGTGATAAAAAATTTGCAAACCCCAAGAAGTTTTGAAGCTCCTTAGGGAGTGGGGCATAGGCCAATCAAGCACAGCCTTCACCTTGGTTGGATCGGCTCTCAGTTCCCCCTCAGCAACAATAAATCCCAAAAAGGAAGTGGAGCAGGTAGAAAACTCATACTTTTCCACCTTCACAAAGAACTGGTTTTCCAGGAGACGCTGTGACACGGCCCTGACGTGGACTGAGTGCTTCTCTGGCGTGTGAGAAAATATCAAAATACCGTCAAGGTAAACAAAAACAAATTGGTTAACCATATTGCGGCGGACGTCAAAAATCCTTCGCTGGAAGACAACGGGGGCATTGGTGAGCCCAAAAGGCATCACAAGATATTCAAATTGCCCCAGGTGTGTTTTAAAAGCCATCTTCTATTCATCCCCCTCACGAATGTGGACTAGATGATATGCGTTGCGCAAATCTAGTTTGGTAAATACCTGTGCGCACTGAAGGAGCTCAAACGCTGAGTTGATCAGGGGCAGAGGGTATTTATCCTTGACAGTAATGGTGTTTAACTTGTGGAAATCTATGCACAGGCGCAGAGATCCATCCTTCTTTCCGACAAAGAAGAACTTTGCCCCAAGAGGATCTGAAGAAGGCCGGATAAGGTCGGCGTTCAGAGTCCTTGATGTAACTTTCCATCGCCTCCCTCTCTGGCCTAGAAAGGCTGTAGAGCCAGCTGGATGGCAATCACGCACCCAAGAAGAGGTCGACAGCACAGTCGTAAGAGTGGTGAGAAGGCAAAGAAATGGCTCTCGACTTGCTAAAGACCTCCCCAAAGTCATGATAGACCTCGGGTACGAGGCTGAGATCCGGCGGTGTCACCAGAGGGGAGATGATGCAAAGGGACGGCAAACACATGGCCAAGCAGAGGCAGTATGCTAAGCAGAAGGGGCTCCAGGAAGAGATGGAATTTTGTGCCCAATTAATAATAGGGTTATACTTCTGGAGCCACGGGCACCCCAGAACCACCGGGGAGGATGAACTAGGGAGAATAAAGAACGATATGGTTTCCTAGTGGTTCCTGGAAAGGAGGACGGAGATCGGTGCCGTGTGTTTGGTAATAGATGCTACACAACTACCAGACAATGCTGCGACATTTAGTGAAGTCGGCAATTTAGTCATGGGGATGCCTACTTCCCGCACAAGCCGTGAAGAAATGAAATTCTGCTCTGCCCCTGAATCAGTTAATGCTGAAACCCTCCTCTCGACCCCCGGTAACTGGATGAGGGCTGAAATGGAAAAGTTACCGGGAGATGAATGGAGTTCCCACCTGTCAGACCCCCCACAGCTACTGAAGGGTCACGTCTTTTGGCTTTAGGTGACAGTTAAATAGTTTATGCTCTAAGGAGCCACAGTACATGCAAGCACCAGCTCTCCTCCGTCGCTGGTGCTCTACCGGAGTCAGACGGACTCAGCTGAGCACCATAGCTATGGAGGAGGAGTCGGCCTCACCTGTGCCAGTAGCCAAGGAAAAGGTGTGCGAAACGGGTGGACCGGAGGACGTCTTCCGCAACCTCGCGCGCTCATTGTAGCGGTTATCCAAACTGACGGCCTCATCAATGAGTTCATCCAGAGAGGAGGGAACAGCATGATCCGCCAGGTCATTGTGGAGGTTGGCATTAAGACCCTGGAGGAAAGTGCTTCTTAAGGAAACGTCATTCCAAACAGAGTCCGCTGCGACAACCCAAAACTCCACAGAATAGTCAGCTGCAGACCGACTGCCCTGGCGGAGTGACAAAAGGTGGCTCATAATGTTACTCTCGCTCTCCGAACGATCAAAAGCCTGGGGGAACTCACCAATAAATCTATCACAAGTGTAGCTAGGACTCTCCGTGCTGTCGAGAATAGACAGAGCCCAGCTGAGGGCTCGGTCTTGCAGCAGGAGGGTCATGAAATGAATTTTGGACGTGCCGTCCGGGTACTCCCCACCCACCTGCCCCAAATAAAGCCGAACACGGCACAGAAACCCCTCACATTTCCCCACCTCCCCCGCATACGGGGCCGGTGAGGGAATGGAAGTGGTTCAGCAAATGATGGAAGAAACAGGAATGACAGGTGGGGGAACAGGACCCGAACAAGACACGTGGCTAAGATGGTCGGTGACTGTGCTCAGCTGCTGCGTAATCATCTGCAGCTGTTCTGTCAGCACGGCCACCTGCCTCTCTGTGACGTCGAGGTGGTAGAGGGAGGACTGCTCCGCTGATGCAGCACCTGCTGAGCCTAATTTGTGGCTGGCTCGCTCTGTCATGTTTACAAGAAATAATCAGCTCACGTGCAGGATGCTACACCAGAGAATGCACATGACACAGAGAAGCAAAGTTTAAACACAATTTTATTGAATAAGCAAACTCAAAGATAGAGGGAAAAACACTTCACTCACCAGAGGAATACCCAGCCTGAAAGAGGGAGACAAGAGCGGGTTAGCTATGAGAAGGGAGACCGGGAATAATGAATTACAGGGATATTCTTATGAATAGGAGCAAAGAGCCTGGCAGAGGCAGGGAGTTGTGGATGAGTAGGGCTGGGAGAGGTGTCTGACCGGGTGGAGAAGGCAGTCTGGCGTGATGATGGTGATGATGGAGCAGGTGAGTGCAAAACAACTCCCGGAGATGCACCACGAAGATGGCAGCAACCTGAGAACGAGAAAGAGAAAAAAAAGTTTAATGGCTGGGTTCCTAAATTACTTAAATAACACTTACTTCTTTTCAATGGCAGCTATACCCAACAAGCCAGCACTGGAGCCTTCACAAACTGGTCATTTTAAGGGCTGGCAGGGAAGAGGCGGCAGGTGCATCCACTCACGCAGGTGTACTGATTACCTGCGGAGCCGGGGACTCGACGAGGAACCTCCCACAGGAAGGGAGGAGGAGCACGCTCAGCTAATCATAACAGCTTGTGTAAACCAGGAGTGGAGCTCAGCACGAGAGGAAGTGTCAACTTGTGTGCAGAGAAAGATTTAAAGGAGTAGAAATTCACCTTAATAACAGGCAGAGAAGGGAATGACTGTTAACAATCCAATTTTTCTTACCTTATTCTAGCATTAATAAAACCTGTATTCTTTATATGATTGGAACACCCTTCACTCTGTGAGGTAAAGAGCTCCAGACTCGACAGTAAGAGAGAAAAAGACAACATAAATACAGTGGGGAAAATAAATATTGAACACATCAACATTTTTCCCATTAAACATATTTCTGATGGAGCCATTGGCCTGAGATTTTCATCAGATATCAGTGACAACCCAAGTAATCCATATATACAAAGAAATCAAGGCAACTGTGTCCACAAAACAAGTTATATTTAATGAACTGGAATGACACAGAGAATAAGCATTGAACACATGAAGAAAAAGAGGTGCAAAAAGGCATAGAAAGCCAAGAAACCAGCTAAAATCCATCAGCATTTAGGATGCCATCCCATCCCCCATCACTGCAAATTAATTTCAGCTGGTTAAGTCCTGACTGAAAGCCTTTAAAAAGGTCTGTGAATATCAGATTGTCACACCACAAAGACCTCTCTAGACCTTCACAACCTTATTGCTGCAAAGCATAATGATGGCATTGGTTACAGGCACATTTCTAGACTGCTGAATGATCCAGTAAGCACCGTTGGAGCCATCATTCGGAAGTGAAAAGAACATCATTTTACCATAAACCAGCCACGACCAGGAGCTCCTTGCAAGATTTCTCACAGAGGAGTCAAAAGAATTATCAGAAGAATTATCCAAGAGCCAAAGACCACTCATGGAGAGCTCCAGAAAGACCAGAGTTAGCAGGTACTGCCGTTACAAAAAGTAATGCACTCAACTGACATGGCATAGGCTCTATATCAGCTCATCTCGCAAGACTCCATTGCTGAAGAAAAAGCATGTTGAAGCTTGTTTAAAGTTTGCTGCACAACATTTGGGCAAGCCAGTAAAATACTGGGAAAACATAGTCTGGTCAGATGAGACCAAAACTGAACTTTTTGGATGCCACAACACAGCATGTTTGGAGGAGAAATGACACTGCACATTACATCATGGTGTGGGAGTGTTTTCCAGCACATGGTACAAGCAGACCTCATATAATTGAAAGAAAGATGAATGGATAAATGTGCCGAGACATCCTTAATAAGAACCTGCTGCCATGTGCCAAGATGCTGAACATGAAACGAGGGCGGACATTTCAGCAAGACAATAATCCAAAACACACAGCCAAGAAAACTCTCAACTGGCTCCAGAGAAGGAAAATAAGGCTGCTAGAATGGTCCAGTCAGTCACCTGACCTGAATCCAATTGAAAATCTATGGACTGAACTGAAGATTAGAGTTCATAGAAGACACCCACAGACCATTCAAGATTTGAAGACAGTTTGTGTGGAAGAATGGGCTAAAATCTCTACTGAGCAATGCCTGTGCCTACAGTGCATCCGGAAAATTATTCACAGTGTTTTACTTTTTCCACATTTTGTTAGGTTAAAGCCTTATTCCAAAAGGGATTAAATTCATTTTTTCCCTCAAAATTCTACACACAATACCCAATAATGACAACGCAAATTTTTTTTGAGATTTTTGCAAATTTGTTAAAAATAAAAAACTAAGAAATCACATGTACATAAGTATTCACAGCCTTTGCCAGGAAGCTCAAAATTGAGCTCAGGTGCATCCTGTTTCCACTGATCATCCTTGAGATGTTTCTACAGCTTAATTGGAGTCCACCTGTGGTCAATTCAGTTGACTGGACATGATATGGAAAGGCACACACCTGTCTATATAAGGTCCCACAGTTGACCGTGCATGTCAGAGCACAAACCAAGCATGAAGTCAAAGGAATTGTCTGTAGGCCTCCGAGACAGGATTGTCTCAAGGCACAAATCTGGGGAAGGGTACAGAAAAATTTCTGCTGCTTTGAAGGTCCCAATGAGCACAGTGGCCTCCATCATCCATAAATGGAAGAAGTTCAGAACCACCAGGACTCTTCCTAGAGCTGGCCGGCCATCTAAACTGAGCGATCGGGGGAGAAGGGCCTTAGTCAGGGAAGTGACCAAGAACTTGATGTTCACTCTGTCAGAGCTCCAGTGTTCCTCTGTGGAGAGAAGGGAACCTTCCAGAAGGACAACCATCTCTGCAGCAATCCACCAATCAGGCCTGTATGGTAGAATGGCCAGACGGAAGCCACTCCTTAGTAAAAGGCACATGGCAGCCTGCCTGGAGTTTGCCAAAAGGCACCTGAAGGACTCTCAGACTATGAGAAACAAAACTCTCTGGTCTGATGAGACAAAGATTGAACCCTTTGGGGTGAATGCCAGGCGTCATGTTTGGAGGAAACCAGGCACCGCTCATAACCATGCCAATGGTGGTGGGAGCATCATGCTGTGGGGATGTTTTTCAGTGGTAGGAACTGGGAGACCAGTCAGGATAGAGGGAAAGATGAATGCAGCAATGTACAGAGACATCCTGGATGAAAACCTGCTCCAGAGTGCTCTTGACCTCACACTGGGGCAACGGTTTATCTTTCAGCAGGACAATGACCCTAAGCACACAGCCAAGATATCGAAGGAGTGGCTTCAGGACAACTCTGTGAATGTCCTTGAGTGGCCCAGCCAGAGCCCAGATTTGAATCCAATTGAACATCTCTGGAGAGATCTTAAAATGGCTGTGCACTGACGCTTCCCATCCAACCTGATGGAGCTTGAGAGGTGCTGCAAAGAGGAATGGGTGAAACTACCCAAAGATAGGTGTGCCAAGCTTGTGGCATCATATTCAAAAAGACTGGAGGCTGTAATTGCTGCCAAAGGTGCATCAACAAAGGATTGAGCAAAGGCTGTGAATAGTTATGTACATGTGATTTCTTAGTTTTTTATTTTTAATAAATTTGCAAAAATTTCAAAAAAACTTTTTTCATGTTGTCATTATGGGGTATTGTGTGTAGAATTTTGAGGAAAAAATGAATTTAATATCTTTTGGAATAAGGCTGTAACATAACAAAATGTGGAAAAGGTGAAGTGCTGTGAATACTTTCTGGATGCACTGTAGTTTCTTCATACAGGAGGTGTCTGAATGTTATTAGCAACAAAGGCTTTTCAACTAAATATTAAATGAATTTCACCAAGTGTGTTCAATACTTATTCCCTGTGTAATTCTACTTTATTAAATATAACTTGTTTTGTGAAGACAGTTGCTTTGATTTCTTTGTATGTATGGATTGTTTGGGTTGTTACTGATATCCAGTGTTGGGCAAGTTACTAAAAAATAGTAACTAGTTTCAGTTACTAGTTACTTCTTTTCAAAAGTAACTGAGTTACTTACCAATTACTGCATGATTAAAGTAACTAGTTATTTGGAAAAGTAACTTTCACGTTACTTTTAAACACATACTTAAATCATCTAGTACACATAGCAAGATAATTTAATTAATGGATTACATTACGGGCTTATTAATGTCAGGCTGAAAACAGACTGTTTCAGACAGTGCTTTTAGAACATGTTCAGTCTGCTTTATCCTGCCTTGAGAGCTCTTACTGTGGAAAAAATCTGAAGAAAATCATCACAAAATTACCAGTAATTTCCTCATTTTGGAGTGACAAATAGGGTTTGTGGAGTAAGAGAGAGGGGAAAAGAGTGAGAATCACTCCAAAAGAGTGAGTTGGCAACACTGCACAAAGCTGCCAATGTTTATCTTACCTTTACATTATGGATTTAATCTGATGTGCAGTGATCCAAGAAAATGTCCATTATCCACAGTCCAAATGTCTGCTGTGACAGAGGCATGATCCAGTCCCTTAAATTCCTTTTGGAGATCAAATCCATTTTTGAATAATCTTTATCCAGGTAGCAAGTAAATGTGTTTTAACTTCAGTGGATCACAGTCTCAGCTGTCTGATGGAAAATGACTGTTATCAGATCTTCATTCTGTAACAACGTATCTGGCAATCAGCCAGTTTAATTCTTGCTGGGTCACAAACTGTCCAGATGCATACCTGTGCTTGAAATCCAGCCGTGGGTGTTCAGATAACGTAGATCCACTACACCGTGTTGTTAGCATAGCATAGCACTAGCTTTATTGGATCTTATTGCTGTTCTCAGGCGCTTCTGAAGATTGCAGTCGGTCTCAGCCGCACTTTAGTTTGCAACCCACCAATATGCTTTTGTCCTTAACCGTGACAAAGGAAAAATAATCTGTCTATTTCCACAAAATAGCTTTTTCTCTATCCCCTCACCCCCCAGCCAGTCGCAGCAGATGACTGCCCCTCCCTGAGCCTGGTTCTGCTGGAGGTTTCTTCCTGTTAAAAGGGAGTTTTTCCTCTCCACCGTCGCCAAGTGCTTGCTCACAGGGGATCGCCTGATTGCTGGGGTCTTTCTGCAACTGTGGGGGTTCCCCCCTACAGTTGATAGTGCTATGAGATGACTGTTGTTGTGAAATGGCGCTATATAAATAAAGTTGAATTGAATTGAATTGAAATGAAAAACAAAGTAGCTTCATCTTTTCCCAGCAGGAGCAAGGTCCATTTGTGGCTGCTGGCTGCAGCAGTGAACAGGCTCTTTGCAACAGGTTACGTTGACTGACGGCTGCGTTAGCTACGTAGGGTCAGTTTGTATTTATTTGAGCTAAAAATATCTATCCATATTAATAAAAGGAGTAATGCAAGTAACACATCTGATCAAATTTTAGTAACTGTAATGCATTACTGAATTTTTAAACAGTCATTTCGTTACACAACACATTACTGCAAAAGTAATGGCGTTACAGTAACGCGTTACTCCCAACACTGCTGATATCTGGTGAAAATCTCAGGTCAATGGCTCCATCAGAAATATGTTTAATGAGAAAAATGCTGACGTGTTCAACACTTATTTTCCCTGCTGTACATCCTTATCAGTGACATGGAATAAATACTTTTACCATTTAAGGGCTGAATCTCTAAGGAGCAAAAATAGACAGAGGATTTCCAGTTTGTCCAAAAAAGTGAGTGAGTGAGCAAATTACTGTAATGTTCAAAAACAATGTTCCTCAAAGAAAATTGGAAGGGATTTGTATCTTTCTCCCTCTGCAGTACATAGTATCCTTTAACAATTCAAGGAATCTGGAGGAATTTCAGTATGTAAATGGAAAAGGCGATGTCTAAGCCAAACACCTGTGATCGCTGATCCCTCTGACAGCACAGCATCAAAACCTGTCATCCATCAGTAGCTGACTTATCCATATGGGAAAGAGATTACGCTGGAAAACCTTTGACAAGTGCTACAACAGAATTACATTCACAAATGTCACTTAAAGGGGTCATTGCACTTTTCCCCTACAATTTAACAGCTCACACATGTCTTCATGACATGTTTAGATAGATAGATAGATAGATGTACTTTATTGATCCCAAACTGGGAAATTACAGTTTGTAACATATTTTGGTCAAATTTTCTTTAATTATTTAATTATTGCAGCAAAATTGTTTCTCTTTTTCCAGCCTTTCTGATGCCTGGATTCAGTGCATTGTCACTTTAAATTTCTCAGACCACATTCAACTCCACCCTTCCTCTCATGTCACTATGGCTAACCTAGCATGTTAGCTACGATTAGTTTGGGTGGCGAGCCTGCGCAAACTAATGTAAATTTGTCTCAAAGAATGAATGAAATAATGCATTACTGATCAACAGGGGTGTGTGGTTTCAGTGGTCGAAAGGATGTGATCGGTCCCTGGAGTACAATAAGCACAGAAACATTCATGAATGGGCTAAGACTAGTGACTAAACCGCTAGCTTAAGCTAGCTGCCTTGGTAGTGCTAATGGTGCTAACGATGTAACATTACAACAAAATAGGCCAGAATGATGCAGGATATATTACTGACTGTGGATTAGTGAATCAGGTGGAAACAAAGATGCCTATTAGGGTGACTGAAATCATAAGAAAATGACAATATAAACACGAGCTTCTTAGCACCACAGCTACCTCTTAAGCTAACACCTTTGGCTACATGACAGACGGCTAAGCTGGCTAATAATAGAGCAGCGGGCAGGCATCAAGACTAGTGATGTTTACCTTTTAGTGATGTTTCCCATTTCTTGACGTACAGGAAAATACCCGGAAGAGTCAACATGGCTCCTTGGAGAGAAAAGCGAGATAAACACGTGTTTTCTTTAAGTGAAGAAAGTGTTTTGATATTTTTCCAATAACCACATGACCAACAGACGCATTTCAGAAGGCTAAAATCTACAAAAACACCATTTTCCAGTCAGTGACCCCTTTAAGACTTCACTGTGCAAAAGAAGAAGCCTTATTTTAATCATGTCCAGAAGAGGTATTGGTATCTGGGGTCAACCATCATATGGTAGATGCATGTACTGTAGTCAGATGAATCAGTATTCCAGATTTTTTTTGGAAGAAATGTGGACACCATGCATTCCAGACCATAGACTTTGAAAAAGACAATTCATAGTGTTATTGGCATTAAGTCCAAAAACCAGGGTCTTTCATAGTATCATGTCAGCGCCATTGCCAAAGGTCATTTATGTATCTGCGATGGCAGTATGAATATAGAGAAGAACAGTGAGATCTTACAGCAACATATCCAATATTTTTCAACAAGACAATGCAAACGATTTGTTCTGCATACAAAGGCATGTCCAGTTTCCTTCAACCTGCCACCTCTATAACTGCAGTTTTTTGCTCAGACATGTAGTTACCTCATCTAACAGTCTAATACACTCATTACTACCCAGTGTCTTGTCTGCAGTCTACTAAGATAAGATAAGATTAGATAAGCCTTTATTAGTCCCACAAAGGGGAAATTCCAGGATTGCAACAGCACAGGGATAGCAACACTCAAAGCAACAATCAGAAGGCAAGAAAAAAAAGCAAGAGCAGCTAATATACATATGTACATATTACTATAAATATATATATATATATACACACAGACACACAGTGCAGAGCATTGTAGCTGGATGGAATAAATATATGAGTATATAAACACACAGTGCGGAGCATTGTAGCTAGATGGAATAAATATGTAGATATATAAACACCCACAGTACGGAGCATTGCAGCTAGGTGGAATAAATATGTAAATATATAAACACACACAGTGCGGAGCAATGTAGCTAGATGGAATAAATATATAGATATATTGTGGGACACATATGTGAGTTGCATAGGCTGCATATGTACACTACCGTTCAAAAGTTTGGGATCACTTAGAAATTTCCTTATTTTTGAAAGAAAAGCACTGTTTTTTTCAATGAAGATAACTTTAAACTAATCAGAAATACACTCGAATATCTAATATACATTGCTAATGTGGTCAATGACTATTCTAGCTGCAAATGTCTGGTTTTTGGTGCAATATCTACATAGGTGTATAGAGGCCCATTTCCAGCAACTATCACTCCAGTGTTCTAATGGTACAATGTGTTTGCTCATTGCGTCAGAAGGCTAATGGATGATTAGAAAACCCTTGTGCAATCATGTTAGCACAGCTAAAAACAGTTTAGCTGGTTAGAGAAGCTATAAAACTGATCTTCCTTTGAGCAGGTTGAGTATCTGGAAAAAATTATTATTTCAAATACAAATCATTATTTCTAACCTTGTCAATGTCTTGACTATATTTTCTATTCATTTTACAACTCATGGTGGTAAATAAGTGTGACTTTTCATGGAAAACACAAAATAATTGTATGGGTGACCCCAAACTTTTGAACGGTAGTGTATATTACTGTTGCTTCACGTCTCAGAATGAACAATAGGTCTGGGTCTCCTGGGGATAACAGGAGGATGCGAAAAGTGATCTTTGTTATGCAAGAGATGGCCTTGAGGGATTTCCTGACCACCAGTGGTTTTAGGTGGAGGGGAGAAGACCTGGAGGATGATGTATTGTGTCTTGGGATTAAAAGACAATGTGACTCTGTACTTTGATGTCCTGGGTATAAAAAGGACAGGTGTGGGGGAATGTCTTTCTCTTTTCTGTTTGGAGGATGTTGGAGACAAGTGAATAAACCTGATTTGAGAAATAAACTCAGCCTCATCTTTTCACGCTCTCCACAATATAAATATAAACACACCCAGTGCGGAGCATTGTAGCTAGATGGGATGAAACAGCACAACCGTCTACTTTTTTATCCTACATGGTATGATTATGTGCCCATACATATTCTCACCCTCCATAGCGACCGGTATTTTCCTAGTTGTATGCCGGAGGGGACCATTGTGTAAGTCTATTGCATCTTTGCATTCAAAAAACTATTAGGTTGTTACGTCTTTTTTGCTATCTCTGCAAGCAGCCCTGCTTAGGTTGTACAGTCTGACAGCTGTTGGTAGGAAGGACCTGCGAAACCTCTCGGTTGTGCACCTGGGATGATGTAGTCTGCTGCTAAATGAGCTTCTCAGTGCATTCAGTATGTCCTGCATAGGGTGGAACTCGGACTCCAGCAGAGATGACAGTTTAGCCACCGTCCTTCTCTCTCCTATCTCCTCCACCGGGTCAAGGCGCTGCCCCAGGACAGAGCTAGCTTTCTTGATCAGTTTGTTCAGTCTCTTCCTATCGGCTGCAGTAATGCCACTGCCCCAGCAGACCACTACAAAAGTGATGGCTGATGCCACCACCGTGTCGTAGAATGTCTTCAGCAGCGCCCCTTGTACACCAAAAGACCTGAGTCTCCTCAGTAGGAACAGCCTGCGCTGTCCCTTCTTGTAGAGTGCGTCAGTATTGTGTGATCAGTCTAGTTTATTGTTCAGATGAACACCCAGGTACTTGTAGGATGTCACCATCTCAATGTCTGTTCCCTGTATATTTACTGGTGCTGTGAGGGGTTGTCCATGCCTGCGGCAGTCCACCACCAGCTCCTTAGTTTTCCTCGCGTTGATCTGGAGGCAGTTCCGGTGGCACCAGTCCATGAAGTCCTGGATAAGCCCTCTGTACTCAGCTTCATCTCCATTGGAGATGAGGCCAATGATCGCAGAGTCATCAGAGAACTTCTGTAGATGGCAGTGTGTTGTGTTGTGTGAGAAGTCCGCAGTATAAAGAGTGAACAGGAAGGGAGCCAACACTGTTCCCTGGGGGGCCCCCGTGCTACCGATGATCGTGTCGGACACACAGTCCCGGGTTCTCACAAACTGAGGCCGGTTCGTGAGGTAGTCCAGGATCCATGATGACAGGTGCTGGTCCACCCCTGTGCGCAGCAGCTTGTCCTTCAGGATCATCGGTTGGGTGGTGTTGAAAGCACTGGAGAAGTCAAAGAACATGATCCTCACCACATTCCCGGGCTTCTCCAGGTGGGACAGAGAATGGTGAAGGAGGAAGATCACCGCATCCTCCACCCCAATGCCATGCTGGTAGACGAACTGGAGTGGATCCATCGCTGGTTCCACCAGGGGGCGGAGGTGAGCAAGGAGCAGTCTCTCCAGGGTCTTCATCAAGTGGGACGTCAAGGCCACCCACCGGTCTGTAGCTGTTCATGTCTTTGGGGTGGGAAGTTTTTGGTACAGGTACCACACAAGATGGTTTCCACAGCTGTGGTACCCTCCCCAGCTTCAGGTTCAGGTTGAAGATGTACGCCACAATCCCACACAGCTGGTCAGCACAGGACTTGAGGAGCTTTGCGCTGATGCCATCTGGTCCCGTCGCCTTCCTCGCCTTGATCTTCCTCAGCTCCGTCCTCACCTGGGTCCTGGTCAGGGTCAGGATGGGGGGCTGTGTGTTGGAAGTGGGGGGGTGTTGGTGGAGTGGGGAGTGGGCAGCAGGACTTGATGTCATTAGAGGCAGCAGTGGTTGTTGTGCAGACAGGGGGGAGGGCGGTTGGTCAAACCTATTGAAAAACAGATTCAGATTGTTCGCCCACTCCCTGCCCCCTGTGGCCTGGGGGGAGGTATTCTGGAGCCCAGAGATGGTTTTGAGGTTTCTCCAGACCCCGCTGATGTCGCTCTGTTGCAGCTTATCCTCCATCTTCTTCCTGAAGCTGTCCTTGCCTTCTCTGATCTTTCTCCTCAGCTCCCTCTGTACGGACTTCAGCATCTCCCTATTCCCCGACCTGAAGAGCCTCTTCTTCTCTCTCAGAAGTGTTTTTATCTCAGGGTTGATCCAGGGTTTGTTGTTTGAGCAACACCGTATGGTCTTGGTGGGAACGGATTTGTCTACACAGAAGCTGAGGTAGCCCGTGAAGGTGTGAGTGAGGCCATCGGTGTCCTCACCATGTAGATCGCAGAGCTGCTTCCAGGTGGTGGCTTCAAAACAGCCCTTTAGAGTGTCCATTGCCTCCACAGACCATAACTTCACTGTGCGCATGGCCGGAGGTTGTCTGTGCACTAGGGGTTTGTACATCGGCCGGAGATGAACCAAGTTGTGATCCGATCTCCCGAGTGGGGGGAGTTGTGATGACGTGTACGCCTCCTTAGTGTTTGCGTAGAATAAGTCCAGTGTTTTATTGTCTCTAGTGTGGCATGTGACATACTGGGTAAACGTGGGTAGAATGGGAGATAGTGAAACATGGTTGAAATCGCCTGAGATGAGGAGAAGAGCATCTGGGTGTTCTGTCTGCAGCCTGCTGGTTACTGAATGGAGGCTGAATGGATACTACTTGCTCTATTAGGATGCTTCCCTAAGTAAACCAAATGGTGTAAATGGTTCTGTAGCTGTTCTGAAGAGCATAACATTCTGCAATGTTCCAACATGAGTTCTCTCAGTGTTGTGTATTTTATGAGAGGCTGTCAATTCAGAATTGACAAAACAAGTAGCTTACCGTATTTTTTGGACTATAAGGCACACTTAAAATCCTTTAATTTTCTCAAAAATCGACAGTGTGCTTTATAATCCGGTGCGCCTTATGTATTATTGTTTATATGTTCATATATTTATTCCATCTAGCTACAATGCTCCGCACTGTGTGTTTATATATCTATATATTTACTCCATCTAGCTGCAATGCTCCGCATCGTGTGTCTATTATTTATGTTTATATGTACATATGTATACTCGCTGCTCTTGTTTTTTGTTTTTTTTCTTGCCTTCTGATTGTTGCTCTGAGTGTTGCTATCCCTGTGCTGTTGCAATCCTGGAATTTCCCCGTTGTGGGACTAATAAAGGCTTATCTTATCTTCCATCCATCCATCCATCCATCTTCTACCGCTTTTCCGGAGGTCCGGGTCGCGGAGGCAGCAGTTCAAGCAGAGAAGCCCAGACTTCCCTCTCCCCAGCCACCTGCTCCAGCTCTTCAGAGGGGATACCAAGGCGTTCCCAGACCAGCTGGGAGACATAGTCTCTCCACCGAGTCCTGGGTCTGCCCCGGGGTCTCCTCCCAGTGGGACGTGCCTGAAACACCTCAAGTGGGAGGCGTCCAGGAGGCATCCTAATCAGATGCCCATACCACCTCAATTGACTCCTTTCAATGTGGAGGAGCAGCGGTTCTACTCTGAGCCTCTCCTGGATGACTGAGCTCCTCACCCTATCTCTGAGGGTGAGTCCAGCAATCCTACGGAGAAAGCTCATTTCAGCCGCTTGTATCCGTGATCTCGTTCTTTCGGTCATTACCCAAAGCTCGTGACCATAGGTGAGAGTAGGAACGTAGATTGACTGGTAAATCGACAGCTTTGCCTTAGAACTAAGCTCCCTCTTCACCACAACAGACCGGTACAACGTCCGCATCACTGCAGATGCTGCTCCAATCCGTCTGTCGATCTCTCGCTCCATTTTCCCCTCACTCGTGAACAAGACCCCAAGATACTTAAACTCCTCCACTTGGGGCAGGAGCCTGTCCCCAACCCGGAGAGGACAATCCACCTTTTTCCGGCTGAGGACCATGGACTCGGACTTGGAGGTGCTGATTCTCATCCCAGCCGCTTCACACTCAGCGGCAAACCGTCCCAGCAAGAGCTATAGGTCATTGCTGGATGAAGCCAACAGGACAACATCATCTGCAAACAACAGAGATGAGATCCTGTGGTCACCAAGCATGACACCCTCCATTCCCTGGCTGCGCCTAGAAATCCTGTCCATAAAAATTATGAACAGGACCGGTGACAAAGGGCAGCCCTGGCGGAGTCCAACTCTCACTGGGAATGACTCCGACCGAGTGTTGGCAATACGAACCAAACTCTCACAACGGTCGTACAGAGACCGAATAGCTCGTAACAACAAGCCCGATACCCCATACTCCCGAAGCACCCCCCACAAAAATCCACGAGGGACGCGGTCAAATGCCTTCTCCAAGTCCACAAAACACATGTAAACTGGTTGGGCAAACTCCCACGAACCCTCAAGAATTCTCGAGAGGGTAAAGAGCTGGTCCGATGTGCCACGACCAGGACGAAAACCACATTGCTCCTCCTGAATCCGAGGTTCGACCAACGGCCGGACTCTCCTCTCCAGTACCTTGGCATAGACCTTCCCAGGGAGGCTGAGGAGTGTGATCCCTCTAAAGTTGGAGCACACCCTCCGGTCCCCTTTTTTGAAGAGAGGAACCACCACCCCGGTTTGCCATGCCAAAGGCACTGCCCCCGACCTCCACGCAATGTTGCAGAGGCGTGTCAACCATGACAACCCAACAACATCCAGGGCCTTGAGGTACTCGGGGCGAATCTCGTCCACCCCCGGGGCTCGGCCACCAAGGAGATTTTTAACCACCTTGGCGACCTCAGCCCCTGTGATAGGCGAGTCATCCCCCTCGTCCCCAAACCCTGCTTCCTCTGTGGAAGGCGTATCAGTGGGATTGAGGAGATCCTCGAAGTATTCCTTCCACCGCCCGACGATATCCCCAGTTGAAGTCAACAGTGTCCCATCCGCACCATACACAGTGTGGACGGGGACCTGCTTTCCCCTCCTGAGCCGCCGAACAGTTTGCCAGAATCTCTTTGAAGCCGACCGAAAGTCTTGTTCCATGGCCTCACCGAACTCCTCCCATACCCGGGTTTTTGCTTCAGCAACCACCCGAGCTGCACTCCGCTTGGCCTGCCGGTACACCTCAGCTGCTTCGGGAGTCCCACAAGCCAACCAAGCTTGATAGGACTCCTTCTTCAGCTTAATGGCCCCCCTCACCACTGGTGTCCACCACTTGGTTCGGGGGTTCAATTCAATTCAATTCAATTCAACTTTATTTATATAGCGCCATTTCACAACAACAGTCATCTCATAGCACTATCAACTGTAGGGAGGACCCCCACAGTTGGGTTGCCACCACGAGATGCACCGACCACCTTGCGGCCGCAGCTCTGGGCCACCGCTTCAACAACAGAGGTGGAGAACATGGCCCATTCAGACTCCATGTCTCCAGACTCCCTCGGAATGTGGTTGAAGTTCTTCCGGAGGTGGGAGTTGAAGACCTCCCGGACAGGGGCCTCAGCCAGACGCTCCCAGCACACCCTCACTATACGTTTGGGTCTACCAGGTCTGAATGGCTTCCTCCCCTGCCATCGGATCCAACTCACCACCAGGTGGTGATCAGTTGACAGCTCTGCACCTCTCTTTACTCGGGTGTCCAAGACATACGGTCGCAGGTCTGATGATACGATAACAAAATCGATCATCGACCTGCGGCCTAGGGTGTCCTGGTGCCAGGTGCACATATGGACACCCTTATGCTTGAACATGGTGTTCGTTATGGACAGACTGTGGTTAGCACAGAAGTCCAATAACTGAACACCACTCGGGTTCAGATCGGGCAGGCCGTTCCTCCCAATCACCCCCCTCCAGGTTTCACTGTCGTTGCCCACGTGCGCATTGAAGTCCCCCAGTAGGACAATGGAGTCTCCAGGAGGAGCACCCTCCAGCACCCCAGTCACAGACTCCAAAAAGGGTGGGTACTCTGAAACATCATTTGGTGCATAGGCACAAATGATGGTCAGGACCCGTTTCCCAACCCGAAGGCGCAGGGAAGCAACCCTTTCGTCCACCGGGGAAAACTCCAATATAGAGGCAGCAAGGTGGGGCGATACAAGAATACCTACCCCTGCTCGTCGCCTCTCGCCCGGGGCAACTCCAGAAAAGGCCAAGCTCCAGCCCCTCTCCAGGAGACTGGTTCCGGAACCGGAGCTGTGTGTTGAGGTGAGGCCGACTATATCTAGCCGGTATCGCTCAATCTCGTACACCAGCTCAGGCTCCTTCCCCACCAGAGAGGTGACATTCCACGTACCTTATCTTATCTTATCTTATCTTATCTTATTAATTCTGGTTGTGCTTACTGACCTCGAATCGATTTTATGTGGTACACGGCGCTCAAAAATCTGTCAAAAATGTTTTAGTACGACTTTGTTAAGCTACGAAGCCGAACCGCTTGATGGATTGTCGGAGCATTACGGTAGTCAGGAGCCTCGCGGAGTAATATTGTCACGCCGCGCCATTCATCAGCGGCGCCACCTGCTCACGCACCTGCTACTCGTCAGCGGCGAAGGATAAAAGCCGCCTCGCCCTGAGCGTCGGCTGAAGCCGTAGACTTCATTTCCTTTGTATGGACTTCTACCACATTCTCTTCAGCATCCTCATCTCCGGTAAGAAGTTCACTTACCTCATCTCTCCAGTCTGCTCCCCTGTGCACAGGTGGATTCCTCGGCGGCGGACAATCCCGTCCCTCGTCTCTCCTCGCTGCTGCACCGAGCCCTGCAGGTGGCTGTCTCCCGGGCTTCCATCCTTGAAGCGCCAGTCATCTGCCCAAACAAGTAAGCTTCTCTCCCTCGCCTATTCTCCTCCCGTGTTGGTGTGTGCTCATCACCCTGTGTCTGATTTCTCCCATAGGGTTGCCGGCTGAACGGTCTCCTGCCTCTGGGTCCGAAGCAGACGCCACCACCAACACATTAACATTCCGCAGACACGCACCCAAACATCCCTGTTGTTAATAAACAGTTTGAACTACTCTGAGCCTGTGTGTGTGTGCGTCTCCTGAGCCGAACGTTATGTCAGTACGGCTTCAGCAGAGCGGCTCGGCGGACGGCGGGCTCGCACACCGGTTTACCATCCTCGAGGCTCGGGTGGATCAGATTGTTTATCAGCAACAGGTGGTTCTTCATCAATTATTAGAACTGACTAACCGATTGAACCGCTTGGACCCCCAACAGCCGTTCCTCCCGACTCACCAGGGTGGCGCGGCTCCTGCTGTTCCAGCGGCCGTCCAGCCGGCTCCAGTGGCACCGGTTCGGCTCACGCCGATTCCGACCCCCGCCCGCTTTAGCGGTAAGCTCGGCGGAGCGCGGGGGTTTATTATGCAGTGTGAGTCCGTGTTCCACCGTGTGCCCGGAGATTTTCCCTCGGATCACAGCCGAATTGGTTACATAGGGAATCTTCTGGAGGGGCGTGCGTTAACCTGGACCTACGCCGTAATGGCGAGGCCCAGTTATGCCACCCTCACCTATGACCAATTCGTGAGGCGCTTTCTGGAGGTCTTTGACCACTGACAAACCGAAACGGTCCAGGTCGATCGGCTTCTCGCTCTCCAGCAGGGAAGCCGGTCGGCAGCGGACCACTCGGTCGACTTCCGGGTAGCGGCGGAGGAATTGGGCTGGGAGGAACGCTCCCTCTGTGGCCTGTTCCTCCGCAGCCTCAATAGTGATCTGAGGGATGAACTGGCTGGTCGGGATATCCCTGGGACGCTAGCGGAGCTGACATCCTTAGCGATAAGTTTGGATAACAGGCTGCGCGAGCGCTCCTCGGGGCGGAGGTCTTCTTCTTCTCGCCCTCGTGGAGCCTCGCCGCACCTGTTCCAAGCTCGCCCCCTGGCGGCGCCGCCAGCATCGCGCCCCGAGGAGTCGGAGCCGATGGTGACGGGCTGGACTAAACTTTCCCCTGTGGAGAAACAACGCCGCCGTGAGTTGGGCCTCTGCATGTATTGCGGAGGCGACCAACACACCGTGGAGCGTTGTCCACGGAAAGCCAGTCGGTGGGGTCCGCGAGTCACTGTTGGAAGCCTCGCGGATGTCAATCGGTTAGGATCACTTACTCAATTGAAGCTGCCCATCCGTTTCTGCCATAACTCTACTGGGCACCTCACCCACGCACTGGTGGATTCGGGCGCAGAAGGCAGCTTCATTTCACAAAGCCTGGCAACCCGATTGGGCATCCGCTGCCAGGCACTCAACACTCCCATCTCCCTGATCCACCTCTCCCGTGCCACCCTCGGGAGAGTGACACATCAAACTGTTCCCCTACCGGTCATCATCTCGGGAAACCACCGGGAGGAAATGACCTTTTACGTCCTTCCCAACTCTGTGTCGCCCGTCATCCTGGGGTATCCCTGGCTCCGCCTTCACAATCCGGTCCTGGATTGGAGATCAGCTGGGATCTCGGCATGGAGTACGTTCTGTATGGGCACCTGCCTTCAGTCCGCTGCCTGCTCTCCGTCCGCTCCTCCCCCTGCTACGGACGCTGCACCCCCGGACCTGTCTCTGGTGCCCCCAGAATTTCACGACCTGGGTATAGTGTTCAGCAAAGCGAAAGCTATGTCTCTTCCCCCTCATCGGCCCTATGACTGCGCCATCAACCTCCGCCAGGGGGCTCCCTTACCTTCTGGTCGCCTTTACAGCCTGTCTGCGCCGGAGAAGGAGACGATGAACGCCTACCTGAAGGAGTCATTAAGTGCTGGGATTATCCGCCCATCATCGTCACCCGTGGGGGCAGGGTTCTTCTTCGTGGGGAAAAAGGATGGGTCCCTCCGCCCTTGTATTGACTACCGGGCCCTCAACAATATCACGGAGAGGGACCGTTACACCCTGCCTCTCATGGACACTGCTTTCCACTCCCTCCAGGGGGCGACCTGGTTCACCAAGCTGGACCTACGCAGCGCTTACCACCTCGTCCGGATCCGGGAGGGAGATGAGTGGAAAACGGCCTTCCGTACCCCGAACGGCCACTTTGAATATCTGGTGATGCCGTTCGGGTTGACCAACGCTCCTGCAGTCTTCCAGCGCCTCATTAATGACGTCCTCCGGGACTTCATTGGCCTTTTCGTGTTCGTCTACCTGGACGATATTCTCATCTTCTCCAAGTCCAGGGATGAGCACCAGGTCCACGTGAGGCGGGTCCTCCAAAGGCTGCTGGAGAATCGTCTGTACGTTAAGGCGGAAAAGTGTGAATTTTACGCCAGGAGTACATCCTTCCTGGGGTTCATCATCGCCCACGATAAGGTGCTCCCCGACCCAGAGAAGGTAAAGGCGGTGGTGGAATGGCCCACACCTGCATCTCGGAAACAGGTGCAGCAATTTGTTGGCTTCGCCAATTTCTACCGCCGCTTTGTCCCCAACTTCAGTGCCATCGTGGGACCACTGACCCGCCTCACGTCCCCGAAGGTCCCGTTCCGGTGGACCGAAGAGGTCGCTGCCGCCTTTGAGGCGCTGAAGGCGGAATTCTCCTCCTCCCGGGTCCTTCGCCAGGTCGACCCCGCGCTGCAGTGCATTGTAGAGGTAGACGCCTCGGACACGGGAGTGGGAGCAGTGCTGTCCCAGCGGTCACCGGACGATGGCGCCAAGCGACCGTGCGCCTTCTTCTCCCGGCGCTTGTCCCCGGCGGAGAGGAACTACGATGTGGGGGACAGAGAGCTCTTGGCCATCAAGCTCGCCCTGCAGGAGTGGCGCCACTGGTTGGAGGGGGCAAGCCTGCCGTTTGTGGTCCTCACGGACCACAAGAACCTGGAATACTTGCGGTCTGCCAAGCGCCTGAACGCCCGCCAGGCGCGCTGGTCCCTGTTCTTCCCCAGGTTCCAATTTTCCATCACCTTCAGGCCTGGCTCTAAGAACGTCCTGCCTGACGCCCTCTCCAGGCAGTTCGCCCCCGTGGAGTCGGAGGAGGCGCCCCACTCCATCCTGCCCAGGTCGTGCGTCGTGGGAGCCATCTCGTGGGACATTGAGAGCAAGATCCGGAAGGCACAGGAGGTGGAACCTGACCCTGGCGGCGGACCGGAGGGGAGGCTGTTCGTGCCATCCGCGGTCCGAGGAGAGGTCATCCACTGGCTCCACACCTCCAAGCTCACCTGTCACCCTGGCACCTCCCGGATGATAGATCTCCTCCAACGGTCCTTTTGGTGGCCAGGCCTGCGGAGGGATGCAGCCCGCTACGCCCGGGCTTGCCCAATCTGTGCCACCTGCAAGTCGGGAAATGCCCCTCCAGCGGGTCTGCTCCAGCCCCTGCCCGTCCCTGGCAGGCCCTGGTCGCACATCGCTCTGGATTTCGTCACCGGACTCCCCATCTCCAACTCCTATGACACCATCCTGACCATCGTGGACCGCTTCTCCAAGGCCGTGCACTTCGTCCCCCTGCGAGGCCTCCCTACTGCCCTGGAGACGGCGGACCTCCTCGTCCAACACGTGGTCAGGCTGCATGGGATTCCGGTGGACGTGGTCTCGGACCGGGGCCCCCAGTTTTCATCTGAGGTTTGGAGGTCTTTCTGCAACGCCATCGGAGCCAAGGTGAGCCTCTCCTCTGGCCATCACCCCCAATCCAACGGGCAGTGTGAGAGGACCAACCAGGAGCTGGAGGCTGCGCTCCGCTGTGTGTCCAGATCCAAACCCGCGTCCTGGAGCAACCATCTTGCCTGGGTTGAATATGACCACAACACCGCTCGCTCTTCTGCTACAGGGATGTCCCCCTTCAAAGCGTCCCTGGGTTACGACCCCCCGCTGTTTCCGGAGCAGGAGAGTGAGGTAACTGTCCCGTCAGTTAGGGCCCATCTCAGGCAGTTCCGCTCCACCTGGGCTGCCGCGCGCCATGCGCTATTGCGCACAGCGGAGCGCAACAGGACTGTGGCGGACCGGCGTAGGAGACCTGCCCCGGCGTACAGAGTTGGGCAGCTTGTTTACATTTCCACCCAGGACGTCACTCTAAAAGGCGAGAGGAGAAAGCTGGCACAGCGCTTCATGGGTCCCTACCCCATCACCCGGATCATCAACCCGGTGGCTGTGCGCGTGGCTATTCCCCCCTCCCTCCGCATTCATCCTACTTTCCACGTGTCGAAGGTGAAACTGGCGGTTACTGACCCCCTTTGCCCTCCTCCTGCAGCGCAACCCGCGCCCCGGATGATTGGTGGCCATCCGGCCTGGTCCGCCTCCTCCATCCTGGACTCCCGGCGCCGGGGTCGTGGGTTGCAATACTTGGTGGACTGGGAGGGCTATGGGCCCGAGCATCGACAGTGGGTGCCCCCGTCGTTTGTGTTGGACCCATCGCTCATCGCGGACTTCCACCGAGCGCACCCGGATAAGCCATCGCCAGGAGGCGCTGCTAGAGGGGGGAGTACTGTCACGCCGCGCCATTCATCAGCGGCGCCACCTGCTCACGCACCTGCTACTCGTCAGCGGCGAAGGATAAAAGCCGCCTCGCCCTGAGCGTCGGCTGAAGCCGTAGACTTCATTTCCTTTGTATGGACTTCTACCACATTCTCTTCAGCATCCTCATCTCCGGTAAGAAGTTCACTTACCTCATCTCTCCAGTCTGCTCCCCTGTGCACAGGTGGATTCCTCGGCGGCGGACAATCCCGTCCCTCGTCTCTCCTCGCTGCTGCACCGAGCCCTGCAGGTGGCTGTCTCCCGGGCTTCCATCCTTGAAGCGCCAGTCATCTGCCCAAACAAGTAAGCTTCTCTCCCTCGCCTATTCTCCTCCCGTGTTGGTGTGTGCTCATCACCCTGTGTCTGATTTCTCCCATAGGGTTGCCGGCTGAACGGTCTCCTGCCTCTGGGTCCGAAGCAGACGCCACCACCAACACATTAACATTCCGCAGACACGCACCCAAACATCCCTGTTGTTAATAAACAGTTTGAACTACTCTGAGCCTGTGTGTGTGTGCGTCTCCTGAGCCGAACGTTATGTCAAATATGTGCTTCAACATAATGGCCGGATGGCTTTTTCCACAAATCTCCGTCCCAATTGATCTGCCAGTTCATGCGCGTCCATCTCACCGATACTGTCAAAACCCAAGTGAAGCAAACTAATTCGGAGCTTGCCATCCTTCCGGGTGGATTAACCAAAGAACTCCAACCGCTAGATATTGGTGTCAACAGGCCGTTCAAAGTTAAATTGCTAGCGAGTTACGCCACTATCTGCCAATGGATCGTGGATCGAAACTGCTCCTGTTTAGCTGTAATTAATATTCAAAAATGATATTTTCGGGACGAAAGAATTCAAGCGTCCTGGCATTTGTTTGCATTGTTTACTTCTCGGGGCTGCCGCCGGAGAGCGAGCTGTATCGAGTACCGAGCGAGTATCCTGGCCAATATGGCGATGTAAACAGCCACGGACCAAAAAAATGTACATTTGCTCGTGGAACAGGTCATTCACAGTCGCAGACAATCACGCTATATGTGTCTATAATGACTATAGATAGGATTTTCTTTTCATGCACGCAAAAAAAACAAAAAAAAATTCCCAGATCCACCCAAAAGCCGATGGTGTATAGAACACGTATATTAGGATTTGTATGTGAAATTTCGGCATCGAAACTGCTCCCGTTTAGCTGTAATTAAATATTCAAAAATGATATTTTTGGGACGAAAGAATTCAAGCGTCCTGGCATATGTTTACTTATCAGGGCCGGCGGCGGAGAGCGAGCCGTATCGAGTACCGAGCGAGTACCCACCGTGTATCCTGGCCAATATGGCGATGAACAGCCACGGACTAAAAACGTTCCGCCTGCTCGTGGAACATGTCATTCACACTCGCAGACAATCGCGCTATATGTGTCTATAATGACTATAGATAGGATTTTCTTTCCATGCACGCAAAAATTTTTTTTTCCCAGCTCCGACTACCTCGCTTTAATGCGCCGTATAATCCGGTGCGCCTTATGTATGAAATTAGACCATCAAATAGACCGTTCATTGATAGTGCGCCTTATAATCCGGTGAGCCTTAAACTGTGGTTTATCACATCTTTGGAAAGCTGAGTTCAATTTCTCTAGCCACACCCAGGCCTGATTACTGCTACACCTGTTCTCAATCAAGAAATCACTTAAATAGGACCTGCTTGACAAAGTGAAGTAGACCAAAAGATCCTAAAAAGCTAGACATCAATGCTGCGATCCAAAGATATTCAGGAACAAATGAGAAACAAAGTAATTGAGGTCTATTAGTCTGGAAAAGGTTATAAAGCCATTTTTAAAGCTTTGGGACTCCAGCGAACCATGGTGAGAGCCATTATCCCCAAATGGCAAAAATATGGAACAGTGGTGAACCTTCCCAGGAGTGGCCGGCTGACCAAAATTACCCCAAGAGCGCAGCAATGACTCATTCAAGAGGTCATAAAAGACCCCACAACAGCATCTAAAGGACTGCAGGCCTCACTTGCCTCAGTTAAGGTCAGTGTTAATGACTCCACCATAAGAAAGAGACTGGGCATAAATGGCCTGCATGACAGAGTTCCAAAATGAAAACCACTGCTGAGCAGAAAGAACATAAAGGTTTGTCTCAGTTTTGCCAGAAAACATCTTGATGATCCCCAAGACTTTTGGGAAAATATGGAACAGTGGTGAACCTTCTCTGGTGAATACTCTGTCGACTGACGAGACAAAAGTTGAACTTTTTGGAAGGTGTGTCCCATTACATCCGGAGTAAAAGTAACACAGCATTTCAGAAAAGGAACATCATACCAACAGTAAACTATGGTGGTGGTAGTGTGATGGTCTGGGGCTGTTTTGCTACTTCAGGACCTGGAAGACTTGCTGTGGTAAATGAAACCATGAATTCTGCTGTCTACCAAAAAATCCTGAAGGAGAATGTCCAGCCATCTGTTCGTGACCTCCAGCTGAAGCGCACTTGGGTTCTGCAGCAGGACAATGATCTAAAACACACCAGCAAGTCCACCTCTGAATGACTTAAGAAAAACAAAATGAAGACTCTTGAGTGGCCTAGTCAAAGTCCTGACCTGAATCCGATTGAGATGCTGTGGCATGACCTTAAAAAGGCAGTTCATGCTTGAAAACCCTCCAATGTGGCTGAATTACAATAATTCTGCAAAGATGAGTGGGACAAAAATCCTCCACAGTGCTGGAATAGACTCACTGCCAGTTACTGCAAATGCTTGATTGCAGTTGTTGCTGCTAAGGGTGGCCCAACCAGTTATTAAATTTAGGGGGCAATAACTTTTTCACACAGGGCCATGTAGGTTTGGATCCTATCCCCCCCTTAATAATAAACTCATTCATTTAAAAACTGCATTTTGTGTTGGGGCTGCACGGTGGCGCAGTGGTTAGCACTGCGGCAGCACAGTTTACCCTTGGCCGGGGGATTGTGGGGATCGTGGGATCGTGGGTTTGATCCCAGCCCCCGACCAACAGTGATCTGTGTGGAGTTTGCATGTTCTCCCCATGTTGCGTGGGTTTACTCCGGGATTTCTCCGGTTTCCTCCCACATGCCAAAAACATGCATGTTAGGTTAATTGGCTGTTCTAAATTGTCCCTAGATATCTGTTTCCTATAGGCCCTTAGAATACAGGGTTAGTATTAATGAAAGCGCTTTGAGTGGTCTTTGTGACTAGAAAAGCGCTATATAAGTGCAGGTTAGTTAGTTAGTTAGTTAGTTTACTTGTGTTATCTTTGTCTAATATTTAAATTTGTTTGATGAGCTGACACATTTAAGTATGACAAACATACAAAAAAATGAGAAATCAGGAAGGGGACAAACACTTTTTTTTACACCACTGTATCTATATGGGTCATCATCTAGTCATCTATGATGTATATAAGTTATTTAGGCAGTTTTACTTTCCATGGGTAATCCTTGTGTCTATTATGCTGTGTGTGTTTCTGTTGTTTTGGTCGTCTACTGTCATGCTGCTGTTACACTGTAATTTCCCAGCTTGGGATCAATACAGCACATCTATCTATCTATCTATCTATCTATAGAAAGTTCAGTGCAGACATGGACCAAATTGTTGGTACCCCTCTGTTAATGAAAGAAAAACCCACAATGGTCACAGAAATAACTTGAATCTGACAAAAGTGGTAATAAATAAAAATTCTATGAAAATTAACCAATGAAAATCAAACAATGCTTTTGAATTGTGGTTCAACAGAATTATTTTAAAAAACAAACTCATGAAACAGGCCTGGACAAAAATGATGGTACTCCTAGAAAAGAATGAAAATAATGTGACCATAGGGACATGTTCAACCAAGCTGTGTCCTCTAATTAACATCACAGGTGTCTACAAACTTGTAATCAGTCAGTCTATTTAAAGGATGACAAGCAGTCACTGTGCTGTTTGGTGACATGGTGTGTATCACACTAAACATGGACCAGAGGAAGCAAAGGAGAGAGTTGTCTCAGGAGATTAGAAAGAAAATTATAGACAAGCGTGTTAAAGGTAAAGGCTATAAGACCATCTCCAAGCAGTTTGATGTTCCTGTGACTACAGTTGCACATATTTTTCAGAAATTTAAGATCTACGGGACTGTAGCCAACCTCCCTGGACGTGGCCACAGGAGTAGACGGATAATACGAATGGTAACAAAAGAGCCCAGAACAACTTCTAAACACATTCATGGTGAACTCCAAGGTCAAGGTACATCAGTGTCAGATCGCACCATCCGTCGTTTGAGCCAAAGTGGACTTCATGGGAGACGACCAAGGAGGACACCACTGTTGAAAACAAATCATAAAAAAGCCAGACTAGAATTTGCCAAACTGCATGTTGACAAGCCACAAAGCTTCTGGGAGAATGTCCTATGGACAGACGAGACAAAACTGGAACTTTTTGGCAAGGCACATCAGCTCTATGTTCACAGACGCAAAAATGAAGCATACCAAGAAAAGAACACTGTCCCTACTGTGAAACATGGAGGAGGTTCTGTTATGTTCTGGGGCTGCTTTGCTACATCTGGCACAGGGTGTCTTGAATCTGTGCAGGGTACAATGAAATCTCAAGACTATCAAGGTATTCTAGAGAGAAATGTGCTGCCCAGTGTCAGACAGCTTGGTCTCAGTCGCAGGTCATGGGTCTTGAAACAGGATAATGATCCAAAACACACAGCTAAAAACACCCAAGAATGGCTAAGAGCCAAACATTGGACTATTCTAAAGTGGCCTTCTATGAGCCCTGATCTAAATCCTATTGAACATCTGTGGAAGGAGCTGAAACATGCCGTCTGGAGAAGGCACCCTTCAAACCTGAGACAACTGGAGCAGTTTGCTCATGAGGAGTGAGCCAAAATACCTGCTGAGAGGTGCAGAAGTCTCATTGACAGTTACAGAAATCGTTTGATTGCAGTGATTGCCTCAAAAGGTTGTGCAACAAAATATTAAGTTAAGGGTACCATCATTTTTGTCCAGGCCTGTTTCATGAGTTTGTTTTTTAAAATAATTCTGTTGAACCACAATTCAAAAGCATTGTCTGATTTTCATTGGTTAATTTTCATAGAATTTTTATTTATTACCACTTTTGTCAGATTCAAGTTATTTCTGTGACCATTCTGGGTTTTTCTTTCATTAACAAAGGGGTACCAACAATTTTGTCCACGTCTGTATAAGTGAAGATGTACAGCAGATTGTGAATAAAAAAATGATGCCTTGAACATTCTGTTAAACTGAGGTATTTCACTCTATACAGTAAATGACAACTTCACAATGGAGTAATCTAACTTTCTGGAAAGTACCGAAAATTACAGTTTATTGTAAATGCGTGTCTTTACCTTAATTGGCTGTCTAAACAAGTTGAAATGATGCTCAGTTTGCAGTCAACAAAAGATTAGAGTTTTAACTCTTTAAAGGCGCAGATCAAAAACTTCACAGACAGTCAGTACACTGATTCAACGTTATCCATGTTTGGACATCCTTCAGGTGGCATTTGCTCCACAAATAGTTAAATAGGCTCTCTGATCCAGTGTAAATGTGTTTTAAAACAGTATCGTTAAGCAGGTCTGTGCATGAGCGGAGAGCTCTGTGAGAAAGTGTTCTTTGTGTTTCTGATGAGTGCCAGGTACCCATCACACATCATCAGTGACAAGTGTCAAAGAGCAGCCATTAAAATATAGTCAGGTACAATTACTGTTGATAGTGTTCTGAAAATAATGATCAAACATTTGTGTCATCATTCAGCAGAAAAATAAAAGCAGAGGTATGGCAGTTAAGAAATTCGATTGCCCTTCGGTCATTTTTCGGTCACGGCATCCAGCTCATCTCACCTTACTTCTATTAGTCCTGTGCCATACATAAACCAAGAGAATATCTTTTGAACATTTTTTACTTAAAAAAACCTATATGTAGCTGCAAAACATTTTTGAGCCTTAAAATAAAGGTACAGTAAAACAGCTGAGTTTTAAGTATAAACTGACCAGTCAAGATTACTTGAAGGCAAGATTTTTCCTCTTTGACAAAAAATTTCGTCTCCCAGACTCGTAACTTTGTAATTTGTAAACTGTTATTTTGCAGCATTTTTTTCTCCAGTCCATCCATCCATCCATCCATCTGCTTCCGCTTAATCCTTTTCGGGTCGCGGGGGGCTAGAGCCTATCCCAGCATCTTTGGGCGAGAGGCAGGGTACACCCTGGACAGATCACCAGTCCATCGCAGGGCCAACACAGAGACAGACAACCATTCACTCTCACAGTCGTACCTAAGGACAATTTAGAATCCCCAGTTTTATGCCAATTAACCTAACGTGCATGTTTTTGGCATGTGGGAGGAAACCGGAGAAATCCCGGAGTAAACCTATGCAGACACGGGGAGAACATGCAAACTCCACACAGATCACTGTTGGTCGGGGGCTGGGATCGAACCAAGGATCCCCCAGCCAAGGGTGAGTTGCTGTGCTGCCGCAGTGCTAACCACTCTGCCACCGCGTTGCCCTTTTTTCAGGTACAGTTGCACTTAAATATTTTTTGCAAACACAGAAAGTTTGTCATATTTGAAAATGACAAACCAGTTTTTCACTCAGTGTTTTGCTTGTTTTGCTGATAATCACAAATAGATACATGTATGTATATTTAAAAACAAATAAACAAAATGAAAAGAGAATAAAAGTAATCCAGCCACTGTAGCAAGAGTAATTTTTTCGGTCTGCATTGGCCTTTGCGACAGAAGTGAGGTCATGCAATCAAGTAGTAGTAGGAGGAAGAGGGTGTGAAGGTTGGCCTCCTTCTCCCTCCTCCCTCGTTAGTTAGGAATTTGTTTACCCTCTGTCTCAAGCTGTGACCTGTAATGGACCACGAAGCCCTCTGGTCAACACAGGATTACCCAAGAGCCTCTCCTCAGGGCGAGGAACACACACGGACAAGCATACAAGCTACAAACTGGGCGATAGGCCACCTAAGCTCCACTGATAACAACCATTACTAATGACAATTAGCCTATTAGATCCCTGTTAATACCCAATGACTTGGAGATAGTTTGAGTGAATGAATCTGGGAGGATTTGGCCAACGTGGCCTATCTCTTTTTACTCCTTTGTCCTTTGGAGAAGATATGAATCCCTGTTCAAACATCAGTAGATGACCATTTCCTCATAGCAGTCGTGTGGTTTTAGGAAGTTGATTTACGAGGGCCTTAAAAAATTTATGGCAAGAAGGACCCTAGAAATGTATAGCAGGGAGATTAAACCCAAGTTTTTTGGCAGCAGCTCCCCAGAGAACTTAAAAAAACAGGTTTAAAAAGGACAAACTGGATTTAAGGTTGATTAAAAATTTGAAGAAACAAAGAGTCCCAGTGGTTAGAAATATTAGGCCACAAAAACTTGGCAACTTCTAATGCTAATTTCTATTTTAAGGAGTCACCACTGTGTTATCCCTATATATCAACTGAACTGCTGAACACCAGGAGCCAGACTATCCAAGTATCTAACTAAGTACCTAAAGCTTAAGTGGTGATCTTTAAATTTTGTTGCAGTGCTCAGGCTCTGTTCACCCCAGGCTCCATTAGAGGACTTTGTATTAATCCTGCTGGGATTCTGCTGTCCACTCGCCACTCCAGGCCTCCTCCAGGAGATAGGACAACCCAAGGATGGTATGAAGGTTTGGAGTGAAGCCTAAACACAGCTAAAATAACTTGCCGGCCGTTTTTTTTTTTTTTTAAACCTCCGACATGCATCTCTCCTGTGACTAAAGACAACATACACATACCTGTTTGGTGAATGGGAGTTTCTGCCTGGTCTGCAGTGAAAACGCCTTGGAGTGACTCATTCTGCATACAAAAAAAAAAAGAAAAAAAAGAAGGAGAAGAAGAAAATGTCTTCATTAGGATATTTTTGTACAAACCAACATTGTTAGAAAAGAGCTAACTTTGTTGTTTTTGTCCTCTTGGGAGGGTTGTGTTTTCTTCAAGGTTTTTGTTAATGGTAATCCTTGGTGATAAATTCAACAGTTTACAGTACTCCTCAGGATAAATGCTGTTTGTTTAATTGCACTCTGCAGTAACAATGCACTATGAGCTGTGAAGGCAAGCTATAAATTGTTAATTAATTCAACACATTATGTAAACCAACCCAATTAATCAAAGACAGCTTTCTTTCCACGAAATCTTACTGGTATTATGCAGTAAACCAACACACAGCTGGTGTTTAATGGGAAAAACAATACAGTGTTTACAGAAAATTGCCAAAGTAACCTATGTATGTAAAATTTCCAGCTGTTTTTAAAAGTTGTGTAAATAAATAATAGGAACAGTAACAGTCCTGTATTCATGACTGAATTAGCAGCAAAGTGAATAAAAGTACTGTAAATCTGTTATATCTGCAATAGGTTTTAACTTATTTCATTTCAGTGATATACAGTATAGTAATGCATTAACCCAGTTAACCAACAAATTAAAATCCATCAAAAGTTATGAGCTACATTCCTTCAGTGTAGTGCAAGGTAATGTAATTTGCAATATCTGACACATTTTAATTAGCAAAAATGAATTATTATTAAAGGTGATACATTTTGACCTCCTGGTCAGTAGGTGTCGCACTTACTCTTGCCCAACTGCTTGGTAGAGACACTTGATATCAACCCAGTTAAGCTATTGGCTGTGACATCCTTACTGGTCACCATAGTCTCCAACTGCTCACATGATTCTTTTGCACAAGTATTTTTTTCATCAATATATTATTTTTTGAAGGACATAAAGGCTTTAATTCTGCATCTTTCTAAACACTTTGTTGATTTTTTTTTTTTAGAAAATATTTGTTTTCATGAAAATAGTATCTAGTACACCTTTAAATCAGGCAGCACACAGATGCTGTCATATAAAGAATTTTGAAGGTGTTTCAAGCTTTATTCTACACTGTAATGGTCAGTTTTACAAATTTCAGGGAGAAGAAACAGTAAAAAATTGTTCTTATCTGACAACACAACATTGCATACTGAATAAACAGGCAATGTGTTTTTGAACCTTTGCTACAGCACCAGATTACTACAGAAGTCTTCTTGTGGTATTCCGTATTAAAGCATAAAGCTTTTATAATGTCAGAAATCCACATATAACTTTAAAGTAAAAAGTGATGACAGTGTGGAGAAAGAAATGCTGCATATAAAGAAGAGCACAGAAAGACAAACGATCAGGAGAAAGCTCTGAGATACCTGACAGCAGATGAAAGGGAGAGAAATTCAAACATGAGAGCAAAAAATAATGTTAAAAATATAAAAGGTGACTATCTATGTAAAGACAGTTTTTTTTATGGGTGATGTTCTCAGATTTGTCAGCTTTGCTTTGACTGCCTTTATTAAACATAAAAAAAATATTTTCCATAATAACAAACAGCTCAGACAGAAAAGACTGTTTAGGATTACATTAACATTATTATAGATAATACATAATCAATTAATTTTACCTCTTATGTTTCCAGTTACTTCCCAAATCGGGCTTACTATTTAAATATATGTATAATATGCATATGTATTTTAGTGGTGAGCAATGATTTTCTTCTTCTTCTTTCGGCTGCTCTCTTCAGGGGTCACCACAGCAGATCATCTGTCTCTATCTCACTCTATCCCATGCATCTTCCTCTGTAACACCAACCTTCTGCATGTCCTCCTTCACTACATCCATGAATCTTCTCTGTGGTCTTCCTCTTTTCCTCCTGCCTGGCAGCTCCATATTCAACATCCTTTGTCCAATATATCCACTGTCCCTCATCTGCACATGTCCAAACCATCTCAGCCTTGCCTCTCTTAGTTTGTCTCCAAACGGCTCAACCTGAGCTGTCCCTCTGATATACTCATTTCTAATCCTGTCCCTCCTAGTCACTCCCAATGAAAATCTTAGCATCTTCAACTTTGCCACCTCCAGCACCGTCTCCTGTCTTTTTGTGAGCACCACTGGCTCCAAACCATACATCATAGAAGGTCTCACTACCATCTTGTAAATCTTGTCTTTCACTCTTGCTGCTACCTTTCTGTCACAAATCACCCCGACACTTGTCTCCACCCACTCCACCCTGCCTGCACTCTCTTCTTCACCTCTCTTGTGCATTTTCCATTGCTTTGGATGGTTGACCCCAGGTATTTAAAGTCATCTACTTTCACTACCGCTACTCCTTCCACCTTCACCTTCACCTTTTTAAAACACGTCTTAAAACACACTTTTACTCCCTGGCCTTCGACCCAGTATGAGACATTGATTTTATTGAATGAAATGGATTTTTATTTTATTTTACTTTTTATTTTATTTATGAATTTTTTTTATTTTTTTTTTACTGTGGTTCTTGTGTTAGCGCCATTTGTGTTAGTGCCCTGCTTTTATGTTCTCTTGCTGTACAGCACTTTGTGTAGCAAGTGTTGCTTTTAAAGTGCTTTATAAATAAAGTTGATTGATTGATTGATTCACCATTGCACCTGCCTCCCTCTCATTCACATTCATGTATTCTATCTTGCTTCAACTGACTTTCATTCCTCTTCTCTCCAGAGCATACCTCTACCTCTCCAGGTTCTCTTCTACTTGGTCCCTATTCTCACGACAGATTACAATATCATCTGCAAACATCATAGTCCATGGAGACTCCTGCCTGACCTACCATGACAAACAAGAAGGGGCTCAGAGCTGATCCCTGATGTAATCCCACCCTCATCTTGAATCCATCCATCACTCCTACAGCGCACCTCACCACCATCTCGCTGTCCTCATACATGTCCTGCACCACCCTCATATACTTCCCTGCCACTCCTGACTTCCTCATACAGTACCACACTTCCTTTCTAGATCCACAAAGACACAGTGCAACTCCTTCTGACCTTCTCTATACTTCTCCACCAACGCTCTTAAAGCAAACATTGCATCTGTAGTACTCTTTCTTGGCATGAAACCGTACTGCTGCTCACTGATTGTCACCTCTCCTCTTAACCTTGCTTCAACAACTCTTTCCCATATCTTCATAATGTGGCTGATCAACTTTATGTCTCTGCAGTTACTACAGCTCTGAGCATTACCTTTGTTCTTGAAAACTGGTAATAAAACACTTCTTCTCCACTCCTCAGGCATTTTTTTTTGTGTATTTTATATACTTTATTGATCCCCAGAGGAAAATTCAGGGCATCCACATTGATGGATGAGGCAGCCATGGTGCGGTGCCAATCCCTTCACCATTCACACACACGTTCACACCTAGGGCCATTTTAGAGTCTCCAGTTAACCTAACTTGCATGTTTTTGGCCCATGAGAGGAAACCGGAGTAGCCGCGGTAAACCCACGCAGACACGGGCAGAACATGCAAACTCCACACAGAAGGGTCACCGATGGTCAGGGGGTGGGATCGAACCCACGACCTTCTTACAGTGCTTCTTCTCACTCTCCGAGATTGTGTTAAACAATCTGGTTAAAAAGTCCACTGCCACCTCTCCTAAACATCTCCATACCTCCACAGGAATGTCATCTGGACCAATCACCTTTCCATTCTTCATCCTCTTCAAAGCTGCCCTCACTTCCGCCTTGCTAATCCTCAGGACTTCCTTGTTCACCATCTTTTCTTCATCCATCCTCCTCTCACTCTCATTTTCTTTATTCATCAGCTCTTCAAAGTACTCCTTCCACCTTCTCAACACTCATCATTTGTTAGTACATTACCATTACTGTCCTTAATCAGCCTAACCTGCTGTACATCCTTTCCAGCTCGAGCTTTCTGTCTAGCCCATTGATACAAGTCCTTTTCTCCTTCCTTAGTGTTAAGCCTCTCATACAACTCACTATATGCTTTTTTCCTTTGCCTTTGCCACCTTTCTCTTTGCCATGCACCTAGATTTCAAATACTCCTGTCTACTTTCTTCATCTCCCTGACTATCCACTTTTTCTTTGCTAACCTCTTCCTTTGAATACTTTCCTGTACCTCCTCATTCCACCACCAAGTCTCCTTGTCTTCCTTCCTCTGTCCACTGGATATACCACATACCATCCATCCATCCATCCATCCATCCAACCATCCATCTTCTACCGCTTTTCCAGAGATCCGGGTCGCGGAGGCAGCAGTTCAAGCAGAGAAGCCCAGACTTCCCTCTCCCCAGCCACCTGCTCCAGCTCTTCAGAGAGGATACCAAGGCATTCCCAGACCAGCTGGGAGACATAGTCTCTCCAGTGAGTCCTGGCTCTGCCCCAGGGTCTCCTCCCAGAGGGACGTGCCCGAAACACCTCAAGTGGGAGGCGTCCAGGAGGCATCCTGATCAGACGCCCATACCACCTCACTTGGCTCCTTTCAGTGTGGAGGAGCAGCAGTTCTACTCTGAGCCTCTCCCGGATGACTGAGCTCCTCACCCAATCTCTGAGGGTGACTCCAGCGATCCTACGAAGAAAGCCCATTTCAGCCGCTTGTATCTGCGATCTCATTCTTTCAGTCATTACCCAAAGCTCGTGACCATAGGTGAGGGTAGGAACATAGATTGACTGGTAAATCGACAGCTTTGCCTTAGAGCTCAGCTCCCTCTTCACCACAACAGACCAGTACAACGTCTGCATCACTGCAGATGCTGCTCTGATTCGTCTGTCAATCTGTCGCTCCATTCTCCCCTCACTCGTGAATAAGACCCCAAGATACTCCTCCACTTGGGGCAGGAGCCTATCCCCAACCCGGAGAGTTGGGGATAGGCTTACCTTTCTACCCATTTTCCTCAATACTTTTGCTGTACTTTCCCAGTCATCTGGTAATTCTTTACCTAGAGCCCAGATCAACTCCTTCCTGAACTCTGTGCGACCTTCTTCCTTCTGTAACTTCACCCACTTAATCTTTACTGGCACTGGTGGCGCCAGCTCTTCGGCCGAATCGATGGAGCTCTCAACCACAGTCTGGCTGAATGCCGCCAGTGGCTAAAAAGACACGGCCTGTCAGTAACCATGGGGGGCCTGGCGGGTGGGACCAACCCCCCCCCCCCCCAGTAATTTTTCTGTTTCAGCCCTTGTGCAATTGCCGGGGGTCAAGAGGAGGACTATGGCGCTGGTTGACTCAGGGTCAGCAGGTAATTTTGTGTCTGCTGAGTTTGTTAAGCAGGTGGGCATTCCCACACGTAAATTGCCCCATGGTCAGAGGATCACAATTATATCTGGCCGTGAGGTTGCGGTGGTCGCTCGCAGCATGGTGCCTATATCCATCCTCCTTTCCAGGAACCACCGGGAGGAACTGTCGTTCCTGGTTCTCCTCGTATCATCTTCCCCAGTGGTTCTTGGTTACCCGTGGCTCCACAGGCATAACCCCATGATCAACTGGGACAAAAACACCATCTCTGCCTGGAGCTCATTTTGTTTGGCCCACTGTATGCGTTCAGCGGAATGTTCCCCGTCTCTGTCTGTTTCCCTCACTCCAGCCGAGTCGCCAGACCTCAGCCTCTTTCCCCGGGCTTATCACAATTTGGGAGAAGTCTTTAGCAAATCGAGAGCATTGTCGCTGTCACCTCACTGCTCTTATGATTGCGCTATCAATCTCATCCCGGGGGCGAGGCTGCCATCTAGCCGGCTGTATAGTATTTCTGGCCCGGAGAGGGAAGCGATGGAGCAGTACAGTATATAAAGGAATCGTTGAACGCCGGCCTTATTCGGCCATCTTCGGCTCCGCTCAGAGCTGGATTCTTCTTCGTCAGGAAGAAAGATGGCTCACTGCGGCCATGCATCGACTACCGGGAGCTCATTGCTATTACCATCAAGGATAAGTACCCTTTGCCTTTGATTAATTCAGTGTTTGAGCTTCTTCAGCGCTCACGGGTTTCCACCAAGTTAGACCTCAGGAACGTGTATCATCTGGTCCGCATTCACAAGGGCGATGAATGGAAGACGGCTTTTAAAACACACCAAGGGCAATATGTGTACTTAGTGATGCCACTGGGGCTCAATAACGCCCCTGCCATCTTCCAGCGGTTAATAAATTACGTCCTCTGCGACATGCTTTACCAATTTGTCTTTGTCTACCTTGATGATATTCTCATTTTCTCCCGCTGGCCAGAGGAACATGAGGTCCATGTCAGAGCCATTTTACAATGGCTCCTGGAGAACCAGCTTTACGTTAAGGCTGAGAAGTGTGAGTTCTCCACAACATCTGCCATCTTCTTGGGCTTCATCGTGGCTGAGGGGGAGCTGATTGCTGACCCGGCCAAGGTGAGGGCAGTGCTAGATTGGCCAACTCCCCACTCCCGTAAGGAGCTTCAACGCTTCCTCGGGTTCGCGAACTTTTACCGCAGATTCATCAGGAACTATAGTAGGGTGGAACTGCCCTTGATGCAGCTGACCTCCGTTAAAGTCCCCTTTTGGTGGACTGAGGCAGCTGAACAGGTGTTTGCCGAATTAAAGCGCCTGTTCACAGAAACACCTATCTTGGCCCAGGTCGACACGCAGCTCCAGTTCATCCTCGAGGTGGATGCGTCTGATTCGGGGGTTGGTGCTGTGCTGTCGCAGCACACGCCCTCTGATTAGAGGCTTCGCCTGTGTGCATATTTCTCTCGTCGGCATACGCCGGCCAAGAGGAACTATGACATAGGGGACAGAGAGCTGCTGGCCATTAAGTTGGCATTAGAGGAGTGGAGGCACTGGTTAGAGGGGGCTATTCACCCCATCGTCGTGTGGACCGACCACAAGAACCTTGAGTACTTGCAGTTGGCCCACTGACTGAATGCCAGGCAGACTCACTGGGCGCTATTTTTCCAGCGACTTAATTTTACCATCACTTACCGGCCTGGCGCCCGGAACACCAAACCAGACACGCTATCGTGCCAGTTTGATTCTGGGGAGGTAGCCCCCCTTCCCTCCCAAACCATCATATCGCCTTCGTGCGTCCTTGGAGCCCTTACTTGGGATATCGAGTGGAGGGTCCATCAGGCCCAGTCCCAGGACCCTGTGCCAGTAAGGTGCCCCCGGAACCGCCTGTACGTCCCAACCACTCTCCGCAGTGATGCCATCCAGTGGGATCACACCAGTCGCTTCGCGTGCCATCTGGGCATCGCTCGAACTGTGGACTTCGTCTGGCCAGCGTTCTGGTGGCCTACGCTGCGGCGGGATGTACAAGAATATGTGAAGGCCTGTCAGACCTGTGTCTGGGGGAAATCAGACTCCTCCCCCTCATCGGGTCTCCTCCACCCCCTCCCTAAACCTGGCTGTCCGTGGTCCCATATTGCCGTAGATTTTGAGACTGGACTGCCCTCCTCCCACGGCAAGACTGTGATACTGACCATCATGGATCACTTCTCCAAGGCGGTCCACCTGGTGGCCCTCCCAAAACTTTCATCGGCCTTGGAGACAGCGGTCCTCCTCATCGATCACGTCATCCGGGTCCACGGCATCCCTATTGACATTGTGTCTGACTGAGGTCCACAATTCACGTCCCAGGTCTGGAGGACCTTCTGCCAGACCCTAGGAACCACTGTGAGTCTCTCTTCTGGTAATCATCCTCAGAGCAATGGGCAGGCGGAGCGCGCCAATCAGTCCTTGGAGGCTGCCTTATGGTGTATAGCAGCCAACAACCCATCATCCTGGAGCACACATCTGACCTGGGTGGAGTACTCCATGAACTCTGTGGTTTCATCAGCAACGGGACTCACCCCGTTTGAGGCGTTGTTGGGGTACACGCCGCCTCTCCTACCCATGGCCAAGAGGGAGGTTTTGGTTCCATCCGTGGGGGCCCATGCTCATCACTGCTGACGCATCTGGAGGTCGACTCGGGTCGCCCTGGCTCGCACCACAGAACACAGCTGGGCCGCTGCTGATAGGAGGTGGGTTCCGGCCCTTAAGTACGTCATGGGACAGCAGGTCTGGCTGGCAGCAAGTCAGATTCCCCTTAAAGAGAAATCGAAGAAGCTGTCAGCCCGCTTCCTGGAACCTTACACCATCTCCCGGGTGATCAACGATGCGTCGGTCCAGCTGAAGCTGCCTTCGACCCTACGGGTGAACCCCACTTTCCACGTCGCTCACATCAAGCCCCTCTCAGTCAGTCCTCTCTGCCCCCCCCCCCCAAAGCTGCCTCCCCCTCCTCGGATCATTGACGGCCACCCCGCCTACACTGTACGGCGCATATTGGATGTTCACCGTCGGGGCCGTGGACTGCAATATTTGGTGGACTGGGAGGGCTACGGCCTGGAAGAATGATCCTGGACTCCTTCGTCACGAGCGCTGGACAAGGAAGGGCCTATCATCAGGCTCACCCGGAGAAGCCCTCCGGACCACCAGGAGGCGCTCCTGGGGGGGGGGGGCTGTCATGGGCAGCGAGAGTGCACCCCTCCCATTCTGCCTCACATTCACTAACTCATCATGACACCTGAGGCAGAAGACACATCTGCACCCGCTCATCAGCCAACGTGCTTAAGGAGGCTCTCTCCGTGCAGTCAACGCTGGCTTGTCTGGGCATACTGCCTGCAATAGTCAAGCAAGTGGAAGCAATAAGTGTGAAAATGTTATCTCATCTTATTTCTCCTTTCCCTCAGGTTGCTGCCACCATGTAGGTGTGTCTCTTGGACTGCGCATGCTCTCCTGCCACATCTCACTGTCCTCTGCTCCTGCTCCACCCGGTCAGGCACCATCAACTCATCTTCCCACCTTACCCTACTGGTTCGTCTATTCCTCGCTGGGTCCTGCCAGTCATCCCTGGATTTCCCAAGTAAGTGGCAATTTGGCTCGCCCATTTCCCCTTACTCCATTCCTCTGCTCACAGCTCGTGTCTTCTCTCCACAGGGCCATTCCTCTAGCGAGTGACTGTTTCTGTAGCTGTGCGCTTTGGTTTTTTGAGATGTAATAAAACTTTCAAACGTACCCCTCCGTGTGGTTCCTCCTGTGTGTTGGCATTGTGCACGTGTGCTGTCAAGCTTTATTAATCATGACAGTAACTCAGTCACATTGGAGGGTTTTCAAGCATGAACTGCCTTTTTAAGGTCATGCCACAGCATCTCAATCGGATTCAGGTCAGGACTTTGACTAGGCCGCTCCAAAGTCTTCATTTTGTTTTTCTTAAGTCATTCAGAGGTGGACTTGCTGGTGTGTTTTGGATCATTGTCCTGCTGCAGAACCCAAGTGCGCTTCAGCTTGAGGTCATGAACAGATGGCTGGACATTCTCCTTCAGGATTTTTTGGTAGACAGCAGAATTCATGGTTTCATTTACCACAGCAAGTCTTCCAGGTCCTGAAGCAGCAAAACAGCCCCAGACCATCACACTACCACCACCATAGTTTACTGTTGGTATGATGTTCCTTTTCTGAAATGCTGTGTTACTTTTACTCCGGATGTAATGGGACACATACCTTCCAAAAAGTTCAACTGTTGTCTCATCAGTCCACAGAGTATTTTCCCAAAAATCTTGGGGCTCATCAAGATGTTTTCTGGATAAAACTGAAACGAGCCTTTATGTTCTTTTTGCTCAGGAGTGGTTTTCGACTTGGAACTCTGCCATGCAGGCCATTTTTGCCCAGTCTCTTTCTTATGGTGGAGTCATGACCATTGACTTTAACTGAGGCAAGTGAGGCCTGCAGTTCTTTGTATGTTGTTGTGAGGTCTTTTGTGACCTCTTGAATGAGTCATCACTGCACTCTTGGGGTAATTTTGGCTGGCCGGCCTCTCCTGGGAAGGTTCACTACTGTTCCATGTTTTCGCCATTTGTGGATAATGGCTGTCACTGTGGTTCGCTGGAGTCCCAAAGCTTCAGAAGTGGCTTTATAACCTTTTCCAGACTGATAGAACTCAATTACTTTGTTTCTCATTTGTTCCTGAATTTCTTTGGATCACAACATGATGTCTAGCTTTTGAGGACCTTTTGTCTACTTCACTTTGTCAGGCAGGTCCTATTTAAGTGATTTCTTGACTGAGAACTGTCATGAATCTGGGTTTGGCTGTTCCAAACCCAGCTCTGACTTATTGTTATGTTTTGCCTTATTTTCCACCTGACGCTTTAGGGAGTTATTGGGCCTCCTCTCCCTGACAGCTTGGACACGCCCCCTCCTCCTGTCAAGTGCCATCAGCTGTATGGTCACGGGTGTTCTCACACACACACACACACGCACACACACACACACACACACACACACACACACACACACACACACACACACACACACACACACACACACGCTCCATTCATTCCCACTCATACACTCATGCACGCTCTCTCACACACCAGACTCAATCAAGTTCAGCCCATGGTTTCTTGCACCGGCAATCTCTTTCCTCGTTAGCTTCAGGAGTATTTGCTCGCTGCATGTGTGGAAAGAGATTGTCAGAGCATTTGCCTCCATACGCGGCAGCTAGCTCTCCTCGTATGAGTAGTCATTACCTTTGTTGTTATCCAGCCCGTCATTTCAAGTCTGGTTTCCCTTGGTGTAACGGCTGGCCCCGCTTCTCTGATTCATCCTCCAGACTGCACGGTTCACCCCAGGATCGCTCCAGCCTCGTAAGTTTCATGATCGTCTTTCCCTTCGTGCTGACAGCAGTCTGCGGCACTAGGCTTTCCCTTTAACCGGGCTGTAGGGCATCCGGCTGGCGCCCTGTATGTCTGGTGGCCTTAATTTCATCAGTTGCATTCCTCTGTATTTTTGTGGTCTACTGGACTTGTGATTTCGTGGTGAAATCTAATAAAATGGCACAATCTACTTCCGCTATTGGGTTTTCCACTCCTCCCCTCGGGCACCGCGTAATGGCGCATGAGGGATTATGACAGAGAACAGGTGTGGCATTAATCAAGCCTGGGTGTGGCTAGAGAAATTGAACTCATCTTTCCAAAGATGTGATAAACCACAGTTAATTTATGTTTTCACAAAGGGGGCCAATCACTTTTTCACACAGGGCCATGTAGGTTTGGATTTTTTTTTACCCTTAATAATAAATGCCTTCATTTAAAAACTGCATTTTGTGTTTACTTGTGTTATCTTTGTCTAATATTTAAATTTGTTTGATGATCTGAAACAAGTGTGACAAACATACAAAAAAAAAAAGAGAAATCAGGAAGGGGCAAACACTTTTTCACACCACTGTACATGTCCATTAAAGTGTGACTTCAATCACCATTCTCTCTCCCCTGGGAACACTCTCTACCACTTCATCTAACTTACTCCAGGATTCCTCTTTCTCTTCTGCCTGACATCCAACTAGTGGGACATACACACTGACAACATTCAACATCACACCTTTGACTTCTAGTTTCAAACTCATGACTGTCTGACTGCCTCTTTACCTCCGGAACACTCTTCACATACTCTTCCTTCAAGATTACTCCTACTCCATTTCTCTTCCTATCTACATCATGGTAGAACAGTTTAGAATCAGAATCAGAATCAGAATCAGGTTTATTGCCATTGTTCATGTAGTACACAAACTAGGAATTTGTCTCGGTACAATGCTGCAACATTAAACATGATAAGATAAGAGAAATAAACTATACATGTAATAAAGTGTAGGATAAGATTAAGTGATACTGGTCAACAGTTAAAATATATATTAGCCAGCAGCAGATACTGTGGAGAACTATATAGTGCAGTCGGTAATGCAGGAAGAAAACAGTGATGATTGACATGAGTCTGGTTGAGCTGCTGTATATGGTGCACGAGAGTCACTTAGTGTTCAGCAGTCTAATGGCAGAGGGGAAGAAGCTGTTCATGTGACGGGAGGTTTTAGTCTGGATGGACCGAAGTCTTCTACCAGAGGGGAGGGGGGCAAACAGTACGTGACCAGGGTGTGAGGGATCGGCTATGATCCGGCCAGCACGCCTCCGGGTCCTGGAGATGTACAGATCCTGGAGAGATGGGAGCTTGCAGCCGATCACCTTCTCAGCAGTGCGCACGACGCGCTGCAGCCTTAGTCTGTCCCTGGCAGTAGCTCCTGCGTACCACACGGTTATGGAGGTGGTGAGGATGGGCTCGTTTAAATCCCTCTTTAGTGCTCCTGGCCTTGCATCCCTTCCATCTGGCTTCTTGAACACACAGTATATTTAATTTTCTTCTGTCCGTCATATCAGCCAACTCTCTGCCTTTACCAGTCATAGTCCCTACATTTTTTTTTTATTTATTTTTTGTTACTTATTTGTACCCGTAGGTAGACTTGGTTTGCAGTCTGGTGACAAGCCACCGGCTGCTATTTAACGTCCCTACTCTCACTTCCACACTTCTACCTTTCCTTTTCTCTCTCTCCCTCTTAACATGCCTTCCCCCTCTCCTCCTCCTCGATCTTCGACCAACAGTAGCCCAATTTCCACCGGCACCCTGCCAGTTAACAGCACCATTGCTAACCCAGACCTCAACCGATCAGGTATGACAGTCTCATTCGTCATGATCTGCATGTTTGATTTGGCAAAGGTTTTACATCAGATGCCCTTCCTGGCACAACCCTCCCTATTTAGCCAGGCTTGGGACCGGCACTAGGAGTCCACTGCTTTGTGCACCATGAACCCAGTTCACTGTGGCTGGATTCATGGTGAGCAATGATTTTATTGGTGATTAATCCCTGCATCCCCCCAAAATTGATTTTATTCACGATTAATTGAAATTAATTACTTCCCCCCAATGTAATGTACCTTAAAGTAGTAATTTTTCAAGTTTTTCATACTCTTGTTAACATGGGAGTGGACTAGAGTGCTTGCTTTCAGCAACTGCAGATTTATTTAAAGATTTCAACATGACAAAAATGACAACTATCCGGAATATTCTCAAAAAAAGTACTACAGAAATACTGCATTCCCAAACAACTAGCAACCACCTTAGCATTGTTACACCCGTTATCTTACCAGTTGTTATACCAGTTGCATCTTTCACCTCCTTTTTCGATGTGAGTTCCAGTAGTAGATAATCCAGTTTGTTTTTTAGGGAAGTGGTGTTCGCCCACAGCTAAGCCCACAGCTAAGCCTTTAGCTTAGCTGCTGACCCTTTTCATGTCTGCTTTTCACGTCAGATGTGCTTTTCTCAGCTTTGCTGTATGGATCGCGAAGCAGCTTTTATCTTTAAAGAGACAAACAGCCAGACCAGCGCCATCCACAAGATGTCCACAAGATGTCCACAAGCCATCCACGACCCGGTCCTGGAATCCAGAACCCAAAATGAATTGTGTTTCCTGTCTCTGTTTTGAACCACTCCATAGAGTGTCCGACCAGAAACAACACTTGCATTTCGAGAGCTGGATTGTGCACTGATACGATCCGTATGTCCGCATAGTATGGCTCCAGAAAATTGATTAGAACACCCAAAATTAAATGAAATGAGCAGTCTCATGACATGAATTTCACTTCACGTGTCTGTTTTGAGTCGTACCAAAGACTGTTAGACTGGAAACAGTAACTGGTTTTTGAGAGTTCCACTTTTTACGTTCCACCACAATTAACTGAGAATAATTGCGATCAAAAAAATTGTCACTATTTCATGGAGCATTGTGTTATCACGTGACAATGCATTAATTTGTCCACCACTAGTATATTTATTAATGTGTTCTGTAGTACTTCATAATAATCAAATTTTACTGTAAGTATGGTGTAAATACAATGTAGGTATGACATAAGTATGGTGCAACTATAGCATAAGTACAACATAATTAAAGTATGAATGAGGCACAAGTATGATGTAAATGTGACATAAGTATGGTGTAAGTATAATGTGATTACAATATATATACAGCACATTTATTGAAGCATGGGTTGCATTCTTCCTTGACTTTGGATGTAATTACAGAGTGTAACTGCAGTAAGCATGCTGTACTCATGCCATACTTACGCCATGATTGGGCTATATGATAAAATGCTAAATATTTTAATCTATGCCAAGAGACTGTGATTTCTAGGATAATCAGATAGTGCATGATTACAAATGTTTAATCTTTAAAGTACAGTAAATCTCAAAATGTGGTGAGATAAGAGAAATAATGTTAAGTACTTGTTTGTAAATATATGTACAGTACTTCACATCTCACATTTGCAGGAGGCGTGGGAATGTAGCCAAAGGTGTCCTGCTTTTGGACTGAGTTATGTTTTCCTTGCATGCAGTCTAACTACACCTCACCGACCTGAGTGAGGGCAGTGGGATGTATGAAAAGGTGGAGGAGGAGGGGGGGGGTGCGCTGGGTGGGTACACCTCTTTTTGATGGCAGCTGCCTTGTGACGGAGAGGAATTGATGAATTATGGGGCTTTTTTGCATCAAGACTGGTGGTACGGTTGCACAAAGTCAACTTCTTGGAAGGGAGTTTCCCCTTAAGATGCCGCTCATTGGAAAAACAAGCTGGGTCTGAAACAAAGAGTAAACAAGTGCACATGAATAGGTGGCCTACATGCTCTGTTTGGCAGGTCGAGGAGTGGTGAGTGAAAAGCAAAGAGAAATATGCTGTCTGACTTAAAAAAAAAAAAAAAAAAACTGTGGGCAAAGTTTACTGTCATTTCACGCTAAGAGGCAGTGATGTACTGCAGCATGTGAAACCAGTCATGTTTTAGTCTACAACAGCTTTAGGAGCTCCAGTGAAAAAGAATGTTTTACGTAGAGATAAAATGTAGACGTTAGAACTGTACAGTAGCTTCTTCTTCAAACCTATTCAACTCTCACACAGTGGCCTCACCAATTTGCCATTTACAACACTTAAAGTCACAATCAGCTTTCCTGTGTACACTTTCCTGAAACTAAACAAATGCTGAAGAGTGGAAAAATGTTTTTTGAACAAAGCTTACAGTATCTGTGAGAAGCCATGGGTGCTACTCTGTTTATTGAAGGATTCAACTGTTGTCAGAAAGATAGATAGTTCCTCTCTGTCAACATCACTCTGCGCAGTGGCCCTGGTTATTTATTTGGTTGCTACCATGACTACAGTTGGGCAGCGCTGGTGTAGGCTGCGGCACGTTTCTCAGAGCTCTGACAGCTTCATTCTGTCTGACACATCCAGCGTTTCGCTGGCAGCACACACGGCATGAGAATCCATGCTAAAGCAACACGCTAAGCGAGGCTCTGTGTGATACTTTGAAGTGCTTTTCATCGGGAGATTATCGTCAGGAGGGGGAGGAAAATGAAAATTGCTTTGAATTCACTTCACAAGTATTTGACATGCAGTCAAATTTAAATGTATGAGAGGGAAAAAATTAACTTTTTCTTTTAGGTTTTGAATAAATATACAAATAAATAAAACTGTTTATTTAAGACTAAGATGCTTTTTGTTGTTGTTTTTTTTAATTTTAGATGGCTCAGACCTGTTCATTAGTTTGGTCATTGCAACTGGTGTAAATTTGTTTTAGTGGACATACAGTGGTGTGAAAAAGTGTTTGCCCCCTTCCCCGTTTCTCATTTTTTTTGTATGTTTGTCACACTTAAATGTTAAAAAAAACCAAACTTTTTTTTACACTTAAAAAACCCCCTACATGGCCCTGTGTGAAAAAGTGATTGCCCCCTAAACCTAATAACTGGTTGGGCCACCCTTAGCAGCAACAACTGCAATCAAGCGTTTGCAATAACTGGCAATGAGTCTTTTACAGCGCTGTGGAGGAATTTTGGCCCACTCATCTTTGCAGAATTGTTGTAATTTATGTTTTAACAGGGGGGCAATCACTTTTTCACACAGGGCCTTGTAGGTTTGGATTTTTTTTTACCCTTTACAATAAACACCTTCAGTTAAAAAAATTGCATTTTGTGTTGTGTTTACTTGTGTTATCTTTGTCTAATATTTAAATTTGTTTGATGATCTGAAACATTTACGTAAGTGTGACAAACATACAAAAAAAAAGAGAAATCAGGAAGGGGGCAAACACTTTTTCACACCACTGTATCCCCCTTTCAGCAACATGTTTTAATCCTGTGTGGTTTAAGGAGTTACAGAAGAAATCTAGCCCTAACCCTAGAAATGACAAATATGTTTTGTTTCTTTTCAGGAGGAAGGAAGTGGTCTTGCCATCTTTGACTACAGAAGGTGAATTTGAATATACTGACTTCCAGTTAATAATTTTAATTCATGGACTCATCCTGGGGTGAATGTGTGAGCATGAACAGGGTGTCCTTGAAAAAGACAGGCTTCCTCTCAATTAACCTTCCCTGTATAAATAAAGGTTAAACAAAATAAAATAAAAATAGTTAACATTTTACCATTATCCGTAATTATTGCTGGAGTGATTATGTCAGTGAAAATAAAGCCTGCCGCTTTATCCTCCTTTGCTTCTGTGCGCTCACTCAAAAAACCTGCCTAGTCTTGGCTTTCTAACCTCCCTTCTCTAGACAACCTCACTTGGACTCACTGTCTACTGGAAAACCCAAGTAATGAACCATACTTGCCTCCATAATCACCCTAGCAACCCCCTACCGCAGTAACAGCTCCACTCCTTATTCACCCATTCATAACAATAACAGACCCTAACCACAGGTCCTCTTTGGCCCGCACACAGCCTGTTGGCTATACTCACCTGGAAAACATCTCTGAGGACCCAAAAAGGATTAAACGGAAGAAGATGGATGGATGGATCAAGTAAGAACTCGCTCCTGCAAAACAGAACCAGACTATCAATGACGGAGTAGCTCATTCCGTTGTTCTGACACTTTAGCCTACTTTGTCAGAATAGCTTGTAAGTTATGATGTTCCGGTAGGCACATTTAAGTTAATGGAAAAGAATAGCAGTGGTATGATGTTCTGATAGGTTAACTTATGCTGCAGAATGGCACACCTATAGTTTAATACAGTGGTAGAACTAAATTAGACAATCATACATTCACATACAAAAAAACCCTTAAATGTCACTAAAATTATAGTTACAAAAAATGATCTATATACCACTTATTTTCTCCTGTACAACAGCTTTTTTTTAATGTGAAGTTAACTGCACTCTAACTACAGTATATTGTTATAGTCACGTTACGTAATTGCTTACCTTTGGTCAACTGTATGAAGCCTCTGGTGGTATGGTGAAATTATGGACTTTTGTTCTGTACAGCGTATTCTGTTGTACGCGTGTGTAGTAACCCAGGGTATGCTGTTCTGATAGGTATGCCAAAACGTCAGAACACTGGCCTGACGAAATCACCCCGGGAGTGCTCAGATCTCCTGACCTTTGACCTTGGCCTTAAGCACAGCCTAGACACAGACCCATCCAGGATGTGCTTAAAATCAAGGTCAGTGGCCTAGGAGGAGCAACGTTTTTCATGAAATCATAAATGTCCAGACCTCCTAACCTTTGACCTTCACCTCAACCTGGATGCAGCAATACCTGAGGGTCACTGTGAGTAAGTTTTGTGAAAATCAAGGTAAATGCATAGGAGAAGGAGTGATTTTTCTAAAATCCTGTAAGTGCTCAGATCTCCTGACCTTTAACCTTCACCTTGAGCACAACCTGGATGCAGACCCACCTGAGGATCATTGTGAATGAGCTTGGTGAGCATCGGGGCAAATGACTACGACGAGTAGTGATTCCCATCAAATGTGAACAGACAAATGAACTGATGGACGGACAGATGGACGGACAGATGGACGGATAGATGACGGACGCATTGCATTAGCTAAACCATAACTACCTCCATTTATCCCCTGTTTAAAAACGTGACAGAAAGGTGTTAGCTGTCATTGCTTGGAAATGCAGATCTGTTTGATCCAGGAAGGGTGCTGTGCCAAAAAAAAAAAGTTTTCTGTAGTAGTTTATTTTCTGCTAAATGGCTATATTAACTATACCCAATAGGTGTGTGGGAATACTCTACTTAAAGTCTATCATCTCTCCAAAAAAACTCTCTCAAATCAAGCACTTTGGAGTCTGAGATTTTGTATCACAACTATTACGTACTTACACATATGCTGCACGAATTATTGCAAATTGCAGTATGCAAAAGACAAAAAATAATGTAAAGAATAAAAGGCCCACTATAAAAAACAACATGACAGGATACTCTAGCCTGATCTAAAGCCATGTACTAAATATGTTGCCGTCTGAGTCACACACAGAGAAAACAAAAGAAATTGACTCCACAGCTGATGGAGAAAAGTGTATAAAATAGATCTGTAAAGTGTGTAAAGTAGATCATAATCTTTTCCAGAACCTAACACTAACCATTACCCCAACTGAGTAGTTTTAGTGCCACCTCCAAACCTCCATAAGTAGACTTCACAGAATTTGAAGCCATGAAACATCATATCTAGCTTTGCACTATAGGAAATTACTGTCCAAAAAAGTCCGAGAGTGCATGTAAAAGGGCCCTGCAGGTTCAACAACATATGTGCTTGGATGAGACTGAAATGAATATTGTGTACTGGAAACATATTAAGGTTTACTTACCTTTTTTAACACTGATTTAACCGGAATTTATTTCACCTTTTTCCCCTATGTACAAAAGAGTACAAGTGACTTATTGAAGATGAGTATTGATAACAAGTTGATTAAAAAAGTTAATTAAAAAGTCATATCCACTAAATATATTCAATTAATTCAGTGTATGCCTCACCAATGGGGAAAAGTTTCTAAGTAGCCTGATTACTTTACATTACTGCAACTCACTTGCTTTAAGTTTTCTAAGTTTTCTTTCAGCCACCAAATTACCAGTTACGTACTTGAATGTTAACAATCCACTGATAATAAATGACTTAGGTGCACCTAGTGTTTTCTGTTAATTCCAATGTTACATTTTACAGTGATATTCTTGCAAAAATATGCAAAGAAGCATCAACATTTTCTAGAAAACTTAATCAAGTTTAATAGTTTTGATAAAACTTTTAATAGTTTTCTAGTTTAAGCTAATTTTCTAGAAAACTTAATATTTGGTATGTTCACACACAAAAAATGAAATATCCCTTATTGTCCTCATGTGGCTGCACTAATTAAGTCAGTGTTGCTCTATCTGTGTGAGGATCTTTTCTGAGCTGAGGTCAGTTGTGATATGCGGTTTTGAGGCTCTTCATCACTGCTCTGTGATGCAGAGATGTTCATTTGACCAGAAAACTCTGGTCCGAAGTTCAGACCACGCTTTGATGTCAGCCTAATACGGCTTGTAAAAAGGGGGATCCTGCGCTTTGAAGTGTTGCCTGACACTGTCCAGATACACGCGCGCAAGTGTGTGTATGTGTAAGTGTGTGCATTAGTTGGGCTGTAGTGGGTCTCTGTCTGTCATTCCAGGCTTATAAAAAATGATGTAAACACTGAGAGAGGCCTGGACAGAGAAAGAGAGATGAGATTTTAAAGAATATGTTGGCCCTCGCCCTGGGTTGGGATTTGGGGGCAGTGGGTGGCCTCATGAACCAGTTTGTGAGCTGGCTTCTGGGGGGGGGGGGGGGACGGCCTCGCTTTTGGACCGCCTCCCTTCGAGCCCCCCCCCCCCCAATTCTGGGTGGAATATACATCTTCTTGAATACATTTAGGGCTTTGGGGCGGGGGTGTGCCTCACTGTGTTGGCGAAGGGGATACCTCTGCTGCACGGTGGGGCTGCCCTCACCTCAGTTTTAATTGCATTTTAGACACTGAGGGCTTGGGGGGGGATGAGGGCCCCGCTGCCTATCACAGTGGCTAGTGGTGCTCCAACCAACATCCCCCCAATTTTAACTGCACTATGGTAGTCCACACATTTACACACAATCACATCATACAACCGACATACACCTACCATGTTTTGTACAAGGGGAAGTGGGGGTGGGGGTCTTCCCCCACCTCTGTTATCCTCCTCCTGCTGGGGGCCTGGGGGCCCAGCGGGGGGCCTGGGACCTATCATGTTGTCAAAATCCCTGGGTGCTGCTGAATGTGTAGATACAACCAAGGGAGTGAGAGAGGGACTGAATAAGAGAGTAAGCAAGAGTGAGGGAGTGATGAATGGAGGTGGTGACGGTCGGTCAGTTTTGTGTGGTGCTTTGCGTGTCAGGTGGCATTTCGGGGCGCCTGCGGTGATCTGTTGATCAGTCGCTTGGATGGGCGCTGGGGGTGGGGGTCTGCTTCTGTGGCCGCGGCCGCCCTGGGGTGGGTTGGCGGGGGGGGGGGGGGGGCTGGCCACTGGCCTGCAACGGCGGTCTCCCCGGCCACTGCTGGGTGCTGGTGAGCATTCAAGCTCGCTGCATCTGCATTATGGTCACCCTAAGAAATAAGGGTGAATGAGGGTGGGTGAGTGTGAGGGGAAGAGCACAAATGGATGTGAGTAGGTCGGAGTGTGAGTGAGAGTGCTTGTGTGGGTGAACATGAGCAGGTGTGGGTGACCCTGAGGGCGAGTGGGAGTGAGATTGAACAGGTACAGGAGGAGACAGAATGGGTAGGTCCGGGTGAGTGAGAGTGAGGGAGTGCATGTGGGTGCGTATGGGAGCATGAGGGTGTGAAGGTGTGGGGATGGGTCTGTCTGCAAGTTGGGAGGTGCTGGATTGAGGGGGGTAGTGCTTCTCGGCTATGTGGGCTCCCCTGAGGGGGGGGACTTCTTTGGCATGGGGGTCCCCGGGGTGTGTGGCGGTGGCACTGGGGGGGGGGGCAGATCCGCTGGGGGTGGGGTGTCTGGGGGGGCTCGCGCGGGGGGGTGCAGGCCAGTCTCCAGCCCGGGGGGGTGGGATCTCTGGCCTCCTGGCCACCCTCCTTGGTCCCACTGGGGGGGGGGGGGGTTGGCGGGCCCAGCGGGTGGGCCTGCTGCACCAGCCGCCTGGCGGCCTGGCCTCCCTCGATTGTCCCTTCGGGGGCAGATACCTGGCTTTCCTGGGGCTTGCTGACCTCAGGCATTTGTGCCCTGTGGGGGTTGGTGGCACTGCCTTGCCTGCTTGGGGTGCCTGGGGGGAGAGCTGCTGCGACCGGCCCCCCTCTTCATATGTTTCCTGACAAACCACTCACAAGCACACACTTATTTTGTGCGCGCTCTCATATATATGCACACAGACGCACAAATGTCTCTCCTTTGAAAAGCGCGGATACCAGACTGGTGTTGAGACATCTTCGGTGGAAGAAGCAGTCTGTCTTCTGTTTGTTTTAATTGTTGGTTTGGTTGTCTTTTTGTCTGTCCCCCTCCCCTTTCTTTCCCCCTTCTCACACTTCCTTTCCCTATTCCCCATCCTGTTGGGTCCTCCATGGGCAAACTAATTTAAATAAAGTATTAAAAGTTATTACAGGAGGAGTTTACAACAATACACAGTACATAGTTAGGTACTGTATAAAGCTTCTTTTGGCAAAGAAAATCTGTTTTGGCACAATAAGGGTGACAGATGTCTGTTCTGCTTACCTAGCTGCCTGACAGGACGGGGGGTGGGGTATGTAACCGACTTACATAGCAGGAATTTAGTTTTTGCAAAGGAGCTTTTTCCTCAAGATTTTCATGACTGTAACAACAATTCAAAAAGTTTCTCTCTAAAACTTGTAACAATGTTTTGGATTCAATAATATTCGACTGCATTAATTGCAACTGCAGCAGTGCCACTTGATGTTTAAACATAACATCTTATGTTTTTTTCCACACTTTGACACAGCTCCCAGAGGTGTAAATAAGATAAGATAAGCCTTTATTAGTATGAAACATCTGTAACATGCTTTGATCAAAATACCTTTGGGTCTAAATGCAACAACACCGTTTTCCACCCAGATTAAACACCCTTCTTTACAATGACCCATTTCAGTGCACATTTCTCTAAACGCTCATGAATCCCAGTTCACCCTACCCTCCCTCTTTCATCGCTGCTGAGATCCATGGTTGGTGCTATGCTAACCTTAGCTGGTAAGCCACCAGCTTTGGAGGTAACAGCTCCTTAGAAACAGTCTAAGTTAACAAACATAAAATTGGCTAAATCTAAGAATGTAAAAGCACAAATAAAGTATCACTGGGGGCAGGGGAGTGGGGTACAAGTGGCCGATAGGGCAAAATGGGTCCCTGGGGTATAATGAAGAAAGCAACAACCCTGCCAGAAGCATTAAGCTGCTTTCACATGACACATACTGCGGGGGGAACATGCCACGACTAAAATTGTTGTGACTGTGTTTTTTCAATGGCATTTATAAAAGCAGATTTGAGATGAAATTAAAAAAAAAACCTTTGCTTCCATCGACTATTTAATTTTTCTTTCAGACAGTGACCAAGTCCCATGCAACATTATGTATTATTTAAAAGTTCTCCGGTTTCCTCCACATGCCAAAAACATGCAAGTTAGATTAATTGGCATGAAACTGGGGATTCTAAATTGTCCTTAAGTATGACTGTGAGAGTGAATGATTGTCTGTCTCTCTGTGTTGGCCCTGCGATGGACTGGCGATCTGTCCAGGGTGTACCCTGCCTCTCGTCCAAAAGATGCTGGGATAGGCTCCAGCCCCCCCGCGACCCAAAAAGGATTAAGCGGAAGAAGATGAATGAATGAATGAATTATTCAAGAGCAAAATACAAACTACAAGGGCTGCTCATTAAAGATTTCCCCTGACTCTTTTCCCATGGACTGAGCTCAACCAAACAACACAGTTATTAGTTTTTCTCTACATAGTCACCACCAAGGGTCACACACTGTTCCCATCGCTTTACGCAGCCGTGGAGACCTCACCTGTAGAAGTCTGCAGGTTGCATCAGAAGGCATGACTTGACCTTGGAAATCAGTGTTTCAATGTCTTGAAAGTGCTTGCCCTTCAAAAATGAAAGAAGTGGAAGTCAGATGGTGTGATGTTGGGAGACAAAAGGGAAGGGGGGGTGAGGAAGGATTTCACAGCTGCAGGACCGTGCTTCTGTTTGGGTAACATGCAAGTTGTGAACTGGGGCGTTGTCTTGCAGGAGGTGGCCTTTGGTCAGCATGCCTCACCTCTTGGCCTTCCATTATTTCTGCAACAGTGAAGTGTAGTAAGTCCCAATAATTGCAATACCCTTTGCCAGCAAATCCATCATTAACACTCCATGCTCGTCCCAAAAGACTGTGAGCATGATCTCACCTGCTGAGGGTTGGATATGTGCCTTTTTCAGAGGTGGTGAGTCATAACGCTTCCATTGCTTTGAGTGGGTTTTAGTCTCTGGATCATAGTGATGGACTCACGTTTCATCCGATGTGACTCGTGTGTCGAAGAAGTTCTCTTGGTTTTCTTGGCACATAGCCAAAAGAGCCTGGGAGCGTGCAACTCATTCCTGCCTCTAGAAAAGCTTGAGCAACCGGGGACTCCATCGTGCAGACAACTTCCTCATGTGCAAATACACCGTGCTCCAAATTATTATACAAATGATATTTGTCTCTGATTTTCCTTAAAAGTTGATGCAAATGACAGTCAGTATAATTTTCAAGTCATCAAACATTAGAGCATACTATAATTCAAATTTTAGTGAACAAACCTCCCAATAACTTTTTTTTGCAAAAAAAAAAACAAAAACAAAAACTCAAAATGCACTGTTCCAAATTATTATGCACAACAGAGTTTCAAAATATTTTATTGGTTGTAAAGAACTGAAAATGGTCATTTGTTGAATTTGCAGCATTAGGAGGTCATATTTACTGAAATCAAAAGCTATTTCAATCAAAAACATCTTAACAAGACAAGTTACATGTTAACATAGGACCCCTTCTTTGATATAACCTTCAAAATTCTTGCATCCATTGAACTTGTGAATTTTTGGAGAGTTTCTGCTTGAATTTCTTTGCAAGATGTCAGAATAGCCTCCCACAGCTGCTGTTTTGATGTGAACTGCCTCCCACCCTCATAGATCTTTTGCTTGAGGATGCTCCAAAGGTTCTCAATAGAGTTGAGGTCAGGGGAGGATGGGGGCCACACCATGAGTTTCTCTCCTTTTATGCCCATAGCAGCCAATGACACAGAGGTATTCTTTGCAGCATGAGATGGTGCATTGTCATGCATGAAGATAATTTTGCTATGGAAGGCATGGTTCTTCTTTTTGTATCATGGAAGAAAGTGGTCAGTCAGAAACTCTGTATACTTTGCCAAGGTCATTTTCACACCTTCAGGGACCCTAAAGGGGCCTACCAGCTTCCTCCCCATGATTCCGGCCCAAAACATGACTCCGCCACCTCCTTGCTGATGTTGCAGCCTTGTTGGGACATGGTGGCCATCCACCATCCACCCACTATTCCATCCATCTGGACCATCCAGCGTTGCAAGGCACTCATCAGTAAACAAGACTGCTGAAAATTAGTCTTCATGTATTTCTGGGCCCACTCCAACCATTTCTGCTTGTGAGCATTGGTTAGGGGTGGCCGAATAGTAGGTTTATGCACAACTGCAAGCCTCTGGAGGATCCTACACCTTGAGGTTTGTAGGACTCCACAGGCACCAGCAGCTTCAAATACCTGATTGCTGTTTTGTAATGACATTTTAGCAGCTGCTCTCTTAATCTGATGAATTTGTCTGGCAGAAACCTTCCTAGTTTTGCCTTTATCTGCACAAACCTGTCTGTGCTCTGAATCAGCCACAAATCACTTCACAGTACGATGATCACACTTATGTTTTTGTGAAATAGCTAATGTTTTCATACCTTGTTCAAGACATTGCACTATATGACATTTTTCGGCAGCAGAGAGATTGTTTTTCTTTCCCATATTGCTTGAAACCTGTGGCATGCTTAATAATGTGGAACATCCTTCTTAAGTAGTTTTTCTTTAATTCCTTGAACCTGGCGAACCAATTATAACAGGTGTCTGAGATTGATATTGGTGATTCAAAGAGCCCTGAGACACAATACCATCCATGAGTTTAATTGAAAAACAAAAAACTGAATATTTATAACACTAAAATCCTATTTGCATAATAATTTGGAACATGGTGTAGTCATGGACAATTTTTTTCCACAGACCTCACACTGATTTTGACATCTTGGGCTAGCTGGCAATTGGTTATGAGGTGAACCTCCACAATGGTGGCCTCCGCTTGTTGGATGGTTCTTCATCAGTGGTTCACTGTGGTCGCCCAAGATTGGGTGCTGTTTCCACCAATGTTCAACCACACTTGAACTGTCGATGCCAGTGACTGACTATGTCATACGATGGGGCATCCTCCCCGTAAGTCTCTTTCATCTCACTGAAACATGTCCCGTGGTATGCACCCTCTCAAGTACAGGAACCTGATGACTGCTCTGCATTCAACTGGCTCCATTATCACACCTTACGCCACCTTAGCACCTGTAAAAGAGAAACTCTGAGGAGTTCAAAGCTGCAAATTATCATGTGACCTACAGAGATATGTATTATTATACACGTGCAATTTCAACCTGAAATAACTGGAAATAGGTCAGGAGAAATCTTTAAAGGGCAGCCCTTGTAACTCACTAAATAAAATTCTGACTGTGAGAAAAGTATCTATTGTACTCCACAATTTATTTATGGTTTTATCAACTGTAGACAATGCAATTGTTGCTTCCTCATCCACATGGACCTGGTGTGTAAGATGTACACAGCTGTGACTCTTCACTACAGTTGGTGTCATTAACTTCAGCCAGTTCAGTTTTAAACAAAAAATATATGAAAAAGCCTTTTTAGGTCAAGTCTTTTGGTTGTGTATCTGGATATGTAATATCCATCCATCCATCCATCCATCTTCCACTGCTTTTCCGGAGGTCCGGGTAGCAGAGGCAGCAGTTCAAGCAGAGAAGCCCAGACTTCCCTCTCCCTGACCACCTGCTCCAGCTCTTCAGAGAGGATACCAAGGCGTTCCCAGACCAACTGGGAGATGTAGTCTCTCCAGCATGTCCTAGCTCTGCCCCGGAATCTCCTCCCAGTGGGACGTGCCTGAAACACCTCAAGTGGGAGGTGTCCAGGATGTAGTAATAATGAAAATATGTAATAATAATGAAATATATTTTGGTAGAGCCAATAAACTGACTCACACATATAAAGAGTAAATTAATCATCAGAGGTCATGGATATTATGAATGTCAAATTCAAAATGTCTTTATTATGTTTAGAAATAACTCTTCAGTGATTAAACCAAGTTAATTCTAGGAGATATTCTGATTACAAAGCCCAAACTAAGTCAGGAAGTTGTTACAAAAACCTAGAGATCTTAAGATATAAAAAAGTGAGTTGCAAGGCCTCTTCATAGCCCTGTTATAAAAGAAATGGGACTGTGGATGTTTATACAAGCTGGTGCAAGGTGACAATTATTTGAAGATTTTAAAAGACTTTCAGCTCACAAAACTATTACAACAAATGAGAGTAGAGAGAATGTGAGCTTTTAGGTGGATTCCTGCAGTCTGGACCTGAGAGTTGGCGTGTTTGGCAGGGTGTGGCGTATGGGAGCAGGGGGCTTGGAGTGTATAGATCACAGCGTTAGTGAGGAGGAAAAGGGGTCAGGGCCAGTGCAGCTAACTCTTGTACTGATTGTTATGAAGGGCCTTGTGTCAGCATCCATCTGACCACTTTATAACTCCTGCCTGTTCCCTGCACCTCTCCTGCACAGGGTCCTAATGCATTCTCTTTGACCTCGCCGGTGTAAATCAAACTCCCAGCCTCAGATCTTACAGAGCTGCATGGTGCTGTACGTGTATTTGTGTGCATGAGAGAAAGAGCACATGACAGGCTTTATGTGCCTTAGACTGAAAGAGCCACAGAAAAAAGAAAAGGGTAGCAGATTCAAAATGTACAAAATATATAAATAAATGAAGGCTAATTTTTTGATCATTTTTAGAGTAAACTCATTATTCAACCAGCAAGTCCATCAAACATTTGTGCCCACATCTAGAGGTATGCCTCAGATACAATATTAGTGATCACTGTGGAAAATTAAGAAAGGTTTTTAGAGGATGATGAATCTATAGTAAAAGTATGGAATAAAAACAACCTCTAAATTGTGGCCTGTACATCATTAAAGGCAACCAAGGCAATATTTGGTGGTGCAGGGGCCCAAGCATTTTAAAGGGAACGTAAGATGAAAAAACTTTTCAGTACTTTTACTTATGAATTTGGACATCTGGAGTGACTAAAATGAAAAAAACTAGTAGCTTTATCTTCACCAAGTTTAATGAAAAAGGGAGTAGATGTGCCTCCTTGAACTGCTGAAGCTGTATACCAGCTAGCCTAATTAGCTTTGTGGAGTGTTGACAGCTAGTTCATTATTCCATGCTCAAAATATGCTTGTCTCCATGCATTATTCTGACTTATTTTGTCACATTGTGACCAGAATAGCCCTGTGATCTTGCCCGTAGAAAAAGGTTAAAATGGCTTACCTACTGTGTTTATCATTATTTTCTCTATATTCTACTGACCCTCCTACTCTACTTCATTAATCCCCACTCATATACTGCATCTCACTGCCAGGTATTATTATGGTCTATTTTTAAAAAAAAATATTTTGGCCGAGATAGCCCTGCAGCCACACTTGTATGCATGTCAGTGGAGCCAGCTTTGCTTACCAAGTGTATGTGGCTCCCAGTGATATAACCTACCCACCCCATCAAACATTGGTGATTCCAGCCAGATCATTTACTAACACTTGACCATGTATCTTATTCTAGACATTTTTCTTCTCTTTAGCTTATTTTTCTATAGTTTAGTGGGTTTAGTGGCTGTTAGCTGCAGCTAGCACAGCCTGCTATCATTAAGGGTCATTTCTGTTTTTGATACCCCTGGGGACCAGTTATATTGACCACTCAAACTGCACACCCCTGTCCCGGATTATGTATTATTTAGACTTTAACCCTCTCATATTTACATTAGTTATTACAGGTTGTGTCTGGAGACTGGAGCTAGCCAGTTAATATTAGCCTCAACCTCAGCTCTCAAAAGGTTAGAAAGAAAGGTGTGGGATGAACTGTGGCCCATTAGTATTTAATGAAACAGGTCCTGAACCAGTAGTTTGGTACAGTAGCATGTAAGACATTTTATGAACAAATTTGGGAAAAATATGTGCATTTGTTTTCAGTGTTACCTAGTAACAATGTTTAACACAGATTACATAACTCAGAGGCCCGAAGCATCAAGGTTACAGTAAGTCATGAATAATGCTTAGTCTTCCCTTAAGGGCTATGTTGGATAGAGTAGCTCCAGCTTCTTCTATTTCAGAGAATAAGCATTTCTGCATAATTCAGTTACCCTTTTCATTTTGTCTAAGTCAGTTTGCATGGAGAGATTTATGAGATAAAAGCAAAGTTCATGATTATCACTTTTAAATGCTGATTTTGACTTTATGTACTGTACTTGTAAAGTAAGTTTGAAAAATGGCTTTAATCTGTAGCCTCAAATACCCTTTGGATGCCTTTCAAGCAACATCATGTAAGATTTTCACCTCAAAATAATCTCTCCAGAATGATCCCGATGGTAGGCAGGTCAGCCTTTGACCAAGTGAATGTCACTTCCACCATAGCCTGAGTGGGCCTGCATCATCAGCAACAGCTCCATGACACTGTCTTGTTCATGGTAGGAGCACTGAAAGAAATACAACTGGTACATTTTACTGCCCGAGTCCCATTAGCCAATCAATGGGCACAACTTTAGCCACCAACTAACAAAGCACCCTGTGATCATCTACTGGGACTCAGGCTGCAAAATGTGCTATTTGTAGTATTTTCAGTGTTCCTACCAGGAGGAGGAAAATTATATACAGTAGTGCTGAACTGTATGGAACTTTTAGAAACTATGGCTTTAGTGACACCTTGTGGTCACTGCATTCATTCTTGAGGTGACCTGTGAGTCAGATTCTCCGCCAAAGCTCACTTAACGACCACAAGATTTCACAAACAGAAATCTGAATTTCCCAAAGGTCCATGCAGTACCTTCATAGTCAAAGGAACTTTGGCCAGGTTAGTGTGGTTGAAATATCGTGGTTAATGTAAAACACACTCACCATTAGTTTAGCATAGATAAAGACCAGCAATCTTCTATGTTGAAGCCCAGTTGGCTTGGCCTGAAGTGCTCATGTTTCAGGTACAGTCTTGCACTGGCTAATGATAAAAATGTATATAAAATACTGTACTGTTCTCCTGTGATAGCTGTTAGTGTTGAGATAATACACAGGAATTTGCTTTAATACTGACTGTTGATCTTCAGGCAACCAAAGTCCACAATTAATGAAACCAGCTTGAACTACTAGCTGATAAAATATTAAAGGCTGTGTCAACACAGCCACACGTGTAATGGTTCACATACAGTTCAGATAAAATTTTAATCATCACTGTGAAGCAGCAGCTCATGTGCATCCATTTGTGAAGGCAATTTGTGTCTTATCATTGAATAAAAATTGTCCATATAATCTCGCTTTTGTCCAAAACTACATCGGCCTATGCCAATATGAGATGAATTTCTGATGAGCCGAGACAGTAAATATCCTGTGACTCCGATTCATTTCTCAACCAGTCAGCAGCAAACATATTCACAAATGTCCAGCCACATCAGCTCAGACAAATTGTCCATAATCACCCAGCAGTTACATCCAAGTGAAAAACAAAAAAGGAACTGCTGCTACAGATGGTTTTATCATTAAAAATAAATTAGGCTTTTGCAACACCCGTAGTGGAAGTAGGAAACATTACTTTTTATATAAAACTATTTATTTAGCAATAATATATACAGTAAGACTGTCTAAGGAACTTAAATCTCTTGATGCACAACTGGTCTGTAAATACTGAGCCTGTTTCTGTCAGGACGTGAACTGAGCCTCATGTCCTCATCTTGAGTTATGGCTTTGTTCCTTGTTTTCAGGATATGGGCCCCAGCCCGTGTCCTCGCTTTGATTTTGTATTTTGGGTTTTTCTGTACTTATTATTATTCATTATCATGTCTACTTTTGTATTCCGTAGACTTTTTCCCTGCCTTAGTTGTTTATTATCAGTATTAATTTCATGGCTTCTGTGTTTTGTATCCTTGGTCGTCATTATTATTATCCAGTCTTGTTTATTAGTATTATTCTTATCATGGTCATGTTTATGTTTGCTCTCTGTAATTCCTGTCTTTATCTCTGGTTTTTGGTTTGGCCTTATTTTGACAGCGTCTTCAGTTTCCGTCTTTGCATAGCCTGATTTTGCCCTGTTTAGTTAAGTGCCCACATCTGTCTGTAATTTATGTTTACCTGCCCATCTGGTATTTAAGGAACGCTGCTCTTCACCTGGGCATGGCGTCCTCGTCATTGGTTGGCATTACTCACACTTCAGTTTGCCTGTCTCTGCCTGCTTGTTTAAGTTTTATTTTACGTCCTGTTTGCCATCCCAGTCTGCCTTTTGGAGTTATTACTTCGACCCTTGAGCTGGCCAGGGTTTGACCGGTTCTAGATAAAAACTGTACAGCTTCAAGTCTTGCACCTGGGTCCTGCCTGCCTGGTGTCACAGTTTCTCTCACAGCAGATTTAAACATTCCAGGACAGACATGTCATGCACACATAACCCTTTGTCTGAATATACAGTAACATGCAGGATTCAGTCCTTAAAAATGAAGGCGGATCCACCACAAAAAAACAATTTAATATTAATTCTTAAGGCAAACTTTCTCATTTGGATAGTGTTCTTCTCATTATGTCTTTGATACCCAGAAACTCTGCTTTCGGCATTCCTAACATTCCCATGTAGCTCTTGACCCCTGGCAGCCTTAAATTATTAACATTCCCATATGGGCTTAAACCCCTTGATCGCTGCTCGCAGCTACATTTTTCATGTGTTTTTCATACTACCACAGGAATCGACACAGGGGATAAATACTTTAGTTCTAATCAAGGACTGTGAGTGTGTGTTTTTTGTGTATCTTTCTGTTTATCTGTCCTGAATGTTTCAAAATCACTCCCTAAATTTACCTTTTTGAAAATGCGCAGCCTCATTACCCTAACTTCTTTTTGCAGTTTTTTCTCTCAGCAAGCATTCGCGAGGCCAACGGGGGGCGGTAGTTTTCCTCGTTGCCCTGTGAAAACAGTGACTCAACTTTCTGCTGCTGCCTTTGTATCTGCACCACTGACAGCACGCGGGGCCAACTGCACAATGGGTTATGAATGAGCACCCATTCATCACAATTAATCAGCAGGCCAAACCCATTAACTGTCAGGCGGTGGACGAGTCTGTCTTTGTAAGAATGACAGACTGCTTGACTGCTTAAAAGCTTGAGACGGCCTCAGATTGTCGAGCAAAAGTGGGCTTGAGAAAGAGCTCTGGTCTGTTTGTTGACAAGTTCAGAAAATAAGAAGTCACCCATCTTTGTAGGTTCTTCAAAGAACTTTAAATCTTAGTGCTTTTTACATTTTTGAACTAAGATTCTGTTTGTTCGTTTAGTACACGGTTTCTTCCCTCAGGTCTGAGCTTAGACCAAATTTTTGACTTTTTTTTTTTTTTTAGGAAATGATATTTATCTTGAATAACTTTCAATTTGGGTTTGATGTATATTTAAGCAGTATTACATGAGATGATGTACGGTATCATGAAGATAGTAACTGTGGGTGTGGTACTTCTAATGCCCCATAGTTAGTAGTATATTTATGATACCGTAAGGACATTGAGTGTAATATTGCTTTTATACAACCAGGGATTGACATTAACTTTTTTGCTCACTGGCCACTGTGGCTAGTGATTTTTCCGAAGTTGCTAGCCACTCAGCCTTTTCACTAGCTGTCATGTTGTCAAAACCCCTGGGTCCTGCCGAATGAATAGAGTGGAGATGGTGATGGTGGGTCAGTTCTGTGTTGCACTTTGCATGTTGGGTGGCACCTCGGAGCGCTTGCGGTGGTCCGCTGATTGGTCGCTTCGGGTGGGCGTTGGGGCGGATCGGCGGGGGTGTGGCTGCTGACCCACGCTGGTGGTCTCTCCGGCTGATGCCAGGCGCTGGTGCGCGTTCATGCTTGCTGCATCTACGCTGCGGCTGCCCCAAGTAATAAGGGTGAATGAGTGTGGGTGAGTGTGCTAGGGGAGAGCACGAGTGGATGTGAGTGGGTCGGAGCGTGAGTGAGAGTGTGTGTATGTGTTACGGGTCCCGGGAAGGTGACCACAATAACAAAAAGAAATAGTTTTAAAGCGTGAAAAGACGTGATCCTTCGCGTCTGCTCTTGGGTCTGTAAAATACAAAAAGAGTCTTTGAAAGACAGAACACAGGACCACTCGTGTCTTTCTCCAGATAGTACTCTTATTTCATTTTCATTTTCATTTACAGGCAGCATCACATTTTGTGCTTTATATGTCATCTTCTTTTACATACTGTAAATAATGTTCTTTTTCCCTCAGTCACACAGTGCATAAACTACACTACATCTGACATCTCAAATTTACATACTTCACAAATCACAATTTACTTATACAGGACCTTCAATTACTAGACTGACTCCCATTAATTAGGACAAAACATAGGACTTAACTATGACCTTAGGCTAGTTTAGACATTGCACTTAGATTAGCTGACCTGGACTTAACAAATTATTTTACAAACTTGACAATAGGCAAATATACACAGGACACACTCTGACTATTAATTAGCATCAGGAGACTTTTACATTCACACGGAGCAAAATATACTTGTATTGAGTAAAACATTTTATGTGAGCTAACCGTCTTTCCCAAAGCTAAATTTGACTGGCGCGAAACCGCTACCGCGATGCGGCTCGCCTTTGATCTCCGGCGCCAACTGCAGCCTGAACTTGTATAAAACTTATCAAAACGCCACACCAACATCACAGTATTACTCGTCGCGACACACAGAAATAACACGGAGCTTAAGGCTCTTATTTATGGCATTTTTAACCAAATACTGACCTGTAAAATACAAAAAGAGTCTTTGAAAGACAGAACACAGGACCACTCGTGTCTTTCTCCAGATAGTACTAAAGGGGGGGCCGGAAGTGCACCCTATTTGTTTACCTGGGGTGGAACGACCGCAGTGCCTAAGGTTCCGCTGCTTACTCTTAAATATTTATACAGGGCTACATATCAAATGTTAATATTATTGATCGTCCACAATCTCAAAATATATTTAGATACTCTTAAAATAAAAATAAAATGACAGTCTCTCTGTATTATTTCCAAATGTGGTGCCCTATTTGGGTGTACCACACGCTCCCCAACAACAAAAGTGGCTCCTGACACTTAACAGTAACAAATCAAAATCTCAACACTATTAAAGTCTCTATTCAAAAGTCTCTGGAACGTCTTTCTTTTCATCTTCAGGTATTATCCAAGATCTGATTAGTTTAATAGCAAGGAATAGCATACTGACATGGCAAGTAGTTAGAGGTGAAAGAAGGAAGATAAAAAGGTTGAGGATAGAAAGGAGGGTAGCACATAAAAGGATATGGTGTTGACTGCTGGACACTGACAGTGTTCACCGACGGACGAGTCTGGAAGGCTGGCTGGCCCAGGGACGGATAGGTGAACACCATGTTGGGTCGTCTCTGTCTGGTGGACTGCCTCAGACGTGGTGGTGACTCAGGACGACGGTCTGGCTCTGGACTGGGCACCAGCTCAGGATGAGCTGCAGGTCCGGGACTAGGAGCAGGAACATCTTGGTGGATATGAAGCACTTCCCCGTCGTCGTCTGGTTGAAGTTGGTCCACGTTTTGTTCGCTTTCCCTTTGTATTTCTTGTCCTTCTTCCGTAATATTGTCTCTTTCTTGTTCAGGTTGAATAGGAACTTGTACTTGTCTTTGCTGTGTTGTTCCCCGTCTTCTTTGTGACTCACATTGGACTTGGTCAACTGGACGTTGACTTTCTTGCAGGTGTCTAGGAACACAAAACCAATAGAGGGGTTCGTCTTCTTCCGAATCACTCGCCTCAGGACTGTTTGACTTTTCCAGTGTGTTTTGTCTTATATCGGTAGGTCTGTTGTTTCTCTTTTGTGACTTGGCAACTGGACTTTGAACGATGTCGACTGGTAAGTCGTTGACTTGGAGAAGCAAGTTTCTGTGCAGGGTACGGATGGGACGACTTCCTGTCTCTGGACTTACTTTGTAGACGGGGTTGTCTCCAACCTGCTCCCTCACGACGTAGACTGTTTGTTCCCAGTAGGGCCTTAGCTTGCCAGGTCCACCTCTTTCACCCAGGTTCCGCACAAGCACTCTGTCTCCTACTTGCAGGACTACACCTCTACATCGTTTGTCATAGTTTGTCTTTCCTTTAGAGCTTGACTGTTGACTGTTTGCACTTGCGATCCTGTACGCCTCTGTCATTTTCCCTTTCCATTTCTGAGCGTATCCATGGGCTGTCTCTGTGTCTTCTTCTGTCATGAGGCCAAAGAGAAGGTCTACTGGGAGGCGAGGATGTCTGCCGTACAACAGGAAGTATGGAGAAAAACCAGTGGCCTCATGCTTAGTGCAGTTGTAAGCATGGATGGTGTGAGGTAAGTGTTCCTTCCAGTTTAGTTTCTCTTTCTCTCTCAATGTACGTAGCATCTGCAACAAGGTCCGATTCAGCCTTTCGACCGGGTTACCTTGGGGGTGGTAGGGAGAAGTCCTTGAGTGGCCAACACCTGCTAGCTCTCTGAGGGACTTGAATAACTCGTTCTCAAATTCCCGACCCTGATCGTGATGAAGCTTGGAGGGGTAGCCGAATCTTGGAATGAAATCATTGAAGAGGCGGTCTGCTGCTGTCTTTGCGGCCTTGTTCTTGGTGGGGTAGGCTTGTGCAAACCTGGTGAAATGGTCGACTACCACCAAGATGTATTCAAACCCGCCTTTACAGGACTCTAGGTGCAGGAAATCGATGCATACTAACTCGAGTGGGAAGTTGGATGTTATACTGCCCATGGGTGCTCTCTCATGCGTTGCTGGCTTTTTCTGTTTTATGCATGGGCACTTCCTGGTGACATACTCCTCGATCTCTCGCTTCATGAAAGGCCAGTAGAATCGCTCACGGGCTAAGCTCAAGACTTTCTCCACACCGACATGGCCCATGTTGTTATGGAGATGGGTGAGAGCTACTTGTCTGTAGACAGCGGGCAGAACTAGCTGCTTGCGTTCTGCGGTTTTCCTATAGAGAAGGCCATTTTCAATGCGCATCCGACTCCACTCTCTCAACAGTCTCTTTGTGCTTATGTCAAGCTTGGCTTTGTCGTCTTCAGTTGGTGTCATATCTTTTTCTTTCATCTCCATGACTTTCCCGATGGCTGGATCTGCTCTTTGTTCTTGGACTAGTTTATCGTGGCCGATGAAATGCAGTGGCTCCTTGAGGGGTGAACTTGGTGAAGCAAGGCTGAGGGCTGCAATCCATGCTACATCACCTTGCTTGGCTCTTCTGCTCCCTTCCCATACTGCACCAACGGCTTCCTCTGACAGTTCTCCTGTACACTCTTGCATGAAGGCTTCAATGTTGAGTGGACAACGGGATAATACATCAGCGTCAATGTTTGTTTTTCCGGGGCGATATTTTATGTCAAAGTGGAAATCTGCGAGCTGTCCCACCCAACGATGCCCTACGGCGTTGAGCTTTGCAGTGCTGAGGACATACGTCAAGGGGTTATTGTCCGTAAAAACTGTGAAACTTGGGGCATAATAGAGATAGTCTCTGAACTTGTCGCAAACTGCCCACTTGAGGGCGAGAAACTCTAGTTTTCCACTGTGCAAGTGGTAGTTTTGCTCGGCAGGTGTTAGTGTGCGTGACCCGTACCCAATCACTCTCATCTTATTGTCTTGGTTTTGATACAGGACCGCGCCAAGGCCTTTCTGGGACGCGTCCGTGTGGAGTACGAAGGGCTGGGTGAAGTCAGGATACGCTAACACAGGTGGCTGGGTCAACATGTCAATCAAGCGCTCAAGGGTCTCTTGGTGTTCCTTGTCCCATTTCACTGGAGCTCGGGAAGACTGCTGTGGGTACTTTGCTCTGCCCTTGGATGGCTTGGACGGCAGTGTGTCAGACTTTACCTGGAGCAAGTCGTACAGGGGTTTGGCAATGCGCGAGAAGTCCTGCACATACGTCCGATAATAGCTCAGGAACCCCAAAAGTTGTCTGACTTCTCCAACTATTTGTGGCCTTCTGTGTTTGAGTGCCTGCACAGCTTCGATGTCCTTGGGGTCCACCCTCACTCCATCTTCTGACACCAGGCGACCGACATACCGAACCTCTCTGCGGAACAACTCACACTTCTCAGGCTTCAGCTTCGCCCCGTGGCGTTGCAAAGCTTGGAGAACTTTCCTCAGCACTTGGACATGTTCATTAAATGACTTGGAAAAACAGAGCACATCATCAAGGTAGGGTATGCAGCACTCATCACGGAGCGTGTCCAGCATTTCTTCCATGCTCCGCTGAAAGGCTGCGGGTGCGTTGGACAGCCCGAAGGGTATTCTCACCCATTCGTAGAGACCCCACGGGGTGGTGAATGCAGTCAGGTACCTTGAGCCCTCTGCGATGAAACCTTGATGGTAAGCTTTACCCTGGTCCAGGATCGAGAACCAGCTGTAACCACCGAGGGAGTCGGTGAGGTCCTGGATCCGGGGAAGCGGGTGTCTGTCGGGCACTGTTTTGTTGTTTAGGAGGCGGTAATCAATACACAGACGTAAAGATCCGTCCTTCTTCCTGACACAGATAACTGGGGCTGCGTAGGGTGACTGAGACTTTACGATCCATCCCTTCACTATCAGTTCCTGAATGTACTCTTTTACTTCCCTATACAGGGGCTTGGGGATGGAGGCGTAAGCTCTCTGAACTGGCGTGTCATCTTTGAGTCTGATTTCCATTTGCAAAGAAGGGATACAGCCAATATCAGTGCTATCGCGAGAGAATGCCTCGCACTCTTCCATCAGAACCTTTTCGACTGACTTTTGCTGATCTGGGCTTAGATGACTGAGATCGACCGGTGGCAACCAAGGCTCGGCAGAAGAGTCACCTTGGGCGGTCTTACTTAGTACCTCTGCTGTAGTTGCTGATGTCAGTATGGGCTGGGTTTCTGGTGGCTCTAGTGTATCAGTTTCAATGACTTTGGCGACATGTTCGATGGTGCCTAGGGCTGTTCTTTTCGGCAGGATTACTTCATGTTTGGAATGGTTGGAGATGGGGACCTTTACAAAAGGTCTTTGGGAATTGTTAATCTCCAAAAGTCCTTCCCCCACACTCAAATTTCTCAAAGCAATGTTCTCTTCAGCAGGTTCGTAAAGTACAAGAGGGTCAGAGATGTCAAAGTTCTGGGGCACCCTGCAACATATTTGTACTGCTTTGCCAGCTGGGATAATCATGTTGTCTTTACCGACTCTGAGTGTAACAGGATCACAGTCAGTTCTTTGCGGCACTTGAATGAAGTTTACCATGGCCACTACCTGGTCTTCGTCCATTCCAAGAGCTCTGCGCAGTAGACTATATAGTACTGTACTGGCTTCCTCATCTGTCCCTTGGCCTTGTATAATCGCTCCCAGCACATTAGCTCCAACTAGTGGTTGGTTCAGTGACAGCTTACTGACTAGGAATGGCGCTTGTGCAGTGAGATTGGGATCTTCGTGACCCGCTAAAGTGACTGTAAGCTCGACCCATCCGTCATATGGGACTGCTTGGCCATTAACTGCATAAACCTCAAGCTCGTCGTTCAGCAGATCTTGGAGTGGTCTTACCACAGTGTTGGGTATGTGCTTTTTGACCCATTGCCTGTCAACTATACTCACTTGTGAGCCAGAGTCAAACAGCACTGTCGCAGGGTAACCACCGATTAGACATTTCAGCAGACTTTTCTTACCGACAAGGGGAGCTTGGTATTTGGTGGCACTCTGACAGGAGGGAATCTGACCTTTCCTTCTGTTGCATTTGACCTGCTTTCTCGGCTGCTTGCTCTGGTGCCTGGGGCACGGAGTTGAAGCTTCGGTAGAGGAAGAGTTTACTGGCTGGGACTTTGGCTCTGTACCGATCTCTGGCTGTCCCTTGACAGAGACCGATTCCCGTTTCCCTGATTCTTGGGTCGCTTCAGACATCCGACTGCTCTGTGTCCCGACTCACTGCATACAAAGCAATGACTGCACTCCTGTAAGCTTTGTTCAGTACATTTCGGACAGAGATAGGTTTTCTTTTGGTTAGCTGGAGGCTGAGAATGCTGAGGGGAGGAGTTTACAGCTTTCTGTTCCATGAAAGTTGCCACCATCTTGGTTAGAGTCTCTACTTGTGCAGCGAGTTGTTTGATTGTCTGTGAGGCTTGTTGGTCTTTGGCTGTCGTGTCCCTTGTTGCAATCACAGCGCTATGTGCTGACTTCTGACGAGGGGTTTGCCCTAACCTTCGCTGGTGCTCATTCTCATCACTGATAATCTTTGTGACCTCACTAAGAATCTCTTCATCTGTTACATTGTTGTTTGATGTAAGAGGTCTTAGTCGTTGCCGCAAGTCTGCATACTTCACTCCCAGACCTTGATAGACTGTGTGCAGAAACACTTCCTGGATTGTCCTTGGGTCATACGAGATGTCTGCAGTGGCTTGTTTTGACTGAAAGATGAGTTTCTGTTTGAGCCCAATCATGCGATATAGGAATTGCTGAGGGGACTCCTGCTCAGTTTGTCGGGCGCACATTAACTCCTGGAACATCTCTGTTGTTGCCTTTTCTCCAAGGTGGGATCGGAGAAAGCCCTGAAGTTCAGAAAGAACCAGTTCATCTTTGAGCATGAGCATGTCCCTGAACGTGCCAGGCTTTACAATTCTCAGTACCCCCCTCATGACCTCTGCTTCAGAAAATCCTTCTTTTAATCCTTCATTGATCTGTCTCATGAGACTGTTATAATTGATTTCAGAGCTGTTGTCTCCAATTTGTCCTCCAAAAGCCTTGAATTCTCTCCGAGGCAGGTAGGAAAGGTCTTTGAGAGTGACATGCCTTTCTGGACTTCCTTGTTCCCTTGGCTGCGGTTGTGAGTGGCTCTGACGACTGGGTGCTACAGGTGGTTGGAGTGTCACAACTTCACACAGTCTTAGTCTTTCTCCCAGTGTCTCATATGCTTTCCTCAGTTCCTCTACAGACTCTGCGTTTGCGTTTACACTAACTTGGGTGCCTGGTGGAACAGCAGATGGTGATGGTGGATCTGGCAACATCTTGGATGGATGAGGACTTGACTTGGTTGGTATTGCAGCCTGATCAGCTGAATGCGTGGTGGAGCCACTCGTTTGTATCACTTTAGTGAGCAGGTCATCCAACATCAGCAACTGACTCATTCCCTCATCTTCAAGTTTCAGCAGAGTTGGGGACCGTAGATATGCATTGACATAGTCCATACAGCTCTCATTATCGTCTTCACTGAACTGTGTGTCTTTGTCTCCAGCTGCTAGGCTCTTTGTTAGCTCGAAAAGATCCTTACTTGAGAGGGCAAACAAGCGTCCTCTGATGCTCCATATCAGTTCTTTTCGTGCTGTCGACATGGTACTTTAGCTATCTGTAGTTCGAGTGTTGTATTATTTGTACAGTGACTAGGCTGCGTTTTACCTTCTTGACAGCAGTGCAGTTCCACTTTTGGTTGAAGATCCTTTCTTTCTCTTTGATCTTCCTCCTTGGACACCCACTGACTGACGTGTCTGATGTAGCAGCTTGGCAACCGTTGTCTCGTAGTTCTGGTATCACTGGATCTTCCCTCGATGACTGTAGAGGAGAGATCCCGGACGAGCCCCCACAGTTTGTTACGGGTCCCGGGAAGGTGACCACAATAACAAAAAGAAATAGTTTTAAAGCGTGAAAAGACGTGATCCTTCGCGTCTGCTCTTGGGTCTGTAAAATACAAAAAGAGTCTTTGAAAGACAGAACACAGGACCACTCGTGTCTTTCTCCAGATAGTACTCTTATTTCATTTTCATTTTCATTTACAGGCAGCATCACATTTTGTGCTTTATATGTCATCTTCTTTTACATACTGTAAATAATGTTCTTTTTCCCTCAGTCACACAGTGCATAAACTACACTACATCTGACATCTCAAATTTACATACTTCACAAATCACAATTTACTTATACAGGACCTTCAATTACTAGACTGACTCCCATTAATTAGGACAAAACATAGGACTTAACTATGACCTTAGGCTAGTTTAGACATTGCACTTAGATTAGCTGACCTGGACTTAACAAATTATTTTACAACCTTGACAATAGGCAAATATACACAGGACACACTCTGACTATTAATTAGCATCAGGAGACTTTTACATTCACACGGAGCAAAATATACTTGTATTGAGTAAAACATTTTATGTGAGCTAACCGTCTTTCCCAAAGCTAAATTTGACTGGCGCGAAACCGCTACCGCGATGCGGCTCGCCTTTGATCTCCGGCGCCAACTGCAGCCTGAACTTGTATAAAACTTATCAAAACGCCACACCAACATCACAGTATTACTCGTCGCGACACACAGAAATAACACGGAGCTTAAGGCTCTTATTTATGGCATTTTTAACCAAATACTGACCTGTAAAATACAAAAAGAGTCTTTGAAAGACAGAACACAGGACCACTCGTGTCTTTCTCCAGATAGTACTAAAGGGGGGGCCGGAAGTGCACCCTATTTGTTTACCTGGGGTGGAACGACCGCAGTGCCTAAGGTTCCGCTGCTTACTCTTAAATATTTATACAGGGCTACATATCAAATGTTAATATTATTGATCGTCCACAATCTCAAAATATATTTAGATACTCTTAAAATAAAAATAAAATGACAGTCTCTCTGTATTATTTCCAAATGTGGTGCCCTATTTGGGTGTACCACATATGGGTGAGCGTGAGTGGGTGCGGGTGACTCTAAGGGTGAGTGGGAGTCGGAGCGAGATCGAGCAGGTACAGGAGTGGGAGAGAGTGGGCGCATCTGGGAGTGCGAGTGTGGGATTGTGTGGTGGAGAGGGCGAGTGAGAGTGAGGGTGTGTGTGTGTGTGTGTGTGTGTGCGCGCAAGCGGGTGTGTATGCGAGCATGAGGGTGTGAGTGCGTGGGAATGGGTGTGTGTGCTGGTCGGGAGGTGATGGATTGAGGGGGTAACACCTCCTGGGCTCCCCTGGACGGGGGTGGGTGGGGGCTGGTCTGTGCTTTGTGCCGCCTTCTTTGGGCATGGGGCATGGGGGCCCCCGGGGTGTGTGGCGGTGGCACTGGGGTGGGGGTTGGCCCACTGTGGGGTGTCTGGGGGGACTTACGCTGGGGGCACGGGCTGGTCTCCGGCCCAGGGGATGAGGACACTGGCCTCCCAGCACCTAGGGCCCAGAGGCTGGCAATGGCCTCGCTGGGGGGGCGGGGGATGGCCGGTCCGGGGGTGTGGGTCTGCCGCACTGGCCGCTTGGTGGCCCCGCGGCCCTCAGCCGTCCCTCCTGAGGCGGATGCTTGGCTGTCCTGGGGCTTGTTGGTCTCGGGACATTTGTACTCAGTGGGAGTTGGTGGCATTGTCCTGCTTGCTCTGGGTTTCCAGGGGGAAGAGTTGCTGTGACCGGCCACCCTCTTTGTATGTTTCCTGGCAAACCACTCACATGCACACACTGATTTTGCATGCGCTCTCATACACACGCACACGTAAGCATACACACATACTGTATGTCTCTCCTTAAACAGATGCAGATACCAGACTCATGTTGAGATCTCTTCAGTGGAAGAAACGGTCTGTCTTCTGTTTGTTTCAGTTGTGTTAGTCTGTTTGTCTGCTTTGTCTGTTCCTCTCCCTTTCCTTTTCTCCTCCCCTCCCCACCCCTCCTTTTCCCATTCCCCCCCTTTCTCCATTTTCCCCCTGTCGGGTCTTTCATGGGTAAAACAATTTACATAAAGTATTACAAGTTATTACAAGAGAAGTTTATAAACAATATACAGTCCATATATATGTGCTGTATAAAGATCCTTTTGGCAAAGTAACTCTGTTTGGCACAATAAGGGAAGCAAATTTCTGCTCTGCTCCCCTAGCTGCTTGACAGGACAAGGGGGGAAAAAAAAAACTTTTTTGCTCACCGGCCACTGTGGCTAGTGGTTTGTCCTAAGTTACTAGCTACTCAGCCTTTTCACTAGCCACAATTTTGTGGTTGGAAAATTATGTTTAATATGATCAGATTTGATTATTGCATGCTAAAGTTCACTTGAAATAAATTTACAACCTTTTTAAATGTGAATTACCATTATACAGACATAAAAAATAGCAAGAGAAACACTGTTTAATTATTAACAGCAGTCAATACTGCAAAAAAGTCAAGAAAAAATATTTGCAATATGAAAGTGAAGTACAGGTAGATTTGGGGTCTGTCCCATTTCTCATTTGTACTTCTTCCCCTTTGCCTACCCCCACCCCATGGCCCTTGAAATCAAAGGCCAAGGGGTAGGGGTTGAAAATTACCCCAATATATTGGGACACCTCTTCAGGGCTGCACAACATCATTAGTAATTGTTGATGGATTTAATCTAGATGGACACTGTTTTCACCAGAAAAAAAGAAGAAAAAGAAAACTGATAAGAAAAAGTCTAATCTGAAGGACAAAAATGTCTGAAATTTACATGAACAATTCTAATCAGTAGAAAAAGTCAGAAATTTACTAGAAAGAAAGCTGTAAATTCAGAGAAAAACTTGGACCCCCTGGCGGGCCGTTTTTAGCCCGCGGGCCATATGTTTGACATCCCTGGACCAACACATTAAAAACGCATAATTACATGTTTCACTTCCATGAAATAGCTACAAATCACAGATATCATAGATAATCACAGATAAAGAAAAGTTCACCTCAGAAGAAGCTTTGTTTGCTCTTTACAGCAACATAAAGTTTAGTCACTTTTTCTCTCCGTCATACGAAAACTTAAATTTGCACAACTAATGGGAGCTTCTTGATCTAAAAATAATCATAGTTAACCACACAGTAAGGAGCTAATGTGGGGGTAGAGAACAGAGGTGGCTGCCATTTGTTCATCACCGTTTCACCAGACTGGCTATAAAATGAACCAAACCGCGGAGCAGACCGTCCACGCCTTCACCTGTAACCAGCACGCTGAACACAGACTCCATCCTGTGTGTATCAGGGCTGCTGCTGTTGACAGTGAACCAATGAGAATACACTGTGTGTGCGCAGATAGTGCTTATGGGAGTTGCAGTTTCGTAGTCTCACACTACGATAGGCTTATTATTTAGATGTCACTTGAGAAAACTACACCTGCCAAAAGTGGCTAGTGGGAGTTGCTGTCTTACCCGCCACCGGCGGAATCAACCCACCAGTGGTGGGCTGGCGGGTGTTCATGTCGAGCCCTGTATACAACAGTTCTGACAAGCACAATTTATTAAATGATAGCAATAGTGGACAAAATATTTTGATTTGTTTGTTTAACCAGTTATTTTGTGCAACTGAGGAAAAAAGTCCCTTCTAAATGTCCAGTAATTGCTATTGAACATCTCAGTCAATATGAAGACGCCTATTGTCATTTCACACACATGTAAACAAATTAAATAATGACCCTGTTTACATGGTCATGAGTAAACTGATTACTGGAGTAAACCAATAAAGGTAATAAACGGCTTATGGTGTTTGCTTGCTGTCATGATTTGCCCCTCAGGGCAGACAGAGACAGACCCATGCCTCAATTGCAGTTTGTGGTATTTATTAACAAAAAAACACACAATATGTTCATGTGAATAATACAGACTATGAGTTGCTGAAGATGACGTGTGGGGTACCACAGGGTTCTGTGCTTGGTCCATTGCTGTTTATTTTGTATATTAATGATTTATGTTCTGTGTCTAAATTGCTCAAGTGTATTTTATTTGCAGATGACACAACTTTTTTTTGTAGTGGAGAAAATCTTAAGCAGCTTCTGGATTCAGTAGAAAATGAACTTAAACAAATCAATCAATGGTTCACTGCCAATAAATTATCTATTCACCTTGGAAAAACAAAATGTACAATATTTGGAAACCGCAAATTATATAATCACAGAAAAATTAAAATAAACAATGTTGAAATTGACAGTTTTCGAAACCAAGTTCCTAGGGGTCATTGTTGATAACAAACTAAACTGGAAATCGCACATAAATTATGTCAAAGCTAAAATGTCTAAATCCATTGCCGTACTGTATAAAGTTAAGGATCTCCTGTGTCAGAAATCTCTTTGCATTTTATATAATTCACTGATAGTTCCTTTTATGACGTACTGTGTGGAGATCTGGGGAAACACATATACAGTAAAACAAACACAAACTTAATCTTTTTACTACAGAAAAAAGCCCTACGAATTGTATCAAAGAAACCTTACTGTGAACCAACAAATCCAATATTCATTCAATTACATACTCTTAAATTTAGAGATCTGGTAGATTATAATGTCATTCAAATCATGTACAAACCAAATAATAACCAATTACCTGTAAATATTCAGAGACTGTTTAAAAAAAAGGAAAGCAAATATGAGCTAAGAGGTAACTCTGTTTTTAATAAGCCAAAGGTTAGAACAAATACAAAGTATCACTGCATGTCTGTCACTGGAGTTAAACTGTGGAACTGTTGCTCTGAAAATATTAAAACATGTTCAACTCTGAAGTAATTCAAAAAATTGTACAAAGATGAGAAAATCTCCCAGTATCTCACTGTAAGTGCTGGGAGATAAATTTCTAATAACTTAAAGGGTTTTTTTTGTGTACTTGTTCTATTTGATTTTCTTTGTTGATTTTGGGTAAGACTTAAATTTTTATGTTATTGATTTTAAAACTATAACGGGGTAGGCACTATATAAGCACTAGCTTCAGCCTACACCCTTTCGGTTGTTCTTTTGTGTGTTCTTATTGTATTGTACGTGTTTATTATTATTATTACCGAATAAATTCATTCATTCATTCATTCATTCATTCATTCATTCATTCAAAAACACACAAAGTTCCAAAAAGAGCATAACACGAAATCCCAAACAGGTACAAGGTAAACTTACATATCGAGTAGTGGATAAACTCACCAGAACAGGGATGAGGTTCTGGTGGCGAGGAGAAAGGATCGTTAATACTGCCTCCACAAGAAATGAAAGTGCAGTCCTTAAATATGGTCAGAACAAATAGCACAAGTGATGACAGGTGTGGGGTCACATGAGCGGGCAAAAAAGTAACAATGATTGATGATTAAGATCAGATGGGCGAGATAAGAGAGATGCGGCTGGACTTGACAGCTGACAGGGCGATGCCCACACAAAACCGGAAACGCCGACTGACAGCTGTCAACCCCAACAAAGAGCACCACAGTACAAATATAAAGAATAAACATCACCAAATGCAGACTAATAAATAATTACGAATTGATACGAAACATGGGCGTAACAAAACTGAAACATAAACAGAAAAGTAGAAAACGGTACAAGAATACCGAAACTCAAAAGGCACAAAATACAACAAATATATACTGTAAATACAGAGAAAAAGCCATGAAACTGAGCCTGGCAGAACCTCCAGAACTCAGCTCGTGACACATACACCGAGTAAACAGTTTATTGGGCAAATAAACTAGGTGTACTAATTCGTTTTCTCATAAACCAGTAATGGCCTTTAAATGATAAAGGTAATGGGATTACTCTGTTTACATGACAGTTTGAACTAGAGGGCACTCAGAGAGCGCATACCCCCGCCAAGGCTCCGTCCCTTCCTCCCTTTGTCCTCTCCTCCGTCCCTTTGTCCATCCATATCGTCATCCATCTGTACATTGGGAGATAGGGCCTTGCGGAGGTATGCACTCACAGATCACTTCCAACATCTAACGAGTTCATCTTTAGGCCAAGGGCCACCTCTGGTGAAAATTTCATCCAAATCCATCCAATAGTTTTGGAGTATTGTTGCTAACACTCTGTGCGAAGATAAGAGCCTTGACGGAGGTATGCATTTTGAGATCATCACCAATATCTAATCATGTGAAGAGTTCCTTTGCAAAAACAGATAAGTCCAATTTTATAATAATGAGAAAAACAACTTTTCATCTGTTGGTTTTTGTGTGTTAGTATTTCCAATTCAGCTTCTAAGACAGGGTCAATTGAAATATGAGTATCTCAGACATAATAAAGCAGAAAATTGAACATCAACTCATTATTATTTTTTTGGCAATTAATGAGAACTTTTTTTCGCAGAAACATATAAGACCACAACACATACTTTTGCAAAATCAGACATGTCCCGAAAACCATGCTAGTTTGTCTGGTGAACGCATCACTGGTGAACACATCACTGGTTCATCTGCTTCATCAAAATTATCCATATTTGACATAAAATGCAACAAAATTGTAAAAGAAAACTGGCAGGGAAATCACGCAAAGCAAGCAGGGAAATCAGTCAAAGTGAGCAGACCAGGGATTGAGTCACGTGATGAGTCACGTGACCCAAATAACAAGCGCTGATTTGCCATGTGGCGTTATCTGGTTTTGTAAAAACAGGGTCCCGGCGTTTATCGGCTTTTGAAAAAAAAAACATGAACTTCGTAGTGTATTTAACAGGACATATCGGATTTTGAGAAAAAAACAATTTGAACTTCTATAAGTAGGTAATGTGAACAGTTGTTTGTTATACAGAAAGAAATTTTCTTTGAAGTGGCGTTTATCGGTTTTTGCCAATAAACTTCATGTGTTCAGTGTGTCATTACACACCTTTCCTGAAAATTTGAATTAAAGGTGCTATATAAATGCAATTTATTATTATTATCATTATGTTTTAAATTATTATTTTTATTAACTGACATAACGCACGGCTCAGGAGACGCACACACACAGGCTCAGAGTAGTTCAAATAGTTTATTAACAACAGGAGTGTATGAATGTGTGTCTGCGGGATGTAAATGTGTTGGTGGCGGCGTCTGCTTCGGGCACAAAGGCAGGAGACCGTACAGCCGGACAACCTTGGAGAGGACAGATGACTGGCACAACAAGGGACGAGGTCCGGTAGACAGCCACCTGGAGAGCCCGGTGCAGCAGCGAGGAACAGGCGATGGAGAGGCGTTGTCCGCCGCCGGGGAATCCACCTGTGCACAGGGGAGCAGACTTGGAAGGAAAAGGAGGTAAGGTCTTCTTACCAGAATGATCAGCTGAGGGTGAAGGCACTCACAGCGATGCGTAGGGAAGTCTGACGGCTTCAGGCCGAAGCTCAGGGCGAGGCGGCTTATATCCCCCGCCGCTGATGATGTGCAGGTGTGCGTGCAGGTGGCGCCGCTGATGAGTGGCGCGGCGTGACAGTACTCCCCCCTCTAGCAGCGCCTCCTGGCGATGGCTTCTCTGGGTGCGCTCGGTGGAAATCAGCGATGAGCGACGGGTCCAACACAAACGACGAGGGTACCCACTGTCGATGTTCAGGCCCATAGCCCTCCCAGTCCACCAAGTACTGCAACCCACGACCCCGGCGCCGGGAGTCCAGGATGGAGGCGACGGGCCAGGCCGGATGGCCACCAATCATCCGGGGCGCGGGTTGCGCAGCAGGAGGAGGGCAAAGGGGATCGGAGACTGCCAGCTTCACCTTGGACACATGGAAGGTGGGATGGATGTGGAGGGAAGGGGGAATAGCTACACGCACAGCCACCGGGTTGACGATCCTGGTGATGGGGTATGGACCCATGAAGCGCTGTGCCAGCTTCCTCCTCTCGCCCTTTAAAATCACGTCCTGGGTCGACACGTAGACTTGCTGACCAACTCTGTACGCCGGGGCAGGTCTTCTGTGCCGGTCCGCCACGGCTCTGTTGCGCTCCGCCGTGCGTAAAAGCGCATTGCGCGCTGACGCCCAGATGGAGCGGAACTGCCTGAGATGCGCCCGTACTGAGGGGACAGTTACCTCACTCTCCTGCGCCGGGAATAGCGGGGGGTCATAACCCAGGGACGCCTTAAAGGGAGACATCCCTGTAGCAGAAGAGCGAGCGGTGTTATGGGCGTATTCAACCCAGACGACGTGGTTACTCCAGGACGTAGGTTTGGACGCCGTCACACAGCGGAGTGCAGCCTCCAGCTCCTGGTTGGTACGCTCACACTGCCCGTTGGATTGGGGGTGATGGCCGGAGGAGAGGCTCACCTTGGCTCCTAAGGCGTTGCAGAACGACCTCCAAACTTCTGAAGAAAATTGGGGCCCTCGGTCCGAGACCACGTCCACCGGAATCCCATGCAGCCTGACCACGTGTTGGATGAGGAGGTCCGCCGTCTCCAGGGCAGTTGGGAGACCTCGTAGGGGGACGAAGTGTACCGCCTTGGAGAAGCGGTCCACGATGGTCAGGATGGTGTCGTAGGTGTTCGAGACTGGGAGTCCGGTGACGAAATCCAGGGCGATATGTGACCAGGGCCTGCCAGGGACGGGCAGAGGCTGGAGCAAACCCGCTGGAGGGGCATTACCCGATTTGTTGGTGGCACAAACTGGACAGGCCCGGGCGTAGCGGGCAGCGTCCCTCCGCAGGTCCGGCCACCAGAAGGACCGCTGGAGGAGGTCAATCATCCGGGAGGAGCCAGGGTGGCAGGTGAGCTTGGATGTGTGCAACCAGTGGATGACCTCCCCCCGAACCGTGGATGGCACGAACAGCCTCCCCTCCGGTCCGCCGCCAGGGTCAGGTTCCACTTCCTGCGCCTTCCGGATCTTGCTCTCGATGTCCCAGGTGACGGCTCCCACGATGCACGACCTGGGTAGGATGGTGTGGACCGTGTCCTCCGACTCCTCAGGGGCGAATTGCCTAGAGAGGGCGTCGGGCAGGCCGTTCTTGGAGCCAGGCCTGAAGGTGATGGTAAATTGGAACCTGGCGAAGAACAAGGACCAGCACGCCTGGCGGGCGTTCAGGCGCTTGGCAGATCTAAGGTATTCCAAGTTCTTGTGGTCCGTCAGGACCACGAACGGCAGGTCCGCCCCCTCTAGCCAGTGACGCCACTCCTGTAGCGCGAGCTTGATGGCGAGGAGCTCTCTGTCACCCACGTCGTAATTCCTCTCCGCCGGGGACAAGCGCCGGGAGAAGGCGGCGCAGGGCCGTTTGATACCGTCGTCTAGCAACCACTGGGATAGAACCGCCCCCACTCCTGTGTCCGAAGCGTCCACTTCCACGATGCACTGCAGCGCAGGGTTGACTTGGCTAAGGACCCGGGATGAGGAGAACTCCGCCTTCAGCGCCTGAAAAGCAGCCGCGGCCTCTTCGGTCCACCGGAACGGAACCTTAGGGGACGTGAGGCGGGTCAGCGGGCCGACGATGGTGCCAAAATTTGGGACGAAGCGGCGGTAGAAGTTCGCAAACCCAACGAACTGTTGCACCTGCTTCCTTGATGCAGGTGTAGGCCATTCCACCACCGCCTTCACCTTCTCTGGGTCCGGAAGCACCTGGTCGTGGGAGATGATGAACCCAAGGAAGGATGTTGTCTTCGCGTAAAATTCACACTTCTCGGCCTTCACGTATAACCGGTTCTCCAGCAGTCTTTGGAGGACCCGCCTCACGTGGACCTGGTGCTCGTCCCTGGACTTGGAGAAGATGAGTATGTCATCCAGGTAGACGAACACAAAAAGGCCGATGAAATCCCGGAGGACGTCATTGATGAGGCGCTGAAAGACGGCTGGAGCGTTGGTCAACCCGAACGGCATCACCAGGTATTCGAAGTGGCTGTTTGGGGTACGGAAGGCTGTTTTCCACTCATCTCCCTCCCGGATCCGGACGAGGTGGTATGCGCTGCGTAGATCCAGCTTGGTGAACCAAGTCGCCCCCTGGAGGGAGTGGAAAGCAGTGTCCATGAGGGGCAGGGTGTAACGATCCTTCTCCGTTATGTCATTAAGGGCACGATAGTCAATGCAAGGACGGAGGGATCCGTCCTTCTTGCCGATGAAGAAGAATCCTGCCCCCAGAGGTGATGACGATGGGCGGATTATCCCAGCACTCAGCGACTCCTTGAGGTAAGAGTTCATTGTCTCCTTCTCCGGCGTCGATAGACTGTAGAGTCGTCCAGAAGGTAAGGGTGCCCCCTGGCGGAGATTGATTGCGCAGTCATAGGGCCTATGAGGAGGGAGAGACATCGCCTTGGATTTGCTGAATACCATACCCAGGTCGTGAAATTCCAATGGCACCAAGGACAGGTCCGGGGGCGCAGCGTCCGTAGGTGAGGGAGAAGCGGACGGCGAGCAGGCAGCGGACTGTAGACAGGTGCTCATGCAGAACGTGCTCCATGCCGACACCCCGGCGGACTTCTAATCCAGAACGGGATTGTGGAGGCGTAGCCAGGGATACCCCAGGATGACGGGCGACACAGAGTTGGGCAGGACGTAAAAGGTTATCTCCTCCCGGTGGTTTCCAGAGATAATACCCGGGATGGGGATGGTCTGGTGTGTAACTCTCCCAAGGGAGGCACGAGAGAGGTTGACCAGGGAGATAGGGTTCCTGAGTGCCTGACAGCGGATGCCCAATCGGGTTGCCAGGCCTTGAGAAATAAAGCTGCCTTCCGCGCCCGAATCCACCAGTGCGTGGGTGAGATGCCCAGTGGAGTTATGACAGAAACGGATGGGCAGCTTCAATTGAGTGAGAGAACTTAATCGATTGACGTCCGCGAGGCCTCCTACAGTGACTCGCGGACCCCGCCGACTGGCTCTCCGTGGGCAAAGCTTCACCATGTGTTGGTCATCTCCGCAATACATGCAGAGATCCAACTCACGGCGGCGTTGTCTCTCCGCAGGGGAAAGCTTTGTCCAGCCCGTCACCATCGGCTCCGACTCCTCGGGGCACGATGGTGGCGGCGCCGCCAGGGGGCGAGCTTGGAACAGGCGCGGCGAGACTCCACGAGGGCGAGAAGAAGACGACTTCCATCCTGAGGAGCGCTCGCGCAGCCTGTTGTCCAAACTGATCGCTAGGGATGTTAGCTCCGCTAGCGTCTCAGGGATATCCCGCCCAGCCAGTTCATCCCTCAGATCATCGTTGAGACTGCGGAGGAAAAGGCCACAGAGGGAGCGTTCCTCCCAGCCTAATTCCTCCGCCGCTACCCGGAAGTCGACTGCGTAGTCCGCTGCCAACCGGATTCCCTGCTGGAGGGCGAGAAGCCGATCGACCTGGACCGTCTCGGTAAGAGAATGGTCAAAGACCTCCAGGAAGCTTCTCACGAATTGGTCATATGTGAGGGTGGCATAACTGGGTCTCGCCATTACGGCGTAGGTCCAGGTTAATGCTCGCCCCTCCAGGAGATTCCCGATATAACCAATTTGACTATGATCTGAGGGAAAGTCCCCGGGCACCCGGTGGAAAACGGACTCACACTGCATAATAAACCCCCGCGCTCCGCCGAGCTTACCGCTAAAGCGGGCGGGGGTTGGAATGGGCGTGAGCCGAACCGGTGCACCTGGAGCCTGCTGGACGGCCGCTGGAGCAGCAGGAGCCGCGCCACCCTGACGAGCCGGGGGGAACGGCTGTTGGAGGTCCAAGCGGTCCAATCGGTTATTTATAACAATCAACTGATTAAAAATCACCTGTTGCTGATAAGCTATCTGATCCACTCGAGCCTCGAGAGTGGTAAGCCGGTGTGCGAGCCCGCCGTCTGCCGAGCCGCTCTGCTGAAGCCGTACTGACATAACGCATGGCTCAGGAGACGTACACACACAGGCTCAGAGTAGTTCAAATAGTTTATTAACAACAGGAGTGTATGAATGTGTGTCTGCGGGATGTAAATGTGTTGGTGGCGGCATCTGCTTCGGGCACAAAGGCAGGAGACCGTACAGCCGGACAACCTTGGAGAGGACAGATGACTGGCACAACAAGGGACGAGGTCCGGTAGACAGCCACCTGGAGAGCCCGGTGCAGCAGCGAGGAACAGGCGATGGAGAGGCGTTGTCCGCCGCCGGGGAATCCACCTGTGCACAGGGGAGCAGACTTGGAAGGAAAAGGAGGTAAGGTCTTCTTACCAGAATGATCAGCTGAGGGTGAAGGCACTCACAGCGATGCGTAGGGAAGTCTGATGGCTTCAGGCCGAAGCTCAGGGCGAGGCGGCTTATATCCCCCGCCGCTGATGATGTGCAGGTGTGCGTGCAGGTGGCGCCGCTGATGAGCGGCGCGGCGTGACATTAACAGAGAGAAATGATAGCAAAAACAATATGACTACTGTAAGTGTTGTTATAAAATTATATATTTTCTGTACGTTACATGTTGGTTGTTGCAACTGTATATTTTGTTGAAATTTATTGTTTCCTGACCGGAACTGATGTTTTCCGTCTGGAGTGCCACTGGGATTGTTTTTATTGTAGCACATAGCGGAAATAAGAAGAACGCTGTGCCACGTTATTCAGCTATCTGGCACTTAAGTTTGATTGAAGATTGAAGCCAAGCAGTTTGTTTTACCTTCAGAACTCTTTTCATGACAAGCGGCCAACGAGGTATTTGTTTTGTAAATTCTTTATGTAATTTCATTCTGTACTGTATACAGTATATGGTTATGCGTTATGTTTGCCTATACAGTTCTCACGGCGTGACCATGAGGGAGGTGCATAAGTCCCAATAAACGCCCGTTTAAAGGAACCAACCTGTGTCTGTTGTCGTGAAGAGAGCTACAACTACTGTACATTATATGGCTACATAATAATAATAATAATAATAATAATAATAATAACAAGACTGTCATAATTGTAATGATCATACATTGGGGCTGGCAATTCCACCTTAAATCAACATCATGGTTTATTGAATCTTTCAGGTCGGTTTTTGTTTTTGTTTTTTTCCCTCCTCTGTTCTCCATTACAGTTTACTGACAAGGTTCATAATTATTAAGCAATATTACACAACAGTGCGGTATCATAACATTTTTTTTGCAGTTATCAACTACAAATTCATATAGTATCCATATTATCTACTGCAACAAACTTGTAAGAAATATGACCATGACAAAGGCACAAATGCTCACCTGGCACACCGACAGATGCCGACATGTTCCTCCAAGCATTTGTTTTCAAATTTTGATCATGATATCCTTTTAGTGTCAGATTAAAGAGTACCGGGTTGTTTGATGCTGCAAAGTTCAGCCTCCACCTCCTCCACCATCACCTCCCATTCTCGTCTTCCTGTATCAGTGTCCTATGTCCCGCCCTTCCTTAATTCTGATTGGCTGCTTGGAAAGGTCTGACATTGACAAGTGCAACTGTACAGTAGTCTGACAAGTTGAACTTTTTTCAGCTCTGAGCACTGTCACAAAAAGCATCCACTGCTCAAAGTGTTTCGGCGCTGTAAATGCTGGACTACCTAGAGAATGAACAGAAAATAGTCACACAGCAGAAAAAACGAGTTTGGTGGACATGCCCCCTAATTATAGCTGCCAAGTCCGCTAATTATAAGTGATTTTGGGCTTGTTTTTTTCTAAAGTTACTTGCAAATCTCGTCAGTCGCAGGTTGAGGGTTTTTGGGCTTGTTTTTAAATGTGTAGTTGCTTATTTGGGCTTGCTTTTGTGACAGCTCTCCCAGCTTCCCACAAAACACGAGTGTGATAATTAGTTTTTTTACAGGACCCATCCACACCCCTATTTCCTGGTTACCGCGCCTGCCCCACTGATCTCTATTCGGGGTATTGAGGTTTCTATTCTCGCGCGTTCTCGCTGAAATCCCGGAGAGGCGTGTGCACATCGCAAGATCTAAACACGGGCATTAACCATCTCAAGTTCTGTGGCTGGTCCTGACAAGGACATTGTTTTCACATAATCATGATCCGAAAACTATACTGGATTCTGGTAATCCTTGCAGTCATCAGCTGGTTTTATAGATTTTGGGCGGCCAGGTGTTGAAAGGCTCGACTTGTCTTGAGGTTTTGCAGTCCGCTCTTCTTGACAGGACTCTGTAGCTCAAGCTCTCCAGCTTCTAACGCCCTCTTGCTTCCCCTTGGTTTTGTGGGCTTCAGTGGTTTGGCCTTTGGGAAGAGGGTGGGAACATATCCTGCACTCCCTGGGACCTTGGTCTTCATACCTGCAGCACATAGTTTTATAAAGTATGTATATTTGTAACAAATTGAGAGCAGAAACTGGTGAAAACTATACTGGATTTATTCCATTATGATTAGTTATCAAGACCATACCTCCTACAAAATGATCTCCACATATTCCGCTGTAGGAACTAGGGATCCATTTTACTCTAGGAATGGCATTGAGCCACTTTCGCATCCTGGTCTTGTCATTATGAGGGAAGGTGAAATATGCCCTCTTCATCCCCAGAATCTTGTCTTTTCCAGCACTATTGCAGCATCCTGGAGCACTACAAAATGCACCATTGTATTTCTTCTTCCTCTGAAATTTGAGAGAAAAAACATTGTTAAGTATAACAATGATTTGAACACATGGCTGTTATTTGTGAAATTACAATTTTACTAGTTTTGGAGAGGGTTCAACTTCAACATCAGACTGATTAGGGGACAAAACTAAGTTGTGCTTAGAACTGTCTATATCGCATTCAGCTGTATGAAATCCAAGAAAGTACAGCTATAATATTAATTTACATGTTTAAATAGCAGATTATACCAGGAATAGGCATACATATATAAATATTTTAAACATGAAATCAACACATTGCAATACACATGTATTGTCTATTGACATTGTTGTCTGATACCCGATTGTAATCAGGTGGATAGCAAGCTTGCAGAAATAAATTTTACACTTAAATATTGCAGCCGATACGCTTAGAACACTGATAAAACCTTGGACAACAATATACTGTGACTTTGTAGCAATGGGATAGAGTTATGATAGCACAAAGTAAGCCTACTTACCAGTTCGTTTGGTGGGTTCTCCATGTTGTTTTGATTGTGGTGCCCAGTGACCTATCTCTTCGCCTCTCTGGTGCGCGAGGGATTGTGGGATACATGAATACCCCGAATAGAGAAGCTAGATGAATCATTGGCCGCCAGAAGTGAAGCCACCTGGCTGCCATATTAGTACTTCCAAAACACTAGTACATCCAAATCAACGGGTGCTAAACATAATGTCAACATGATTTCTATAGTTCACCAGTTGTGCAAGATTATAAGCTGTGTCTCCATACCAAGAAGTTCAAAATCTGTTAATTTTTTTGGGAAGTTGTTGAGGTAAAAGTGACCGGCCAGGGGCTTCACTTTTGGCAGCCAATGATCCATTCAGTTTTTCTATACAGATCAGTGACATGCCCAACTCCACTCGGCTCTGTACTCGCTAATGGCGTGAGCTATCCAGATTTTTTTTTTTACAGATCAGGGACTGATATGGGATCTTTAATCAAACAAAAAAAAAAAAAAAACTCCTTTGAAATGAATGGCAAGAGGAAAATTATCTATTGATCCCAATCAAATTTAGTCATGAGTTACACATATGATGTTTGTCAATTTAAAAGATAATTTTCCACGTAATTTAAGTTGTCGGCTGTCGTATAATCACAGAATAATATTTAGTGTCACGCCGCGCCGTTCATCAGCGGCGCCACCTGCTCACACACCTGATCCTCATCAGCGGCGAGGGATAAAAGCCGCCTCGCCCGGAGCCTCGGCCTGAAGCCGTCAGACTTCGTTCCCTCACCGCCGTGAGCATACCTTTCTTCAGCATCGCTGTTCTGGGTAAGAACCCTTACCTCCTTTCCCAGTCTGCTCCCCTGTGCACAGGTGGATTCCCCGGCGGCGGACATCTCCGTTCCATCGCCCATCCTTCGCTGCTGCACGGAGCTCTCCAGGTGGCTGTCTCCCGGGCTATGTTCCCCTTGCTGTGCCAGCTATCCTGACAACTCAAGTAAGATCTTCTCTTGCCATAATTCATCCTGTGTTGGTGTATGCCCGTCACCCTCTCCCTGTGCTCTCTCCATAGGGTTGCTCGGCCGAACGGTCATCTGCCTCTGTGCCTGAAGCAGACGCCACCACCAACACATCTGCATCCCGCGGACACTCACTCATTCACCCCTGCTGTTAATAAACTCTTTGAACTACTCTAAGCCTGTGTGTGCGTGTCTCCTGAGCCGTGCGTTATGTCAGTACGGCTTCAGCAGAGCGGCTCGGCGGACGGCGGGCTCGCACACCGGCTTACCACTCTCGAGGCTAGAGTGGATCAAATAGCTTATCAACAGCAGGTGATCCTGAATCAATTGATAACTATCACTGGCCGATTGGACCGCCTGGACCCCCAGCAGCCGTTCCCCCCGGCTCCTCAGGGTGGCGCAGCTCCTGCTGTTTCGGTGGCCGTCCAGCCAGCTCCAGTGGCACCGGCCCGACTCACACCAATTCCGACCCCCGCCCGCTTTAGCGGAAAGCTCGGCGGAGCGCGGGGGTTTGTGATGCAGTGCGAGTCCGTGTTTGACCGTGTGCCCGGAGACTTTCCCTCAGATCACAGCCGGATCGGCTACATAGGGAACCTCCTGGAGGGGCGTGCTTTAACTTGGGCCTACGCTATTATGGCGAGACCCAGTTATGCCACCCTCACCTATGCCGAGTTCGTGAGGCGCTTCCTGGAGGTGTTCGATCACTCCCGTTCCGAGGCGGTCCAGGTCGATCGGCTTCTCGCTCTCCAGCAGGGAAGCCGGTTGGCCGCGGATTATGCCATCGAATACCGGGTAGCGGCGGAGGAACTGGGCTGGGAGGAGCGCTCCCTCTGCGGCCTGTTTCTCCGCAGCCTCAATAGTGATCTGAGGGATGAACTGGCTGGACGGGATATTCCCGGAACGTTAGCGGAGCTAACCTCATTAGCAATCAGCTTGGACAACAGGCTGCGCGAGCGCTCCTCAGGACGGAAGCCGTCTGCTTCTCGCCCTCGAGGAGTCCCGCTACGCCTGCCCCAAGCTCGCCCCCTGGCGACGCCGCCACCATCGTGCCCCGAGGAGTCGGAGCCGATGGTGACGGGCTGGGCAAAGCTCTCCTTGGCAGAGAGACAGCGCCGCCGTGAGTTGGGTCTCTGCATGTATTGCGGAGACAATCAACACACGGTAGAGCTTTGCCCACAAAAGCCAAACGGTGGGGTTCCGCGAGTCACTGTAGGGGGCCTCGCGGACGTCAATCGGCAAAGTCCCCTCACTCAATTAAAGCTGCCCATCCGTTTTTGCCACAATCCCACTGGGCACCTCACCCACGCACTGGTGGATTCGGGCGCAGAGGGCAGCTTCATTTCACAAGGCCTGGCAACCCGATTGGGCATCCGCTGTCAGGCGCTCAAACACCCCATCTCCCTGGTCCATCTCTCCCGTGCCTCCCTTGGGAGAGTTTACCCATCAAACCATTCCTGTCCCAGTCATCATCTCAGGGAACCACCGGGAGGAAATGGTTTTCTACGTCCTGCCCAACTCTGTGTCGCCCGTCATACTGGGGTATCCCTGGCTACGCCTCCACAATCCTGTCATGGACTGGAGGTCAGCTGGGGTGTCGGCGTGGAGTACCTTCTGCATGGGCACCTGCCTTCAGTCCGCTGCCTGCTCCCCGTCCGCGGCTCCTCCTGTGGCGGATACAGCACCCCCGGACCTGTCACTGGTGCCCCCAGATTTTCACGACCTGGGTATGGTATTCAGCAAGTCGAAAGCTATGTCTCTTCCCCCGCATCGACCATATGACTGTGCCATCAATCTCCGCCAGGGGGCCCCCCTGCCATCTGGTCGGCTCTACAGCCTGTCGGCGCCGGAGAAGGAGACTATGGATACGTACCTGAAGGAATCACTGAGCGCTGGGATTATCCGCCCATCGTCATCACCCGTGGGGGCGGGGTTTTTCTTTGTAGGGAAGAAGGACGGTTCCCTCCGTCCCTGTATTGACTACCGAGCTCTTAATGACATCACTGAGAGGGACCGTTACACCCTGCCCCTCATGGACACTGCCTTCCACTCCCTCCAGGGGGCGACCTGGTTTACCAAGCTGGATCTCCGCAGCGCTTACCACCTCGTCCGGATCCGGGAGGGAGATGAATGGAAAACAGCCTTCCGTACCCCGAACGGCCACTTTGAGTATCTCGTCATGCCGTTCGGGCTGACCAACGCTCCTGCCGTCTTTCAGCGCCTCATCAATGACGTCCTCCGGGATTTCATCGGCCTCTTCGTGTTTGTCTACCTGGACGACATTCTGATCTTCTCTCAGTCCAGAGACGAGCACCGGGTCCATGTGAGGCGGGTCCTTCAAAGACTGCTGGAGAATCGTTTGTACGTGAAGGCTGAGAAGTGCGAGTTTTACGCTAGGACCACATCCTTCCTGGGATTCATCATCGCCCAAGACCAGGTGCTCCCGGACCCAGAGAAGGTGAAGGCGGTGGTGGAGTGGCCTACTCCCGCATCTCGGAAGCAGGTGCAACAGTTTGTTGGCTTCGCCAATTTTTACCGCTGTTTTGTCCCGAATTTCAGCTGGATCGTCGGACCACTGACCCGCCTCACGTCCCCGAAGGTTCCGTTCCGGTGGACCGAAGAGGTCGATACTGCCTTTAAGGCGCTGAAGGCGGAGTTCTCCTCCCCCCGGGTCCTTCGCCAGGTCGACCCCGTGCTGCAGTGCATTGTGGAGGTGGACGCATCGGACACGGGAGTGGGAGCAGTGTTATCCCAGCAATCACCGGACGATGGCGCCAAGCGACCGTGCGCCTTCTTCTCCCGGCGCCTGTCCCCGGCGGAGAGGAACTATGATGTGGGGGACAGAGAGCTCCTGGCCATTAAACTCGCCCTACAGGAGTGGCGCCACTGGCTAGAGGGGGCGGACCTGCCGTTTGTGGTCTTGACGGACCATAAGAATTTAGAGTACCTACGATCTGCCAAGCGCCTGAATGCCCGCCAGTCGCGCTGGTCTCTGTTCTTCGCCAGGTTCCGGTTCTCTATCACCTTCAGGCCAGGCTCCAAGAATGGCCTGCCTGACGCCCTCTCTAGACAGTTCACCCCCGTGGGGGCTGAGGAGACGCCCCACACTATCCTGCCCAGGTCGTGCGTCGTGGGAGCTATCTCTTGGGACATTGTGGACAAGATCCGGAAGGCACAGGAGGTGGAACCTGATCCTGGCGGCGGACCGGAGGGAAGACTGTTCGTTCCGTCTACGGTCTGAGGAGAGGTCATCCACTGGCTCCACACCTCCCGGCTCACCTGTCATCCCGGCACCTCTCGGATGATCAGCCTCCTCCAACGGTCCTTTTGGTGGCCGGGCCTGCGGAGGGATGCAGCCCGCTACGCCCGGGCTTGTCCAATTTGTGCCACCAGCAAGTCGGGAAACGCCCCTCCAGCGGGTCTGCTCCAGCCTCTGCCCGTCCCTGGCAGGCCATGGTCGCACATCGCACTGGATTTCGTCACCGGGCTCCCAGCTTCCAACTCATTCGACACCATCCTGACCGTCGTGGACCGTTTCTCCAAGGCGGCACACTTCATCCCCCTGCGAGGTCTCCCTACCGCCCTGGAGACGGCGGGCTTCCTCGTCCAACACGTGGTCAGGCTGCATGGGATCCCGGTGGACGTGGTCTCGGACCGGGGCCCCCAATTTTCATCCGAGGTTTGGAAATCCTTTTGCAACGCCATCGGAGCCAAGGTGAGTCTCTCCTCCGGCCATCACCCCCAGTCTAACGGGCAGTGTGAGAGGACCAATCAGGAGCTGGAGGCTGCGCTCCGCTGTGTTGCAAGATCCAAGCCGACGTCATGGAGCAACCATCTCGCCTGGGTGGAGTACGCCTACAACACCGCCCGCTCTTCTGCAACGGGGATGTCCCCCTTCAAGGCGTCCCTGGGTTACGACCCCCCGCTGCTTCCAGCGCAGGAGAGCGAGGTAACTGTTCCGTCAGTTAGGGCGCACGTGAGGCAGTTCCGCTCCACCTGGGCCGCCGCGCGTCATGCGCTTTTACGCACAGCGGAGCGCAACAAGACCGTGGCGGACCGGCGTAGAAGACCTGCCCCGGCATACAGAGTTGGGCAACTTGTCTACGTTTCCACCCAGGACGTCACCCTAAAAGGCGAGAGGAGGAAGCTGGCACAGCGCTTCATGGGTCCCTTCCCCATCACCCGGATCATCAACCCGGTGGCTGTGCGCGTGGCTATTCCCCCCTCCCTCCGCATCCATCCCACCTTCCACGTATCAAAGGTGAAGCTGGCAGTCACCGACCCCCTTTGCCCTCCTCCTGCAGCGCAACCCGCGCCCCGGATGATTAGTGGCCACCCGGCCTGGTCCGTCTCCTCCATCCTGGACTCCCGGCGCCGGGGTCGTGGGTTGCAATACTTGGTGGACTGGGAGGGCTATGGGCCCGAGCATCGACAATGGGTGCCCCCGTCGTTTGTGTTGGACCCATCGCTCATCGCGGACTTCCACCGAGCGCACCCGGATAAGCCATCGCCAGGAGGCGCTGCTAGAGGGGGGAGTACTGTCACGCCGCGCCGTTCATCAGCGGCGCCACCTGCTCACACACCTGATCCTCATCAGCGGTGAGGGATAAAAGCCGCCTCGCCCGGAGCCTCGGCCTGAAGCCGTCAGACTTCGTTCCCTCACCGCCGTGAGCATACCTTTCTTCAGCATCGCTGTTCTGGGTAAGAACCCTTACCTCCTTTCCCAGTCTGCTCCCCTGTGCACAGGTGGATTCCCCGGCGGCGGACATCTCCGTTCCATCGCCCATCCTTCGCTGCTGCACGGAGCTCTCCAGGTGGCTGTCTCCCGGGCTACGTTCCCCTTGCTGTGCCAGCTATCCTGACAACTCAAGTAAGATCTTCTCTTGCCATAATTCATCCTGTGTTGGTGTATGCCCGTCACCCTCTCCCTGTGCTCTCTCCATAGGGTTGCTCGGCCGAACGGTCATCTGCCTCTGTGCCTGAAGCAGACGCCACCACCAACACATCTGCATCCCGCAGACACTCACTCATTCACCCCTGCTGTTAATAAACTCTTTGAACTACTCTAAGCCTGTGTGTGCGTGTCTCCTGAGCCGTGCGTTATGTCATTTAGCTTTTGTTTAAATGACTAGCAGACAACAACTCCCATCAGCCCACATCACTAAACTGAAATCGTGTTTAGTGCTGTTACTTATGCAGAATGTACATATCTTTTCTTTTGATCAGAGTTTAAAAGTTTCATTTACTAGTACATACCCATGCATACCAGTCCATGCCCGTAGAAACCAAATATAAGCAAGTATTTTTGCATGGCCGTTGCTGAAGGGTCTCCACCTGTCTGAGACGGCTGTGTTGTTCACAGTCATGCGTGCGGCGTACTGCTCGAACCTGAGGTGTTTCATGTTCACGGCATCTTTTCTGATGTGCAGCAGTTGTCCTCACTCTATTGCTCTCCATCTGGTGGGTCTTCTTCTTCTTCTTCTTCATTCAGACCACTGGTTAACCTCTTGCACTCCGGGATACCGCGGGCGGTCACGTCTCTGCGTCCTAGTGCGTCCTCGAGTTGTGCGTCCTAGTGCGCACTGTGCGTCTCAGTGTGCACTGAAAAAAAAAAGCTGCATTTCCGTTCTTCCACTACAGACACAGCCGCGAACAGAAAGCCAAAGGAGTGCTTTGATTGGTTTAGATTTGATTGACCTCTCATTCGACTAATAAGAGCCTTGAGTTGGGTTTCTGAAACCTTGAAGAACCAATGACTGAAAACCTAGCAAGAAGGACCCGCCTACCAACGACTGCGAATACAACGAGCCAATTGAAGCAGAGAAGTTCAGACGATTGAAAGCGAGCGTCCTGTGTGTAAAATCTGTTTTGTGTAAGCCGCTGTGTGTAACGGTAGCGTTCGCCAGTCTTTTTTTTATTACTACTGTTCTTATTTGTTTTGAAAAATCGTTCGCCAAAACCGCAATCATGGAAGCGCAAAACCGCAATAATGGAATCATGGTTTGACCGGGTCGTGTGACCAGAACCACGAGTCGTAACAAGTGGACCAGCGTCATGTTCCTCTGACAGTGAGGAACAGATGTTCGCCAATGACACTGCTGTTGTGGACAGGTAAGTGTTATAAGCTAAATTATTCTTTATCACTGAAAATAGTAATAAAAATGACTTTCGACCGATCGGTAATTACAACTGTGCGTCATCGCCACATGACGGATCGTTGACGGACCGTTTTTTTTTGTGCGCCGCACTCCTCTGTAGCGGGGGTGGGAGTTGTTATCCTCTACATTGCAGATATTTTAGTATAATTTTTATTGCACTGTAGGTTATTTTTTCTTGTAAAAAAAGGCCACACATTTTTTACGTGGCATGCTTCTTTGTGTGTGGGGGGCTTGTTTGTTCATTCATTCATTCATGAATGAATAAACAACCCCCCCACACACACACAGCCCTGAGTGTCACCTTTCATTAGATCCCAAGATGAAGCTTCTATGTTGTATCATTCAAAAGTTATAGACGTTTTTCCAAACTGTGCCATTTGGCACAATTTGGCACAGTTCAAAAACGCCTGGGAACAACCTGAGAAAAAAGCTGTGTAATATATTAATTTTTTGTGGTATTGTTACAAAATTTTGACCTCAGCTGGATAACACTTGGTTCTACATTTCTGTTGCATTTTCCAGCCAGTATCTGACAGCTGTGTGTTATTTGCAAGCATTTGTATCTAAAAAAAACACCCAGGCAAACTTTATTTTCTTCAAGTTCAGTGTGTTTAGTTGACTGTTACTCGGTGGCAGGAGCACTTAGAGAGATTATGACTGTTTTTCCAAAGAATTCAAAGTGTTTTCTTTTAAATGAGACCAACCCCATAAAGATGCTGCAAAGGGTTGAAGAACAGCTTTTGATTTACTTTGGGTACGTTATTTTTAGGCGTTTTTAGGGAAACTGACCAGAGTGCAAGGGGTTAAAGGATAGGTACGTTGTAATTCCAGTTCATGGACAGGATCATGAAAATAGATCTGAGCAAAAAGTGGCTTTCGACCCCCTGTTCAGGAAGACCTGTGCACGCCCGTCAAAACCCAGAAACCGGAGCACCCGGAGAAAATCAGTGCTTTGCTTGGCATTTTACACATTTGTAGTGTAGACTGCCATTCTTGATGGGTACTGCTTCGAATGGGTGTGGTTTAAAGTAGTGTGTCCTATTCGGTCTCAGCTTCTCTGTGCCTTGCCTGGCATGCAGCGTTGGTGGCCAGCCGACAATTCTGCATCTCCTCGGTCTCAGCTTGTCTGTGCCTTGCCTGGTGTGCAGGCATTGCTCGCTTTGCAGGCATTTTTTTGCAGGCATTCTGCTGCACATTCACCAGCCATAATGCTCTGCACTGTGTGTCTACAGTATATATATACATTTATAGTAATATGGACATATGTTTACTAGATGTTGTTTTTTCTTGCCTTCTGATTGTTGCTCTGAGTGTTGCTATCCCTATGCTGTTGCAATCCTGGAATTTCCCCATTGTGGGACTAATAAAGGCTTATCTTATCTTATCTTATTTTGGGCTTCAAGTGGCTCGGTACGTGCATAGCGCACTGCCACACGTTTCTTGTCTGTCTGCGCATCCCTTATCTGTCGTACCCTATGACATGCTCGAACATTAGGTATTTCATCTTCATGGCATCTTTTGTGACGTGCAACACAGTCATGCCTGGGAGGTACTGCTCAAACATCAGCTGCGTCATCTTCACGGGCTCTCTCCTGACGTGCAGCAGTTCTCCTCACTCTATTGCACTCCATTTATGTAGCTTCTGGTTGATCTATATGACATCATAAAGATATCGAGGCAGACATCATAGGTAGGCATCGTAGGACACATCATAGGCAGGCAGTCCTATTGCCTATATGACGGCATTGCCTATATGACAGCATTGCGCATCATAGGATCATTATAGGACATCATGCTGACATGATAGGCAGGCATCATAGGACACTACATCATAGGTAGCCAGTCCTATTGCCTATATGACGGCATCGCCTATATGACATCATCGCGAGTCCTATGTGGTCTATATGACATCATAAAGACATCAAGGCAGGCATCGTAGGACACTACATCATAGGCAGCCAGTCCTATTGCCTATATGATAGCATCGCGAGTCCTATGTAGCCTGAGATCATAGGTTCATCATAGGACATCAGGCATACATCATCGGCCGTCCTATGATGTCCTATGATTGTGACAGACATAGAGATTTCTTAAATTTATAGTGATTCAGTTTTTATGTTGACTGTGTTTACTATAAATTTGCTGTTGTTTATATAGAATGCATATGTATTTTTCTTTAGTTTATAAAATTCTGTTATTCAATGCTGACTGTGTTTACAGTCAATTCACTGCAAACAAAAATAAATCTATATATCTATATATCCATATCAATATATCTGTAGCCTCTCTTTTACACAGCTAATGCATACCTGTGCATACCCGTAGAAAGCAAGTATAAGCAAGTATTTCTGCATGCACGTAGAAAGCAGGTGTAAGCAAGGGTGTAAACAAGCACGTCAGCACTCGTTCAGAGATGTCTGCCTTTGATCTTTGATGGTGTCATAGCGAGTCCTATGATCTTTGATGTTGTCATGGCGAGTACTATGATCATGAGTGATGACTGTCTTTGATCTTTGATGATGTCATAGTGAGTCCTACGATCTTTGATGATGGCATAGCGAGTCCTATGATCATGAGTGATGCCTGCGTTTGATCTTTGATGATGTCATAGCGAGTCCGATGATCATGAGTAATGCCTGCCTTTGATCTTTGATGTCCTATGATGGTGAGTGAGCACGAGTGATGCCTGCATTTGATCTCTGATGATGTCATAGCGAGTCCTATGATTGTGAGTGACGCCTGCCTTTGATCTTTGATGTCTTATGATCGTGAGTGATGCCTGCCTTTGATTACACAAACACACACACACACAGATTTTCTTGAATCACTCTATACTATAGTGTCTATATGACATCATATAGACATCATGGGCACATCATAGGCAATCCTATGATCTTTTAAGTGAGTCCTAAGGTCGTAACATCGTGACATCGTGACATCATGAGAGATTTCTTGAATTATATATAGTTATGATATACAGTATATGAGTGCATACCTGTGCATGCCCTTAGAAACCAAGTATAAGCAAGTATTTCTGCATGCCCATTGAAAGCAAGTGTAAGCAAGGGTGCAAGCAAGCACGTCAGCACTCGTTCAGTGATGCCTGTCTTTGATCTTTGATGATGTCATAGCGAGTCGTATGATTGTGAGTGATGACTGCGTTTGATCTTTGATGATGTCATAGTGAGTCCTATGATCATGAGTGATGCCTGCCTTTGATCTTTGACGTCCTATGATTGTGAGTGATGCCTGCCTTTGATCACACACAGACACACACAGATTTTCTTGAATCACTCTATACTATGGTGTCCATATGATGTCATATAGACATCATGTAGACATCATAGGCACATCACAGTCAATCCTATGATCTTTTAGTGAGTCCTATGTTTGTGACAGATGGACTTCGTCACATTGTGACAGAGATTTCTTGAATTATATATACTAGAACATACCCGTGCATACTCGTCCATGCCCATAGAAACCAAGTATAAGCAAGTATTTCTGCATGCCCGTTGCTGAAGGGTCTCCTCCTGTCTCGGATGGCTGTGTTGTTCACAGCCATGCCTGCGGCGTACTGCTGGAACCTGAGGTGTTTCATGTTCACAGCATCTTTTCTGACGTGCAGCAGTTCTCCTCATTCTATTGCTCTCACTCTGGTGGGTCTTTTACTGTACTTTGTTCAGACCACTAGTTGAGGGATAGGTGTGTCGTAATTCCAGTTCATGGGCAGGATCATGAAAATAGATGAGAGCAAAAAGTGGCTTTCGACCCTGTTCAGGAAGGCCCGTGCATGCCCGTAGAAACCAAGAAACCGGAGCACCCGGAGAAAATCAGCGCTTTTCTTGGTATTTTACACATTTGCAGTGTAGACTGCCATTCTTCAAGGTTACAACATTTTTACTGTGTCAGCACCTCTTTAAAAATGACATTGCTGAGAAAGCGACGCTTTTGCTTAGTTTCTTTATCTTGAACAACAATACGAAGACTGCTTGATCTGGAAACTCTGCTCGTGGCAACATAGAATTGGCCATGGCTGCAGAAATCTGTTGTGCAGAAAACGAATGCGCTGTAAAGACTGGCCCTGTGACTTATTCACCTTGCCAATTTTAAGTCATATGACATCATAAAGACACATTAGTCTAGACATTGTGAGTGATGGTCTATATGACATCATAAAAAACACATTTGTCTATGTGCCATCATATAGACATCATATCTTTATGACGGCATCGCGAATTTCTTTATGACGGCATCGCAAGTCCTATGATGCCTGAGTTGGTCTATATAACATCATAAAGACACATTTGTCCAGGTCTACATGACATCATAAAGACACATTTGTCATAAAGTAGGTCTATATGACATCATAAAGACACATTTGTCTATGTGCCGTCATATAGACATCATATCAAATCAACCTTTATTGTCATGTTGCTGTACATACAACTGTAGTGCAGGCAAGATGAAATTACGTTTCTCTAGGCATCCATACAAGTAAAAAGAACATAATTTAAGACACACACACACCCTCACCCCCCACCCCAACACAGCCATTCACACATCCCTGAGACATACTTGAAACTACCTAGAACTATATACTGTACATATAATATACATAATGTCCATAAGGTGCAGTAGTATGTATGAAAGATTCCGGATCAACTGTTCAGCATCCTAACAGCTTGTGGAAGGAAGCTGTTAATCAGTCTGGTGGTTCTGCCTCTGATGCTCCGGAATCGTCTGCCAGATGGCAGCAGTTCAAAGTGTTTATGTAGAGGGTGAGAGTGATCCTTGACAATGTTCAGTGCCTTGCTCCTACAACGGTTCTGAAAAAGTTCTTGGACAGAGGGGAGGGAAACTCCAATTACCCTCTCAACTCCCTTAACTATCCTCTGCAGGGCTTTTTTGTCTGACAGACTGCGCCAGATTAATATATAAAATAATATTCAAAAAAATTCCTGCATCCAGATCGTGATCCAAATCACCACCAAAATCTAATCATCTGTTCCTGGTGCCATTACACACCTTTTCTGAAAATTTCATCAAAATCCGTTCATAACTTTTTGAGTTATGTTGCTAACAAACCAACCAACCAACCAACCAACCAACAGACAAACCAACCAGCCAACGCCACTATAAACATTACCTCCGTTCTCCCTTGGTGGAGGTAATAATCAGGTAACTCCAGAAAGTTGATTATAATTGGTTTACTCATGACCATGTAAACAGGGTCACTGTCAAGTGCAAAAGTAATAAGTGTTTATAAAACATATACCTGTTGAGTCGGCACTGCAGAAGATCCCAGATCAAAATATATCCAATGTTGATTATTAATTAATTAATCAGAGATTTCTAACTCCTTGGTTCAACACAGAAACTCGTAGCTTAAAACAGAAGACTCATCAATTAGAAAGAAAATGGCGCTCCACTAATTTAGATGAAATCTATTTAGCTTGGAGAAATCATCTTTTAATTTATAAAAAATCTCTTAGAAAAGCTAGAACGAGTTATTACTCTGCATTAATAGAAGAGAACAAGAATAAGCCCAGGTTTCTTTTCAGTACTGTAGCCAGGTTGACAAAGAGTCAGGACTCCGTCAATCCTAGCATTCCCTTAGAGCTTACTAGTCAGGACTTTATGAACTTTTTCAATAATAAAATTTCATCCATCAGAGATAAAATCAATCAGATTCTTCCCACAGTTAACTTAAATACTCTAACTACTACAACTCCTTCTATTGATGTTTGTCTTGATGAGTTTACTCCAATCGACCTTTGTGAGTTAGACAAAATAGTTTCCTCATCCAAACCTTCAACTTGTCTTTTAGACCCTATTCCTACCAGGTTATTTAAAGAAGTCTTCCCACTTATTGGTAGCCTTATTCTTCATATAATCAATTCTTCATTAACTTTAGGCCATGCACCACAGGCTTTTAAAACTGCTGTAATTAAACCCCTACTCAAAAAGCCAACGCTAGATCCAGGAGTTTTAGCTAACTATAGACCAATCTCTAATCTCCCTTTCATTTCAAAAATCTTAGAAAGAGTTGTTGCTACGCAATTATTTGACCACCTGCAGGGAAATGGTTTACTTGAAGAGTTTCAATCTGGGTTTAGTATCCATCATAGTACTGAAACAGCCTTAGCGAAGGTCGCTAATGACCTCCTCATTGCATCTGATAATGGACTAGTTTCTGTACTTGTCCTTTTAGACCTTAGTGCAGCTTTTGATACTATCGATCATAATATTCTACTTGATAGATTAGAACACTATGTTGGACTTAATGGAACTTCGTTGCAGTGGTTTAGATCTTATTTATCTGATAGGTTCCAGTTTGTTCATGTAAATAATGAGTTTTCTTTCAACTCAAAGCTTAGTCATGGAGTTCCACAGGGATCTGTGCTAGGCTCTACTCTTTTTAGTTTATATATGCTTCCGTTAGGCAACATTATTAGAAAGCACTGTATACATTTTCATTGTTATGCTGATGACACACAATTATACCTGTCAATGAAGCCAGATGATAGTAATCAATTAGCCAAGTTAGAAGCCTGTCTTAAGGAAATCAAAGCTTGGATGACTTGTAATTTCCTGCTATTAAATTCAGATAAGACTGAAGTCATTCTTGTTGGTCCAAAAAACCTTAGAAATTCCTTTCCAAATCAAACTTTCAGTTTGGATGCGGTTACTCTTTCTCTTAATAGCTCTGTGAGGAACCTTGGAGTTATTTTTGATCAGGATTTGTCCTTCAATTCACATATTAAATCTGTTTCTAAGACTGCCTTCCATCATTTGCGTAATATTGCCAAGATTAGGAGCATCTTGTCTCAGAGTGATGCTGAGAAACTGATCCACGCTTTTGTTAGCTCGAGATTAGATTATTGTAATTCTTTATTATCAGGCTGTCCTAAAACATCTTTAAAAAGTCTTCAGCTGATCCAAAATGCTGCAGCAAGAGTTTTAACAGGTACTAGAGAGAGAGCTCATATCTCTCCGGTTCTGGCCTCCCTTCATTGGCTTCCCATAGAGTTTAGAATTAAGTTTAAAATCCTTCTTCTTACTTACAAAGCTCTAAACAATCAGGCTCCTTTTTATTTAAAAGATCTGATTCTACCGTATTATCCTAACAGAGCACTACGCTCCCAAAATGCAGGATTACTTGTAATACCTAGAATCTCCAAAAGTACAATGGGAGGCAGAGCCTTCAGTTATCAAGCTCCTCTCCTGTGGAATCAGCTGCCAATCTGGATTCGGGAGTCAGACTCGATCTCTGTTTTTAAGAATAGGGCTAAAACCTACCTTTTTGATATAGCCTACAATTAGGGAGGGATCATGTGTTTCTGAACCCTCCCTTAGTTATGCTGCTAATAGGTTTAGTCAGCCGGGGGACCTCCAGTAATGCACTGAGCCTCACTCCTTTTCTCACTCTCAATGAAATATTTTTTTTGCTGGTCATTAATATTTCATACCTGTCAAGGCATACCTCATGCCTCCCTTATTGGGGGGGCCTTCACACCTGTACTGACCTCATGCCTCCCTTATTGGGGGGGCTTTCACGCCTGTACTGAGTACTTAAAAACTGTATTTATCGGCAGATGAAAGAAAACTGAAGCAAAAAAACCCCCAAAAAAACAAAAAAACAAAAACCAGACAGCAACTGCAACATGAACTATTTCAAATTCATTCATTTATGCTGCCAATGCTGAAACAAAAGCAGAATGGATTTTTTGTTTCATAAGTTAAGTATCAGAAATAATTCTCTTTGGAAATTGTGTTAATAATAATAACAATGAAAATATCAATCTTATTCAGCCCTTTCAATATAATGCTATACATTCAGATGTACATTCTGCCTGGGGTTTCTTCCTGTTAAAAGGGAGTTTTTCCTCTCCACCGTCACCAAGTGCTTGGTCACAGGGGATCGCCTGATTGCTGGGGTCTTTCTGCAACTGTGGGGGTTCCCCCTATAGTTGATAGTGCTATGAGATGACTGTTGTTGTGAAATGGCGCTATATAAATAAAGTTGAATTGAATTGAATTGAATGTAAAGCAAAGTTCCAAGATACAAAATAACAGTACACTATAGGGGATTTGGGCTACCTCTAAGCATGTTTGTTAAGATTTTAAAGCATTTTTTTTTGTTATATTTAGGTAATATTTGAAGGTGAATAATACTGCCCATACCTGAAAACATCTGGAAATTTCTCCTTCAGCCTGGAAAGGTCTCGACCCACCATCGTGTTGCAATTGTCCGAACCAAAGCCCACAACATTCTGCCATGGAATATTGTGCAATCTAAAATAAATAAATAAATGGTGACGGTGAAGGAGAACGGTGACGTCCAGTCCCTCGATGTCCCTTTTCTTCAAGCTTTGTTTACTTCGCCGGTGGCGCGCTGCAAGAAGCCATTTTGAAACTCACAAAAACACTGCTTAGGTGCGCTTGTGGAGGATTGAAATAAGTGCAGGCGGACGCTGAGCGCACTGCCAGCCCTGTACGCTATGGGGGTCACACACGAGGTGTTCCTCCACACTCTCAATAATTTTTTTTCCTGTATATTTTTCTTTTTGGCGTACAGAAATGGCAATACGCCTGTATTTGCTAAAATTGCATTTTCCCCATATTAAAATACGGCGAAACCGTATCACTTGACAGGTATGATATTTGTTTGTTCTCTCCCATAGACTGAGTCCCCATCGTGCTGTTTGCTCTCTACATGTCTGTTCTTTTCTTCTTCTCTATCCCCTCACCCCCCAGCCAGTCGCAGCAGATGACTGCCCCTCCCTGAGCCTGGTTCTGCTGGAGGTTTCTTCCTGTTAAAAGGGAGTTTTTCCTCTCCACCGTCGCCAAGTGCTTGCTCACAGGGGATCACCTGATTGCTGGGGTCTTTCTGCAACTGTGGGGGTCCCCCCTACAGTTGATAGTGCTATGAGATGACTGTTGTTGTGAAATGGCGCTATATACACTACCGTTCAAAAGTTTGGGGTCACCCAGACAATTATTTTGTGTTTTCCATGAAAAGTCACACTTATTTACCACCATGAGTTGTAAAATGAATAGAAAATATAGTCAAGACATTGACAAGGTTAGAAATAATGATTTGTATTTGAAATAATAATTTTTTTCCAGATATTCAACCTGCTCAAAGGAATGTCAGTTTTATAGCTTCTCTAACCAGCTAAACTGTTTTCAGCTGTGCTAACATGATTGCGCAAGGGTTTTCTAATCATCCATTAGCCTTCTGAAGCAATGAGCAAACACATTGTACCATTAGAACACTGGAGTGATAGTTGCTGGAACTGGGCCTCTATACACCTATGTAGATATTGCACCAAAAACCAGACATTTGCAGCTAGAATAGTCATTTACCACATTAGCAATGTATATTAGATGTTAGAGTGTATTTCTGATTAGTTTAAAGTTATCTTCATTGAAAAAAACAGTGCTTTTCTTTCAAAAATAAGGAGATTTCTAAGTGACCCCAAACTTTTGAACGGTAGTGTAAATAAAGTTGAATTGAATTGAATTGAAGTGATTATCAGAACATCGGCAGATAGCCGGTAGTTAGTAGTTAGCATACTAGCGATTTAGCCCACTTTGCTAGCTTTTCTTTGCATTTTCAGATGAAACAAAGAGTCCATCACCACAAAGGTATTGAGGTTTGTTAATCAAGACAATAAGTCAAACTCTAGCACTGACTATTTTTTTAAAACAGATGTCAAATAGCTTTATGAGCTTAATGACATAGATACAAGTTTAGACTTTTTAAAGCGTTTTAAAGCGTCTTTGAGTATTTAGAAAAGCGCTATATAAGTCTGATGTATTATTATTATTATTATTATTATTAGATGGATAGTTTTTTTCCAAAGGGTGGGACTTCCGGGCCATGGATGTATAATTTCTTGTCAAACAGTGCCTCACTGTGGAAATTAAGATGCCCAAAACAGTACTTGCAATTGTCAGAGAGTTGACAGTAAATTACTGTTAGTAATTAATGGTTACATGAACACCTTTGAAGAGAAGTGATACATGTCCAGTGAAGTTGGAGTGCAATTATTGTGGAATATACAGTAGTAACTCATGGAATCCCTATTGTCCAATCAAATTGCTTGGTTGGAACTAACTGTTGCACAATTGTATTTGTTCTCTACTGCCTTTGCTGCAGATGTGCATATTTATTATTTAAAAGGCGGTAGAATTGGCTGCATGTTAACCATCTACAACAGCTTCAGTTCCTTGCATGTTCATATTAATTGCATTAATCCAGAATCCAGAATTAAAATTGGTTTAATCATGTACAGTCATGTGAAAAAATTAGGACACCCTGTATAAGCCTGTTTTTTTAAAAAAATTTTTTTTTTTTTTTTTTACATATTTGGACCTATGGATATTTAATATCAGTGTTAAAAATACTGGGAGATTCATGTAATACAGCTAAACAATTAAAAATTAATTAAAGACTTTTTTCAAATTTTCTGTAAAATGTAATTAACAAATAGTGAGAAATAAATTAGGAGATCCCCCATCTTTTTTAGGACACTCCCACATTCATTCCCACTTAAAATGGATGAAATAAATGTTTAAAAAAATGCAAATAAAAACAAAAACAAGGTTAGACATAGATATGTAACCATTTATTAATAAAGAACTGAATATTTAATGTGGTGTCCTAATTTTTTCACATGACTGTACATATAAACCTGGGCCATGTTTACATGCACACAAATAAAACAATTATATTTGGCTTTCTAGAGTTATCCAACTATTCATGTAGTCATGTAAACAGAATAATCAGATAAAGACCACCATCAGGTTATGAAAATCCCATTGCCAAGTAGTTTACTGTCCAATAATCATATTATTCAGTGCATTTAAACATGCCAAATTGGATTATTACCATTATTATTATTATTATTGTGACCATATAACCGAGTTATTGTCATCATTGATGTTCATTCCCCCACTCACAGAAGGAAGTGGGAAAAGGGATTTGTGATCTGCTTATCAAGCTATTTGCATAACTACAATGGTAAGTAACAGCTAGGCATAGTTAGCACCATGCTAACTATAGCGTTGCGCTTATTTACAATTAGGGCTGGGCAATTAAGTGCATAGAACCGAAAACCATGATTTGGGGTGCAATCCGACCTAACTTTGTTCATTTTGCTTTTTTTCCTGTTTCTCCTCTTCCTGTTGTGTGCATGGGTATAGAGAGCTTTTCCTGGAATTTCCCCATTGTGGGACTAATAAAGGCTTATCTTATCTTATCTTATCTTATCTTATCTTATCTTCATGTACTTCCCTTTTAAGATATGCCAGAGGAGTTATGTGTGCTGCAATGTACTTCAACACCCCAGACGCAGTGCACTTTTAATGCTGTTTGGAAGCAGTAGAACACTGTAGAAAAAAGTAAAAAGGCTTGTAATGAAAAGAAATATGTTCTCTGTCCACATAGTATGTGATAATTGACTCTTCATTTCATGTGAAGATGCCAAGAAAAAGCGAAGTGCCTGGAAAATGACACATACTGAAGCGAAGTCACTCAGCTTCTGACAGCTATCTGTGCCATCTCAACAGTCTTTTTGGATGAGCATAACAGACAAGATAAGGATGCCATTGTGAGTCACATGACCCATATGGTATGCAAACACACTGACTTCAACACTGGACTCTATTTAATTTGTGTTTGAAATGAGAATAGACTTATTCTATTATGCTGATTTACTCCACATTTCAATGATTTGATACCACACTGTTGTGTAATATTGCTTAATTAAAAGCTTTGTCAATGAACTATAAGGGAGAAGAAAGGAGGAAAAAATATGATCAATAAACAGTCATGCTGACTTAAGGTGAAATTGTCCAGCCCTATTTACAATGTTAGCTTTTTTCTATATGAAGCTCAAATTGCGCTCTAACTGAACTTTCTGCCCATTTGCCCCTCTTACAGTTTCAGTCTGAATCCCCAGGAACATCAGATACTGGGTTATAAAGTAAAAAGTTTGTTGACTTATCAATCCTAGCTTCATCATATGCCTGTCATGAATCTGGGTTTGGTTCTCAAACCCAGTGCTACTTATTGTCATGCTTTGCCCTGTTTTCCTCCTGACAGCTTGGGCACACCCCCTCCTCCTGTCAAGTGCCATCAGCTGCACTGTCACGGGTGTTCATACACACACACACACACACACACACACACACACACACTCGCTCCATTCATTCCCATCCACACACTCATACACGCTCTCTTTCGCACCTGGTGCAATCAAGTTCAGCTCACACCTTCACGCGCTGGCAATCTCTTTCCTCGTTAGCCTCAGGAGTATTTGTTTGCTGCTTTGGGGGAAAGAGATTGTTGGGGCATTCATCCCCATACACGGCAGCTAGCTTGCCTCGTATGTGCCCATCACCTTTGTTGTTGTCCAGCCCGTCTCTGCTATTCCGGTTATTCCCTTGGAGTTTCGGCTGGCTCAGCTCCTCTTCCTTATTCTCCAGATTGCACGGTTTGCCCCAGTATTGCTCCAGCTTTGTAAGTGTCATTTTCGCCTTCCCTCTCGTGTTTAGCAGCCCTGCAGCACTAGGCTGATCACCTTTCCTTTTTGTGCATATTGCAGCCTTGCAGCACTAGGCTCCGTATTGACCAGGCTGTAGAGCATTCGGCAGGCGCCCTGTATGTCTGGTGGCCTTAATTCCATCGTCTCATCTCTCTGTTTGTTGTGGTTGAACTGAACTGTAAACTTTGTGGTGAACTTTAATAAACATGGCACTCTCTACTCCCGCGATTGGGTTTTTCATTCTCCCCCTTGTGCACTGTGTCATGGTGCACGGGGGTTTGTGACAATGCCCAAACTATGAGGCTTCTCCATCCTCCTCATAGATCTGTGGCACAATCCTCTGTTCTTCCATATACTGATCTTTGGTAGAAAATGTGAGCGGGACAAAGGTGCAGAAAGTTCAGTTAGCCTACTACAGCAGAATAGGCTATGGATAGTTCCATACTTGTGTGGCAGTTATCCCTGATGTTTTATTTTTTCCAAAAGGCTGGTGTGGAAGTACTTTCAAATCATTATGCCTGTTGTCATTTTTAAAACAATCGTGGATTAAACGGGTGGTACATTAAAGCCCAGGCTCGGCCGGTTTCTCTCCATTAACGATTTAAAAGGGGGATGTCAAATGTAAATATTTCAGCCAAGTTTACAGGACGTCTGCAACATGTCTGAATGACCAGACTTCAAACCCTCAAAGTCTTCCTCAAACAAGAGTAAATCTGTCTCCTTTTCTTCTTTTTTTTGCCTTTCTTTTCTCCTCACTTTTCCTCCCTCCATGACAAACACCACATAATGATTTTGGGTATCTGTTAGATCAAGCAGGGTTTTGCCAGCAGCTGTGTGGTGGTTGCAAGGTTGCCAAACCAAACAGAGGGGGGCTCCTGAAGTCACCTCTGGCCAAACATACACCTAATCCCCCCCCCCCCCCCCACACACACACACAAGTACTGGCCAGAGAGCAACTCTCAAAATGCAAAAGACAGTTTAAAAATAGACAGAGGAGGAGGGGACAAAGGTCAAATCGACAGAGGGATTTAAGGCCTTATCATTATCACGGAACGGCAGAAAGGAGTTGCAGTCCTGAGAAAGTGCCTACTGGAGCTGGAGCAATGACTGGAGGTGGAGAGATGAAGTAGATGTTTAGCACAGATCAAAATTTGGGAGTTACTGAGACCTTTTGAAAAGTCAATATCCCATCTGAATCTTTGTGGCCATGACACCATATGTATCAAGTATATGTGCTTCTTTGTTGTTTCCTTTAAAGTCTTCACACTTTCTTTAATTAACAGGATATAAGTCTAACCCACACATGTGGGCCAGATCTGATCCACAAACGAGCTCAGCCCTTAGGACTCTGAAAGGGTGGGGTGCTATTGTTACTGAATGAATACATCTAAATAGTATATTTTAATCAGTGTAATGTAACGTGACATCATATCAAGATTGCACCTACTTTGGATGCTTAAATCTAAACATAAAACTCATCTTTTGTCTTGGTTAGCACTGCGGCAGCACAGTTTACCCTTGGCCGGGGGATTGTGGGGATCATGGGATCGTGGGTTCGATCCCAGCCCCCGACCAACAGTGATCTGTGTGGAGTTTGCATGTTCTCCCCGTGTTGCGTGGGTTTACTCCGGGATTTCTCCGGTTTCCTCCCACATGCCAAAAACATGCATGTTAGGTTAATTGGCTGTTCTAAATTGTCCCTAGATATCTATTTCCTATAGGCCCTTAGAATAGAGGGTTAGTATTAATGAAAGCGCTTTGAGTGGTCTTTGTGACTAGAAAAGCGCTATATAAGTGCAGGTTAGTTAGTTAGTTAGTTAGTTTAGTGTTTTAGAAATCCAGTTCCACGTTTTTAAGTTATTGTTGTTTTGTAGGTCTATCATCAGTTTTTTTTTAAAATTCTCACTGTGTTTTTATATTTTTGTGCTCACTAGTGTTGGGCAGTGATTAAAATTCTTAATCGGGATTAATCTCCATGATTTTTGCCTTTATTCATGATTAATCAGAGTTAAAAGTGGCCCTTTTCCCAAATGTAATCTACCATGAACTTGTTTTTTTCCCAAGTTTTTCATACTCTTACTAACATGGAAGAGGACAAATATGCTTGCTTTCTGCAACTGCAGGTCCATTTTAAAGCTTTCAACATGTCAAAATGACAACGACCATCCAGAACATTCTCAAAAAACCCCAAACAAAACTCATTAAGTACAGCAGAAATACTGCATATGTGAAAACAACCAGCAACCACTTCAGCACCACCCCACCAGTTGTCACACCAGGTGCATCTCTCACCTCCCCCTTAAATGTGAGCTCCAGTAGTAGACAGTCCAGTACATTCTCCAGGGAGTAGACCCCCACAAGCAGAACTGATGGAAGCAGCACTCGCCCGGAGCCAGCCAGCCCCTTGGTTAGCCTTTAGTCAGCCCTCCCACATCTACTTTCTACAGCAGATGTGCCCTTCTCGGCTTCACTGCTTGGCTCGCGGAGCAGCTCCCATCTTCAAAGAGATGAACCACCCGAACAGCGCTGTCTACAAGTTGGTCCAGAGCCCCAGAACCGCCATCCATCCATCCAGCAGCAGCGGAGAATGCCCCCACTCCTCTCGCAGCAGCCGACCTTCAACAGTAACACATCCCGAGAGTTGGATTGTGCATTGATACAGTCCATATCGCCACATAGTATGACAGCGATACTCCAGCAAACTGATTTGAACACCCAGAATTAAACAAAATGAGGAGTTTATTCCTTATTTTGAGGCGTGCCATAGACTGTCCGACCGGAAACCGTACCTGGGTTCCTAAAGTTCCACTTTTTTAGTTTCCCCCCGCTATTTTCATCCCACAGCGATTAAAAAATAGTTGCTGTTAAAGGGGGTGTTGCGTTATTATGCAATAACGCGTTAATTTTCCCAGCATCAGTAATTATTTAATCTCAGTGCTATTATTATACAACACTTTTGCTAATATTGTTGCTTTAAATTAATAAACTGACTTGGCATGATGTTTTGTAGGTCATAAATAACCAATGAAGAGGTATCAGCTGCCAACGTGCTAATTTAAACACTGACACAGTATCTATGGGGATTTGCTTGCTGCTCATTGCATATTGAGAAAAAATACGTCCTGTATATAAAGTTATAAAAGTTCCCCACTTTTTCAACCCACACAGTTAAATAATAATTCATGCAGTTTAACAGTATTTATTGCAGGGCATTTCATATTTAATTATTTCATCCCATTTGGGTTGCTGCAATACAGCGGTACTGATGATAACACTGATATTAAAAATGTAGTAATTAATACTGTGTTGTACATTTGTAAATACTGTATGTACAGTTATACATTCAGTATTTCAAAAAAAAAAAAAAACACAAACACAGACAGCCAATAAACAAAGTTAAAGTTGAATTTGACTGAAAGGCAAGTTATTATTATTATTATTATTGACATTTTCTGCAGCTGTTGCTGCAAACATGATCACACCATTTCTGGCTACAGTAATTTGTAGTAAAATCTGATATCATGACAGCCCTACATCAAATACATGGCCTCCAAACTCCAAACTGCATTACAAACATTTATAGCCAACAAGCTACATCAACCTTACAGAAAATCTGTGCCTAATCTTTGATAACCCGCATATGCTTTCATTAATTACATGTCAATTACAGTATAATACAATACATGCACCTAATAATGTGTCTATGTAGAAATTCAATATGGAGATATTTAAAGGAAGATTCCTTCCTATCTGACTAAATAGTTGGAGTAATTACATATTTACCACAACAGCTGCTAAGTCTTAATGTCTGAGAGAAACTTTAGATGATGTGACGGAAATAAAGCAGCCTGAAAAACAAGAAAAGCAGCCAAGTTTTTTTTTAAAATAGTCAAAAAAATTTTACATTATCAATATCTTTGAAAATACGTGCTGTATTCCATGCATTTTTATGCAGGTTAAGATCTGAGTTAATACTGCACACATCAGAATTTCCATTTTTGTTGGTGTAGAATCAGAAACCTTAAAATAGCTCAGAATGATGACATTTTAAAGCAGACTGATTTAGGAGACACTTTGGGAAATGTAAATGGTGATGTCAAAGTTGGATGAATCAAAGGTGGGAGGCAAATCCGCTTTAATAACAGGTTTTACAGACTGATCTACCAGAGGCAAAGATCACAGCTGCATAGCTAAAGCAAAATAGCAACGCTGTACTGTATGTTATAATGAATGCATTTCTCTGTAGTGTGCAAAGATCAGTGACACTGCATCATTGGCAAAGCTCCGTACGGGCAGCACTTGCACACAGGGTGGTTCAGACCAAATCTACTTCTTACACTGGCTTTGATGCTGTAAAATATGTTGGAAATCCTTTAGCATTTGTGTGCAGGTGAATTTCTGTATTTATCAGGACAATTATGTTGGAAAAGTGTGGAGCTCACCGTCCAATGTGAAGCCAGCAGGTCAAGTTTGGACCTCATTCCCTTTCTTTCAAAAGTTCATGTACATTCTTTCCCCTTATTATAAACCAGGGGTTCACAATTTTTCCCCATGCCCCGCCCCCCGCCAGGTTGTGTCCCAGACAACTCAGACACTAAAGAATAAAGTCATTCATGACACAGATCTTTATATGCATAGTGGTGTCTGTTTTAATCACGTCATCGCCTTTAATTGCAATTAATCACGCTGGGCGAGTTCATAGCGTTATCATATGAAGCCTGATTAAAACTATTATTTTGTCATTGGCAGCATATGGGTGAGAGAGAGCACTGTAGAGCTAATCATCATGTGATTAATTATGCTTAATGTGACTGATGTGATTAATGTGATTAATTGCGATTAAAACGGACACACTCATTTTAATTTGTCTTTACTGGGTGTATGCAGACTTTTACAAATGAAATCAGGTGTGTTATTGCCATTTGTCATTCATCATACACAAATATAATTTTTTACAACCTCAGCAGCCAAAGTTTCACAGCCCACTTGTGACGTCTGGCGAAACTCTGGGGTGCACCCGGACTTCTAGTTCTGAACCACTTTATTAATGCATTGTAGACACAATCTTGTGATACGCTGAGTATTGCATTATCATATATTGCATCCCAGTCTTTGTCTTGCTCAACTCCCGGCTAGATCTCGGATGTCACGTCTTTGCTGTGCTGACCTAACCAAACAGTGTGCATCTAGCACCACCTAGTGGACTGAAAAGTAAACAGTTTTTTTATTACTCTGGTACCTAAATAGGCAAGTTTGTGTTTGCAACATTCATTAATAATTCTTAATAAAGTATCACAATACTAGTGCCTCTGTGTCAAAAAAGTAACACCATCACAAAGTGTCGCATCGCAATACTATGATCCGCAGAATTTTTCCACACCCCTTAGATGCAGCATTCCAATACTTATTTACCGAAAATGATGCTATTCTCTTGGCCTCAATTAATTGTACTGTTTTAAATCTAAATAGGATTGTTCCCATATTGTGATATTTACAAAAACTGCAATAATTAAAATTGGTAATTGGAATGGCGTTAATAACAATATGCAAGAAATATAGTGTCCGTCTAACATCTGGCTTCATTTTTATGCAATTCATTGAGAGCAATTGTACATTTGTATTAGTAGGCAGTTACTTACTTAAAATTAAAGATAAAATTTTCACATTGTGTACATATCATGTTAACCTTAACACAATATTCCAGGCTATGATAATGTCATCAAAATCTGATATTGTGACTGTCCATAAACTAAGTAAATAAATTATTTAAAAAATGAATCAATAATTACATAATAATAATAATAATATACTGTTAATAAAATATAGTTGGTAATGTAATTTTAATATGTTTACTTTGTGTTTTAGATTAAGAATGTTTTTTTTAAGCATTCAAATGTAATCCAGCATATAAAATGTACACATTAACATTTATTCTTACTGTCTGCATTAACTTTTTGCACTTCTTGGAAGTAATGTAGACACCACTGCTTTAAAATTAAAATGAGGCGTAAAAGAAGTATGATAGTCCAGATTTTCAATGGCTGGCATGCAATCTTTTATTCATATTTGCATAATTAAAGCTTTACACGTTTACTCACTGCCTTGGTAAGACACTGAGATGCATTTAAATGTTCAGGATTACACCGAGCACGTTATGGTAAGGTTCACCAATACCTGTGTTACACGGATGCCTTCAGAGTGAAAAAGCACACCGCGAATCAGCGAAGGTGGATTCAGCCCAAAACCTGCTCAGCATCAATCAGGGTTTTTTCCTCCCTGATGACAGTGAAATCCACTCAGATCCATGATGGTGAAGCTGCTGCAGGGATCAAGTCCAACAAATGGAGGAATTTGATTAAAACTGTCTGGTTTTGTACCCGGCGAGCTAAACTGACCACAGCCATGTTAAATCAAATCTTACCGGCATGCTGTCATGTCTCCCTCTCCCTCTTTTTTAATGAAATGGACCCATGGTAATTCTGCACACCTTCATCACACCAGGAGCGCTTAGCAGTCGGTTTATTATCACCTTGTTGTAGCTTAGCGTGTGTACAGACACAGTATACAAAGTTATTACAGACATGAAAGCACTTAAGCCCGCCAAAGGAAAAAGGGTGTTCAGAGGCTTGATACCAAAAATCTCAGTTATTTCAGGGGGAGTTTAGGGCTTTATTGTTAGCTTTTGGTCGCAAAGCTGGAGTCGGAGATGCTTTAAAAGTAAAACTCCAAAGCTGACCTTTAGGCCTCAATCAAAAACAGACCTTTTTGTTCAAAAAAAAAAAAAAAAGATGAAGGAGGGAAGAAGGAGGGGAAGAATTTACCAGCCTTTTAGGAAGGAAAAAAAATGAGTTGGCTCTACTTATGGAAAGAAGACAAGAAGAGTAAAAGTCTGCAGAAAAGAGTCAGGTGAGCTGCTGGAGATTTAAACCTCTGACAGCAGAAAAGGTTGAGTTCTCAGGGAAGATAACTAGATAAGATTAAACTAGAAGTGAGCAGTAACTAGTTGCTTTGACTCGAGTCCATGAACTCCAGCACCTTTCTCACAAGGCGGTACTTGGGAGAGTAATTTTATCCCAGGATACTTTAAACTCTTGAGTACAATTTCAAAAATTGTACTTTAACTTTTACATCTGGTCTCACTCAGAGTAGCATCTGATTTCACTGATCAGGGCTGAAATCACTGCTCTTCTCTTCTGCTACAGCAAATATTTAATTTATCACTGTTTCTGTATACAGTTTAGATTAAATTAAAGTGTACACGTGAAAAGTCTTGTTTGATGTAAACATATATCTTAGAGGAAACATGCAGATTTATAAGGGAAAAAAATGAGTAGATTTATTAGAAAACTGTTAAATATGAGAAAAATAAAAAAAATAAGAAAAGTCACAATTTAATGGGAAAAAAGCCACACAAATTGTTGCCAGTATAGTTGGTACTCAAGCACTTTTTATAGATTTACTTGAGCATTTGTTGTGATTACTACTACTTAATATTATAAGGTAATGTCAGAGGTACGTATAGCATTTAATCAAGTAACTTTTTCAAAAAAATTATACTTTTATGAGTAGTTTTATTATTTTTTACTGTTCCTCATGTACTCAAGTACATTTGATCATACTCTTGAGTAACTTTTGACTTCACAGATTTGAAATTCATGGGTCAGTTATTTCTCACCAGATTTACTTCTGAAATTGCATTGTATTGTAAATGGTATTTATATTCTGTCTGAGGAAATTTTTGATTTATTATATTTAAATCTAACACATCTAAGAGGAAACCTCAGAAAATGCAGCTTTACTATTAAAAGATTTGCAAATCTGCAGGAACAGGTTAGAAATTTATGATTTACAAGATGTCATAAACTTAAAAGAAAAAAAAATGCACATTTCTGATCAGGGACATGTACAAGAGCAAAATTACAAGGGGGAAAAAAAGTGAATTTACAAGACAAAAGCTACAAATTCATGAGAAGAGTAGCAAATTTATTAAGAAAAAAGTCACATGTACCTTAACTGAAAATGTGTAATAAAACAGAAAATGCATTAAAAAGATGTATGAAATCCATGAGGAAAATGTAATTTTTAGAAAGTGTAAAAAATTACAAACATTTACAAGACAAAATCTCAATTTTTTTTAAAAATAAAAAATGTCAACTGAAGGGCACAAGGGAGGAAAATATTGATGAAAAGTCACAAATTTGGAAGAAAAAATGTTTGAATTTATGACACAAAAGTCACAAAATTCAAGAAAAAGGTAAATCCAGCCTCAAATTTTCAGATTCCCCAAATTTAGTCAAAAACAAAGAAAGAAGACAAATCGTCACAAAAAAATGACAACAAAAATGCAGCTGAAAACGTTCCAAAAATGACATATAAAACTTCCAAATTTACAAAAAAAAAAAAGAGAAATAAATTTACAAAACATGCACAATTCAGAGAAAAAATAAAACGATTTACTCTGGTGTAATATCACCAATTATAAAGGTTACTAGAATAAAAGGCACAATATCCCCTCTAGAGAGGCAGCTCAGACAAAGACAGCAAATGGGCTGCTGCCCAGGCAACAACAGCTCGTACCTGTGCGCGTCCCCGTTTTGGAGTAAAAACTTGCATCAAAATTGTAACAAATTTGAAAAGAAAAACTTTATTGTCGAATCCATGCATACACTCACAAGGACGACTGAGTGTGTCTTCTTTATTTTTAAATAAGTAAATGTTCATGCCACCGCGCCACTTAGTTTAATTACACTAAACCAACTTAAATACACGCACGCACGCACGCGCCCACTCGGTTAATTTCCACTGAGCCTGTTCACTTCCACACGCAGTCTGGGTGTTTCTTCCAGTCTGCCCTCAGACTCTTTAACTTTTCCACACCAGCCTTCAGTTGCTCCTTTTAATTGCGAGTCGCTGTTTAAAAAAAAAATAAAATAAAAAATCTGAGAATTTTTCTGCGCACAAAAACAACGATCGGCGCAGTTCTGTGCGCGGCTTCATTCATTTTACCGTCGCACGTGAACCCCCCCCCCCCCCCAAAAAAAAGAAAAAAAAAGAAAAGAGAAAAGCCGCAGCGACGCTGAAGCGGATTAAACCTTATGAGCTCATTTGCTCGGAATAAAAATGGTTTTTGCAGAAACGATTCTAACATGCAGAGAGAATAAAAACGAGACTCGCTGACATTTCCATGCCGCTCGTTAATATTCGGTTAAATCCGGCGAGATTAAGAAGACTGGAATCACGAAGAAAAAAAAAAAAACAACAACTTTTACGAGACGTTTTCTATTTAACTGGAGAAGACCTCAGTGTTTAGATTAAATTTAGATCCAAGTTTAGATAAAATAACGGGAATTAAGACTGGGATAAAAGTCGAAAAAATAAGAAGGGAAACAAGAAATATCAACATATCCAGAGGCATTAAGACACAACGAATTTATTTGTTCATTTATTCATTCATTCATTTAAATCGCAACTAATTAAAACCGTGTAAAACGATATAATTGGAGTTTTTATCCAAAGAGGTTTTATAGAGAAACAACGTGAAACACCATTAAAGAGATCAAAATGACTAAATGAGTAAGTGCGAATAAACAGACTGGGTGAGCAAAGTTAATAATAGACAAATGAATAAAAGGAATTTACCGGGATAGATGACAAAAATAAATACATGGTGAGCATAAAAATTCATGGCGATTTATGATTATTGAGCAGCAACGTGCACAGACACTGATGAGGGGCTGTGTTGCCCTGCCCTGAAAAATAAGAGCAAAACTACCAGGAGAAAACATGCAGATTTAAAAGACAAAACTTACAATTTCGTGTAAAAATGCAAAATTATGATGAAAAGAGACACATAGTCACATATACTCTAAAAATACATTGATTTCATGAGAACAAAGAAAAAAAAAACCTGATGTCACAAAACTGAAAGCAAAAAGTGACACATTTAAAAGTCTTCAAAGAAAAAGTATCAGCAGAAGACGTAAGGGAAAACTTTTTTAGGACAAGCTGCAAAACTGGAAGAAAAAATGGGAATTTTTGACAGAAAGTCAGAAAGTCAAGGAAAAAAGTACATTTATGAGTGAAAACCCCCCCCAATCCCCCCCCCCAATTTTTCTTTAATTAAAAAAACAAAGAAATGAGAAAAAAAATCAAACATGATTTAATTCATGAATGTTCCAAAATCACATAAAACTGCAAATTTACATGGAAAAACTACAATTAATGCAAACTTCAGAGAAAAAAGAAATTTATAATTAAAATGTTTCAGATTTACTGTAATACAGTGCAAATACCGGGTACTAAGAGAGCTTATACCTCTGCCAAGGCCCATCTTGCAGTGTTAAAAGAAAGTGAAAAAGTGAACCAGAATCTGTATCCTGACCCGGATCACCTCCAAAATCTAATGATTTCATCCGTCGCCCAAGGGACACCTCTGGTGAGAATTTGATCAAAATCCGTCCAGTAGTTTTTGTGTAATGCTGCTAACAAACAAACAAGTAAACAAACATGAAAACATGGTGGTGATAATAAGAATAAAGTCTGAAAGTTACAAGAAAAATGAGGGAAGAAAGAAAAAAACTGCAAATTTACTAATAAAGTGACAAGTTTATGAGAAAAGAATGCACAATTGTTATTTATTTAAATTATTATTGTGTTTTCCCCTCAGAGAATGATGGCAAATGGGCTGTTGCCCGGGCAACAATAGGGGGATGCATGTTTCCATTCACATTTTATTCTGTCACTTTTCCTTAATAAATGTCCGCTCTCTATCCTTAGATGATCAAAGCCAAAGTAAAAACAAAATATTTTGCAAACATAAATTTTCCCCTTATGCAGCACGGCATGCAGCCCTCTTCTATGGCAGAAGCAGACTTACCAACATAAAAGAAACAAAACCAACAGAAAACCAATACTCAGAAAAGCAGAACACAAAAAATAAAAAAGGGGGAAGTTCCCACAATGCGCCACATGGACGTGGGGCATTTGGAGATGAAACTGTGTGGCTGCTTGGTTCTCACACAAAGAACAGAGAGAAACGGAGAGATTAGGCTGGGAAAACAAGGAACCAAGAAGATAAAACAAAGCCCCGAAAATATCAGAAGCCATCCTCTGACGGGAGACAGAGGGGAGGCTGCAAGCGTCACCTGATCTGAGGGACCCGGATCTGTTTCAGCCTGCAGACCCTGAACCCCTGCTGAGCACGCCCGGACCGTCAGCTGCGCGCGTGTGAGTGCGCGAGCGTGGAGGTGCCACCACGCTGGGCTCTTAACTTTTAGATGCTCACGTGTGCAATTAGATCCTAATGGGTCTATTTTGTCGCAGAGCCACACATTTTTACATTTTGAAACCGGAAACACGCAGTGCATTCTGGGAACCGGTTTGTCCCAGGCATCCCATACTTGGCAATTTAGTAATTTAAAAAAAATACACATTCGAAATTGATTCTAACAGACCATGAATGATTCTGTAAAGCGCAGCACTGAGAAATGCAGAGGTGGAGGAAGCATCTAGACACTGTACTCATGTAAAAGTAGTGTTACCTTAGAATATGTTTTATTCGTGTAAAAGAAAAGGCAAGAAAAAAAACTTACTCTCACCAGTAAGTAGTTTTCTCTTTGTGATATTTTTCTTCCACATATTTTAAGCTTTTTGCTTGTAAATCTGAAACTTTTTTTTTTGCAAATATTGTCATTTTTTTCTGCAAATTAGCAGTTTTTTTATTTCTTATACATTTCCACCATTTGTGTTAAATTTGTGCTTTTCAAAAATGAATTTGCAACTTTACTCGCACCAGTTTGTAAGGTTTTCTCTTAAACAAATTAGTCTGAGGAAAATATAATATAAGCTGCTAATATCTACCCCCCTAATGAAATCCAAATTATATAATGAAACAGTGAACATGAAGATGTAGAACAAGTTATAAACCAGAAGTTGTGTTAACTGAAAATTGTCTTTCATTGACAGATTTTTTTTTTTCCCAGCAGTGACAGAAAAATCCTAGAGCTGTCTGTCATTTTGACAGATTACGCTGACAGTGATCTAATTAAAATCAATTAAAATGGGAATAATAGTAGATTATGACAGAATTTTTACAGCCCTGCCTGTCAGAATGATAGATGATGAGAAAGTGCAGCTCAAACTCTGGCATAAAGAAACATATTTCTAAGCATCTTTCAAAAGTAATCAAATAAAACAACCAAATGTTCTTGAATTAAAAACACTCAAGTGAGAGGGAAAAGTCTTCTGCTGCAAAGCTACTCAGCACAGCTACATCCTTGTGAAACACTGCATACACATGAATGACTGCAGCGAGGTACTACCCACCTCTGGGGATAATATGTTATGAAATCACCTCTTAGCATTAAAGATTCACAGAATGGTTTGCAGCACTTTCTTTTTTTTTGGGGGGGGGGGATCACTGCATGAATAAACAGAAGAATGCAGATGACACAATCAGACATTAAACTGACGCTTAAGCCCCTGCAAGGTTGGGACACAGTTTTGCCTCCAAACAGGCAGACAGAGTGCTTTAATGCTCTGCACTGTGTGTCTGTGTGTGTGTGTATATATATATATTTTATAGTAATACGTACATATGTTTATTAGCTGCTCTTGCTTGCTTGTTTTTTTTTTTTTTCTTGCCTTCTGATTGTTGCTCTGAGTGTTGCTATCCCTGTGCTGTTGCAATCCTGGAATTTCCCCGTTGTGGGACTAATAAAGGCTTATCTTATCTTATCTTATCTTAATAACAGAGTCCTTACAGGCTTATAAACCCTAGCATGCCGCTCACACACACACACACACACACACACACACACACGCATGCACGCATGCACGCAGAGGCTCCTATAGGAAGCTTGTGCAGCACATGTGGGGGTCAACGCCACGGGGCCCCACGTAAGGCCTCGACTGAGCCGAGCTGATCTTTTCGGGCATTAAAGTCTCACCCTGAATCCTTTTATATTCTTCAACAATTAGCCCTCGATTAAGGTGTCAGTTATGAATTAATTCAGCTGAAGCATGCTAGTGCTTAATGAGATTTCAGGCCACATCATTAGCTTGCGCTTTTGGGCAGACGGAGAAAACGTGGGCAGAAACCTCTGCCACGCTCTTTACGAAATGTATTTACAGACTTGTCTAAAAATCAAAATCGTTCACGACTTTAAAACCTTTTCATCTTTTGTTAAGATAAACCCGAGACTTTTGGATCCTTATGCTTGGTATTTGAGCTTTGGGATTCCGGCAGGTCACCCACCACAGGAAAAAAAAAAAAGTGTCTTTATACACTTGAGGCTGAAGGACCTTCGTAATCACACCACGTGGGTCACTTATCCCTTGGACCACATCTGCCATTTGTTCCACTTTTCGGTGAGAAAAAAAAATCAGCCCCAGCAGCATAATTGCAAGCAAGTGTTGCACTGTGCTGTTTATCCAAAGTTCACGAGTTTCCAGAACACGTTTCCGAGTCTCGGTGGCAGAGCAAAGCGTTCGGTGTGTCCGACCAAGTCGGCGCCTTAAGATCACAGCTGCTGCAGAGCCGAGGGGGAGGCAGCCGGCTAATGCAGCCAATTAAAGTCTAATCCAGCGATGAAGCATTGTCTCTGGAAGATAACAGGACTGCTGAGCGGCACTGCTAATGACAAAGGAGAGGTGGAGATCACGGCTGGATAAATATGAACACCCTCGTCTTTATGGAGCGGGATGAAATGAAAACAGTGGGACGGTGAGAAAACAAAGGCAGACATGCCAGGAATGACGCTGCTATACAGTATACTGTAGAAATTATGCCCTTAATAGGGATGGGTAAGAATGGTTTCTGTAGAGTTAAAAACTTCAAACCTAGAATAAGAGACATATAAGACCTATCATACAGTTTAGGCTAGGGGCCTAGCAGAATGAAGCGCATACAACTGCATGTGTGCCGGCCTTGTCCAGGCACACCGGAGCAGAAAAGAGCATAAACTCACCTTAGGTTTGTTTGCTTAATGATCCGCCTCCAGTACTGCACGTCTGTCGGAAAGACCCGGATGTCTCTGCAATGTCGCCTGGGTGATTCGCTCTTAGGTGATACAGTGGAGATGAGTTGCTTCGACGACAATGAAATCCAGCTTTGCAGAAAACGCATATAACTTCTGTTTTGTCCAAAGAGCATTCTGGTACCTTTCGAAAGAGAACTTTCCATCTAAAAGTGTTTGGTTTTCCTTCTCCATCATTAGCACTAATGTACATAGCCACAGGAAGCAGTACATGTGACTACAAGCCAGCTTGGAGGTGCACTAATGCCACCAACTGGGCTGGAGTGTGGACAGGAGATAATGCAGGAAAATAACAGGAAGTGACATGAGATCTATAATTAATGTGTTAGTATTCCCAGTCCTAATATACAGGTATTTATACTATATCTTTCATTTATTTTTTGCATTTAACTGAAATTAATTTAAAAATATTTCAGAGTGACCATTTTATTTAGGCATTTGTTGTATTTTAATCTAAAATAGTAAAGTATTGTGTAACAGATTTTAACACATATGTCAGACAGTGATTTTTATTTCTTTTAGATCCAACAAGCAATAATCTAAAACAGAGATACAAGATGAATCTATTACAGATGCTGCACACTTGTTCATTTTTCATCACCTAGCACAATGTGTAAACGCACGCCAGCAGGCAACTTGCATCAGTGTGTAAAGTTACAACAGAAAGTAAAGTAAATGGGAAGAAAACTGCTGACTACATGGCCAACACACCTCAGAGAACCCTAATATGTAGATAATTCAGCTGACTTCCTGAGGATTTGGGGCTTACTGTCGTGAAGCTCATGACATAATGGCGTTTAGATGCATCATTAAGTTTACCTAAAACTTTTCCACACCTTCATATTGTTAGAAAAGTGCACAGCCAGCCATAGAGAGCTGCATTTAAACACAGAGCCTGCTACAAGAAATGTCACATACAGTATAATTCATAGACAGGTTGAAGTATACTGGTAAATGTAGAACTGAAGCTGCAGTGCCATGGTCAGAGGTGGCATGAGCTTTTAGAAAACTTTGACAGAAATAAATGTGATGTGATCTACAAGGAAAGATATTGTATGTTTGCAATATAGTTAGCTTGACGTGAAGGCTTCACTGATTGCATGAAGGAACATGCTATATGTCTTGGGCTTGCATTTTAATGTCAAAGTGAGTGTCGCTGAGCCAAAAACAAAACAAAAAAGAGGAGATGGAAGTAAAACATAGCGATCGTAGTCTGGATCTATAACAGCATTAACCTGGACGTTAACGTTTCCCAGAACTCCAACAACTACAATAGAGAGACTAAGTCGCGCCCCCTCTACTTCTGCAGATGGGACCTTAAATAGGAAAAATTCTCCATTGAAATGAATGGCAAGAGCAAAATTATCTCTTGATCCTGATCGAATTTTGCCTAAGTTATACATATGACGTTTGTCAATTTAAAAGATAATTTTCCACGTAAATAACGATGTAGGTTGTTATCTAACTGCTAAGGTATAAGGTTATGAAAATACGTAAATTAAAAGACTACAAACACAGAGGCAGGTACCTGACATCACGTGTTCAAAGCGCGCCCAGGGTGCTCTGGATTAGCTCCACCTCTCAAAATACAAAACAAAACCTTTGTGTTGTTTTTCTCCTCTTTGGATGCTTCTTTCATCGGTCAGGAAACAGGAGGTGAGGTTTTAGTGATAAAAAATTCGATCGGGATCAAAAGATAATTTCGCTCTTGCCATTCATTTCAATGGAGAATTTCTCCGACTTAGGCTTTGTGTCCACCAAACGTGTTTTTTTTCTCGACCAACTGCCCTAAATGTTTTTTTTCAGCACTCTGAAAAAAAAAGTCTGTGCCCTGTGTCCTAGCAACATTGTCACTCACAGCTCAGTACTTCTGCTTTTCCTGTGGTCAGACTTTCTACTTATTTTTTAATAGCAGTCTCTAAATAACAATGGGCAGGAATCGTATTCTGGCATTGGTAGTGGCTCTGAATGCAAAATATGATGACACAGAAAAGAAAACAGGAGTCTGGGTACAGACTGTACCGCGTCCTATGTCCCGCCCTTCTTTAATTCTGATTGGCTGCTTAGAAAGATCTGACATTGATGAGCTCAGCTGCAGTCTGAAAAGTTGAACTTTTTTCAGCCCTGAGCGCCCGACAAAAAGTGGCCACTACCGAGAGCGTTTCAGAGCTGAGGGCGCTCAGCGCTGTAGACACTGGACTACATAGAGAATGAACAGAAAATAGTCGCCCACAGCGGAAAAAACGCATTTGGTGGACACACAGCCTTAAGGTCCCATGTGTGGAAGTAGAGGGGGCATGACTTAAAGTGCTGATGACACGTTTTTAACATTTTTTAAACCCAAAAGTCATTGTCTATGATCAATGTAATATTTACAACACCACCTGCATAAACTAGTTATCATCAAAAAACCGCAGCCGCTGACTGGACTGTGGTGCCGTCCACCGAATTAAGGGCGGCACCCCAATGACATAATCGACAGAACGGACTCCGGTGTTGTTAACTAGAATGACAGCAGCTTTGTAGCTCACAGTTTCTCTGGTTTCTTGTTTTAATTTTTTTTTTTTTCCACAATATCTTTATTGAACCTTTTTTTTTTTTTTTTTTAACAAACATGATACAAACAATCAAACACTAACACTAAAGTACTACAAAAAAAAAAAAAATGCACTAAGAACACCAACAACCACCAACAAAATCAAGTCTTCAACAATGCTCCTCTGTTTAGTCTAGACAATCCAATACATAAGTATACATATTATGTTCACCAGTTTGGAATTTACAAGGTCCACACACATCATTCACCTTCTTCTTCAAGAGTTATGTTTAAATTTTTTACATAATCAATAAAAGGTCTCCATATATTCTCAAACACAATTTCCTTTGATTTTAGTATATATGTTATTCTTTCTAATGGAAGGTTTGTTAACATCTGTCTTAACCACTGAGTCACATCTGGTCTATGAGTCTTTTTCCATAATAGTGCAATACATTTTTTGGCATTAAGCAAACTGAGGTCTATGAATGTTCTTTCACTTTTATTAAAATTATGCTTTTCTGGGTACAGACCCAACAAAAACAGTTTAGGATTCAATATGATTTGTTTTGAGATTATTTTTTCAATTGTTACCCTCACCTCTTCCCAAAACATTCTTATTAATCTACATTCCCATAAACAATGAAATAGGGTTCCTTTACTTTCCATGCATTTTGTGCATGTATCTGGTATATTTTTGTTATATCTATTTAACTCCTCCGGTGTAACATACATCCGCATTAACCATTTGAAATGTATCAATTTAAGGCGTGCATTTATTGATTTGGTTTGAGCTTCTGTACAAGCCAATTCCCATTGTTCCTCTGAAATTTCAATTTGCAGATCTTCTTTCCAGTAGTTTAATCTTTTCAGTGAATTTTCACTTGAAGATAGTGTCAGTGAGTTATAAAACTCTGAAATAATACCCTTTCTTTTACTATCTTTCATCATCATTTTTTCCAAGGATGAATAAATAGGTCGAGTGAGAGCTTTATTTTGATTTGATCGAATAAAGTTTCTAAGTTGAAGATATTTAAAAAAATGTGTTCTATTGAGATTAAATTTGATCCTCAGCTCTTCAAAAGACATTATGTTATCTGCACATGGCAAATATAAATCCTGAATCTTTTGTATCCCTTTTAAATTCCATACTTTAAATACAGCGTCCGCTCTCCCTGGTTTAAAATATTGATTACCCCATATTGGACTAAATTGTGACAATAACTGTGGTTCTTTTAAATAGTTTTTAGCTTCACACCATATTTTGATCATATGCTTTACAAATGGATTTTTAACTTGTTTTTGTAATTTTTTTGCCGAATCTGAGTATATGAATATGGGAAGAGGTAAAGGTAAATTGTATGATTCCATTTCAGTCCAGTGAGGGAGATCATTTGATGAAAAATAATATGTCATAGACCTCAGTTGTGCCGACCAATAATACAACATAAAATTTGGACATTTCAGACCTCCACGATCAAATGGTAAATATAATAAAGACAAACGTAATCTAGCCCTCCTGTTGTTCCATATAAATTCCACTAACTTTTTTTTTATTCTTGAGAATAGATCTAAAGGTGGTGATAAGGGAATGTATTGAAATAAATAAAGTATTTTAGGTAAAATATTACTTTTAAGTATATTGATTCTCCCGATCATCGACATTGGTAGTGACATCCATCTCTGAGTTAACTCATTGATATCTGACATTAAGGCTTCATAGTTGACACTGGCGACTGATTCTAGCTTAGGCATAATTTGGATTCCTAAATATTTAAACTGATTTACAACATTGAATTGATTTACCTCAGGGGCTGGGTAATTTCTCTGGGTCTCATTTAGCATTAATATTGAAGATTTAGTTTTATTTATTTTATATCCTGATATTTCCCCAAAATTCTTTATTAAATTCAACAAGGTTGGAATTGATTTTTTTAGATTCGACATAAACAAAATTATGTCATCGGCGTACAGGGAGATTTTATGTTCTGTTGGTCCAACTTTAATTCCATATATTTGTGAATGTAAACGTATCGCTATCGCTAAAGGTTCAATTGCCATAGTAAACAGTAAAGGTGAAAGTGGACAGCCTTGTCGACATCCTCTATTGATTTTTATTGGTTTTGAAATATTGTTATTTGTTAGGATTTCTGCTGTAGCATTATTGTATATTATTTGAACCCATTTTATGAAATTATTTCCAAGTCCAAACCTTTGTAGGACTTCAAAAAGAAAGGGCCATTCAACTCTATCAAAGGCCTTTTCGGCGTCCAATGATAGGAGAGCTGTATCCGGTGCTTCTTTATTAAAATAAATAATATTAAATAGTCTTCTTACATTATGGAAGCCTTGTCTACCCTTTATAAAGCCATTCTGATCTCGATTAATAATATTTGGTAAAATTTCTTGTATTCGTCTTGCTAAAATTTTACAGATTATCTTAAGGTCGGCGTTTAATAGGCTTATTGGTCTCATATTTTCACATTTATTAGAGGGCTTACCTGGTTTTGGCAGCAGTATAATTAAGGCATTATTTATGTATGATGGTAAATTATTATTTTGAAATGCTTCTAAAACCATTTCCAAAAAAGGTTTTATTAATTTATTCTTAAATTTTTTATAAAGGTCAACTGGAAGACCATCTGGTCCTGCACTTTTTCCTGATTTCATATTATCAATGGCTAGCCCAACTTCTTCTTGACTAATTTTAGACTCCAATATCTCCCTGTTTTCATTTGGAATACACGGTATAGATAGTTCGTTCAAAAACCCATTTAGTTTTGTTAAATCAGGTTCATTTTTGGTATCATATAATTTTTCATAGTAATCTCTAAAGGCTCTATTAATTTCTAAAGGATCTATAACTACCTGTCCCTTACTTATAATACTGGTAATTGGTGTTTTAATTTCCAATTGTTTAATCTGCCATGCTAATAATTTTCCTGATTTTTCACCTTGTTCATAAAAAGATTGTTTCAATCTTAGAAGACTCGAGGCAGCTCTATTCGCTGATTTTTTGTCGTATTCAGCTCTCAAAATCAGTAATTCATTCTCCAACCTTGGGTCACTTCCTGCATACACTTTTTCCTGAAGATTTTTTATTTTATGTTCCAATTTAGCTCTCTCCTCTCGAGTCTTCTTAGATTTTGATCCTGTATAACTAATAATATGTCCCCTAATAAAAGCTTTGAAAGCCTCCCACTTTACACATGCTGATGTTTGTGTAGTATTGATGTCAAAGAACTCGTCTATCTGTTTTTCTATATACTTGACAAATTCCTCATCCTGAAGCCATTTATGCTGAAATTGCCATCTACCTGATTCCTTTATCAATTTTTTATCTACATATATTAGACAACAGGGTGCATGATCAGAGATCACGATGTTATCATAAAAGCAGTTTTGAATCTTGGACCTTAATTCTGTGGAAATCAAAAAATAATCAATACGTGAGAATGTCTTGTAGGTACTGGAATAACAAGAATAGGCTTTAACTTGTGGTTTCATTTCTCTCCATATATCTAACAATCTCAATTCTTTCATAAAATGATTAATAGTCATCCTACATCCAATGTGCGTACAATCCAGTCCTGTTTATCTATCCACACCTGGATTCAATGTACAATTAAAATCCCCTGCTATTATATGTTGCCCTGTAAGTGATGATAAGATGAGAAATAAATTAGCAAAGAACTTCTGGTCATCTATATTGGGACCATATAAGTTCACAAGATTTATATTTTCTAATAGCAAAGAACCTTGAATGATTACATATCTTCCAAATTTGTCTCCAATTACATTTTTCACTTGAAAAGGAACTGATTTATGTATGAGAGTCATAACTCCCCTGGCTCGGGATGAAAATGAAGAGGTGAATACACTTCCCTGCCATCTACTCCTAATTCTTTTAACATCCTCCTCTATCAGATGAGTTTCTTGTAAAAACACAATTCTTGAACCCATGTCCTTTATTTTATTCATAACTTGTTTAAGTTTTTTTAAATTTTGTAGACCTCTGCAATTCCATGAAGTTAAATTAAGATTAACACTTTGGTCCATGATCAATAGAGAGTTTGGGATTACCTTGCAGTGTAAACATGCTCATACAGAGAAGCAAAAACATGAGTGGTTGAACATTCATCCTACAAACTACACACAAACAAATTTCCCCTTCCCACACTTGTGGCAAACCCCCCAAAATCAAAAGAAAAATTCTGTCTCCCGATATAGCCATCGACCGTTCCACACCCACGGGGAACAGCCTAAGCCACTCCTTCTTCATCCTCCCAATCACCCTAACTCTACTGCTTTTAATGACGTAACATTAACTCTCCTCTGTAGTTTTCCAACTTAACTCCAAAATTTTTAACAACTTTGTACATCATAGTTTTTTTTTTTTGTTTGTTTGTTTTGTTTTTGTTTTGTTTTTTTTAATATATAATACAATCTATATTTTGTAAACTTACTATTTACTTCAAGTCAGTCAGATGCCTGTGCAAATGCTTAATTATTCTACCTTATATTTTGTTCATGCTTAGCTCCCACCAGTCTCTTCTTCTTCTTTGATCTTCTTGATGAACTCCTGCGCCTCCTCTGGGGTCTTGAAGATATGGGTTCTGCCCTCATACGTGGTCAGCAGTCTAGCAGGATAGATTACACCATGACGAATCCCAAGGTTGCGCAGCTCCTTACGTACGGGATCAAACTGCTTCCTCAATTGCTGGATTCCTGTGGCCAAATCTGGGTAGAACCGCACCTGCTGGTCCTGGTGTTTAATCTCTCCTTTAGCACGTGCAGCGTTGAAGATCTTCATCCTGTCTCTGTTGCTTAGAAACTTCATAATTAAGGTCCTCGGCGGTCCCTTATCTCTCCGTGGGCCAATACGATGTGCTTTTTCCAGAACCACTGCTGATTGCAACTCCTCGCTGCCCAGCACCTCCGGAATCCACTTTTCCAGAAAGGAACATACGTCCCGACCTTCTGATTCCTCTGGAAGACCCACCAGCCTCAAATTATTCTGTCTCGACCGAGATTCCAAATCCAAAATATTATCTTCCAGAGATTTATTTTTTTTTTCCAAAGTGCGCACCTTTAATTGAAGACAGGTGACGTCATCTTCAGCACTAGCGAGACGGAGCTCCATCTGCGCCGTTCGTTCTACACAGTCACCCAATTCCTTTCTTATTCCTTCCAGCGCTGTCATAATCCCATCAAATCTAGAGGAAAAGTCCGCTCTCATTGAACTCATGGCAGCCATCAGCGCATCTGCGCCATTCCCCGCAGAAATCGCACCGCCGCCAGCCTCCTCCGCCATATATGGAGCCTTGTTTGCTGCGTCACAGACCTGAAAGTCCGTTAATTTGGACTGTTTCGGCGGCTCGCTTTTTCCTTTTCCTGGTTTTCCAGCCTTAGGCTTCGCCGACATATCCTCGCCCAAATGCTGGGATACGTTCTGTCCCAAATGAGAGAGTTATTTGCCGATTTTTTTCTCCAGGAGCAGAGCAGAGCGAGACACGTCCGTCCTACGTGGCAGCCATAACCGGAAGTCCTTGTTTTAATTTTACTGCTATGCCTTCGCGTTGTGTCGCAGGCTTAGATAAACAGCAGACATGAAAGACCACATCACACGCTTCAGCTCCAACTCTCAAAAGCCTCCTGTGGGCTCCTCGTGCGCTTTTATGCAGGAGGAGGGGAAGGATTAATGGATTTAAGCGCAGCTTTGACCTACTTTCTCTGATCGCACGCCGGTCCGGGCACGTCCCCTCTCTCATTATCACCAACTGATTCTCCTCCCGCTGATCATGTTTCCCGGTCTTCGCCCAGGTGCTTCTCATCACACCATCACCAGCAGTGCGTGTACTTCGCGGCTGTTTGCCAGTCATCTGTGTTGTTTGTCTGCCAGTATTTTCAGCACTCTCACAATGTGTTAATCACTCCATGTTCGCTGTGGTTCTTGTGCGTCCTTGAAGGGATGTTGGCTCTGTGTAAGAGCGCACGGAAGGTCATGATGAATGGATTTAAGCGCAGAATTCACCACATCACATGTATTGAGCATAAGAATGATGACAACAGTTCCCAAAAAGGTGAAGACTTACAAAAATAAACAGAAACACTTACAGTTGGCGTTCGGGGCTGACATCGCCCAGCGAACATGGAGAGGAGACGTGTTAACCACAGTTGCGCCCCAGGGCTGACATCACTTCAAGGGGTGCAACAGAACCACGGCTGTGTGGAGTGGCTAACACGTTGTGATAGTGTTGGCAACAGTGGCTGGCTGACAACATGGTCCATGATGCACACAAAACATGAACAGCTGACTGTCAAAGAGAGAGGGCGTGTGTGTTCGGACCGGCAAATTTTGGACAGTGCCCACCTGAAAGTGTCTCAAAATGCACATAAAACACATGTACAAAACAAAAACAACAATAACTCAAAATATAATCCATAATAAACCCGATGCCTGAGCCACAGAGAATACACTGCTATGATTTTATTGAAAAATCGGGGTTAAATAAATTATATTTATGAACAAATAACTTGTTGCAATATCTGTAACAAAACAATAACACTCGGTGTTCCCCCGCCGTGTGTTTGTCGCTGCTGCTGCGGCGGGTATGTGTGCCTCTCCACGTCACTCTCTGAGTGTGATTCGCTTGGCACGATGCCCGCTTGGCACGGCTCAAACCTATACGGTCTGATGCCCCCAGACTCTTCATTGTCATCCAATTCTTCGGAACTGTAATCGTCGGAAGATTGGACAACAAACCAATTCCAGACTACATGTGCTGGAGCCATCGTTGATGTTTTCTACCTCTTCCATCCTGTGTGTACAATGGGCAGCCAAGCGCTGTGTTCTGTTGATGACGTGACTACATGGCAGCGGGGTTTTCCAGCCACTGACGTAATTGGTGACGTGGCGCTCATGAAAACATCGGATATTTGCGTGAAAAAAAGCCTGTTTGACTTAGAACTGCACAGACCAACCTATTTCGTCATATTGTATTATGTGTTGAAAAATCAGATGAAGTCAAAAACGTGTCATCAGCACTTTAAGCTCTCTATGACACTACTGGGGCAAATGCATAAGGTCAGACCCAGAGATGAGCTAAAAACCTCTAAATGAGAAAAACTCCCACCATTATGTGAAATAAAATACTAGAAAAGCACTCAGAGAGTCCATACCTTCACCAAGGCTCCTTCTGTCTCTCATGGATCACCTCCAAAATGTAATGGGTTTTTGTGGAGGCCTTGAGCCACTTGTGGTGAAAATTGCATCAAAGTCTGTTCATTAGTTTTGGAGTATTGTTGCAAACACACTGTGAAAAGATAAGAGCCTTGGCTGAAGCATGCATTCTCAGATCATCACCAAAATGTAATGGGTTTGTCTGTAGCCCAAGAACCACCTCCGGTGAAAATTTCATCCAAATCCATCCAATAGTTTTTGAGTAATCCTGCTGCGCAAATTCAAACAAAGCCCTTGATGGAGGTATGCACTCTCAGATCATCACCAAAATCTATCTGTTCCCCATGGCATTACACACCTTTCCTGAAAATTTCATCCAAGTTTGTTCATAACTTTTTGAGTTATGTTGGTAACAGGCAAACTAACCAAGAAACCAGCCAACGCTGCTGAAAACATTACCTCCTCCCTTGGCGGAGGCAACAATTGCAAATTTACAAAAACAGTTTCCAGTTTCTGATGTATGAAAGTGGAAAAAACTTTCCAATTATCAATTTAAATCACTGTCCACTGTCCATGCTCTACTAGCAACAGGTGCAGGTACACTAACATCACTCCTACCTCGGCACCGCTAGTCCTGTCTCCCAGGGTTGTCTACACTGTTGAGCCACATCTACAGAAAGGTCTGCCACCCTTAGAGTCCAACTGTTCTGCTGGTTTGAAGAAATTCAATAAAGTTGCCTGGTTTTTGGCAAGTCAGTTTCCTCCTTGATGCTGAGAGCTAATTCAAACCTGCGATGGGTCACCTGAAGCACCCATCAACTTCGCCCCTCCCCTGCTAAAATCCAACTCAAAATGCAGATAAAATTTTGAGCAACAAATAAATTAATACTAATAACACAAAAAACATTAAAAACATGGATAAAAAAAAGTGTATTTGGACATTTTTATAGTGAAGCAAGAGGTGCCGGCTACTACTAGAGACTTTCCAGCCCCGACGTGGGTGGTGCCAGATCTTGTTCTGGCAGGATCCAGCACAAATTAAGCCCTGGATATGCCTAATAAAGTAGATTTATTATTAAGATTTATTAATATTAAGTTTTAGTTAGTTGTGTTTGTGCATCTTTGACCCTAGGAACAACATACAGTACAATTTGTGTGGTTTTCAATAAAAAATACAAAAATCTTTTCAAAATAATGTTGAAACTACATTTTCTAAAATCTGAAATAATTCCCCAGCAGCTGAATTGCATCAGTCATATAACTGTGACAAATCGCAAACTATTCAATTGTAAAACAGACGTGATGATTTCAGTTCGACATGTGTTGTGTTACAGTTAAATAGGTTTACTCACACACTCATCATCATCATCATAGCAGTCTGTCAGGGGCGACAATGACTGTTTCATTTAGGTCTGATCAGATTCCTCCACGCAGCTCTGTCCTTCGCCTTCCGCTGCCAGGAACTCCTGACCTTATTAACCCGGGCAATGTCCGAGCTGGTATGAGTTGCTCTCTGACTGACCATTTCATGAAACTGCTTGCGAAGTATTTGAGTACCGCTAGCTTTTGCTGGACTAGCAGCACATTCTTGGCAGATAGAGGTATTATCAGTGGCAAGGACAGGCCAAGACAAACTGACTCCAGTATCTGTTGCAGTGACTGACCAGATGATAGGTTTGTTTATCTCTGCTCTTTGTGTAGTGCATGTCACGATGCACCGACTGGCAAATGTCCACCACAGACCTTGCGACAGATGTGCTTATCTGCCAGGATGTCCAGTCTCACCCCATGTAACTGAGAGTGGTCCACCACAGACCTGTGACAGATATTGTTTTTAGTTCTGCCAGAATGCCCAGTCTCACCCTCCATGCCCTCGGAAGGGCGGAGTTGCCGGTACACGATATGCTTTTTAATTAATAGTACAATCGGGGTCAAACATGAATTTCTGTTAACATGTAGATCAATTTTCAAAAGCTCTTGATGGTATAGATCTGGCATATGTAGGTCTATTTGACATTTTCAGCCACCACAATATTGATGTAAATACACAACAGCTGAAAATATTTACCTGCTTACTTGATTTCAGTTTTTTATTAACAGCTTTGACTTAATTGCTGGTGTTTGGAGCCTGAGGAATTAATCCTTCTTTCTGGGTGTTTGCATACCTGTGTGTTACTTAAAGTGACACTCCGGCAAAAATCAAGTTTTTTCTGTTGTTAACATGTCTGTAACACGTTTCTTGTGACTTACAAGACATATCAAGAGCAAAATCATTCCAAACTCCCAAGTATGTGTTTTTCTGCTGTGAATGTCTGCTTAAGCTCCACCCCTACCCCCCAAAAACGGCAGATTTGGACAGACCATTAGTAGTTACGTAACTATTCGTGCTTAGCTTGGTTGGTTATAACATTAACCATTCAGACAGATACTCTTGGCTACCTCGGGGGAAGCAGGAGGAGCCAAGGAGCAGCAGGAGTGCGGCAGAGTGGGCTGGAGTAGCAGCAGAAAGAGCGAGAGAGGCAGAGAGGCGGGGGCGATGTCGCATCGCCACATTCAAATCGAGCTGCTCTCAGCTTACTTTGCCAGCGGACGGGGCGCCGCACTGTGAGCTGAGAGCAGCAACATTCAAATCGGGTCCCCCCCCCACCCCACTGCTCAGTCGCCGGCGGACGGGGGACTGGTTGTAAGTAAAAAGTAAATACATATTTGGCAACTACAATCTCTCGCCTCGACTGTTTTCAGAAAAATGTTTCACTTTTTACTTTTGAAAATATAGGCAAAACTTTGACGTCCGGAAGCATTTTGAACAGACCTAGCAGGCCACCCACCAGGAGTCGTGGCAACCAATCAGGTACAAGCTTTACAGGTGGCTAATTAGAATATTCATAGATCTACACATACTTAAGTAGGTGCAAGATTTAAAATCTCTTTCTAAGAAATTCTGCAGCAATGAAAGTTTTTTTGTGGGTAAAAAGCCACAATATACTATTTGGGGCAATACACGTTTGCTTCTCAGGTGGTTTTAGGTGGTTTTAGAGCCACCGGAGTGAACCTTTAAATGCATCTTCTGCATCCATATCAATCACGTGGTAACCCCTATGCTTAAGGTTTTCAAATAGGAAAAAAAAAACTCAGAAAAATGAAGAGGAATCTCCCTTTAAACATGCAGCGCAGGCACGGTAATCATCCCCTGAAGTGCTTACAGGCGCAGCCCTGTACAATCAACTGAAATCTGTAGGAACGGAAAGCCCTGGCAGAGCCCAGGCACCTGAGATCATGTCTGTTTTATTGAGGGATAAATGTAACTATTGACATTGTGGAAGGTGGGGAGGGGGAGAAACTGAGCGTGGCTGGCCCGGCTCTAATTGGCTGCATTAACATCATCATCATTGCTTAACATGCCCCTCCTACTCTGACTCCAGTTCCTGTGATTTGATTGGTTGTGTCAGCATTCCAGTGCAATTTACAAGCTACCTCAGGGATATTTTTTTTTTTTTCTCTTTCCTCTCTGTTTCTTTAGGTTTTTTTTTTTGTTCTTTTCTCTGCCAGGGAATAGCAAGCTTCAGTGTATGTGTGTGTGTGTGTGTGTGTGTGTGTGTGTGTGTGTGTGTGTACACAAACAGCTTTAAGCAGTGGAAGATTTGATTGAAACCAAGAGGGACAGTAGCGTTTAGCTTGACATCTAAAACAGGATTGAAAAGCTAAATAACAAAGGGAGGGAGGGAGAGAGAGCGACCACTACATTACATGCTGTTTAACACGATGATGTCAGAAGGAAGTAGATTACTGCCCAGGAGTTCAGAGGAGGCAAAGTTTGGAATAGCCCGTGAGTTACTATCAAGAATGAGATCTTTGGGTAATGACCGAAAGAATGAAATCGCGGATACAAGTGGTTGAAATGAGCTTTCTCTGTAGGATTGCTGGACTCACCCTTAGAGATAGGGTGAGGAGCTCAGTCATCCGGGAGAGGCTCAGAGTAGAACCGCTGCTCCTCCACATTGAAAGGAGCCAGTTGAGGTGGTTTGGGCATCTGATCAGGATGGCTCCTGGACGCCTCCTGCTTGAGGTGTTTTGGGCACGTCCAACTGGGAGGAGACCATGGGGCAGACCCAGGACTCGCTGGAGAGACTATGTCTCCCAGCGGGCCTGGGAATGCCTTGGTATCCTCTCTGAAGAGCTGGAGCAGGTGGCTGGGGAGAGGGAAGTCTGGGTTTCTCTGCTTGAACTGCTGCCTCAGCGACCCGGACCTCTGGAAAAGCGGTAGAAGATGGATGGATGGATGGATGTTACTATCAAAGCACAAAGTAAGTGTGGTATTCAATTCATTCAGTGTAACCTTTGTTTTCACAAGCATTTATTTTGATCTCATTCCAGTATGAATTTTATCTTATTTTTTCATCTATCAGTATTAGTACATTATATGCAACACTGTTTTTTCATTTGAAGAATTTATTATTGCTATGAATTGTTTTATGAATTATTACAGCACTTTATTATTTTGTTTGCTACTTTAGGGTCCTTTGTTTAAGTCATCTTGGTTCCTACCCACTTTTATAGGGGGATGGGATAGAGTGATGGGTTTTCCTCTGGGTGATTCATGTGCTTTTGAGCGGAAGTAACCACCGGAGTGGTGGCCTAGTGGTAGAGCATCCGCCCCACAGCCGGGAGGTCATGGGTTCAAGCCTCAGTCAGGACATACCAAAGACCATCTTAAAAAAAGGTACTTCCCACCTTCTAGCTTGGTGCTCAGCATAACAGAATGGGGAAGAAAAAAGTTGTTTGTGGCAGCGCATGGCAGCGGCCCCTCTGATTCTAGATGTGATGAACACTGTAGCTAGGAGAAATGTAATTTCGTTCTACTGTACATGATTGGCTGAATGGACTGAATGACAAAGTTGGCTTCTTCTTAAAGAGTTGAGCGCACACTGTCGTGCCGTCCCACCTCTGTCAAATACTATAGTGGCCTTGATATAGAAACCACCACTATCCTATTAATTATAAATGCCAGATAACAACTTGGAATGTTATACTGCATGTTTCGGTGTTCGTTACAGGTTCATTACAGCCCGTGGGCTGTTATTGTGTTGTATTATGTGCAGTATTCTAATTTAAAATACTTCATGTGTTAAAGGTCAGGGAGAAAGGAGAATGCAACAGAAAATCAGCAATTTCAGTCACACAATGCTGTAACTCAACAACGGTGACTGTAGTATAAAGCTTCAATTAAACTCAAACATTTTATGTTCTTGCATGCACCTTTGTACATAAGTCCTATTAAGTTCAGAGCCGCATAGCATATTTTAAATGTTGCTTATATGTGGTTACCATTCAGCACAACAGCAATCTGGAATCTAATGTCCATCCCCTTCCCCCGCTAACCTCTACCTTCTCTCTCACACAAGAATGAAAAGGTGCACAAAGCTTTGCGGGTCATCTTCCAGCTCAACTATCTCTAAGCCCTGCACAGGGATTTACGTAGTGAAGGTGGAGGATGAGTGTCTCCAGGGTGAGGGGCTTCCCTGGGGTACTCTAACCTTAGAAGGAAGGGAACTAATTGGAGTTGTTGAAGGCAGGGGACCCTAAGGGCCCCTTTAGACAGCATGGTGATCGCTGAGAGATTGGGCCAATTTTTGATCTTTGGGATCGTTTGGGAGATCCTTGTGTGTTTTGGACTGAGTCAAATCTTTGAGGAGGCTGTGGAGACTGTGGAGATCATTGAGGATCGCTGATAGATCAAAAAATTGGCCAGATCTCTCAATGCTCTCAATGATCTCCACCCTTGTGTAAAGGGGGTAAGGAGAATATTTCTTTTTATTGTGCGCTCACTTTCTTTAGGATTTATTTGGAACAATTTGTTAATTTTTTCATAGTTACAAAGAACACGGACGGCTTCACAATAAAGAGGCCTAAATCTGTCACTTCTTTTCTTTTGAGCATATTTTACTGCATTTCATGAGACCAAAGCGAAAGTCAGTAGTGTCTTCAGGGCTGTACCTGTACCTTTTTTTGCTCATAGCACTGGAGCTACAGAGGTTCATAGTCGTGTAGCACAAGACAAAAACTTGTAGCACGATAAAAACATCTGTCAACAATCCAAACCACCTGAACAGATTCACCACACCGCAAAAACTAACAGCCCACGGGCCAGATGTTTGGCACCCCTGGACTAGACTGTAAATATTTAGAGGGTTTAGTTCACCTCAGAAGAAGTTTCATTTGTTCTTCACAGCAATATATAACTAATCAGAGACGGAATTGATTCATGTCTCACTCACTCATCCACACGCACCTAACCCCCTGTCAATCTACCCTATCCACTCAAACCCAGTAAGAATCGGCTTACCGCTATTGTCGTTGCACATCTCACCTCAGCTCGCCAAACATTTGAATAGGAAGCATGGAAAAACACGCATTGAGGTAGGCGTCAACTGTCACCACGCCACAGCACAGCGACAGAGAGTGGAAATGAATCAGAAGGCCGTCTGTCATTATTCTGACAGATTATATTTATTTCAAAGCTGTAGTAGACAACTGTGTATGCCACAATTACACAAATATCACAGCAGCTGAGAGTGAGAGGTTTCCTTAAGAGCATTTTTTCAGTCACTCCCTCGGAGCCTCCAGCAGCTCTGACCATACCCTGGGTGCTGATGAGAAGAAAACAGCCTGTCTTGGTTCGGTGAGTGGCAATCTATGCATCCCGGTTCACCTCATATTAACCCTTTGACATTCTGCTTTCATAAGACATCAGTGTCACCTGCTGTCCCTGGCACAGTTCTGTGCCTGTCATGTGATGTGTCCCAAAAGCACATAAAACACAATTGTACCAACACAAGATGTCAGACACGTATAGCTTACTGCTCTTCACTGGAGGATTGGAGGACTTCACCCAATGAGCCATCTCAAACATCATTTCCGGTTTTGTTACAGCCGAAGACGGTCTGGAGTGTGCACACTTTTGTCTGCCATCGACGGAGCTGCACGTGATGACAGAGAACAATAGCACCGGTTCAACAGCGTAATGAAACCAAAATTGAGGTGGAGTAATTCATAACATACATGTGACAGTTTCTGGATGTGGGAGAGGAAGCGAAAATGACTGGCAGAAGACAAAATAAGGACCGTGGATGACGAAAATGGATGAATGAAGACATGACTGTCATGTGTGTGCATATTTGCGCACACACACAAATGAGTTGATGCAAGCCCAATGTGCAAGTGAAGTAAAATGTGTTTATTAGCAAATGGAAAATAACATACAAGTGTCCATGAAACACTCAAAAGTGAGTAATAATGGGAGATGACCGGCTACAAACTCAGAAGGCAAGCCTCACGCGCTCCCAGGGCGGACCTGGACAGCAGAGAGGAAGGGCTGAACATAACACAAAAGGAGACTTACATAAATGTCAGAGCGGAACAGCTCTGGAAACAACAACACTTAAAGTCCAAAGGAGGAGGAACCACTCTAGAGTGAGCCGGACCATCCAGAGTTGACTGACGCCAATGCACTGAGTGTTTTCACTGCCACTCAGAAATACCTCCAGAGACTAATGAGTGGCAAGTGGAAACAGGTGCGCAGCGACAGAGTGAGGGAATGAGTGAGAATGTGTGTGTGTGTGTGTATGTGTGTGCATAAGTAAGAGAGAATGAATATAAGTGTAAGTGCATGCATGTGTATGTGTGGAAACACAAGAAATGATGGCAAACGGCCGGTATGAGAGTGGATGAGTGAGAATGTGTGTGTGTGTGCCTGTGAGTGCATGTATGTGTGTGTGGAAACCCAGGTGATGGCAATCAGCTGGTAGGTGCCTGGCAGAGAGAGGTGAGAGGAGGGGCCGTGGCTGTAGACTGGCAGAGGCTCCAATAATCTGCCAGCTGGAAATGATAAACAACAATCAGAGGCTAAAGCCACAGATCATGAAACGGGGCAGGAAACAACAACACTGTTCATGACAATGACGAGCGGTAGGTCTGACCATTTTTTATTGGTTTGTGTACATTCTACTGATTTTCTGGTTCACATACTTTGAAGATAAGATAACAAAAAACCAAAACCAAAACCAAAGACAAAAAAACAAAACCATCCTTTGTGTAAATATGTCCCAAGTCCACTTTTGACCAAAAGTTATGTAATTCGATATGGCTGCCATCACATTATGCAAATTAGATGCAAAAATTTACTCCTATCTCAAACGTTGGATCATATTCAACATCTTTCTAATTGACAGTAAGCCATTATCTTTTACCACTTTCAAGTTACAGCCTTTGGAATGTCTGATATTGACACTGAATATTTTCTTCAAAAAAACCTTGACCATCAGAGGGGGGAGACTGACGGGCATGCCGGTGTGCCACAGAATTTTAAGAGGTTAACTTATCCTCTGCTCCTCTTTTCTTCCATGACAGCCCCCTCCAAAATAAAATGGATGCCACTTTCTGTGGCGCCAAATGTGACACACAAACACACAGTGCAGCGCTGAAATGAAAAAAAAAAACAAAAAAACCCCCCCAAAACAATAATGGGTGCATTTTTCAATAGTATCCATTGTAATTGAGGACAAACAGCAACAATCATTAAACTACTGTATGTAGATTGGTGTATTCCACCACTGATCTGCGCTGACTTTGACATGGGGCGACAAAATTAAAATACTTGTAAAAATGCTGGTAACGCTCAATAGTGGCTGGCATCTCTAGCTTCTGGGCTGACCATGATGACCATGAGCTTCTACATGACCATGTTCATGTGACAGCAGTGATGCGAGGACATAAAACTTGATATCCCAGAGAAATGCGCTGTTATCTGCGGAAGATGAGACCTACTTAAAGTCTGAAAAGGCTGTGGCTGTGGAGGGTTGTTGAGGTGTGAATTTATGCTAAGGGACTCGCTGCTGCCTCTCATCACACCAGTGCTACTTCAATTTGTTCATTCCTCGCAGAGACCAATTTTTACGTAGCATGTGCAGCATATGTGATGCACTGTACTGTCCTGGTCTTGCTTGGGCCACTTCCCACTAACCATTCTTCTGAGAACAAGATTGATTTATACCCCTTTACACAGGGGTGGAGATCACTGAGATCACTGCGAGATCATTGACAGATTGATGAGATCGTTGTGCACTTGTTGAAAGATTATTAAGAGATCACTTCCCGTTGGAGATCATTGAGAAATTCCTTTGGACTGACTCAAAACAATCTCTCTGGAGATGGGGGCAGTCACTGGAAGATCATTTCGAGATCTTGGCGATTGCAAAGAGATCACTGAAAGATTGTTGAGAGATCTGGCCATTTTTTCATCTTTCAATGATCTCTCAACAATCTCCACTCCTGTGTAAATGGGGTAGAAGAACATTAGAAACGTCTCAAATATATACATGCCTCTTTGGTCCCCTAACAAACTCTCAATGATCCCTTAGAAATCTCTCCTGGTCTCTCAATGATCTCTCAAGGATATTTCAAAGATCTCTGTAGATTGCCATGAAAATCTTACAACAATCTTTCAAAAATTTACACAGAAAAAGCTTTTTTGAGCCTTTAGGACAGGGATGTCCAACTCCTTCCATGGAGGGCCAAGGCCCTGCAGGTTTTGCCTCCAACCACTGTCTTCAACAGTTGATTTCACTGAATTTCGTCCCACTGACTGCTGATCATTGAAAACACCTGCTGAAGACACTGTGTGGGAGAGAAAACCTGCAGAGTCTTGGCCCTTCAGGGAACGAATTTGACATTCCTGCTTTAGGAGATCATTGAGAGATCAGGTCAATTTTGATCTCTCAGTGGTCACCCAATGATCTCCATCTGTGTAAATCTCACTTTTTACAAAAACCAGTATCCTTGCCTCAACTTGATTCCGCTGAAGTAATGACTGTGATAGTCAAGTCTGTGGAACAGCTAGAGTATCAGCAGACATACACACACCACATGATGAGGAGCAGAAGTTTCGAAATAACATCAGTTTCATGTTATTAGACTGAAATACAAAGTATGATGCAATAAAACTGTGATTAGGATTATTGGTGGTGAGTCTGAGTGTTTGTTTTTCTCTCTTAACAAAAATAGTTGCTTTCTAAGGATGTAAACAGCACTAATCTGCATAATATGGTGTAAAAAACAGCCGATCACTGATGGAGGAGGAAGAGGAGATGACAGACGTTCCATGGTAATTTGAGGTAAACGAATATAAACAGATGCAAACTGCTTTGTATTTCCCTAATATTTCATTAAAAATAGGACGGTCTTGATTCTTACCAGTTCACTCTCATTTGAAGAATCAACAGAAAAGCAGACACATTTCACAAGATACTTCAGATTGATGAGCAAATCTTTCACTCTCTCTACTCATATTTTCCACCACTTCTGGTTGTGTTTACATTATAAATCAAAATATGCTTCTGTTCAGATTTTACAACTCCCACAACTATGTGTGACAGACGTTGCCAGTGTGACAACTGTCAGGATGACTCAGTCCACACCCATTAAAGGATTAGATGTTTTGTCATTCCAGGGATCAAACCCTTCACAATATATTGTATCTCCTCTGCTCCTGTACAGTGACTTTCCTGGTTTACATTGTTTTTTTTTTTTTTTGATGCAGCTGAAATGAAGCTGATAACACGGACAACTTACAAAAAAATTATTTTTGTAACCCTGTGTAATCACCAGCTTCATGAAGGCACCAAGGTGCTGATGCTTTGGTGCCTGTGACATGGTAGCAAGGGGGGTTGTAAAAAAGTCACATTGCCACTTCTAGTAGGTGGCCATAGTTATAACAATACCTTTTTTTTGCAGCTGCATTGATGGTAAAGGTGTTAAATTTGTGTTTATTTTGAAAACAAAGCCTTATGTGGAAATTGTGGGAAAATAAACGTTGAGAAAATATGGTGATACAATGATACAAGCCAATTGATTTTGACCTGGCGAGCTGAAAAGCTGGTAACAGACGGACAGATACAAACACCCACAATGTGAAAAAATTAGGACACCCTGTATAAGCCTGTGTTTTTTTTTTCAAAAACATATTTGGCCATATGGATATTTAATATCAGTGTTTAAAATACTGGGAGATTCATGTAATATAACTAAACAATTAAAAATGAATTAAAGGCTTTTTTCAAATTTTCTGTAAAATATAATTCTAAACAAATCGTGAGGAATAAATTAGGACACCCCCCATCTTTTTTTTAGGACACCCACACATTCATTCCCACTTAAAATGGCTAAAATAAATGTTAAAAAAAATGCAAATAAAAGCAAAAACAAGGTTAGACAAAGATATGTTAACATTTTTTAATAAAGAACTGAATATTTATTGGGGCATCCTAATTTTTTCACATGACTGTAGCTTATTCAAATTACTTGCATATACTTGGCAAATAATAATATAGTGGCAACAGGAGATACATTTTGAGATAAACTTGATTGAAATGAATTTGGCATTTATCTAAAAAAAATGAATATACAATTTTCAAGCGTCCATTGAGGTCCATCTTGTCTTTCTAATGAGACCTACAGCTGGGGTGATGTTATGTCCACAAACCTGGTAATAAAGGAGGCTGATGGAGAGGTAGCACTGAACACTGCTTTATTATAACTGAGAGCACACAGCAAGTGACACACCGTGGTGGAGTCATCCAGGGCAAGAGGAAGTTCTCATAACAGATGCCCCTTGATATAGGGCGGTGTGATGACGCACCAGGAAGGCGGCGTCATCACACCGCATTTCTTAATAAAACCCCACACAACATAACCTCCTTTACAAAGTAGAAAAACATAATTTGGAAACATAAAACTAAAACACATATAAAATAAAAACAGCCATAAAGAAAACAAAGCATAAAACACTAAACATAACTAAAATAGGACTGGTGGGTCAGCTACCACATGGCCTGCACGGTGCAGTGGGTTATTCTGCCACTTAAAAAAACCTAAAAAACTGGAACAGCCATGCTCCTAACTAATAAACAACTAAGAACACTTAAGTCCTTTGCACACAGTCCTCCATGCAAATGGTGGGTCAGGCGGGGGAAAACAGTTCAGTCCGAGGGGCTTTGAGGTGGCCCTGTGGCGGCTTCCTTCCTGGAGCCCTGAAGCAGGCTCACGGTGGTCTCCCCCTGGGGTTTTGAAACGGGTTCATGGTGGCCTCCTCCCAGGAGCTTTTGGACCCCCGAGGCCAATGTTCATGACGCCGGGGCCTGGGTCGCACACTGCAGCAGCCAACTTCCACGGAGCCCCGCCATCTGGAGCTGCCGCCCAGACGTGCCGCAGTTTGTTCACGTGCCAAACCGAATCGTCCCGTCAGCCGAACATACGCTGTTCTCAGCTTCGCCATAATCCTCAGTGGCACCCGTTGTTTCACTAGCTATGGTCCCGTCAATCGCCGTCCCAGCTTCCCGCTGGCACAAACCCAAACCCAGTCCATGAGTTGTAGTGGCGCTTTACTTGGTTTGACGTGCTGCCGTGTGCTCCCCAGCTCTGTGCTCTATTTCGGTCTGGCGCCTTCGTTACACTGTGGCAGTTCAGCAGTCACCATTGTTGCAGTGGACCCCTGACCCGTCACTGGCTGAAACTCGAACTGAGCACTGAAGGTGCTTCCTTGGTGTCACTCGCTGGGTCAGACCCTCCATATGCCAATTTGGTTGCTCCCACTGCAGCCGGCCAAGCCTGGGCACTGAAGTCATCCGGTTCCTTCACTGAGCCGTCCGAAGTGCTCTGCTGTGCCGCACTGTGCGCTGCGTTCATGTTCGTCTGCTGTTGCTGTGCGTCGTTGCCCCCTGCATGCTCGGGCCCCCCTTTCCGGGTAGCCCCCCCCCCCCCACCCCGACAGCGCAGAGCGGACGCTCCAGTGTCGGTGCTGTTCCTAAATACCTCGTCGGCGTTGGTCTTGTTAAACCCAGGCTTCCCCCCCTCCAGCTTTGGCTCTGGCTGCACGAGGGATGGAAACGAGTCTGGTCTCCGTTCTTTCTCCATGTCATTTTCACCATCCGTGCTGTATCCACTCTGCGTTACCTTCGCTGTCTGCACAGTGCTCTTCGATTGCATTCACGCCCACGAAGCTTGGGTGAACTGACCCTGGGCCGCTGACCGTCTGCCCACCGATTGTGAGAGTAAAACCCAGCTCACTGAATAAATCCCACCTCATAACATTTCCACCTTGGCGTGTCACACGAAACCAGAATGCTGGAATCACTTTTTCACTGTGCTGCACTGCAAATGTGACATTCCTACATCTCAATAGCCTCCTTATAACAGTCCGTTGGACCAAGCGTTTGAAAAAGTCTCTGACCTTCCGTACCTAGGTTGTAGACAAGTATTGCTAGTGTCCTCATTCCATCCAGCTTTCCGAGGCCCAAAGCCGCGATGTAGGTTTGAAAAGCCTCCAACCAGCAAGGCCACGACACTGGCGGCTCGCTGGGAAGCTCTAGGAAAGGCCGCAGTGGTGTAACGCACGCCTCCATTTGTTAATCATCAGCCGCCAAATGTTTTGTCCACAAACCTGGTAATAAAGGACGCTGATGGAGAGGTAGCACTGAACACTGCTTTATTATAACTGAGAGCACGCAGCAAGTGACACACCGTGGCGGAGTCATCCAGGGCAAGAGGAAGCCCTCATAACAGATGCCCTTTAATATAGGGCGATGTGATGATGCACCCTGAAGACGGCGTCATCAGACCGCACTTCATAATAAAACCCCACACAACATAAAGTGACATCTTTTCTTTTCATTTTAGGACAGTATCATACACACAATAAGTTTTGAGAAAAGTGGTGATTCTGACCTGTCTAGATCCACCATGTACTAGCAGTTTGTCTTGTGTCTCACCTGCAGTGTTGGGCAAGTGACTAAAAAATAGTAACTAATTACAGTTACTAGTTACTTCTTTTCAAAAGTAACTTTGTTACTTTATCAATTACTGCATGATTAAAGTAATTAGTTACTTGGAAAAGTAACATTCACATTATTTTTAAATGCATACTTAAACCATCTTGCAAACATAGCAAGATAATTTAATTAATGGATTAATGTCAGGCTGAAAACAGACTGTTTCAAACAGAGCTTTTAGAACATGTATACTCTCCTTTATCCTGCCTTGAGAGCTCTTATTGTGGGAAAAATCAGAAAAAATCCACATGATATTGCCAGTAATTTCCTTATTTTGGAGTGAGAGTTGGTAACATTGCCTAAAGCTGTCTATGCTTACCTTACCTTTATGATATGGATTAATCCAATATGCAGTGATCCAAAGAAAATATCCATTATCCACAGTCCAAATGTCTGCTGTGACAGACATGATCCAGTCCCTCAAATTCCTTTTGGAGATCAAAATCCATTTTTGAAAAATCTTTATCCAGGTAGCAAGTAAATGTCTTTTAACTTCAGTGGATCACAGTCGAGCTGTCTGATGGAAAGTGACTGTTTATATCACGTCTTCAGTCTGTAACGACGTATCTGGCAATCAGTCGGTTTAATTCTTGCTGGATCACAAATGGTCCTTTTCCACTAGTACCTACTCAGCCCTACTCACCTTGACTCGACTTAGTTTGTAGGGTTTTCCATTTTCCATTACTTTTTTGGGATCTACTTCAGTGAGGTTCCAATCATGCTGAGTTGGGCTGAAAATGTGACGTCAACCGATTGCAGGCCGCTGATTGGCCAGGGCATAACGTCAGTGGATGAGAGCGACTTCTTCACAAGATTCAAAACCGCCATTTGTAAATTCGGCCGTGAGTTTTTTATTATTTCTGTGTTAATCAACTAAATAAATGGCTACACACAAATCAACACTGTCACAAAACACTCACCATCTTCCCTCGAGTAGCCATCTGTGTCATGAACGTGCGCCTTTATGCGGCACACGAATGGAAAAGAGACGCGCCCATATGCTGGATGAAGTTGTGTGTTTATTATAACAAAAAGACAAACAGTTCAAATAGTGTCCAACATAAATAGTCCAAAAATAAACCACCCTGCAGTGCCATGGAGCAGGACCCAGCTCTGGAAAAACAACGCTGTACTCTAGGTGAAACAGTTCAGTTCTAAATACAACTGAGGTAAACAAGGTAAGGTCCACATCATGCTTTAGGGCAGAACTGAGCCTCTGAAGGAGAAGAAACATGAACTTGGATAAAGAAATAAGGAGACCTACATAGGGCGTCTTGGAGCGAGGCTGAGCTCCAGGGGAAAACAGCACCAATGTAGTCTGATGGGATGATGACTAGGAGCTCAAGCTGCAAGCTCGACTAGCCAGGTTGACTAACGGCTTGACAGGGAGTGAATGAACTGACAGGATAAAATACACAGTGAGCTGATTACATGAGTGGGCACAGGTGTCAAAGCTAGCTGCAGGTGAACTGGAATTCTGGAATTTCCCCATTGTGGGACTAATAAAGGCTTATCTTTTCTTAACTGATTGTGAGCTGCTCACAGCTGACCGAAAATATGAATAGCCAGTGGGAGTGTCTGGAGAGAGAGGGGCAAAAACAGAAGCACATACAAACCTAGACAAATAAGAAGATAAAAACAGAGATACAAAATACAACAATAACCTGTGTCTGGGGTCTGGGATGGCATTGGACTCAAGACACATGACAGAGCCCCCCCCCTCCCCAAGGGGTGGATTCCAGACCCCCCCGGTAACATCAGGAAAGGCCCCCCCCCCCCCCCAAAAAAGGAGAACAGTAAAAACCACCCTGGGAGGGAGGTGGGGGGAAAACGACTAGGAGGGACAAAATGATCAGCTCAATACACCTGCACCCCGGCAACCCCTAAGTCCCCACAGTCCCAAGGCTCCAGGGTTCGGGCGACTAGCCAAAGTCCCAGGCCAAGCAGACAGCCGAATGAATTGAATCAGGTGGCCTGCCAGAGAAAATGGGGCACTCAACCCAGAGACCCAGTCCTTCGGGCAGCTGGCCAGTGTTGTTGAGTCACCAGGACCGGAGGGGTGAATTGGGAAGCGGCTTACCCACCAAAAGGCTCAATGGTGGGTGGCCATATCGACGGAAGGGCACCCCAATGGCGTCTGGTGGTGGAGGAAGAGGGGCTACGACGGCGTCCAGCAGGGGGGTGAAGGCCCCGGCGTCCACAGACTGGCCGGTGGCACCCTGGGTGGTCCCGGCTTGGGACATGGCTGCACCCACGGCAGTCCCGTCTTGGAACATGGCTGCACCCGTAGTGGTCCCGGCTTGGAACATGGCTGAACTTGCGGTGGTCCCGGCTTGGGACATGGCTGCACCCGTGGCGGTCCCGGCTTGGGACATGGCTGCTCCCGTGGCGGTCCCGGTCTGGGACACAGTTGCACCCGCGGCGGTCCAGATCTGGGACACAACTGCACCTGCGGCGGTCCTGGTCCGGGAGACGGCTGCACCTGTGATGGTCCCAGTCCGGGACACGGCTGCACCCATGGCGGTCCCGGTCTGGGACACGGCTGCACCCGCGGTGGCTCCCGGCTGGAGCTCAGCTACACCCGTGGTGGCCTCCACAGTGGGGAAGGCCAGGCCCTCAGGGACCTCGGGTGGTGAACCTGGATCCTCGTAGGCCTCAGGTGGTGTTCGATCCTCTCCGGCAACCCTGAGAGAGAACTCAGAAACAGCACAGGAAGAGGAGAGGTCAGGGTTGCCGGCAGCAGTGGAGCCCAGCACAGTGGGCTCAGGTGCAGCGGCTAGCCACACCCGGCTTCCCTCGCCAAGAGCCAGGCAAGTTTGCTCCAGGATAGAAAGAGAAAGAACAGAAGGGAGCACTTGCTTGGCCTCGGGCTCCACCGCTGTCCAGGACTCCGTCGATCCAGGTGGCGAAGGCTCCTCGGGTAGATGGAAATCTGCACCCCTGGTGGACCCAGTCTGGGCCAAAGCTGCACCAATGGAGGTCCCAATCAGGGACAGCAAGCCTGTGATGACCCTCGCAGGAGGAGCCAACCCTTGGTCGGCCTCCAACGGCGAACCCAGATCCTCGGAGACCTCTGGTACGCTTGGATCCTCCCCGGCAACCCTGGGAGAGAGCTCAGACACAGCACACAGAGACAGGGGATCAGAGTCACCGGCAGCAGCGGAGCCTAGTGAGGCGAGCTCAGGTGCAGCGGGTGGCTGCACCTGGTCTTCCTCACCAAGAGCCAGGCAAGATTGCTCCAAAACTGACAATAAAAAAACAAGGGAAAGCACTTGCCTGAGCTCGAGCTCCACCACAGTCCAAGATTCTGATGATCCGGATGATGATGTTTCCTCGGGCTTGGCCCTCTGGAGGTCCAGCTCGGGTGGTGACCCCGCTGTGGCGGCCCCTGCAGCAGGCATGATGGTACTCACAGTATCAAGGGCCCCAGATAATGCTCCCCATGCTGGCAACTCATCCGGTGCTGCGGCTGGGGGTTGCCTCACCGGCGACCCTGGGACTGGATTTTCCAGGGCCTCGGGCTCCTCCTCCATCTGGCTGCTTGCTTCAGGGGCCAGCAAACTCTCAAAGATACATGGAGAGGACATGGAGAGGACTGGTGAGGTGTTAATACATGCCGCTGGTGCTGAGAACTCAGGGGACTGCAGGACCCGAGTCTCACAGCCAAGGATCAGGCAAGATTGTTCATTAATAGTAATAATGGAATGACAAGAAACTTGCCTGTTCTCCTGGTTTATAGTGTCTCCTGCAGCATCAGGTGCATTGATATCCCTCTCCATGTCCGTGATGGGCCTGGGTTCCTCAATAGGCGGTGAAGAAGCCTCCCACGCAGGCGTGGAGGTGGATGGAGGTGGGAAAAAAACGGCACCACCCACACTGGCAGATGTAAATGCTGAGGAGTAGATGGCTGCTGGTGAGGCAACTGAAGAAAAAAGTGGGTGTACAGTAGAACACTTCTCCTCCTGTGTAAGCGGGATTACTGGCGGAGGGATGGTCGAATTCCACCGGCGAGACCTCTGGGAACGGCGACAAGGAGGAGGAGAAAGAGGCGTAGACTCATCGTGGGGTTGAGGAGGCTCCAGGGCCGGAGCGTGCTCCAGTCCAGGCTGAGGATCTGGTACTCTAGGAGAGAGCTCCTCAAACTCCAAGGTCAACTCCGGGAGGAGTCACGGTTTCACCTCCAAGAGGAGGGCCGCTTCAGCCAGCAACACCAGTCTGCGTTCTTCCATCTCCTCCGCGGATGGAGCAGGCCAGGGTTCCGGAGGAGGAGGCGGGGCTGTTGCAGGAGAGGCTGGAGGCTTCTTGAGGCAGGCGCGCTTCTTCTTCGTGGAAGACGGCTCTGGCATCGGGGCTTCTTCAGACGGCGCAACGCACGGCAGGGAATATAGGGTGAGGAGTAAGTCCATCGCCTCCACATGATCCCAAAGACCAGGGAACGCCTCCATTACCTGCGCAGCGGCATCCTGACATTTCCAGACTGCTTCCGGGGATATGGATGTCTGTGCCTGCGCCAGGATGTCTTCTAGAAGGAACACTACCCGCTGCTCTACCTCGTGCATCATGGCGACTGCTCTGACTCAGGTAGGTGAAAAACACAGACAGATGAAAAACACACACACTTCACAGCTGGGCTCAATTAACTGGTCACTCCATTCTGTCATGAACGTGCGCCTTTATGTGGCGCACGAATGGAAAAGAGATGAGACCATGTGCTGGATGAAGTTGTGTGTTTATTATAATAAAAAGACAAACAGTTCAAATAGTGTCCACCACAAATAGTCCAAAAATAAACCACCCTGCAGTGCCGCAGAGTGGGACCCGGCTCTGGAAAAACAACGCTGCACTGCAGGTGAAACAGTTCAGTTCTAAATACAACTGAGGTAAACAAGGTGAAGTCCACGTCACGCTTCAGGGCAGAGCTGAGTGTTTGGACTTGGATAAGGAAAAGAGGAGGCTTACATAGGACAGCTCGGAGTGAGGCTGAGCTCCGGGGTAAAACAGCACCAACGTAGTCTGACGGGATGATGACTAGGAGCTCAAGCTGCGAGCTCTTCCATTGGTGTTGCAGCGCTTGGATCCCTGCACTTGAAAAATAAACTACATTTGGTCAAATTTGACAACTGTGAACTTTTCAGCCTATGAGCTTTTCAGCCCCTACGGCCCTGCTGCGGCGGAGTGACCCGAAATGAAAAAGTATACCAGGAGGTCTCTGAGCTGATGGCTGCTCACGGGGAAGATGGGAAGTGTTTTGAGATTTTAAGCATCTTCTACATTATTTATTAGTGAAAACGTCAGCATGTAAACAACATAACGGGATAATAGGCCGCCTTTCTGTAATGAACCCAATCCCATCCACTTGAGGTGGTACTCAGCTGAAATGGAAAACCAGTTACACTGTGTCGAGCCAAGTAGAGCTGAGTACAGTCAAGTAGAGTCGAGGCGAGTCGGGCTGAGTAGGTACTAGTGGAAAAGGGGCTTAACTGTCCAGATGCATACCTGTGCTTCAAATCAAGCCGTGGGTGTTCAGATAAGAGTATTTCCACTTTACATCCAGCCATGGCTGTTCAGGTAATGTAGATCCACTAACACAGTGTTGTTAACATAGCTAGCCGTTACTTAGCACAAGCTTTGTCGGGGCTTTGTTGCTGTTTTCAAGCGCTTCTCAAGATTGCAGTAGGTCTCAACTGGCACTTTAGCTTGCAGCCCACTAGTATGCTTTTGTCCTTAACCGCGACAAAGGAAAAGTAATCTATTTCCACAAAAACAAAGTAGCTTCATCTTTTGTTTCTTCAGCTTTTTCATCTTTTGTGTTTGTGGGGGCACCTTGTATGGCAGCGACCCCTCTGATTCTACATGTGATTAACATTGTAGATAAGAGAAATGTAATTTCGTTCTACTGTACGATTGGCTGTATGGACTGAATGACAATAGAGATGGCTTCTTCTTCTTTTCCTCTGCTCAGTAGTGAAGACTCAGCTCTCTGCAACAGGTCACGTTGACTGATGGCTCGTCCCAGCTATGGCAGAGTCAGTTTGTATATTCATTTATTTGCTCTAAAAATATCCATGTTAATAAAACGAGTAATGCATCTCATCAAATTTCAGTAACTGCAATGCATTACTGAATTTTTAAACAGTAATTTCATTACACAGCACATTACTGCAAAAATAGTAGCGTTACAGTAATGCATTACTCCCAACACTGCTCACTTGTAATAATAACTTATTTACAGCTGCCAGTCTGATGCAGTAGTATAGGGTCAACCATTTATTTCAAGTCTTAAGGTACGGTCACAAAGATTCTTATGAAAGATAAGTTCTAGGGATGGGAATTAAGAACCGGTTCTCAATTTTTCGAGCTCCTGGAATCGTACATCGCTGATGTTATCAATTCCTCTTATCGATGCTGTGGGTTCAAACACTTCCGTGTTTTTGTTTTTTTTTAAATAATAGATTTCAATAGATCAATAGATACTGCTGTTGGTTTATAAAGCTCTGAATGGTTTAGGGCCAAAAGACATTTCAGATCTTGTGGTCCATTATGAACCACACAGAGCCCTCAGGTTGTCAGGGTCAGGCCTACTATCTGTACCCAGAGTTAGAACCAAACATGGTGAGGCAGCGTTCAGTTTTTATGCTCCTCATATATGGAACAAACTCTCAGAAAGCACCAGGGATGATGAAACTCTCTTATGAGTGCCTCACTACTGCCTTACGCATGCTGTACGAATCTTCGTTTCCTACGACCGCTGTAAGGGGCCCTTAAAAGCAACTTAGTGTTCTCAAGAACTTAAGGTATTCTTGAGTCATACTTATAGCCAACATCATGCGGAGTTGTTATGTTGTTTTGTGTGGCCACCCTATGATGAGGGGTTTTCGTGGGGCATTCGTAGAAATCTTGGACAAGACCATTGACCTGGCCATGAACTTACGAACAGTCTACAAATGCTGGATTCTCCTACGGCGGCCTTAGAAAGGCCACACAAAATGGTCCAAAAATTGTTTGTACGGTGTTTGCAGCCATTCGTAAGGGTATTTGCGACCGTAGCTTTAATGAAATGTGTGTGTGTGTGTGTGAGTGTGTGTGGTTTCAGTGGTCAATAGGATATGACTGCTCCCTGGATTACAATAAGTGGAGAAACATTCGTGAATGAACCAAAGCTAGTGGCTACACTGCTAGCTTCAGCTAACAGTGCTAACGATGTAGCATCATGGCAAAAATATAACAAAATGAATCAGAATGACGTGATATATTATCGACTGTGGATTAGTGAACCAGGAGGAAATGGGGATGCCTATTAGGGTGACTGAAATCTAAAGAAAGTAATATAAACATGAGCTTCCTAGTACCACTGTTAGCTCTTAAGCTAATGCCTTTGACTTCCCACCCATCTACATGACAGACAGCTAGGCTGGGCAATAACACAGCAGTGGGCAGGTATCAAGGCTAGTGACGTTTACCTTTTAGTGATGTTTCCCATTTCTTGATGTACAGGAAAATATCAGGAAGAGTCAAAACGGCTTCTTGGAGAGAAAAATGAGATAAGAGAAGTAAGTCTTTTGATATTTTATTCTATAGTTGCATGACCAATAGATGCATTTCAGGTTAAAACCCACAAAAGCAAAATATTTCAGTCAGTGATCCCTTTAATAAAAAATATTTTCAATGCACTATATTTGTGAATGGGAAGTGAAAAGGCAGCAAACCACGTACTCACCCAAACAACATAAGCCATGAAGTGCATACTCTCTTAATATTTCTTATGAATATTGGATTGCAATGTAAAAAGAGGGGAGGATGTGATGGTGGTTGCGATAAATGTCAGGTAAAGAGGAGGGAAGGGAGTGTAAGGGTGAGTCAATAGATTATACGGGGGAGGAAGAATGGGCGAGGAAAGTCTGTAATTGGTTGCCTGGAGAGGATTAACCTGTCTGCTTCCAGCCTCTCCCTCCTGCCTTTAACAATGTTCTTTAGACCCGTGTTACAATAGCAACTACTCCCTGTGCCCGTAACCGCTAATGTAAATGATTAATTAACGCTGGGGCTCCCAGTGAGGGAACTGCATTGTCTACCTGTCCAGGTAAGCGGAACAGCGGCTACTGTACGCTACATTAGCCTGTGCGTTTCCTGACTCCTTCACCGCAAGCACTACAATTAAAAGATAGGGAAGAGCATCCCCTTCCTTTAATCTTTGGATTAAATTTTGATTGACGCTTTGAGACTCCATACCGCACACGTTTCACAACGCGCACTCCTAACCTCAGAAGTAGCCGCGAGGCAAGCAGGGACAAGTTTGTGTGAGAAACCACAGGCAGCCAGACACACAGAAACAGACAAACCCTCTTGTGAAAGGACGAGAGAGCATTCACAAGGTTCCCACCACGTTTCTGTATGACAACACACAACGGGACAGGAAATAACACACACACATGCATGCACGCACGCACGCACGCACACACACACGCACACACCTTCATCCCACATTCCGTCTGAACAAACACTTGATTGAGAATAGTAAGATTAATGGATGAATGATTTGCTCAATAACAACAACAAAATGTCTGACAATCATGGAGGAGAACAAAGACTCATTTACAGACAGCATAATTGAGTAATTGTTGACCTGAGTTGTGAACAATCTCTTCATGCCACTATTCATCTTGAAACGATTGTTAAAAAGAAGCCACAAAAGATATTTATGATGGTCTGATTAACTTGATGGATGATGGATTACCTGATTTATGAAGCGACTTGTTGTTGCCCCTACGGTTTATGTGTAATGCTGCTATGCTACCAATACAGTCAGTTAAAACAAGAAAATCAATTTCAACATACATTTCATGTAATGATTTTGGCTTCATAACAACTTCAAAGTCTTTCTGTCCTTTTACCAATAGGCTGAGCGATTTGAACTGCGACTCCTTTTGTCACATAAACCTTCACAGCAGTGGAGGAAAGCATTAGCTCTTCTGTTTTACTAATGGGAGCAGCTAAAGCTACACTGTGGCGATTGACAGCAACCCACCCATGAACTTCATGACTGATGTTGGATCAACTAAAGAGGCTGCTGATGATCCATGAAAGTCAGGCTTACCAGGATGAGTCTTAGTCATAACTGATAGTATAAGTCTCTGCTTCTGTCCCACAGTAACACGTTTCATGCACCTGTGCGAAAGGACAGATGGCGGATCTTCCATCACAGTGAATCATAAATTGACAGAAAATGTAATTTATTTAAAAGGAGAAAGCCTCTGCTGCCATTAAATTGATTATATCACATTTAAACATTTAAACACCCAAATCCCATATTTTCTGTTGAGAAAAAATAGACGAATTCCTACAGTAATTCTAATAATCATCTTTTCGTTTTATTAAATAAAATGTGCTTTCAATAGTTTATATATCTGTTTGTGTTCTAATGTGGTTAGGAGTGGTGTCTAAAAGGGAAATACTGAGATTGTGTGAATAATACATGTAAAACATTGTGAATGGGGTAGTTTTTCTTTAGCTCTCTGCAGTTTTCATAAGATATTGTCAGAATGTCTCTACACTTGCACTGGAAATATAATTAATGTGCAAAAATGGTCAAAACTTGCACTAAATAATAATGTAGTTACTGTCAATCTTGTGACCATTTACCTGTAGGGAAAATTTGATGTACACATGGACGGATGTGGTGCTTTAGTCTTTTAAGTACACAGTAAGAGATGTCACAGTTAAAGATTTGATCTTCCCATGCTATACAGTTTTCCTTTCAAGGGTAGGATAATTACTGGCCCTTACAGATTATCAGGGCTTACCCTCACAGTTTCCCAAATGTCAGTCTTGTATTTGTTATGATTGTCAGAAGCACAGAGCAGGCAAAGGAGAGAAAAATAATAGAAAACCAGCACAGCCCAGAACACACTATAATAAACTCAACTTAAACACTAGGAGATATAACTTAAGGAATGTAACCAAACTACAGAGAGTGAGGTGCCAGGAGACATGGGGAATAACCAGTGGAATGTGAAGAGACACCATAACATCTATAATGATGCCACGAGGAGGAAAAAGACAGGACTCAATTCAAACGGACGCAGACAATCAAACAACTGACAACATGTGAGGACACACAAGCGCAGGGAGTCATGCACACAAGGGAGAAACCACCATTAAGCTAAAAGTAAACTGAAGATCATAACCCAGGACCAACAGAAAAATGTATTTAAAAATGAGACAGGAAATTAGGTTACATTAAACTAAAGCAGAACAAAACAGGAAATACCTTAGAACTACTATCAGCACCAACTAAACTAAACAAGAATAAACCAAAAACTGAACAACTCAAAGGCTGGAGCAGGATCCCAAATCATGGCCCCCATGACAGTCAAAGATCAAAAGAATTACAAAATGCCCTAATTTGTCAACTGTACATTCAATAATATGAGCACATGAAATTGTAAATTTTGCCAGATCACATACAAATAACGGAGCAAATTTCTGATCCAGATCAAAGTATTTACATATTCAGTTTTAGCTCTTATTAATCATAAAGTCCAGTTTCGACTGATAGGTTTCCTAATATCATATAATTCTGACTTCAATATTTTAATATTTGTGATTGTACTTCTTAGTTCCAAATATTGAATATAAGCCGACTTGGTTCCTAAAAGCTTTTTATAACCATATGGATTCTTCAGTAATTCTGTTTAGAAACTACATATGATAACTGCAAAAATTGGTAGCTGCAGCTAAATATTAGTTGTGTTTTAAAAGATATACACTGCTAGCTGTTTGGTTACCATTATACTGCTATTTACTATGTGTTTCAAATGCAATCGCTAAAACATTAATGTAAAATTGAAACTCATATCCTTACCAATAATGCAATTTTTTTTGGTCTTCATTGAACTTTGATATCAGCTGAAACTTTTTGATCAAGATCTGTTTTTCAGTTCTCATATTAAACTTGTTTCTAAGACTGCCTTCTATCATTTGCGTAATATTGCCAAGATTAAGGAGCATCTTGTCTCAGAGTGATGCTGAGAAACTAATCCACGCTTTTGTTACCTCAAGGTTTGATTAATGTAACTCTTTATTATCAGGCTGTCCTAAAACATCTTTAAAAAGTCTTCAGCTGATCCAAAATGCTGCAGCAAGAGTTTTAACAGGTACTAGAAAGAGAGATCATATCTCTCCGGTTCTGGCCTCCCTTCATTGGCTTCCTATAGAATTTAGAATGAAGTTTAAAATTCTTCTTCTTACTTACAAAGCTCTAAATAGTCAGGCCCCTTTTTATTTAAAAGATCTGATACTACCCTATCATCCTAACAGAGCACTACGCTCTCAAAATGCAGGATTAGTTGTAATACCCAGAATCTCTAAAAGTACAATGGGAGGCAGAACCTTCAGTTATCAAGCTCCTCTCATTTGGAACCAGCTGCCAATCTGGATTCGTGAGTCAGACGCGATCTCTGTTTTTAAGAATAGGGTTAAAACCTTCCTTTTTGATATAGCCTATAGTTAGGGTGGGAACATGTGCCCCTGAACCCTTCCTTAGTTATGCTGCTAATAGGTTTAGACAAATGGGGGACCTCCAACGATGCACTGGGCGTCACTCCTTTCTTCACTCTCAATGAAATATTTTTGCTGTTCATTAACATCTGTTTGTTCTCTCCCATATATTGAGTCCCTGTCGTGCTGTTTGCTCTCTACATGTCTGTTCTTTTCTTCTTCTTCTCTATCCCCTCACCCCCCCAGCCAGTCACAGCAGATGGATGCCCCTCCTTGAGCCTGGATCTGCTGGAGGTTTCTTCCTGCTAAAAGGGAGTTTTTCCTTTCCACCATCGCCAAGTGCTTGCTCACAGGGGATCGCCTGATTGCTGGGGTCTTTCTGCAATTGTGGGGGTTCCCCTGCAGTTGAAAGTGCTATGAGATGACTGTTGTTGTGAAATGCCGCTCTATAAATAAAGTTGAATTGAATTGAATTGAAACTCGGGCTTCAAAGTGGATGGGGTCACCACTGAACTACCAAATCAACTGGTGGAAAATTATTCTCATGCAGTGAAAAATGTAATTGTCCTGGGTACCAGTAGAACTGCAACTGGCTATGCAAATAGCAGGGCTGCACGGTGGCGCAGTGGTTAGCACTGCGGCAGCACAGTTTACCCTTGGCCGGGGGATCGTGGGGATCGTGGGATCGTGGGTTCGATCCCAGCCCCCGACCAACAGTGATCTGTGTGGAGTTTGCATGTTCTCCCCGTGTATGTGTGGGTTTACCCCGGGATTTCTCTGGTTTCCTCCCACATGCCAAAAACATGCAGGTTAGGTTAATTGGAGACTCTAAAGTGGCCCTAGGTGTGAATGTGTGTGTGAATGGTTAAGGGATAGCGCCGTATCGTGGCTGCTTCATCCATCCAGGTGGTGGATGACCCTCAATTTCCCCTCTGGGGATCAATAAAGTATACTAAATCTAAAATCTAAAAAAAAAATGTGTGAAATATTCAAAATAATTTTATTATGTATAGAACCTTCACCATAGAGGTAAAATAACAGGAAATATTTTGTGATTGTCTGATTTCATATATAATAATGGATCACAAGGTTTATTGCCTAGGTAGATGTGGAAGGGGTAATGTCATAACATAATATTAAGCACAAAAAGGAGCTAAAATATTAAGATGTTGCTATGTCAGTGGAAAAAAAATGACTCTAGGCTATCAAGAGGTATCATCATTGCATGATAATGTCAGTGGAAATTTTGTTCCTCCAGACAGTAATGTAGAACAAACAGACATATTGCAGAAGTGCAGCAAACAGTCCTTCCACTTAATAAAAACAATCCAGCTGGCTAAATCATAAGTCAGACTGACAAACTGTCAACTAGCCAATACGCCACCCAACATCCCCAGAGTAGGTGGATACACCAGGCAGACACACCTATGGGTTTGGCAGTGGCAGTTCCATCACACTATGCTTGTTCTTAAACTGCCAACGCTTACATTCAAATTATGAACATTAATAACGTGCAGACCTGTGACAGATCAAAACGTCAGCCATACACTGGCAAGCCAAGTCCATAAAGTTCTGTAGAACAGTGACTTTACAGTACAGGGTTACATGCTGGAGAACCATTAAAGCATTACCCACATCCTGACCTGGGTCACAAAGGTTGAAGTCTTACTTTCTTGATGAAGGAGGACAGTTACAAGAATCTGTCATTTTTGGAAATGTACATACTTTATATAGTAGGTAAAACAAGCAGCTACCACATGCTACTTACCCTATAGGTTCATAATAATTACTTTTTGCTTTTTTAACTCATCTTTTTCTTTTTCATCAGGAAATATCACTAAATAACACTGGCATGGCATTACAATGATAATTTAATAACTAGTCTTCTTACATAGGCATGTCACATTAAACCTGACAGATGTCATTATTGTGACTATATTACTTAGTTACAGTCAGCCAGATGCAGATCTAGCGTCAGAAGAAGCCTAGTTGGACATGTACAGAGAGGGCCCCTGACATGTTATAAACACCAACCAGACCAGCTATTAGGAATGCAAGTTATCAGTTAATTCATTAATTGTTAATTGATTCAACTTATCGATCAATTAACGATTAATTGATAAGCGGGTTTTTTCCTGAGAGTCCGAATTTCCCTCGGTACAATACAGTCTTTATATCTTTAACATACAAAAAGTTAAGTACTGTTTTTGATATAGTGAATAAAACATGAACATCATATTCCTCAATGATTTATTGCACCATTTGCTTTTTTTTCTATTACAGACAATGGCATTTTTTTTTGTAGTTTAATAAATTTTGCACTGTATAGTGTGTACCATGTGTTGGTGCATCTCAGTAAATTACAAATGATTTTTAATTTTTTTTAAAAACTATTACCAATATCACAAATTTATCTTTTTTAGTTATATTACAAAAAAAAACAACAAAAAAACTTTCCCGAGATGCACTGGTAGACTGTTTTAACAGGAAAATAAATTGCTGCATCATCTGTTGCATGTTAAACATTATCACAGTACCCTGGAAATCCAGACAAACGATCTGGGCTCCTCTGTTGTCTGTTACCTCAGTGGGACCTTAAGTCTGGTCTGCTTTTCCGTTCTGTGGCATGGGGCAGCGGCAGCGGGGATGGTTTTTTGCGCTCGAGTAATCTTTTTCTTTGCTCCAGTCAGTTTCTCTGCCAATGTAACCTGGAGGGGCTAGTTTTTTTTTGCTCTTCACAGCGCAAGCACTCTGGGGGCTTGGTGTCTTCTGCTTTTTCGATTGAAATGCGGCAGTGGGTGACCGCGTGTGCCCCCGCCTGGACAGCTACGCCACTACATTTCATAGAATAAGCTCCCATTGAAAAGGACTGCTGAGTTATCAATTAATTAACAAATTTAATTTAGTCAACTAAATTCTTATCGACAGTTAATCAAAAGTCAATTAATCATTAACATCCCTACCAGCTATATTTGATTTCTATGGGTAGGACATCACTGCAGGCCCAGGTGTAAAATACATGGCCCGCCACTGGTTCTAAGAAATCAGTAACGTTAGAAAAACACAATAATACAGCTGTAAGAAGCAATCATCAGATTCAAAGGAGCTGTAGACTTCAGGATTTTGAACTGTTTATACACAGGAGAGGCTTGATACACTTTAGAAGAATAAGACCTTCCTGTGATTTGAATGAAGGTTTTTGTTTTTAGAAGAAGAAAAATAAGAATTAAAATAAAAACCAATAACTTCACAATCGATAATAATAATGATACTGATGTTGACTGAAAATTTATTGAATCACTGCTCTCTTTATAATAATACATTCTGGGATATAATAGATTCAGGAAGATGGACAGGGTTTAAAGATGTGCAACAAAAGAAAGATTATCTGCCCTGACATATCCTTGTAAAATAAATGGAATTTTTTTTTTTATTTGCCCCAAATGGTTTGATAAAAGTCACATCAAAGGCCAGCGGTTTCTTTGATGATGAGTCATCAAATCTTTCAGTTGCTTCTGTTGATCCACACCATCAGAAAATGATGAGTTTATCACAATCATCTAATGAGAGTGTGTTCTGCCTGAAGAACTGTGTTAAAGCCAGGTGTGACTGCCAGGCTCATCCATAGAAAATAAACACATCCTGTGTGATCTCTCATGCCTGGTTAAATTCACTGACAACATGCAGCATTACCCATAATTACAAAATACCTGTGTCATATAACAGTCGTGGAATCCAGCCAAGCATAAAACACCGTTGTTGTTTTTTTTATGACAGTGCTAGTCAGTGGGGTGTGGCAGGGTTTGTTAGCACGGATGCTGTTTTGATGAACAGTTAACCATATATCATGTCTCGTCAGATATCTGGTCTCCGTTTTAGTGGGAGAAAAGAGCTGTGTGTGGTCTGATCATGAAAAGAAGAGAATGAGCTTCATGTATCCCTGTAATACTGCATCTAAGTAAACATATAGCCACAAAGATTCCTACATTGTATCATCATGGCAGTGACAAAACAACCAAATGAATACATCATGTGACAGCATGCATAAAGTCTAAAACTGTAAAATATACACAATACATGCAATTATGGTGTCATATATTCCTAATGCTTACTATTTTGGTATTTGGAGCTACTTAAATAATTTGCAATATATCAGTAAGCCTCAGGATGGCAAGCTGCCACATCAGAAATAATATTAAGTTTACAGACAATGGTTGGGTAATCATATGTTTTACTGTAAAGGACATCTGCTACTGCAAATAAAAGCAAATGTGGCTTCTTGTGATGATCAGGTGAGCATGCTCCCCCTCCCCTCCTGTGTGTTTTCCTTTTGTCTGTTTCTCAGCTCCAAAGCTCATCAGCACACCTGCGTGATTGGACACACCTGCTGCTTCCTGGTTTACCAGCACATAAAAGAGCCAGTTTGTGAATGCTTCTCTGCTGGACCGTTGGGTATTGCTGCCACAAACAGCTACAGTTAACGTTAGGCATTGATTCTATTCAAGTTGTCTTACCTTGTTTGTCTTCTCTTCAGGTTTGCTGCTGTTGCTCCCCTGGGTAGCGGCCCAGGAGGAGGCAACATGTATGTGGAAGTCAACTCTCCTGTGATAGAAGAATAGACAAGAGCACACGTTTTGTGCCGTTACTTCACACAGGAGTTTATTCTTCGTCCAAATCATTCACATGACCAACATCGACTGACTAGTATTTACTATCAAAGTCCATAGTTTCTCTCTTATTATCTGATCACATCACCATTAAACAAAACACAATCATGTCCATTTATCACAATTTTGTTACAACTCGCCGCTCATTAGCGGCGCCAGCTGAGCGCACACCTGCACCTCATCAGCGGCGGAGCATATAAGCCGCTCTGCCCTGGACTTCGGCCTGAAGCCGTCTGTTCCCTTCGGCTACTTGCTTCAGAGGAACCCCCTCGCCAAACAGCAAGATCTCTCACGTAAGCAACTCTCTACTTGTGTTCCAGTCTTTCCCCTGTGCACAGGTGGACCTTTCCCGGCGGCGGACCCCGCCCCCGCATCACCACCTCGCGGCTGCTGTCAGGTGCATCGTCAGGTCTCTGTCTCCCAGACTTTCCCTTGTGCGTGCCTGCCACCTGCCCTGCCAAGTAAGCCAACTAACCTCTCATCTCCTGTTGTACTGATTTGATGCCCGTCACCTTCTTCCTGTGTTCTCTCCCCAGGGTTGTCTGGCTGTACGGTTTCCTGCCTCCATGCCTGACGCTGACGTCCACCACCAGTACATCCACATTCCACAAACACGCATCCATTCATCCTTGTTGTTGAATAAAGCTATTGAATTCACTCTGAGCCTGCGTGTGTGTCTCCTGAGCCGTGCGTTATGTCAGTACGGCTTCAGCAGAGTGGCTCGGCGGACAGCGGGCTCGCACGCCGATTTTCCACCCTCGAGGCTCGGGTGGATTTAATAGCTCATCAGCAGCAAGTGATACTAAACCAATTGACCTCGATAACTGCCCGGTTAGACCGTCTGGACCCCCCACAGCCGTTCCCCTTGGCTCGTCAGGGAGGTGCAGCTCCTGCTGCTTCAGCGGCCGTCCAGTCAGCTCCGGGAACCCCAGCCCGACTCACACCCATTCCTACCTCCGCCCGCTTTAGCGGTAAGCTCGGTGGAGCGCGGGGATTCATCATGCAGTGTGAGTCGGTGTTTCTGCGCGTTCCCGGGGACTTTCCCTCAGACCATAGCCGAATTGGCTATATAGGAAATCTCCTGGAGGGTCGGGCACTCACCTGGGCTTATGCCGTAGTGGCGAGGCCCGGTTATGCCTCCCTCACCTATGGCCAGTTCGTCAAAAATTTTCTGGAGGTCTTTGATCACTCCCGAGTGGAGAGTGTCCTGACCGATCGTCTCCTCAGCCTTCAGCAGGGGAGCCGATCGGCCGTGGACTACGCCATAGACTTCCGGGTTACAGCGGAAGAGGTTGGCTGGGGGGAACGTGCCCTCTGCGGCATCTTCCTCCGCAGTTTAAACTCAGGTCTGAGGGATGAATTGGCTGGACGGGATATCCCTGAAACACTGGCGGAGCTAATCTCGCTAACAGTTAGCTTGGACAACCGGTTGCGCGAGCGCGCCTTGGAGCGGAAGCAGCCTTCTCACTCTCGAGGAGCCTCGTCACGCCGGCTTCAAGCTCGCCCCCTGGCATTACCGCCGCCGGAGGTTCCCGAGGAGTCGGAGCCAATGGTGACGGGCCGGGCAAAGCTCCCTCTAGCAGAGAGACAACGCCGACGTGCGCTGGGTCTCTGCATGTATTGCGGGGACGACCAGCACATGGTGGAGCAATGCCCGGAGAAGCCAAACGGGGAGGTCCGCGAGTCACTGTAGGGGGCCTCGCAGACGCTAACCGGACAACTCCCCTCACTCATTTGTCGCTGCCCATCCGCTTTTGCCACAACACCACAGGGCATCTCACTCACGCACTGGTGGACTCAGGCGCGGAAGGCAGCTTTATTTCACAAAGCCTGGCAACCCGATTGGGCATCCGTTGCCAGCCCCTTAAAACTCCTCTCACCCTCATTAATCTTTCCCGTGCACCTCTGGGGAAAGTGACCCACCGGACAAACCCCGTCTCTGTCATCGTCTCAGGGAATCACCGGGAGGAGATCTCCTTCTACATCTTGCCCTCCGCTGTGTCTCCAGTGATCCTGGGTTATCCGTGGCTCCGTCTCCATAACCCCGTCCTGGATTGGAAGACCAGGAAGGTAATAGCCTGGAGCACCTTCTGTATGAGCACCTGCCTCCAATCCGCTGCCTGCTCGCCATCCTCTCCTCCCGTGGTCAAGGATGCCGCGCCTCCGGACCTCTCCTTGGTGCCCGTGGAGTTTCACGACCTGGGCGCAGTCTTCAGTAAGTCCAAGGCAATGTCCCTTCCTCCACACAGGCCTTACGACTGCGCCATAAACCTCCGCCAGGGGGCGCGGCTCCCTTCGGGACGCCTCTACAGCCTGTCAGCACCGGAGAAGGAGGCCATGAACTCATACCTCAAGGAATCTCTCAGCGCAGGTATTATTCACCCATCATCATCGCCATTAGGTGCAGGGTTCTTCTTCGTGGGCAAGAAGGATGGCTCGCTTCGTCCGCGCATCGACTTCGAGCCCTAAACGACATCACGGAGAAGGACCGTTACACCCTGCCCCTGATGGACACTGCCTTCCACTCCCTCCAGGGGGCGACCTGGTTTACCAAGCTGGATCTCCGCAGCGCGTACCACCTCGTCCGGATCCGGGAGGGAGACGAATGGAAAACAGCCTTCCGTACCCCGAACGGCCACTTTGAATACCTGGTCATGCCGTTCGGGTTAACCAACGCTCCAGCTGTCTTTCAGCGCCTGATAAATGATGTTCTCCGGGATTTCATTGGCCTGTTTGTATTCGTCTACCTGGATGACATTCTCATCTTCTCCAAGTCCAGGGACGAGCACCAGGTGCATGTGAGACGGGTCCTGCAGAGGCTACTGGAGAATCGGTTGTACGTGAAGGTGGAGAAGTGCGAATTCTATGCCAAGAAGACGTCATTTCTCGGGTTTGTCATCTCCCATGACCAGGTGCTTCCAGACCCAGCCAAGATTAAAGCGGTGGTAGATTGGCCGACTCCCTCGTCTAGAAAGCAGGTGCAACAATTCGTCGGCTTTGCCAACTTCTACCGCCGCTTTGTGCCCAACTTTGGAGCCATCGTCGGCCCTCTGACCCGTCTCACCTCCCCTAAAACCCGGTTCCAGTGGACTGAAGAGGCCGTGGCGGCCTTCCAGGCGCTGAAGGCGGAATTTTCATCCTCCCGGGTCCTCAGCCAGGTCGACCCCTCTTTGCAGTGCATCGTGGAGGTCGACGCCTCGGATACGGGGGTCGGGGCGGTGCTGTCTCAGCGGTCACCGGCTGATTGGGTCAAACGGCCTTGTGCCTTCTTCTCCAGGCGCCTGTTCCTGGCGGAGTGCAACTACGACGTGGGGGACAGGGAGCTTCTTGCCATCAAGCTCGCGCTCCAAGAGTGGCGTCACTGGCTGGAGGGGGCCGCCCTGCCCTTCGTGGTGTTAACGGACCACAAAAATCTGGAGTATTTAAGAACTGCCAAGCGCCTGAATGCCCGCCAGGCCCGTTGGTCCCTGTTTTTTGCTAGGTTCTGTTTCACCATCACATTCAGGCCGGGCTCCAAGAACGGTCTCCCTGACGCCCTCTCCAGGCAATTCGCCCCTGAAGATTCGGGGGACGCTGTTCATACCATCCTGCCCAGGTCGTGCATCGTGGGAGCCGTTACTTGGGAGATCGAGGATAAGGTCCGAAAGGCGCAGGAATCAGAACCGGATCCGGGTGGCGGACCGGAGGGGAGGCTCTACGTTCCGTCCTCCGTTCGGGGGGAGGTCATCCATTGGCTCCACACATCCAAGCTAGCCTGCCATCCTGGGACCTCCCGAATGATTGACCTGCTCCAACGCTCCTTTTGGTGGCCGGAGTTACGCAAGGACGCTGCCCGCTACGCCCGGGCCTGCCCCGTCTGTGCCACCAGTAAGTCTGGCAACTCTCCTCCTGCGGGTTTGCCCCAGCCCCTGCCCGTCCCTGGTAGGCCCTGGTCGCACATCGCATTAGACTTCGTCACTGGTCTCCCCGTCTCTAACAACTTTGACACTGTCCTGACCATCGTCGACCGGTTCTCCAAGGCTGCCCATTTCGTGCCATTACGGGGGCTACCCTCTGCCTTGGAGACGGCAGACCTTCTCGTCCAACACGTGGTCAGGCTGCATGGGATACCAGCTGACGTGGTCTCCGACCGGGGTCCCCAGTTCGCCTCTGACATCTGGCGGAGTTTCTGCAGGACACTAGGAGCCCAGGTAAGCCTCTCCTCCGGCCATCACCCCCAATCTAACGGGCAGTGTGAACGGACCAACCAGGAGCTGGAGGCTGCTCTCCGTTGCGTCACTGCCTCGAAGCCTGCGTCATGGAGCAAACATCTCGCCTGGGTTGAATATGCTCACAACACCGCTCGCTCTTCAGCCACAGGGATGTCCCCTTTCAAAGTGTCCCTGGGTTACAACCCCCCTTTGTTCCCCTTGCTGGAGGACGAATCTGCAGTTCCCACGGTCCGGGCTCACCTCAGGCGGTGTCGCTCAATCTGGACAGCCGCGCACAATGTGCTTTTACGCACGGCGGAGTGCAATAAGGCCACGGCGGATCGGCGAAGAAGACCTGCTCCTGCCTACCAGGTGGGCCAACCGGTCTGGATATCCACGCAGGATGTGAACCTGAAGGGTGAGAGGAGGAAGTTGGCGAAACGCTTCATGGGCCCATTCCCCGTCACCAAGATAATCAACCTGGTGGCAGTGCGCGTTGCTACTCCCCCCTCCCTCCGCATCCATCCCACCTTCCACGTCTCAAAGGTGAAACCGGTGGTGTCTGATCCCATCTGCCCCCCTCCTGCTGCGCCGCCCGCGCCTCGGATGATTGATGGCTATCCGGCTTGGACTGTCTCGACCATCTTGGACTCCCGACGCCGGGGTCGCGGGCTACAGTATTTGGTGGACTGGGAGGGCTATGGTCCTGAATGGAGGCAATGGGTCCGTTCCTCGTTCGTGTTGGATCGCTCTCTCATCACCGAGTTTCACCGGAAGTACCCCAATAAACCATCGCCAGGAGGCGCTGCTAGAGGGGGGAGTACTGTTACAACTCGCCAGCTGAGCGCACACCTGCACCTCGTCAGCGGCGGAGCATATAAGCCGCTCTGCCCTGGGCTTCGGCCTGAAGCCGTTTGTTCCCTTCGGCTACTTGCTTCAGAGGAACCCCCTCGCCAAACAGCAAGATCTCTCACGTAAGCAACTCTCTACTTGTGTTCCAGTCTTTCCCCTGTGCACAGGTGGACCTTTCCCGGTGGCGGACCCCGCCCCCGCATCACCACCTCGCGGCTGCTGTCAGGTGCATCGTCAGGTCTCTGTCTCCCAGACTCTCCCTTGTGCGTGCCTGCCACCTGCCCTGCCAAGTAAGCCAACTAACCTCTCATCTCCTGTTGTACTGGTTTGATGCCCGTCACCTTCTCCCTGTGTTCTCTCCCCAGGGTTGTCTGGCTGTACGGTTTCCTGCCTCCGTGCCTGACGCTGACGTCCACCACCAGTACATCCACATTCCACAAACACGCATCCATTCATCCTTGTTGTTGAATAAAGCTATTGAATTCACTCTGAGCCTGCGTGTGTGTCTCCTGAGCCGTGTGTTATGTCAAATTTTCAATGTGACATTAACTGTATACTTAACATTTTTAACAAATTATCTTAACATGAAATGAATTATTGTTTTTATATCTCCTTCCCATGTATATAGCTTTTAACTTGTTCAAATATTTATATTTTAAACAATAACCCATGAATTTACATTTAAATTAATCATCTTAAGCACTGTCATAAATGTACAGTATGTGGCGTTATTCTTAACAATGCGTTAACCTGGCCACTGTGTATCTAATACACTTTTACAATAGTATTCCTGGTATTCGGTAATAAACCCGAAATATATTATATATATATATAATAATATATATATATATTCATATATTTATTCCATCCAGCTACAATGCTCTGCACTGTGTGTCTGTGTGTGTGTGTGTATATATATATTTTATAGTAATATGTACATATGTATATTAGCTGCTCTTGCTTGCTTGTTTTTTTTTTTTTTTTGTTTTGTTTTTTCTTGCCTTCTGATTGTTGCTCTGAGTGTTGCTATCCCTGTGCTGTTGCAATCCTGGAATTTCCCCATTGTGGGACTAATAAAGGCTTATCTTATCTTATCTTATCTTATATGCACACTTGGTGACAAATAAAACCAGTAAATGTCATACTGTATGAAAACCGTTTCATAAATGTCTTTAACTAAAGTAATCAAATGGTTCCTAACATGTGGGCGGATTTCACCCTCGCTGCACGTCCCATACACTCGATCGTTAGCACTAGCAGGTTAGCTTATACAACACCACATCACCTTTAACAGAAATACCCTTACAAACCCGTTTTTCGTCCCACACTTATCACAATATAATCTCGGACATCTTAGGACTCTTACAGTTTATATTGCACTCTTGAATTATTAGTGTTTACCAACCTGTGATAGAAGAATAGACAAGAGCACACGTTTCGTGCGGTTACTTCACACAGAGGAGTTTATTCTTCGTCCTCCAGTGCGCGAGTCTACTCTCTATCTTTGTGCGACATGTGCCATCTATTGGTCGGCGTACGGAACTGTACTCAACTCACATGAGTTATAATGGAACCAGATGAATTACAAATGCATTGTAGAAAAATTAAACAATTAAAGAATAAAATAAAAATTGTAGGGGTGCCTTTTTTTATTTTTTTTTATCCAAATGTCCTTTTTAGCAACTTTTACATAACTATTAACTATTTCCAAGCCTCTACACTGCCATCTCAGCAATGTGTCTCTGGGGCTGCGCACACTCACCTGAACCACTCATCTCCTCAAGACAACTCATACTCCACCCAGGTCAACCCATTCATCCTCCTTATCCTGCCCTCTTCCCTCATCTGTCTCCCTGCCAGCCAGCTCTCCACCAGTCCTTACCACCTTCATGTTGGGGTTCATAGCTGGGTCCTCTGCTTGTGTAGTGTCTCTCCTCCTCTCTCTTGATATTTCCCCTTTGTTTATTCCTGACACTAATCTTTTCTCCTTTTTTCCTGTTGTAGGCTGTGTGCTGCCTCAGCGTTCCCACTGGTGTTCTGTGTGTATATTCAGTTTGCGTTGTTTTGTGTTTTTGTCTACTTGTGCCTTTTTGTGTATTCATTAAGTTTGCGTTGTTGTGGTTTTTTGTGTTTAATAAATTGTGTTAAACGTTTTCACCTGTGTTTGAGTGTTAATCTGGTGATGCTTGCTCTGCATTTTAGCCTCTGAGTATTTAATCATGACAGAATGGTCCAAACAGGAACGAGGCTCAGAGGGCGCTTCACCGGGTGAGCAGTCAGCACTCTCTCATTTGGATGCCACGGAGCGCCAAGTCATGTTTTTGTCTGAACAGCTCCAAACTATTACTCAACAATTGGCTACTGCTACTGAACATCTGTGTCGACTTCCTGGTGCGGCGTCTCCCCCTACACCTGCTACTCTGACAGCTCCTCCCATCCGCTGGACCATTTCCATCCCCACTCCTGTCCCATACGCGGGGGAGGTGGGGGGATGTAAAGTGTTTCTGCTCCACTGTCGGCTTTATTTTCAGCAGGTGGCGGGGGAGTATAGGGATGATTAGTCAAAAATCCAGTTCATGACCCTGTTACTCCGAGACCAGGTGCTTAAGTGGGCTCAGTCCATCTTAAGTAGTCCAGAGGGGCCCCTGTACACATACGACTGGTTTGTGCAGGAATTCATCTGGGCATTCGACCATATGAACAGGGAAGGTAATATTGCTAGCCAGTTGATGGGACTCTGGCAGGGAAGTTGGTCGGTGGCCGATTTCTCGGTCGAGTTCCGGGTCACCGCAACAGACTCCAGATGGAATGATGTTGCTCTACACAGCATCTTCCTTTGGAGTCTTAATGTCAACCTCCATGACAAACTGGTTATCTGCACTAATCCCTCCTTTCTGGATGAATTAATTGCACAGGCCATAGCCCTGGGTAATCAGAACTGTGAGCGTGCAAGGGAGCAGAGGGCATCTGCTTCCTCGTCCAGGTCACGTCTGGTTCCCCCGTCCTCTCGTGCTGTCAGGTCAGCTTCGCCACCGGAGCTGATGGTCCTCGATTGGACTCATCTGACGCCGGAGGAACGCTGGCGCTGGGAGAAGGCGAGGGCTTGTATGTATTGTGGTGCCACTGATCATGTACTGGCGAAGTGCCCCATTTGGCCAAAAGATTCGGCACGTCAGTAGCCGTGGGGGGTCTAGTGGGTGGATCTTCTCCAAATCCTCCCAACAGTTTTACACTTCCGGCTCTCATTCAGTTACCGGGGGCCGAGTGTAAAACCTCAGCCCTTATTGATTCCGGAGCTGAGCAAAACTTCATCCTACTGGGTCTGGTTCAAAAATTTAAGATTCCCACCAGGAACCTCCCGACACCTTTAAATGTCTCAGCCCTTTCTGGCTGCACGCTGGAGGAGCACACAGTCCACGTCTGGGCTATCCTGCAGCGGCTGTTAGAGAATCAACTCTTCGTGAAAGCAGAGAAGTGTGAGTTTACTTCCAGCTCCACTTCTTTTCTGGGATTCATTGTAGCTGAAGGCACGTTAAAGGCCGACCCAGCTAAAGTGAAGGCGGTGGTAGACTGGCCTACCCCCCAGTCCAGGAAGCAGCTCCAGCACTTCCTGTGCTTTGTCGACTTCTACCGCCGATTTATTCATAATTATAGCAAAGTAACCTGTTATGTCCATAAAACGTGGCACAATAATGAGGCTAGTGGTGAACTGAACAGGACTTTATTATATGACTCACAGTATTCAGACAGACGCTCCCGCTAGGCAGAGAGGTGGTCAAAGAGACTGTGCCTTTTCCGCATCAGCCTTTTATACCCCGGGTGGAGGCGGAACCGGAAAGGTGGAGCCACCACCCATATCATACAATAATACCACATATTTTTATAATAAACAACATCACCCCCCCCCCAAAAGTCCAAAACACATGCACACAAATTAGGCCCTCCCAAATATAGTGCCCGAATCACACTCTAACAATAAACAAGATAAGTAGGCCTATCCATGCACACATAAACAACTAAAACTAGAGGGGGACAGGTGGACTACGGTCCCACCCCCACACAGCCAAATGGATTATTCTGCCGTCTGTTATACCATAGTCCAGAAAAGAAAGAAAAAGAAAGATTCCTGTGTTCCTACTGTAAACATAAAAAAATAATTCCACAAACATATATACACACAGGTTATACCCTCAAACTTGAATTCAATACACCACTTCCATCCATCTATCCATCCATCTTCTACCGCTTTTCCGGAGGTCCGGGTCGTGGAGGCAGCAGTTCAAGCAGAGAAGCCCAGACTTCCCTCTCCCCAGCTACCTGCTCCAGCTCTTCAGAGAGGATATCAAGACGTTCCCAGACCAGCTGGGAGACACAGTCTCTCCAGCGAGTCCTAGGTTTTCCCTGGGATCTCCTCCCAGTGGGACATGTCCGAAACACCTCAAGTGGAAGGCATCCAGGAGGCATCCTGATCAGATGCCCATACCACCTCAACTGGCTCCTTTCAATGTGGAGGAGCAGCGGTTCTACTCTGAGCCTCTCCCGGATGACTGAGCTCCTCACCCTATCTCTAAGGGTGAGTCCAGCAATCCTACGGAGAAAGCTCATTTCAGCCGCTTGTATCCGCGATCTTGTTCTTTCGGTCATTACCCAAAGTTCGTGACCATAGGTGAGAGTAGGAATGTAAATTGACTGGTAAATCAACAGCTGTGCCTTAGAACTAAGCTCCCTCTTCATCACAACAGACCGGTACAACGTCTGCATCACTGCACATGCTGCTCCGATCCGTCTGTCAATCTCTCACTCCATCCTCCCCTCACTCATGAATAAGACCGCAAGATACTTAAACTCCTCCACTTGGGGCAGGAGCCTGTCCCCAACACGGAGAGAATAATTTACCTTTTTCCGGCTGAGGACCATGGACTCGGACCTGGAGGTGCTGATTCTCATCCCAGCCGCTTCACACTCAGAGGCAAACCGTCCCAGCAAGAACTGTAGGTCATTGCTGGATGAAGCCAACAGGTCAACATCATCTGCAAACAACAGATATGAGATTCTATGGTCACCAAGCATGACACCCTCTGTTCCCTGGCTGCGCCTAGAAATCCTGTCCAAAAAAATTATGAACAGGATCGGTGACAAAGGGCAGCCCTGGCAGAGTCCAACTCTCACCGGGAATGAGTCCAGTTGAGTGTTGGCAATATGAACCAAACTCTCACAACGGTCGTGCAGAGACCAAATAGCTTGTAACAACAAGTCCGATACCCCATACTCCCGAAGCACCCCCCACAAAAAACCACGAGGGACACGGTCGAATGCCTTCTCCAAGTCCACAAAACACATGTAAACTGGTTGGGCAAACTCCCACGAACCCTCGAGAATTCTCGAGAGGGTAAAGAGCTGGTCTGATGGGCCACGGCCAGGACGAAAACCACATTGCTCCTCCTGAATCCGAGGTTCGACCAATGGCCGGACTCTCCTCTCCAATACCTTGGCAAAAACTTTCCTAGGGAGGCTGAGGAGTGTGATCCCTCTAAAGTTGGACCACACCCTCCGGTCCCCTGTTTTGAAGACAGGAACCACCACCCCGGTTTGCCATGCCAAAGGCACTGCCCCTGACCTCCATGCAATGTTGCAGAGGCGTGTCAACCATGACAGCCCTACAACATTCAGGGCCTTGAGGTACTCAGGGCGAATCTCGTCCGCCCTCGGGGCCCGGCCACCAAAGAGATTTTTAACCACCTTGGCAACCTCAGCCCCTGTGATAGGCGAGTCGTCCCCCTCATCCACAAGCCCTGCTTCCTCTGTGGAAGGCGTATCAGTGGGATTGAGGATTTCCTCAAAGTATTCCTTCCACCGCCCTACGATATCCCCAGTCGAAGTCAACAGAGCCCCATCCGCACAGTATACAGTGTGGACAGGGAGCTGCTTCCCCCTCCTGAGCTGCCGGACAGTTTGCCAGATTCTCTTCGAGGCTGACTGAAAGTCTTGTTCCATGGCCTCACCGAACTCCTCCCATAACCAAGTTTTTGCTTCAGCAACCACCCGAGCTGCACTCCACTTGGCCTGCCGGTACACCTCAACTACTTCGGGAGTCCCACAAGCCAACCAAGCCTGATAGGACTCCTTCTTCAGCTTAATGGCCCCCCTCACCACTGGTGTCCACCACTTGGTTTGGGGGTTGCCACCACGAGTGTCCCGACGACCTTATGGCAGCAGCTCTGGGCCACTGCTTCAACAATGGAGGTGGAAAACATGGCCCATTCAGACTCCATGTCTCCAGACTCCCTCGGAATGTGGTTGAAGTTCCTCCGGAGGTGGAAGTTGAAAACCTCCCGGACAGGGGCCTCAGCCAAATGTTCCCAGCACACCCTCACTATACGTTTGGGTCTACCAGGTCTGAATGGCTTCCTCCCCTGCCATTGGATCCAACTCACCACCAGGTGGTGATCAGTTGACAGCTCTGCACCCCTCTTTACCCAAGTGTCCAAGACATACGGTTGCAGGTCTGACGACGCAATAACAAAATTGATCATCGACCTGCGACCTAGGGTGTCCTGGTGCCAGGTGCCCATATGGACACCCTTATGCTTGAACATGGTGTTTGTTATGGACAAACTGTGGTTAGCACAGAAGTCCAATAACTGAACACCACTCAGGTTCAGATCGGGTAGGCCGTTCCCCCCAATCACCCCATTCCAAGTTTCACTGTTGTTGCCCACGTGTGCATTGAAGTCCCCCAGTAGGACAATAGAGTCTCCAAGAGGAGCACCCTCCAGCACCCCAGTCAGAGACTTCAAAAAGGGTGGGCACTCTGAAACATCATTTGGTGCATCGGCACAAATGATGGTCAGGACCCGTTTTCCAACCCGAAGGCACAGGAAAGCAACCCTTTCGTCCACCAGGGAAAACTCCAATATAGAGGCAGCAAGGTGGGGGGGAAACAAGAATACCCACCCCTGCTTGTCGCCTCTCACCCGGGGCAACTCCAGAGATACATACTCCAATACACCACTTAATTACCATATATGTCAATATACACACCAACCCCACAACCTGGTTAGCCCACACCACAGCCACATGTGCTAAACATGTCAAACAATCACTCAGCACCATGGACAGCTCACAGAGCAATTTTGTGAATTAACTATATTGACATACATGGGGGGCAATGGATCAGCGTTCTCGTTACGCCCTCCGCCAGTACCCGGGCTCGCCTGGGGAAGCTAATGATCCTACCAGCAGACTAAATTCGAAGAGACGACGCCTCTGTGCCAAGTCAAAGAAGAATCCTAGTCACAGTCCTAAAGCCAAAAGCAAACAGCCCCAAGAGCACTTTGTGGTAGGATCTGCCCTTCGCATATTACAACTAAACGTTGAAGGCCTATCTGCAGCCAAGCGAAGCCTTATCGAAGTCCTCGCCTTCCAACATTCGATTGATGTAATCTGCCTCCAAGAGACTCATATTGGCACAGAGGAAGCTGGCCGCTTCACCATCAAAGGCTTTGACCTCCTGTGCTATGTTCTACATGCTAAACATGGACGTGCCACCTATGTGCGTTCTGACATAGTTGAAGCAAATCACCTGATAACAACACATTTCTCAGACACCATAATCATTGGTGGCTTCCATATTGTCAATGTGTACAAGCCCCCTAATGCCAACTGGGATCTGCAGGTCTTACCCACCCTACCCCACCCTGCCATCTATGTGGGGGACTTTAACAGCCATCACCCTGACTGGGGGTACCCAGCAGTGGACAGTGATGGGGAGGCACTTTCAGACTGGGCATCCAGAAATGACCTCGCTTTGATATACGACCCCAAACAAAGAGGAACCTTCCACTCTGCTAGGTGGAAGAAGGATTATTCTCCTGACCTGTGTAGGGCCAGCTCTTTGAATGGGGAGCCATATCCTACACAGATCCTCATTCTTGATGATTTTCCACACAGCCAACACCGGCCCCTGCTTGTACACATTGGCCCAGAACGTCCAGTCATATACAGCCCAAGGAAGATGCGCTGGAACTTCCGCAAAGCCAACTGGAAGAAATTCAGTGAAACTCTGGACCGGAGCGTTGTTACCATCCCACTCCACACCATCACTGTAGATGAAGCATACAACCGCTTCTGCAGCGCAATCTTCAAGGCTGCCCATATTGCAATCCCACGAGGCTACCGACCCCTCTATGTCCCATGTTTGGACGGAGAAAGTGCTGCCCTCCTACAATCCTATCAAACATCAGGGGACCCAAAGATAGCAGACCATCTCATTGAATCGCTAAGTACAGCCCGGCGAAAGAAATGGGAGGAGACAGTTGCTGACCGGAGCTTTACCCACTCTAGCAGGAAATGTTGGAGCCTCATCCGTCGCCTAGGAGCTGCACAGAAGCCCCCTAGCCAAAGCCGAGCATCCGTCACACCCAACCAAGTTGCATCCCACCTACTGACTATCGCCAAAGCACCCCAAGACAAAGACACCAGAAGAGCAGTTACAACTGAGCTAAAAAAACACCAAAAAATGCCTGTAGAGGAAACGAACCCTGAACCCTTCGAGGCTGCTGAACTGGAGAAAGTCCTACAGGGCCTGAAATGTGGAAAGGCAGCAGGATACGATAACATCTTCCCAGAATTCATGAAAAATCTTGGCCCCCGAGCCCTAACCTGGTTGACACAATTCTACACAAGGATCACACAAACAAACTCGATCCCAAAGAAATGGCGGACAGCAAAGGTCATTGCCATCCCAAAACCTGGCAAAGACCACAAACTACCAGCAAGCTACCGCCCAATCTCCCTACTCAGCGTTCCTTACAAAATCATGGAGCGCTTAATACTGCAACGCATTTCCGCAGAAATAGAGGATATTCTAAGTGTGGATCAAGCAGGTTTCCGCAAGGACCGCAGTACAGGAGAACAAGTACTGGCCCTAACCACCTTCATCGAAAATGGCTTCGAGTGCAGACTGAAGACAGGGGCTGTGTTTCTCGATCTTACAGCCGCCTATGATACGGTCTGGCACAAAGGCCTCCTCCTGAAACTTATAAAGGCGATCCCTGCTTGGGCAACAGCAATTATAAAAACCCTGCTGACCAACCGAAGGTTCAGAGTCCACCTCAGTCAGAACACAAGTGCATGGAGAATGCAGAAAAACGGACTCCCACAAGGCTCAGTTCTAGCTCCAACTCTGTTCAACCTCTACATAAACGACCTGCCTACTACAAAATCCCGCAAATTCATCTATGCAGACGACATCTGTTTGGCATTCCAAGCACCAGACTTTGAACCACTGGAACGGGTGCTCACGGAAGATCTTGCCAAACTGGACCAGTTCTGCAAAATCTGGCGCCTAAAACCAAGCCCAGCAAAAACCGTCTCCAGTGTATTCCATCTCCACAATGCAAAAGCTGCCAGAGAACTAAACATCCACCTGAGCGGACTCAAGCTTAAGCATGCCCCAAATCCAACTTATCTTGGAGTGACCCTTGATAGGACCTTATCCTTCAAGGAACATCTAAAGGGGACGGCTGCTAAGGTGAAGGTACGAAACAACCTGCTCTGCAAGCTCACTGGTGCAAAATGGGGGGCGGCAGTCTCCACCCTGCGCACCTCAGCACTGGCCCTTTCATACTCTGTAGCAGAATATTGTGCCCCTGTCTGGTCCAGGTCATCTTACACACACCATGTAGACACCCAGCTCAACTCAACCATGAGAACTATAACTGGAACAATCCGCTCAACACCACTCCCCTGGCTCTCTGTACTGTCAAACATAGCCCCTCCACACATCCGGCGAGCAGCATTAACTCAAAGGATGCTCCAAAAAGTTAAAGATTCTCCTCACTTACCAATCCATGCAGATATCTACACCCCACCCACTGCCCGACTTTCATCCAGACGGCCGATTTGGAAAAACCCTCCCCCAGCTGACTTTACCATCCAGACAGCTTGGCAAGAGGAATGGGAGACCAAGGAGGTCCCAAACAAACAGCTGGTGATAAACCCCAACCAACAGGTCCCGGGCACCAACCTCCCAAGGAGACAGTGGTCTACACTCAATCGCTTCAGGACTGGACATGGCCCCTGCTTGGCCAGCCTTCACAGATGGGGCAGTAGCCCTAGCCCACTGTGCGCATGTGGAGAGGAGCAAACAATGGAACACATCATAGAGGCTTGCCCGCTCCAAAGACTGGAAGGAGGATTACACACCCTCCATACAGCAAACCAGGAGGCAACTGCTTGGCTTAAGGACTTTGCATTTGCTAAATAAATAAATTGACATATATTGACATACTGCTGTCTTCACTGGCCGGATCCACAGCCTGCGTCATTGATTATGAGTCATGGCGGCGTAGCGTAGCTCTCTCACCGAGGTCATGTGATAACTTGTCTGCTGCTTCACACTGCTGGGTTATCTCCACAGCCACGGCTAAAGTTAATTCGCTGGAGTGTGTAAGCAATCTCGAATGAGCTGACGAACACAGCGTGTGCTCTGCCAGCTGGTTGTGGATCATTTCTTCCCCCAACTCCCCACACTGGCAGTCCCCAGCTAGCTGCTGTAGGTCTGCAACGTAGTGCTGCACTGACTCGCCGGCCCGCTGGAGGTGGTGCCAAAACTGGAACCTCCTGATGATGACATTTGTAGGCATGTGAAAATGTCGTGCCATTCACTCAACCACATCATCAAAGCTATCGCTAGCTCCCAAAGTTGAAAGGATACATTGTCCTTCCATACCAAAATTATGGAACAAAATTGCCCTTGCTCGTACCTTCTTCAGTTCGCGGATGTTTAATGCCACCAGATAGCTCTGAAACGCAGTGAACCACCTCATCCAAGGCACCGGAGGTTCTCCCGGAGCCTTCAAAAACGGCCGAAAAGATGACACGCCTGCATCCATACTTTATTCTCATCACCAAATGCTATGTCCGTAAAACGTGGCACAATAATGAGGCTAGTGGTGAACTGAACAGGACTTTATTATATGACACAGTATTCAGACAGATGCTCCCTTTAGGCAGAGAGGTGGTCAAACAGACTGTGCCTCTTCCGCATCAACTTTTTGTACCCTGGGTGGCAGCGGAACGGGAAAGGTGGAGCCACCACCCATATACAATAATACCACATATTACTATAATAAACAACATCACATAGCCCTGCCATTAATGCAACTCACTTCCACTAAGATTCCATTTAAATGGTCTGAGGCTGCTGAACAGGCTTTCACTACATTAAAGGCCCTCTTCACTGACATGCCCATTTTGGCTCAGGTCAACCCTCAATCCCAGTTCGTGGTCAAGGTTGATGCTTCTGATTTGGGGGTGGGCACTGTCCTTTCTCAGCATTCCTGCTCCGATCAGAAGCTTCATCCGTACACGTATTTCTCTCAGGCTGTTGGCCATTAAATTAGCGCTGGAGGAATGGAGGCACTGGCTGGAGGGAGCTAACCAACCTGTCAAAATCTGGACTAATCACAAAAATCTAGAATATCTCAGATCTGCCAGACAGTTGAACTCTTGTCAAGCCCGGTGGGCCCTGTTTTTTCTCAGATTTAATCTTACCATTACCCACTGTCCGGGGTCCCATAATGTCAAGCCCGATGCTCTCTCGTGCCAGTTCTCCTCCGATTCCTCCTCTTCCTCCCTCTCTGCAGCTGCTACCTCTCCTCCGGAGACTATTCTGCCTTCTTCTTGTGTTTTAGGAGCCCTCTCTTGGGAAATCGAGCAGAGGGTCTGGCAGGCCCAGTCCTCCGAACCCATCCCTGAGGGAGGCCTGGCGAACCTACTTTATGTCCCCTCTGCCCTGCACAATGAAGTCATCCAGTGGGGGCACACCAGTTTTTTTGCCTGTCACCCTGGCATTTCCCGGACAATAGAACTGCTGCAATGAGTGTTTTGGTGGCCTACTCTCAGAACAGACATTCAGAACTATGTTAAAGCATGTCATGTCTGTGCCACTAACAAATATGATTCTTCACCCCCAGCCTGTCTCCTTCATCCCCTCCCTGTCCCTAGTCATCCCTGGTCACACATAGCCATAGATTTTGTCATGGGCCTCCCGCCTTCACAAGGCAACACTGTCATTTTCACCATTATTGAATGTTTTTCCAAAGCAATCCATTTAGTTCACCTATACAAACTACCCTCTGCTGCCGAGACCACCAACCTCCTCACTCTCCACGTCATCCGCCTGCTTGGGATTCCAATGGACATTGTTTCAGACCAAGGGCCACAATTTACATCACAAGTCTGGAAAGCTTTCTGTTGCTCCTTGGGTACCACTGTCAGCCTCACTTCCGGATACCATCCTCAAAGTAACGGCCAGGTTGAGCATGCCAACCAGTCTCTTGAGGCCACCCTAAGGTGTGTGGAATCCTGCAATCCGACCACCTGGAGCTCCCACCTGACCTGGGTGGAATACGCTCATAACACCGGCGTCTCCTCCACCACAAGCCTGATGCCCTTTGAGGCTTCTATGAGGTACACTCCACCATTGCTACCTATGGCGGACAGGGATATTGCTGTGCCATCCTTGGAGGGACATGCACATCGCTGTCACCATCTGTGGAGGTCAACTCGGGCTGCTCTTCTCCGGTCATCTAAGCTGACCCGCCTCTATGCCAACCACAGACGTGTATCGGCACCGATGCCCAAGTACACCGTGGGACAGAAGGTCTGGTTGTCTGTCAAACAGGTGCCGTTGAAGACGGAGTCACGGATGCTGTCACTGTGCTTTCTGGGCCCCTACCCCATCTCATGCATCGTCAACGATGCCACCGTTTGGCTCAAGTTACCTCTAACTCCTCGCACCCACCCGACCTTCCACGTGTCACAAATTAAACCCCTCTCCACCAGCCCCCTCTGTCCTCCCCCGGAGCCTCCTCCTTCTCCCTGGGTACTCGATGGCCATACTACCTACACTGTTCAGAGAATTCTGGACGTCCATCATCGGGGCCGGGGCCTTCAATATCTGGTCCATTAGAAGGGTTATGGACCGGAGGAGAGGTTGTGGATCCCCAGATCCTATTTCCACGATAAAGGCATGGTTCAGGCCCTCTATCGGGCGCATCCCAATGCCCGGAGGGATGCCAGGAGGCACCCCTTGGGGGGGCACTGTGATGATCAGGTGAGCGTGCTCCCCCTCCCCTCCTGTGTAGTTTCTTTTTGTCTATTTCTCAGCTCCGGAGCTCATCAGCACACCTCTGTGATTGGACACACCTGCTGCTTCCTGGTTTACCAGCACATAAAAGAACCAGTTTGTGAATGCTTCTCTGCTGGACCACTGGGTATTGCTGCCACAAACCACTACAGTTAACACTATTAGGCATTAATTCTATTCAAGTTGTCTTACCTTGTTTGTCTTCTCCTCTTCAGGTTTGCTGCCATCTCAGCAGTGTGTCTCCGGGGCTGCGCACACTCACCTAAACCACTCATCTCCTCAAGACAACTCATACTCCACCCAGGTCAACCCATTCATCCTCCTTATCCTGCCAACTTCCCTCATCTGTCTCCCTGCCGGTCATCTCCCCTCCAGTCCTTACCACCTCACGCTGGAGTCCATAGCTGGGCCCTCTGCTTGTGTAGTGAGTCTCTCCTCCTCTCTCTTGATATTTCCCCTTTGTTTATTCCTGACATTAATCTTTTCTCCTTTTTTCCTCTTTTGTAGGCTGTATGCTGCTCCAGTGTGCCCACTGGTGTTTTGTGTGTACAGTATATTATGTTTGCGTTGTTTTGCATTTTTATCTACTTGTTCCTTTTTGTGTATTCATTAAGTTTGCATTGTGGTTTTTTTGTTTAACAAACTGTGTTAAACATTTCCACCTGTGTTTGAGTGTTCATCCGGTGTTGCTTGTTCTGCATTTGAGCCTCTGGATATTTAATCATGACACTTCTTTAAAGTTGTAACCAGACCACCAAAAAATTGAAGGCTCTGAGCTCAAGTGATAACAGCACAGCAAATTACATTCAAATCAAAATTCCTCTGATAACAGTAAATTTCCCCGTTGTGGGACACATAAAGGGTTATCTTATCTTATCATATTGTATCTTATCTTATTACCACACCTTTCAATGATATATTATAAAGTTAGGCACTCAAATTCAGAGGACAAAGTTCCAGTGTTTGTACAACGTGCCAGTGCACCACCTTGACCTACTCACTCCAACCAACATATAAGATGCAGTATCTCTGGAACTAATCCAGCTCTGTCTAGAAAGATCGCAGATGTGCACAAGATACATGATCACACAGAGTCTTATGCAGTGAAGCAGCCATCCAACTTTATTGTCATTCAGTCCATACAGCCAGTCGTGTACAGTAGAATGAAATTACATTTCTCTTATCTGCAATGTTAATCACACCTAGAATCAGAGGGGCCACTGCTATGCAAGATGCCGCCACAAACAACTTTTCCTTTCCACATTCCATTATGGTGAGCACCAAGCTAGAAGGCGGGAATTACCATTTTTATATGGTCTTTGGTATGACCCATCTGGGGCTTGAACCCCCAACTTCCTGGCTGCGGGGTGGATACTCTATCAACTAGGTCACCGCTCCGTTATGACCTATGCCAATATTCAGTTCTCTCCTACTTTTTGGCAGTTATTTTTTGCATTAGTGTTGAGGATGTCATTTGAGTCGCTGTTTCTTTTTTCACTCTGACGTACAGTGCATCCAGAAAGTATTCACAGTGCTTCACTTTTTCCACATTTTCTTATGTTACAGCCTTATTCCAAAATGGATTAAATTCATTTTTTCCTCAAAATTCTACACACAATACCCCATAATGACAGTGTGAAAAAAGTTGTTTTGAGATTTTTGCAAATTTATTGAAAAAAAAAACAACAAAAAAACTAAGAAAACGCAAGTACATAAGTATTCACAGCCTTTGCCGTGAAGCTCAAAATTGAGCTCAGGTGCATCCTGTTTCCACTGATCATCCTTGAGATGTTTCAAGAGCTCAGTTGGAGTCCACCTGTGGTAAATTCAGTTGATTGGACATGATTTGGAAAGGCACACACCTGTTGTCATGAACGGAGTTGATTTCTCAGCCCTGTTCCATGATCTGTGGCTGAAATTCTTGATTGTTGTTAATTATTCCCAGCTGGCAGATTATTGGAGCCTCTGAGCCTGGGCTCCCTGTCAGCCTACAGCCACGCCTCTCCCTCTGCCGGCGCCCACCTATTGTCTATTATTATTATTTGTCCTCTTGTTTTCCTGACACACATACACACTCATGCACGCACGCACACATACATGCACACACACACACACATTCATTGCTACTCACATCCTCATTCACTCACCCATGCACAGACTCCCACCGCGCACCTGTTCCCACTTGTCTCTCATTAGTCCACGGGTATTTGTGTGGGGCAGCGGGAGCACTCGGTGTGTCGGCTTTAGTTAATACTCAAGTAAAGTCTATGTTCACTCTGCTCACTTTGATGTCCTGGAGCTCCTTGGTTTTCCTTGTTTTTGGACTGTGCACGGCATTGTTGTTTCCAGAGCCAGTGTGCTCCAACCCTGCTTGTAAGTCTTCCTCTATATTATTATTTACTGCCCTTCCTCTCCACTCCAGTCCCATTGGGGAGTGCGTGGGGCGCCTCCTCCTCCTCCTGCCAACTAGTTTGTTCATCCGTGCCTTGTGTTCAAACTGTATTCTATGGACATTTTTGTGTTTGTTGTTCCTTTGTTAATAAACACATTCACTTCACCTGCATATTGGGCATGCATTAACTCATTTGTGCACTGCGCCATTACTCAGCGTACATGATAGTACGCCGACACCATTTGAGCCCAAGCGGTGAGGTAACGTGTCAGTTTTTTCATCTTTTTGTGTGTGTGTTTCCACTCACCTGGTTCAAGCTCATTATGGCTGTGGCAGGACGGAGCTACCCCATGCATCTCAGGTGGGAGTGCTGCCGAGCCCTAATGGAAATAGGTGGGCTAATTTCCACGGCATGCACATATTCCACCCCAGAGGACGTAATATGGTACCTGGATCTGGCGGAGGCAGAGGCTTGCAGAAGCCTCTGCCTCCGCAGAAGGAGGGAGTTGAGAGGATTTCCCTGATGGCAGTGCTGTGATGCGAGAACAGCGGAAGGGTGAGGAAGTCCCCGAAGAAGCCCGGGCTCGCACCGAGAGAAGAGTGCTCCCGGGGCTTGGCTGTCTCCGTTTCTCACCAGTCCTCAATGCCTGTTCCCGTTCCAACTAAGACTACTCCAGCTTCACCAAAATGACGTTGTTCTGTTCTGGTTCCCCTGAGGAATAATCCAGTCCCTTTGACTGCCTCTGTCTTTACACCGAGTTCGGCTATCTCCACAGTGGATCTTCACTCATGGGTAGTCCCGTCTGCCAAATCTTCCTCCACTGCCGCTGTGAGACCTCCCCCCTCGGTACATCTTCAGACAGTCAAGGTGAGTCCGAATTCCTCACCGGCAGCTTCCGTTACTGTGGCGAGAGGGGCGGCTCCCAAATGATCTACTGAGGGGCCCAATACCACCCTTGTCGCGCAGAACGAGGACGACGCTCAAATTGCAGCAGCAGGCAACATCCAAGCCCAGGTGAACAGGCAAATGTGCTTTCATTCAACCCCTATTAATGATGAAATATCTTGCCTGATTCCCAGTAGGGAGACTCAAGGAGAGCAGTCCCCTGAGTTCTCCCCATCTGCTGCTGCCATGAATGGCTCACCAGCCCTCTCCATTCTCTCCTTTCGCTCCTGAATATACGCCGGCACCAGAGCCTAACCACCAGCACCAGGAGGAGCCAGAGGTCCGGGAGGATCCTTCCCCCGCAGCAACAGTGAGCCAGACCCCAGCTGCCATGCCAGAGGAGTCACCACCATGGGTCACGGGGAAATAGAGACTGCCATTACCATCACGCCTGCTGTGGAGGCCGCCGTAGCAGAGTCAGCACCAGAGCTGGACCTCTTAGAGGCCGGTCCTGGGACTTCCTCATCAAGTTCGTCGGAGTCCTGGATGGCAGTGGAGCTTGAGCTCAGGCAAGTGCTCTATGTTGTCTTTCTCTTCTCTGTATTAGAGCAATCTTGCCTGACTCTTGGTGGGGAGAGTCAGGTGCAGCCACCCGCTGCATCTGAGCTCACCCCGCTGGGCTCTGCCACTGCCCGCGACCCTGATCCGTCTTCTCTCTCTATTTTTGAGTTCAATTTCAGGGTCACCGGAGAGGTTCCAGATGTGCCTGAAGTCTCCATGAGTTCGGGCTCCCCACCTACAACAGCTGGAGGTCCAGCCTTCACTGAGGAGATCGTAGGTGCCGCTCGCCTCCTACCTGGGGCTGTCATCTGGGTTCCTCCTCTGCTCGAGCCTCCATGGGTGCTTTGTCCCGGCCGGGGACCATTGTGGGTGTCGCGACCCAGCGTCAGTCCCATGTGGGTGCTACACTCCAGCCTTGGTCCGCCATGGGCACCGTGCCTCAGCCTGAGGTCCACCAAGGGCGTAGCATTGGCCCAGCCAGGGTCCACCACGGGTGCAGGAGGGGCCCAGCCGGGTTCCACTGTGAGTGCTACCATGGCCCGGTCGGGGTCCACCACGGGTGCAGCAGGGGCCCAGCCGGGTTCCACCATGAGTGCAACCATGGCTCGGTTGGGGTCTTCCGGAGGTGCAACGCAGGCCCAGCTGGGGCTCACCACAGGTGCAATGAGGTCCCAGGCTGGGACCACCACGGATGCTGCTATGTCTCAAGTCGGGACCACCGGGGGTGTAGTCGAGGGTCTAACTGGGATGACCAGACATGCAGCCAGCCAGGTTGGGGACACTGAGGTCTCTTCCTCTCTTCCAGAGGTCCTCGGGGTGTCCCTTCCTCCTCCGCTGGGCTGCACCGTGGTCCACCAGGCCCTGCCACCTGAAGCCACTGGGGTTCCCCTGCCCTGGTCCGGCCACCCACCTCTTAACCTTCTGGTGGGTAGGCCACCACCTCATCCACCCCTCCGCCCCTGGTGGCTCAACTATGAGGACCGCCTGCCCGAAGGACTGGGTTCCTGGGTCAGGTGGCCCTTTTTCTCTGGCAGGCCGCCTGCTGGCCCTGGGACTTTGGCCGGCCCCCTGAACTTGGGGACTCTTGGGTTTTGGGGAGGGTTTTACATTAGTCTTGGGGTTGGGAGATTTTGTTTCCTTGTGTTGCATTGTTGTTTGATTTTTCATTGGTTTATTCCCTCCTGACCTGTTCCCCCCACCACCCGCCTGCGGTTGTGTGATAGTTCTCTGGGTAGGTGGGGGGGCAGGTTTTCCTTTTTGTTTTTGTTCTGATGGTACGGTGGGTGTCTGGCATCCACCCCTTGACGGGGGGCTCTGTCATGAACGAGCTTGATTTCTCAGCCCCGTTCCATGATCTGTGGCTGTAGTTCTTGATTGTTGTTAATTATTCCCCGCTGGCAGGTTACTGGGGCCTCTGAGCCTGGGCTCCCTGCCAGCCCACAGCCACGCCTCTCCCTCTGCTGGTGCCCACCTGTTGTGTAATATTATTATTAGTCCTGTTCCTTGTTTTCCTGACATACATACACACTCATGCACACACACACATACAGTATCTCACAAAAGTGAGTACACCTTTCACATTTTTACAAATATTTTATTACATCTTTTCATGGGACAACACTGAAGATATGACACTTTGACACAATGTAGTCAGTGTACAGCTTGTATAACAGTGTAAATTTGCTGTCCCTCAAAATAACTCAACACACAGCCACTAATGTCTAAACCCCTGGCAACAAAAGTGAGTACACCCCTAAGTGAAAATGTCCAAATTGTGCCCATTTAGCCATTTTCCCTCCCCGGTGTCATGTGACTCGTTTGTGTTACAAGGTCTCAGGTGTGAATGAGGAGAAGATGTTATGACCCAAGCGCTGGGTTCTGTCTGCGCTCGGGTTACGCACAGCTCGCTGCTGGCCTTGACAGCTGTGAGTTGTATTCTGGCCTCATCGGGCTCTTATTGTGAAGGCGCTCGGTGGGGCTTCCGCCTGTCAAGGTTGGTCAGCTGTCTGTCATTACTGCTCGTTAGTGTTCGCCTTTATAAGGCGGACACTGACGGCAGTTAGATCGCAGGAGTATTGTCAGACTTCATCAGACATTGTCAAATATCATCTAAACCTCGTTAGACCTTCATGTCAGGTTCGTGTTCTTTTGGTCCTTGTCATAGTTCAGCTCGTAGTGGCTGGGGTTAGCCCTACGAGCCCTTGTATTGCTTAATGTGTGTTTTTGCCCTGAGCGGCTCATAGTCTTGTCTTGTTGTATTAATAAATTACCATCATTGCAAAACTCACTGATGGATTCTTGGCATCTTATGGTGATCCGCGAGGGTCACCGCATGACAGAAGGTGTGTTAAATTTGGTGTTATAGCTCTCACACGCTCTCATACTGGTCACTGGAAGTTCAACATGGCACCTCATGGCAATGAACTCTCTGAGGATCTGAAAAAAAAAATAGTTGCTCTACATAAAGATGGCCTAGGCTATAAGAAGATTGCCAACACCCTTAAACTGAGCTGCAGCACGGTGGCCAAGACCATACAGCAATTTAACAGGACAGGTTCCACTCAGAACAGGCCTCACCATAGTCGACCAAAGAAGTTGAGTGCACATGCTCACTGTCATATCCAGAGGTTGTCTTTTGAAAATAGATGTATGGGTGCTCCCAGCATTGCTGCAGAGGTTGAAGAAGTTGGGGGTCAGCCTGTCAGTGCTCAAACCAGATGCTGCACACTGCATCAAATTGGTCTGCATGGCTGTCATCCCAGAGGGAAGCCCTTTTTAAAAATGATAAACAAGAAAGCCCACAGTTTGCTGAAGACAGGACATGGATTACTGAAACCATGTCCTGTTGTCTGATGAGACCAAGGTAAACTTATTTGATTCAGATGGTGTAAAGCGTGTGTGGCAGCAACCAGGTGAGGAGAACAAAGACAAGTGTGTCTTGCCTGCAGTTAAACATGGTGGTGAGAGTGTCATAGTTTAGGGCTGCATGAGTGCTGCTGGCACTGGGGAGCTACAGTTCATTGAGGGAACCATGAATGCCAACATGTACTGTGACATATTGAAGCAGAGCATGATCGGAAACTGGGCCGCAGGACAATATTACAACATGATAACCACCCCAAACACACCTCCAAAATGACCACTGTCTTGCTAAAGACACTCAGAGTAAAGGTAATGGACTGGCCAAGCATGTCTGCAGACCAAAACCCTATTGAGCATCTGTGGGGCATCCTCAAACGGAAGGTGGAGGAGCGCAAGGTCTCTAACACCATGATGTTATCATGGATGAGTGGAAGAGGATTCCAGTGGCAACCTGTGAAGCTCTAGGGAATTCCATGCCCAAGAGAGTTATGGCAGTGCTGGAAAATAACAGTGGCCACATAAAATATTGACACTTTGGGCACAATTTGGACATTTTCACTAGGGGTGTACTCACTTTTGTTGCCAGCGGTTTAGACATTAATGGCTGTGTGTTGAGTAATTTTGAGGAAACAGCAAATTTACACTGTTATACAAGTTGTACACTGACTATTTTACATTGTATCAAATTGTCATAGCTTCAGTGTTGTCCAATGAAAAAATATAATAAAATATTTACAACTAGAAAAGCACTCAGAGAGCGCAGACCTCCGCCAAGCACCACAGTTCCCCCCATACAGTGTTTGTGTGTACGTTTTCAGATTCCTTGACCATGAAAACATATGACTAGCAATTGGATTCACAATGATAGGATTAGTGGTTCAGTAGTTATTCACGAAAATCGCATTTTCCGTAATGGCGGTTTTCTTCCAGACGGTGATCCGGATCACCACCAAAATCTAATCATCTGTAGGATACCCCATTTCTGACAATCTCTGAAAATTTCATGAAAATCCGTCCATAACTTTTTGAGTTATCTTGCTAACAAACAAACAAACAAACAAAAACCAACCAACGCTGATGAAAACATAACCTCCTTGGCGGAGGTAAAAATGTGAGGGGTGTACTCACTTTTGTGAGATACTGTACACACACACACACACACACACACACACACACACACACACACACACACACACACACACACACATTCATTGCTACTTACATCCTCACTCACTCACCCATGCACAGACTCCCACCGTGCACCTGCTCCCACTTGTCTCTCATTAGTCCACGGGTATTTGTGTGGGGCAGTGGGAGCACTCGGTGTGCCGGCTTTAGTCAATACTCAAGTCAAGTTTATATTCACTCACGCTCACGTTGATGTCCTGGAGCTCCTTGGTTTTCCTTGTTTTTGGACTGTGCACGGCGTTGTTGTTTCCAGAGCCAGTGTGCTCCAACCCTGCTCGTAAGTCTTCCTCTATATTATTATTTACTGCCCTTCCTCTCCACTCCAGTCCCCTCTGGGAGTGCGTGGAGCTCCCCCTTCTCATCCTGCCAACTATCTCATTCATCCATGCCTTGTGTTCAGACTGTATTCTATGGACATTTTTGTGTTTGTTGTTCCTTTGTTAATAAACACATTCACTTCACCTGCAAATTGGGCTCGCATTAACTCGTTTGTGCACTGCGCCATTACGCAGTGTATATGACACCTGCCTATATAAGTTCCAACAGTTGACCGTGCATGTCAGAGCACAAACCAAGCATGAAGTCAAAGGAATTGTCTGTAGACCTCCGAGACAGGATTGTCTTGAGGCACAAATCTGCGGAAGGGTACAGAAAAATTTCTGCTTCTTTGAAGGTCCCAGTGAGCATAGTGGCCTCCATCATCTGTACATGGAAGAAGTTCGGAACCACCAGGACTCTTCCTAGAGCTGGCTGGCCATCTAAACTGAGCAATCGGGGAAGAAGGTGCCTTCACCCCAAATGTGAATGGGCCACACAAATCCATACAAAGTCAAAGGAAAGAGGCGAGCACACGCAAAATTGCGCATTCACTCATTCTTGTCAAAGGCATAGCACTAGCTTTGAAATTCTGCCATGACCGGAGTAAAAGCATCAATACTGGAGAGTAAACTAGTTTGAAAATGAGACTGCCACTCACCTGGAAACAGAAAGACCAGGAGTTCTTCAGCTGAATCAGGATGTCGGAGTTATTTACCCACAGATTCCTGCCACAGACATGCTAACAAGGCTAGCAAGCTTGCAATGGAAACATTCATCATCTTGTAAAGTTTTGGAGATGGGAACTTTTTCAGGTGAGCCCCCCGTTGGAAAATGTAAACCTAAAGCATGATGTTATTTTGGGGATTTCCACTGTAGGTTGAACACTGCTTCAGAACTTATAAAGACAACTTCACCCATCTGCATCTCACCCAGACGGTGAATTTGTGTCTGCTCATGTATTTACATTGAGTTACTGGATAATTTAATCATGCTGCGCGAAAAATTCGCCCATTCACATTTGGTGTGAAGGCACCTTAAGTCAGGGAGGTGACCAAGAACCCGATGGTCACTCTGTCAGAGCTCCAGCATCCCTCTGTGGAGAGAGGAGAATCTTCCAGATGGACGACCATCTATGCAGAAATCCACCAATCAGGCCTGTATGGTAAGAGTGGCCAGACGGAAGCCACTCCTTAGTAAAAGGCACATGGCAGCCCACCTGGAGTTTGCCAAAAGGCACCAGAAGGACTCTCAGACCATGAGATACAAAATTCTCTTGTCTGATGAGACAAGGATTGAACTCTTGGCGTGAATGCCAGGTGTCATGTTTGGAGGAAACCAGACACCACTCATCACCGGGCCAATACCATCCCTACCCTACAGTGAAGCATGATGGTGGCAGCATCATGCTGTGGGGATGTTTTTCAGTGGCAAGAACTGGGATACTAGTCAGGATAGAGGGAAAGATGAGTGCAGCAATGTACAGAGACATCCTGGATGAAAACCTCCTCCAGAGCACTCTTGACCTCAGACTGGGGCGACTCTTCATCTTTCAGCAGGACAACGACCCTAAGCACACAGCCAAGATATCAAATGAGTGGCTTCAGGACAACTCTGTGAAAGTCCTTGAGTGGCCCAGCCAGAGCCCAGACTTGAATCCAATTGAACATCTCTAGAGAGATCTGAAAATGGCTGTGCACTGACGCTTCCCATCCAACCTGATGGAGCTTCACAGGTGCTGCAAAGAGGAATGGGCGAAACTGCCCAAAGATAGGTGTGCCAAGCTTGTGACATCATATTCAAAAAGACTTGAGGCTGTAATTGCTGCCAAAGGTGCATCAACAAAGTACTGAGCAAAGGCTGTGAATACTTATGTGCATGTGATTTCTTAGCTTTTTATTTTTAATAAATTTGCAAAAATCTAAAAAAAAAAAAAGTTTTTCACATTGTCATTATGTGGCATTGTATGTAGAATTTTGAGGAAAAAATGAATTTAATCCATTTTGGAATAAGGCTGTAACATAAAATGTGGAAAAAGTGAAGTGCTGTGAATACTTTCCGGATGTACTGTACTGTCAGATGTTTGGACCTGTTTTTAATCCTGTTAGTTTCCCTGTCCCTTTAGCAGGATAAGAACAAAACCTGAATAGATAAATAAAATAAAACAGCTTGTGCTTAGTTTATGTTGTAGGCTACTTTATCTGTTATTTCTGCTAATACGCTAAACAAAGCTATGTAAATTACTTCTGTTTAATGGAATTTTAGAGCATTGTGTTATGAAAACAAAAAATGTTATACTAGGATTCATTGTGGATATATCTGCTCAACAGATGTTAATTGAACGTCTTTAAACACAACGCCAGCCCTTCTTACGGGGGTGGGGGTGGGGGCTGAAAAGTTCATAGTGGTCAAATTTCACCAAATGTGGTTTATTTTTCAACAATCTCCCCTTTGGTCCATACACTTCTTCCATTGGTGTTACAGCGCTTGGATTCCTGCGGTTGAAAAATAATTCACATTTGGTCAAATTTGATCATTATCAACTTTTCAGCCCCTCTTCATACTAACCTCTCACCTGGCTCCACCTGGAGGCCCTGCCCTATTTAATGTTCTGAATGAGAGATAATGTTTGCAAAGGCTGACACCAAAGGGAGAGACCCTCTAGGTCAGCACTGTTGCATGTTGAGTCATGTCTAACTAACTGGGAGACATCAGGAGAAGAAAGGAGAACATGAGGGGGAAAAAGGCTGGTCTGAACACTTTAAACATCTCAATGTCTTTTAAAGAATTTATCAAGAAGAGCTACTATGGGCCACTTCCCATTCTGCGCTGGTGGATTTTGTCAGTTTATGCCAGCACATTGTTTGTTTTTCACCCTTTGCATCATGCTATCTAATTAATGTAGACATTGTGTCTGCTTTGCACTGCAAGGTGGGGACTCATTTAAGAAAAGTGTGGCACTGGCACAATGTTGGCCACTGGTGTTTTACCACATTTTATGGCAATGTGCTTTTGATTAGCAAAAAGGACGTCTGTCATCAGAAGCACATTCTTAATTATATTTCAGTGGCACATATTGAAATCACACAGATCCTACTGACACGAGTGCATGAGGAAACAGCAGATAGTTCAGAATCAGAATCAGAATCAGAATGAGATTTATTGCCATTGTTCATGTAGTACACAAACTAGGAATTTGTCTCGGTGCAATGCTGCAACATTAAACACAGAGTAACACTAAAGATAAAAACTATGCATGCAATAAAAGTAGAATAAGAATAAGTAAAGCTAATCTATGCAATTTTTAAATATATTAACAAGAGCAGCAGATGTTGTGGAGTTCCACATAGTGCAGTCGGCAATGCAAAAAGAAAACAAGTGATAACTGTCATGAGTCCGGTTGAGCTGCTGTACATAGTGCACGAGAGTCTAATAAGTCACTTAGTGTTCAGCAGTCTGATGACAGAGGGGAAGAAGCTGTTCATGTAGCGGGAGGTTTTAGTCTGAATGGACCAAAGTCTCCTGCCTGAGGGGAGGGGGGCAAACAGTGCGTGTCCAGGGTGTGAAGGGTCGGCTATGATCCGACCTGCACGCCTCCGGGTCCTGGAGATGTACAGGTCCTGGAGGGATGGGAGGTTGCAGCCGATCACCTTCTCAGCAGCATGCACAACGCGCTGCAGTCTTAGTCTGTCCCTGGCGGTGGCCCCTGCGTACCACACGGTGATGGAGGTGGTGAGGATGGACTCGATGATGGCCGTGTAGAACTGCACTAACATCTTGGTGGGTAGCTTGAGCTTCCTCAGCTGCCGCAGGAAGAACATCCTCTGCTGGGCCTTTTTGATGAGGGAGCTGATGGTCGGCTCCCACTTGAGATCCCGGGTGATGGTGGTGCCCAGGAAGTGGAAGGAATCCGCAGTGGTGATGGGAGAGTCTGTGAGGGTAAGGGGGGGCAGAGGGGCTGTGACTTTTCTGAAGTCCACGATCATCTCCACTGTCTTCAGGGCGTTAAGCTGCAGGTTGTTATGGCTGCACCAGGACACCAGCCGGGCCACCTCACTCCTGTAGACGAACTCATCGCCATTGGAGATGAGCCCGATGAGGGTGGTGTCATCCGCAAACTTGATCAGCTTGACAGACTGGTGGCTGGAGGTGCAGGAGTTGGTGTACAGGGAGAAGAACGGGGGGAAAGTACACAGCCCTGGGGTGATCCGGTGCTGATGCTTACAGAGTCCGAGACAGTCTTTCCCAGCCGCACATGCTGCCTCCGGTCCGTCAGGACGTCGGTGATCCACCTGCAGAGGGAGTCAGGCACGTTGAGCAGGGACAGCTTGTCCTGGAGCAGAGAGGGGCGGATGGTATTGAATGCAGAGCTGAAGGTCCACAAACAGGATCCTGACGTAGGTTCCCGGGGAGTCCAGGTGCTGCAGGATGGAGTGGAGGGCCAGGTTGACTGCGTCGTCCACAGATCTGTTGGCTCTGTAGGCGAACTGCAGTGGGTCCAGGAGGGGAGTGGTGATGGTCTTGAGGTGGGGCAGGACCAGGCGCCCAAAGGACTTCATGACTACAGAGGTGAGCGCTACAGGTCTGTAGTTGTTAAGTCCAGTGATTCGTGGCTTCTTGGGGACAGGGACAATGGTAGAGGTTTTGAGGCAGGCCGGCACGTGGCATGACTTCAGGGAGGTGTTAAAAATGTCTGTGAAGACAGGAGTCAGCTCCTCTGCACAGTGTCTCAGGGTGGAGGGAGACACGCCGTCCGGAGCGGGGGCCTTGCGCGGGTTCAGTCTGGAGAACTGTCTGTGCACGTCCTGCTCACTGATGGCAAGGGCGGGGGGGAGGGGGGGCGCCTTTGATGAAGTGGGGACCATGGAGGCAGTGACGCTGGGGGGAGGGGGGAGTTGGGCACAGTTGACGAGGTGTCGAAACGGGCATAGTGTTGGGACAGTCTTTGACAAAGGGCTTTGTCATCCTGTCCCTTAGAAGCTTGAGGCCGATAGTTGGTGATTTGCCTCAGTCCTCTCCACACAGAAGCTGAGTCGTTAGCAGTGAACTGCTGCTGGAGTCTCTCAGAATACACAGATTTAGCTCTCCTCAGCTCTCTACTAAACCGGTATTTGGCCTCCTTGTAACAGTCCCTGTCTCCACTTTTCAACGCAGCTTCCTTCTCCTTCCTGATCTGTCTGAGCTTAGCTGTGAACCAGGGCTTGTCGTTGGAGTAACTCACCCTGGTGCGCGATGGAAGAATGCTCTCCTCACAAAAGTGGATATATGAGGTCACAGTGTCCGTGTACTCATCCAGATCATGCGTGGCTCCTTTAAACATGTCCCAGTCAGTTGTTTCCAAGCACGTACGCAGCTGCTCCACAGCTTCACTGGTCCATTTCCTCGTAGTGCTCACAACAGGTTTTGTGAGCTTCAGTCTCTGTCTGTATGTGGGGATCAGGTGGACCATCACGTGATCAGATAGTCCGAGCGCAGCGCGGGGAACAGCGCGATACGCGTCCTTAACTGTAGTGTAACAGTGATCCAGCGTGTCCTCTCCTCTGATGGGGCATTTAATAAACTGATTGTATCGGGGGAGTTCGTGGCTCAGGTTGCTCTGGTTAAAGTCGCCAAGCACAATAACCAGAGAGTCCGGGAAGGCCTGCTCCGCTTGCTGAATGTGATCCGCGAGCGCGCGCTGAGCCTCGCGCACGTCCGCGTCGGGCGGGATGTAAACAGCGGCCAGAATGAATGAAGCGAACTCACGCGGGGAATAAAATGGCTTGCAGTTGATGAATAAATATTCCAGAGCAGGAGAACAGTGTTGGGAGATCACAGTTACATCGGAGCACCAGCTACTGTTGATGTAGAAGCAGACTCCTCCGCCTGTGGTCTTGCCGGAGAGCCCCGTGTCTCAGTCTGCACGAAACAGCTGAAATCCCTCGAGGAGGAGCGCGCTGTCCGGTGTCTTTTGCTTGAGCCAGGTCTCAGTGAAGCAGAGGGCACACGAGGTGGAGAGGTCCTTAAATTGCATCAACAGTCTCAGCTCTTCTACCTTGTTATAAAGTGAGTTGACGTTGGACAGAAAGATCCCAGGCAAAGCCATGTGCGTGCCTCTCCTGCGAAGCCGCTCCAGGGCGCCCGCTCGTCTTCCTCTTTTTCGCCGTCTCACTTTTGGGGCTAAAAAGTGAACCAGATCGGCGGCAGGAGCCAAAAAAACTGGGAGTAGGTCCGTGGGAGTGAAAGTCCTGATATTTAGTAGCTCTTCACGGGTGTAAGAGCAGGCAGACACACAATAGTGTGTACAGATAGTTTTCACTGCACAGAAAAAAATGGTGTGTGGGTTTACAAAATTATTCAGTGGATCATTCTGTTTTCCTGAAGTTTCAAACCCACTCATGTCATACATTAAACCTAATAAATTCAGCTCAGTTGTTCAGCCTAATTGTTCAATCATCTGTTACCCATCGTCCTCCATAAAATACCTAACTGGGAATAAACTGTGATTAATGCCTGGCTTAATGCCAATCAGCTTTACTATTAAGTGCATTTTCGCTGACATTAATGCCCTTTGGCCAAAATGCACAAAGCATGTCTTAAACAAGCCATCATGATCACAGCTCACATTTGATTATGTACCTCAGTGCATTAAAGGGATGATGGGCAGGAGTGCTTTGGACTGGATTACCCAAAACACACCTCTAAAAATTAGACCAGCCTCTTTGCACTTTTCGCCTGGCGCAGAGACCGTTTTCCTGCTGCCGTGATAACAAAATGAACTTGGACACATCCATAAATGTGCTCTACCCCATAGACAATAGACTGTTGAACAGATCATCATAATAGAGCCATATGTACTGTATATGTTTTTGCTGAGCTATAAGCAGAAATCTGTATGTATGCATCTGTGTAGAAGCAGACATTTTCTTTAGACGTTTTTGCATTAGCGCTACTGGACCCAAAGTCATCTTCTACAGTATCTGGGACAAATGTACCTCAATGGAAATATAGCTAGATGACATGAGAGCTCTGCAAAAGCAAAGCCCACACATCATGATCACCCTCTCTTGGCTGGTTGCAGTAAAGCTGGATTCATGCTACATTTTTGCTCTGGTGCACTGAGGTGTGTGTCCGCTCTGGACGAGGCTGGCGCATACGTGGTTGTGTACATACTTCATTTTTCTTGTCTACCAGACCAAGCCAATGATGCATGCACACTGCTGTCATTTGTAGTTTCACCCCAGTTCTATGGGTAGCGCAAATGCGCTAACACACCAGTTTGTTCACCAGCTATGTAAAAGGGAAGGAATGCAAGATTGACATAAATTTTTTGTAGCAACAACAATGGCGTCATTTCAAGGAAAAGGAGAAATTACTGTTTTTCCAATGCTCTTGTCTACTCAAGCTGCTGCTGCTGCTGCAAAACGATTCATGTATGTCATGTTCTGGGCATGGTCCCCAAGTTCATTTTTTGATGTCACTGTGTTTTCCCTGATCATTATCTGCCCTATTCGCCCTTGTTTTTGACATGGTTCAGGTGACCAACAGACAGACACGACTCAGGATTAACACAATTAACGTTCTTTATTTGTTAACGTGAGTGCGTGGATGTGAGAGTGCGGTTATGAGGTGTAATGTAGTGTGTGCAATCCGTGTATTCCCGCTGGGACAGCAGAGCACCGTACAGACTGGCAACCCTGAAACAGAGACAAGGGCCGTTAGCAACAGTACACCTATGCAGCACATCAGATGTTACTGGGATTACTGTCAACAGATGTAGACGAGTCTTCAGGTCGCACCGAAGCTGCAGCCAGGGAGACAGTGTCCGCGGGTTACCTAGCAAGAGAGGGATAAGTCCGCCGCCTGGAGGGAGAAGGAGGTCCACTGTGGCGGGCTCCGCCGTTGCACAGGGGAAATGGACAGATTAGCAGCTTTAGAGCTTACTTGGTTGTTGGTCCGGGTAAATAGACCCGGACGTCGTTCTGCTGGGCTTGGAAGCTGAAGGCAGGAGAATTCGGTGCAGGGAAGCACAGAGGCAGATAGTGGCGTGATTCACCAAAGGAATCAGACGACTCCGCGCCCAGCACTGGTCCTGATGGGAATAATTAGGCCGCAGGCAATAACCGGCAGGTACGCACACAGGTGCCGTGATTGGCGGCCATGACAGTACTCCCCCCCCATGGCACCCCTCTCGGTGTGCGTTCCAACCTGCCCGGGTGCGTCCAATGGAAGACCCTGGTGAGTTGCTTGTCGAGCATGAGGGTGGGACACACCCAGGACCTCCACTCCGGCCCGTAGCCCTCCCAGTCCACCAGATACTGCAAGCCACGCCTCAGGCGGCGGACATCTAGGATGGACGTGACGGGCCACGCCGGGTTGCCGTAGATCACCCTCGGTGGAGGTGGAGACCTGGGAGGGGGACACAACGGGCTGGAGGAGACAGGCTTAATCTGAGAGACATGGAAGGTTGGACAGATGCGGAGGGAGGGGGGGAGAGTTAAACGCACAGACACTGGGTTAATAATACGACAAATAGGGTACGGGCCAATGAACCGCTGGGCGGTCTTCTTACGTTCTGCTTTCAGGTTGATGTTCTTGGTAGAGAGCCATACCTGCTGACCCACCTGATAAGTCGGGCCCAGAACCCTGTGCCAATTTGCCACCCCAGTGTTGCGCTCTGCGGTCTGTTGCAGTGCCTTCCTAGCTGCCTTCCAAATCCGCCGACAGCGTCTTAGATGGGCCTGAACTGATGGGATGGCGATATCCCCCTCCTCTTCGGGAAACAGCGGGGGGTTATAGCCCATCGACGCCTCGAAGGAGGACATTCCGGTGGCAGTGGACACCACTGTGTTGTGAGCGTATTCAATCCAAGGGAAGTGAGTGCTCCATGATGCAGGATTGGTGGCAGTGACGCACCGCAGTGCTGCTTCCACCTCCTGGTTGGCTCGTTCACATTGCCCGTTGGATTGCGGGTGATAGCCGGAGGACAAGCTCACCGTAGCCCCCAAAGTGGTGCAAAAGGCCTTCCACACTTTGGAGATGAACTGGGGCCCTCGGTCCGACACTATGTCCTGAGGGATGCCATGCAGCCGAACAACATGCTGAACCAGCAGATCAGCTGTCTCCTTGGCAGACAGTAACCCCCGCATTAGGATGAAATGAGCCGCCTTAGAAAATCTGTCCACCAGCGTGAGGATGGTGGTGAAATTATTGGACGTGGGGAGGCCCGTGACAAAATCCAACGCCATGTGGGACCATGGTCTACCCGGGATAGGGAGGGGGTGGAGCAGCCTGGCCGGCGGCGATGAAGATGTCTTCCCCGTGGCACACTCCGGACAGGTGTGGATGTATTCCCCACGTCCTTCTGGACGGATGGCCACCAAAACGACCTTTGTAGAAGCGCCACCGTGCACGCCCTATCAGAATGGCAGGTGAATTTAGAGGTGTGCCCCCACTGGATGACCTCCCCTCGGACCGCTGTGGGAACAAATAATTTGCCCACTGAACCCCCCCCCCCCCCGGGTCACCTTCGTCAGACTGCGCCCTAATAACCTTGTCCCGGATACCCCAAGTGAGGGCACCCACGACACATGCTGGAGGGGAGGATGGGATGCTCGGCCTTCTTTGCTGTCTCCGGGGCAAACTGACGGGACAGGGCATCGGGCTTGGTGTTCTTGGACCGAGGGCGGTAGGTGATGGTAAAGTTGAATCGTCCAAAAAACAGCGACCAGCAGGCCTGTCGGGCGATCAGCCTCTTGGCAGTCCGAAGGTTCTCCAGGTTCTTGTGGTCGGTCCAGACAATGAATGGCTGCGACGCTCCTTCCAACCAATGTCTCCACTCCTCCAAGGCCAGTTTCACTGCCAACAGCTCCCTATCCCCGATGTCGTAATTTTGTTCCGCTGGGGATGCTGTGATTGGCGGCCATGACAGTTTTGTCCTTTCTCTGGTTTTGGGTCTTGTGTGTATGTTGGTTTGCCTACTATTCCCAGTTCCTCATGTTTTCTGTACCGATAGCCTCTTTCCCTCATGTGCTCTTGTTTAGCCCCTGGTTGTTCCCCAGCTGTCTCACGTTTGTAATTATCAGTTCCCCTATTTATGTCAGTTTGTGCTTATTCTCTGTCTGGTGTCATCGTTCTTGATTTGTTAGTCATTCCTAGTCATTTGTCCTCATCATTATCCCGCCTTGTCTCCTGTCAGTTTGCTTCTGTGATTTATTTGTGTTTGCAGCCCCTGAGCTGTCATTTGCTTTGCTGAGCTTTCTGTTAATAACACATCATTGCATCATTCTGCCTCCTACCTTAGGTCCAACTTAAAAACCATGTCTGCCTTCCAAAGCAGATACATGACAATGTATGTTTATTCTGATCTTCCTTTTCCTCCTCCTCTTCTTCATCTATTTTGACTTTGTATGCTGTGTCGATATAGGGGCACCTCGTAAATGGGAGGTTCAATCTTGCACATGTGCAGTCAACGTGCCCAGGCAATGCGGTCAAAAAATTTGGGTTACATGCAGAAGTCCACAGAAGGGGTTTGCAGAGCCTAGCGGGCTGGAGATAATGATGTAGTTTTCCTCAGACAAGCCTTGCAGTTGAGTGGATGTGGACAGTGGAGCTGCAGCATGAATCCAACTTTAGCCAATGAGCCCCATCTTACCCCATTATTGTATGTGGCACTTTCCACACTGAAAACTAAAAATGCTCCTTGAATACATTTTTCCAAAAGATAGTTTCTGTCTTCTTAGGTAGTTCTCATCATGCTGATGTACAGTATGTTCAAGTGTTTATTTTTTCAGCTCAGTTTGTTTTCAATTAGTTGTGTGATAATAGAAATATAGAAAATATGATAAAGCACCTATGCTAGTGTAGTATTAGCAGGTTTTAGCAGGACAAATTCAAGGAAAAAGAGGTGTGCTAAACAGAAGAATCTGCAATGCTCATTAATTGCATTAAATATGAAATTTTTTCAGTTTTGCTATGTTGTGCACTGTCAGAGAGCATTATTATTACAAACTGGATTTAATAAAGTGTTTTAGGTCCACAATAAGGGGACAGTGCATGAAGATTCAAGATTCAAAGATTCAAAGATTTTATTTGTCAATACTACTATACGTACAGGACATACAGGAGAACTGAAATGGTGTTTCTCTCTCTCTTCAGTGGTGTGCATAATATAAAAAGAAAAGGAATAAGGCTGGAAAAAAGAAAACAACAACAACAGCAATCTATGTACAGTAATGCTACCCGTAGTGCAAATGGTGACAAACGATAGACCCAGACCTCCCATAGTGCAAACAGAGATAAACGATTAACAATGATAAAACCCAGCAATCCTATATACAGACAACTAGAGATGTAATACCCATAGTTGCAGTTCAATGCAGTAGAGTAGGTGCAGTAGTAACAGATAGGACTGCACATGATCAGTATTGCAATGACAGACAGACAGCAGCAGATATGACATTTGTGCAAATGGTTGAGGCTAAAGTGCATAGACATACAGCAGCAAATGTATTACTGTTAGTGTGCCAGTCTTTCTGTGCCAACAGCTGAGGTGGTTATTGTGCGGGTGATTGTGTTACCATCCGGGGGGGGAGGAAGTGGACAGAGTTCAGCATCCTGATGGCCTGATGAACAAAGCTGTTAAGCAGTCTTGTGGAGCAGGCCCGGAGGCTTTGGTACCTTTTCCACACTAGCAGGGGGCTGAAGAGGGAGTGTGAGGGGTGGGAGGTGTCGCCTGCGATGTTGATGGCTCTGTGGGTGAGGTAGATATCTGAAAGGGAGGGCAGAGGGGCACCAATGATCTCACTGGCTGCTTTCACTGTGCGTTGTAGTGTCTTCTGGAAGGAGGCAGTGCAGCTTCCATACCACACCGTGATGCAGATGGTGAGGATGCTCTCAATGGTGCCCCGGTAGAAAGAACACATGATGGGGGTGGGACTCGTGCTCTCCTCAGTTTGAGGAGGAAATGCAGGCGAGTTTGAGCCTTCTTGGCCAGTGATGTGGTGTTGTTGGACTAGGAAAGGTCCTCAGATATGTGCATCCCCAGGAACTTGGTGCTGCTCACCCTCTCCACAGCTGCACCATCAATGATCAGAGGGGGATGCTGCGTGTGACCCCTCCTGAAGTCGACCACAATCTCCTTGGTTTTTCCCACGTTCCAGAAAAGGCTACTGTCTTTGCACCACTGGACCAGTTGGCTCACCTCATTTCTGTACTTGGCCTCCTCGTTGTTGGTGATGAGGCCAACCACTGTCGTGTTGTCCGCAAAGTTGATGATGTGGTTGGTGTTGTAGACTGGTACACAGTCATAGGTCTGCAGGGTGAAGAGCAGCAGGCTGAGCACGCACCCTTGTGGGACCCCTTTGCTCAGTGTGATGGTCTGGGAGGTGTTGCTGCCAACCCGCACGTTCTGTGGCCTCTCTGTGAGAAAGTCCAGCACCCAGTTACAGAGAAAGGTTTTGAGTCCCAAGTGTCTGAGTTTTTGTATCAGGTGCTGGGGGATGATTGTGTTGGAATGCTGAACTGAAATCCAAGAACAGCATTTGCACGTAGGAGTTTTTTGAGTCCAGGTGGGTGAGGGCTGGATGGAGAGCAGCAGCGATGGCATCTTCTGTGGATCTGTTTGACCTGTATGCAAACTGGGATGGGTCGTGGGAGGGAGGCAGGATGGACTTGATGTTCTGCATGACTAGCCGCTCAGAGAACTTCATTATAATGGGGGTCAGTGCTACGGGCCAGTAATCATTGTAGCTGGATGGGACGGGGGACCGGGTATGTTGTCTGGGCCAGGTGCCTTGTGTGGGTTGATCCTGCTGAGGGTCCTCTTCATGCTAGCCAGATCCAGACTCATGGCCTGCTCGTCCGGAGGAGGAGTGGTCTTCTGTGCTGATGTGCTGCTCCACGCTTCAAAGCGGCCAAAGAAGTCGTTCAGGTTGTTGAGCAGTTTGGTGTCACTCATACAGGTCTGAGGTGGAGGTTTGTAGTTGGTGAGGGTCTGTATGCCACGCCAGGGAGAACATGCATTTCTGATGTTGCTGAAGTGGCCAGATATTTTCTTGCTGTACTAAAACCCAAATAACCAACATGGGCAAAATCACATGAATGTGGGTTTTGGTTAATATTGGTTAATTTTCAGTTCACCCAGCCCTGGACTGTAATGGTAAATGGTAAGTGGCATTCACTTATATAGCACTTTTTACTCATCTCTGGATGACCACAGCGCTTTACAGATCCTGCTATCCACCCATTCACTCACACACACATTCACACACTGATGGCAGCAGAGCTGTCATGCAAGGCGCTGGCCTGACCCAACAGAAGCAACTGGGCAATCCATTTACTTTATAGTGCCTACTGTGCAGAATCTTGCTGCAAAAGATGTCACTTGTGCTAGAGGGCACCACCATAAATCAGGCAGGTAGAGCTTCATTTTCTTCAGTGGATGTAAGTGATGGAACACTGTCCATTTTTTTACACAGTCAGCGATCCAAATGAAATAAACTACAGTGTTGAAGATTAAATTCAATGTATAAGACCATCGATAATTTCTTATTTCTGTATTCATAGGTGTTTGTTGAATTCTATCCATGCAGCGGAAGTGAAGCATGATGAATAGCTTCACCTGACATAGAATTGTTTGCCCCGTCGCCCTTTACAATGCAGTTAATCCACAGATACACCAGAGATCCCTTTATGCATTCTCCATGAGTGGAGGTCTACAGCTTTGAGCGCAGTCAGCCTAACTGCCTCTCCCGAGACCACCATAAACAAGGGAGCCTGAGCCTGTCAATTACCCCCCAGGAGTCAGAAAACCTGAGCTCATTGGCGGCTGCTAACATACACACCAATTCTTGCATGTTGGCGGAGAAGCAGTGGCATCATGGATATGTATGACATGTGCATACACACAATCACACACCCAGACAGCTGTGATTTCCCTAGGTATCCGCTCTAAGCCTGCAGAGGGAGGATTTGTCAGAGGCCCCGTTTAACATAGATGTCAAAATGAGAGTGGCGTATCTCAGTGAGAAGGGGGAAAATTTGATTTTTGACAAAGATGTTCATTTCATTCTGCTTTGATTGACAAGGAGACAAGCCCTCAGTTTAACCCACCACATCTGATAGAGCACCTCTTGAATGATCAAGTGGTACCACAACTCAATTTAAGCAGGCGTTCACATTCAAGGGATTTTGTGAGGTCAAAGGGAGGTTTTGCATTTGAATTTACCACAACTTTTGATGTGCTGCTAGTCTAAACTGCTGGTGTGCATGCTGGGAATTCATAAACATGAATGAAAGTCTGATTGCTCTGGATGGCCCCCACATTGATTAAAACTGATTTTAAAGATAGTGAATCACTGGTTTATCTGGAAAATAATTTCACCTCATGGCTTAATGTAAATAAAAACAGAATACAATGATTTGCAAATCAATCATCCCATATTCAACTGAATACACCACAAAAGATAAGATATTTAATATTCAAACACAAACTTCATTGGGTTGTTTTCTTTTTTAAATATGAACTCTTTTTGAATTTGAGGCCAGCAGCACAATCCAAAAAAGCTAGGACAGGGGCATGTTTACCTCTGTGTTACATCACTTTTCTTTTTAACAACACTCAATAAGTGTTTTGGAACTGAGGACACTAAATATGGAAGCTTTTCAGGTGGAAATGTTTCCATTCTTGCTTGATGTATGACTTCAGTCACTCAAAAGTCTCCGTTGACACATTTTGCACTTCATAATGCACCACACATTTTCAATGGGAGACAGGTCTGGACTGCAGGCAAGCCAGTCTAGTACCCACACTCTTACTATAAAGCCACAGATGCAGAATGTGGGTTGGCATCGTCTTGTTGAAATAAGCAGGGTGACATGAACGGAGTAACAGACCCAAAAGCAGGCAACAGGGAGAGCAAGGTTTGTGATTAAAACATTATCTTTATTATTGGTGTTAGTAGTGAGAAGCTGCGGCGAAGAGTCTGACAACTCTGCAGTGGAAGAGAGAGAACAAGGGGTAAGTATGGGTTGATTTAAAGATGTAGCAATGATAATCATTGTGTGTTTTTGCTTACAGGTGCTGGGAAATAATTAGGCAGTGAACAGAATAGCTGGAGAACTCCAGATGCCGCAGGAGAGGACCCAAGTACAGGCAAGGTCCTTGGTGATAGGATGAGGAGCTTGGGGAAGAAGGGAGGACAGGTTAGGTAAACGTTGGTAAGTGCACTTACAGGGGAGAGGGTAGCAGACGGTCCAAGTAAAGGCTCCACAGGATGAGGATCCAATCCACCAATGTGAGGATCTAATGTCCACCTGAGAGTCCTGGAAACAGAGGAGGGATAGTTTGCTGAGGTTAATTTGCTTACGCTTTCCTTAAGGAGCACTGAAGGACAGGACAGGACTGGCTGCACACGCATCTGGAGGTAGTCTGATGAGCTCCTGATGACAGGAGGACGCTGGAGCGACTTAAAGGGTGTGGTAATTGCTGGCAGGTGGTGAGTACAGCTGTAGAGAATGAGATGGTTAATGAGAGAGAGAGCAGTGTGCAGCTAGACCACTACACAGGGGGTTCCTGAAAAAGATATTGCTTGGATGGCAGCCTATGTTGCTCCAAAACCTGTGTGTATTGTTCAACATTAATGGTGAAAGTAAAAGTAAAGTTACCTATGCCATGGGCACTAACACATCTCCATACCATCACAGATGCTGGCTTTTGATCTTTGCACGAATGACAATCTGGATGGTCCTTTTCCTCTTTAGCTAAGAGAGCACAATGTCCATGATTTCCAAAAAACAATTTGAAATGTGGACTCATCAGACTACAGCACACCTTTCCACTTTGCATCAGTCCATCTCAGCAGAGCTTGGGCCCAGAGCAACCGGCAGTGTTTCGGGGTATTGTTTATAAATGTGTTATTTTAACTTGCACTTGTAGATGTAGTGATGAACTGTGTTAACTGACAATGGTTTTCTGAAGTGTTCCTGAGCCCATGTAGTAATAAATTTAAAGAATAATGTCGGTTTTTAATGCAGTGTCACCTGAGGGATCGAAGATCACAGGCATTCAGTGCTGCTTTTTGGCTTTTCACAAATTTCTCCAGATTCTCTGAATCTTTTTGATGATATTATGAACTGTAGATGATGAAATCCCCAAATTCTTTGCAACTGTACATTGGGATATGTTGTTCTTACTGTTGGACTATTTGCCCCCGCAGTTGTTCACAAAGTGGTGAAACTCCCCCATTCCTTGCTTGTGAATGATTGAGCCTTTTGGGGATGATCCTTTTATACCAAATCATGACACTCACCTGTTTGCAATTAACCTGTTCACCTGTGAAATGTTCCATGCTTTTCGAGAATTTACAATAAAGTTTATCAGTTTGAACATTGAATATCTTGTCTTTGTAGTGTATTCAATGGAATATAGATTGAAAATGATTTACAAATCATTGTATTCTGTTTTTATTTGTTTTACAGAATGTCTCAATTTTATTGGACTTGAGGTTTGTAAATTGTAGTGATACAGAATGGTCAGTGAATGTATCATGCGCGCATGCGCATTGAGAGTTTCTACAAATAAATGAAGTGAACCTCCGCTCCGCTCTCGAGGTCCCTTTTATTATATATTTCATTAAGTACACAGTACAACACATGGTGTCAGAAGTCGGCGACCCGTCTCTAATATGAAGACAGAAGCTTTAAAAAGCATGTAAGTGAAGTTTCCTTCCAGTTGGGCTGTACAGAGGAAAAAAAAAAAAAAAAGTTTTCAAGTTCACGAGCTGAACTAGCAAACATTCCAAGCTAGCCACAACGTGACGAAGACGTCGGAAGGTAATGGATACGTTATTTTCCATAAGCCCGCCCGAGGCATTTGACTTCAGGGATGTCGCTAGTTGGCCAAATTGGGTCAGACGTTTTGAAAGATTCCGCATGGCTGCCGGACTCGACCAGAAGAGTCAAGAGTATCAAGTGAACTCGCTAATATACACTATGGGAGACTCGGCAGATGATGTGCTTAACACTTTAGCACTGGCTGAAGCGGACAAGAAAGACTATGAGAAAGTAAGAGACGCATTTGAAAAACATTTCATCTGTGAACATAACGTGATATATGAGAGGGCCAAGTTTAACAAACGCTGCCAGGAGCCTGGTGAATCAGCCGAGGCGTTCATCACAGCCGTCCACAAGCTAGCTGAGTATTGTCAGTATGGAATCCTCAAAGAGGAGATGATAAGAGATCGCTTAGTCGTGGGTATTAAAGACCACACGCTTTCAGAGAAGTTACAGCTCGACTCAAAGCTGACTTTAACGAAAGCAATGACGAAGATTCGCCAAAACGAGGAAATTAAAAAGCAACAAACCACACTGAGACAGACTAGCACGGATGGTGTTGAAGGAGCTAATATGGATGCAGTTAGGTTCAAGCACAAACAAAAATCGGGTCAACAAGGAAACAAAACAAATCACAGACCAGGTCAGACAAATGCAAAAGACAGATGTGGCAGGTGTGGAAAAGCACATGCAAATTCATTTAAAGAATGTCCTGCTCGCAATGCAGACTGCAAGAAATGTCAGAAAAAGGGGCATTTTGCTGCTTTGTGCAAAACAAAAATGAGAGTGGAGGAACTTCAGCAGAAGGACATGTGTGAAAGTTTGGAGACTTTGTTTTTGGGCACAATGACTACAGCACCTCCACCTAATGCTGCGTGGAAGAGGTCGATTGGAGTAAATGGCCAGCAGGTAGTGTTCAAGCTTGACACCGGCGCTGCAGTGACAGCCATCCCAAAACACATGTACTCTGAAAAGCTACACGGGAAACTTTCACCACCAAGCAAAAAACTGTGTGGACCAAGCAATGTTGCTATCGCAGTACAGGGATGCTTTACCGCCGACATGAGCTACAAGGGCTCTGTTGTGAAGCAGCAGGTGTATGTTGTCCCAGGGTTAGCTACTCCACTACTTGGCTTGCCAGCCATACAAGACCTCAGCTTGCTTAGTCAAGTAGATGCCATTGCAACAGAGAATGCTTATGTGAAGCAATATCCCAGAGTGTTTACTGGTTTAGGGAAGCTAGAGGGTGAATATAGGATTAAACTGAAAGAGAATGCCACTCCATTTGCCCTAGCGGTGCCACGCCGCTTGCCTCTGCCATTAAGAGGGAAAGTTCAAGAGGAGCTGAATAGGATGGAGGCAATGGGAGTTATTTCACCCATAGAAGATGCAACTGAGTGGTGCTCCGGAATGGTTGTAGTACCAAAGCCAAACGGAAAAATCCGTATATGTGTCGACCTCACCCACCTAAATGACAACGTGTGCAGAGAAAGACACATCCTCCCTGCAGTCGATGAGACGCTTGCTAAACTAGCTGGAGCTAGAATTTTTTCAAAGCTAGATGCCACTTCAGGTTTCTGGCAAATCCCTTTGCATAAGGAATCGTCCCCACTCACCACCTTCATCACGCCATTTGGACGTTTTTGTTTCAACCGACTTCCTTTTGGAATATCCTCAGCACCAGAGCATTTCCAGAAGCGCTTGACACAAATGCTGGATGGCCTGGAAGGAACGGTCTGTCATGCAGATGACATCTTGGTGTTTGGAGCCACACCACAGGAACATGATGAAAGGCTGCATCGAGTGCTGCAACGCCTACAGCAGCGAGGCCTCACCCTGAACGACAAGTGCCAGTTTGCAGTGACTGAGGTGAAATTCCTCGGGCATATTGTCAGCGGAGAGGGAATACGGCCAGATCCCGACAAGATCAGGGCCATTGCGGCCATCATGCCACCACCCAAGGACGTGGCAGACGTCAAAAGATTCATGGGGATGGTGAATTACTTGGGAAAGTTTTCCCCAAACATTGCAGAGATCACAGGACCGATCAGGGACCTCCTGAAAGCTGATAACATGTGGACATGGGGGCCAGCTCAACAGACAGCCTTCGCAAAGGTGAAAGAAGAGCTCAGCTCATCGGCTGTACTTGCCCCATACTGCACTGACAGGCTGACTAGGGTGTCAGCAGATGCATCCTCCTACGGACTGGGGGGTGTTTTGTCACAACTTCAACCTTCAGGAGAGTGGAGGCCAGTGGCCTTTATTTCCCGCAGTATGACAGAAACGGAGCGTAGATACGCCCAAATTGAAAAAGAGGCCTTGGCCATCACGTGGGCGTGTGAACGGTTCCAAACTTACCTCCTGGGCCTGCACTTTAAGATAAGATAAGATAAGCCTTTATTAGTCCCACAATGGGGAAATTCCAGGATTGCAACAGCATAGGGATAGCAACACTCAGAGCAACAATCAGAAGGCAAGAAAAAACAACATCTAGTAAACATATGTCCATATTACTATAAATGTATATATATATAGACACACAGTGCAGAGCATTATGGCTGGTGAATGTGCAGCAGAAAGTCTAAGCTCTCTCTCCGCGGATGCAGCGGGCCAGCTGGAAGTCTTTGGGCATGATGGTGACCCCCTTAGCGAAGAAGAGACCCACCAGGTGGGCCTCGCTGGTCTCCTGCAGAGCCATGACGACGAAGCTCAGGAAACGCAGGACGGTCTTGAAGTCCTGAGCAATCTCCCTCACCAGGCGCTGGGCGGGCAGCTTACGGATGAGCAGCTCCGTGGATTTCTGGTAGCGACGGATCTCTCTCAGAGCCACGGGCCTGTGACAGCGAGGCCTCTTCACTCTGCCGGTGGCCAGAGCGCCTCTCCGAGCAGCCCTGGTGGCTAGCTGTCTCCTGGGGGGCTTCTTCCTCCAGTAGATTTTACGGGCGGTCTGCTTGGTTCTTGCCATCGCTCTTTATTATTCTGTCTTATATTTCTTTCACGCCGCCTAAACTCCAGCCCGGCACCCGCGTCCTTTTCGCTACAGCTCCCGGTATGTCGAGTTTCCCGTTAGCACCGGGCGGCGGCCAAGTGCTAGCTAGCACTAGCTCCTCCCCGCTGTAACGTCTCCCGCTGCAAACCGTGGCTCCGTCCGCCGACCTGGGAGACCCCCGGGGCGATCCGTGCATCCGTGATATATATACAGAGTGAAAGGTGTAGAAAGAAGAAGGAAGATAAAAAAAAGGCTGTTGCAACAGGCAGCCGACTCGTGTGGCGCCACCGGTCCGGCGGAACCGGAACCGGAAACTTTGAGGTTAGAACAGACCACAAACCCTTGATAAGTCTCCTCAGCACAAGAGCACTTGATGACATTCCCCCTCGTGTGTTGCGATTCAGATTGAGACTCCTGCGGTTCACATACACCATTGTGCATGTTCCGGGAAAAAATCTCATAGCAGCAGATGCTCTTTCAAGAGCTCCCCTTCAAGGTGCAACTACAGAGGAGGATCTCGTGCTCCAGAGTGACGTGAGAGCTCACATCAATGAAGTCATTCAGCAACTGCCTGCATCGCAAGAGAAACTGATGCAGATTAGGCAAGCTCAGGAAGAGGATCCAGTGTGTGCACGGCTGTCTTCTCTGATCCGCACGGGTTGGGACAGACAGAGTTCAGCTCCGCAGCTGAAGTCCTATTGGCAGTACCGAAATGACTTGTTGATGGCTGATGGTCTCCTGATGAAAGGGAAAAGAATAGTGATTCCAGCAAGCATGCAACCAAACATTTTGGAAACGCTTCATCAGGGCCACCAGGGAATGGTGAAGTGTATGGCGAGGGCTCATGAAGCAGTATGGTGGCCAGGTCTGACATGTCAGATAAAAGAAAAGGTACGCCAGTGTGAAGTTTGTGCTAAGGAATGTCACAATGCACCAGAACCTCTCCTGACCACACCCTTGCCATCACGCCCATGGCAAAAGCTAGCCGCCGACCTGTTTGAATGGAAGAAAGGTCATTACTTGGTGGTCATTGACTACTACTCCCGATTCATTGAGGTTGCCAACGTCACAAGCACTCTAGCGTCAGCTGTGATTATTAAAATGAAAGCCATCTTCAGCCGTCATGGAGTGCCTGACACACTCATCACCGACAACGGCCCACAGTTTGCAGCAGCAGAGTTTGCAGAGTTTGCTGCAGATTATAAATTCCAGCATCTCACCAGTAGCCCCCGTTACCCTCAAAGCAACGGAGAAGCAGAACGCGCTGTTAGAACCGTGAAGGCCCTGTTGCAGAAGAATGAGGACCCTCACAAAGCACTGATGGCATACAGAGCGACCCCTCTCGCTCATGGGGCATCCCCCGCGCAGCTCCTAATGGGGCGTAACATCCAGACACCTCTCCCAGTATGTCCAAGCACCCTCACACCAGCTTGGCCGGACTTGAGAGCTTTTGAGAGGAAAGATGAAGAGCTTAAAAGAAAACAGGCTGAGGGATATAACACACGGCACAGAGCACAGGAGAAGAAACCGCTCCAGCCAGGCCAGAGAGTCTGGATCAAGAACGAACCACGCACTGGAGTAGTTTCCGGATCAGCTGGGACACCGAGGTCCTACGTCGTTGACACTTCGAAGGGCAATCTCAGAAGAAACCGCTCTCATTTGAGAGTTGTGCCTTCACCATCGACCACCCCAGATCCGGGTATACGCACCAGAGTGGGCAGAGCGGTCAAGCCAGTCAAAAGACTGAATTTGTAGTATAGTGTTGTGTGTATACATGGAGCAGAATAAACCTCCATACCACAACAGAGAGGATCAGGTAGTCCACCCTGCCTCTCAGTTAAATTCTTATGTGTTACGAGTTTGAATGTTGCAGTATTGTGTTAGAAAAAAAAAAAAAAAAAAAAGGAGGGGACAAGAATGAGATGAATAATGAGATGCAGAAGGTGTAAATTCAAAGTTTATTTTGAGGATTTGATTTTTGTAAACAGCTGGGAAACATTGGTTTAAAAGGGGGAAATGTAGTGATACAGAATGGTCAGTGAATGTATCATGCGCGCATGCGCATTGAGACTTTCTACAAATAAATGAAGTGAACCTCCGCTCCGCTCTCGAGGTCCCTTTTATTATATATTTCATTAAGTACACAGTACAACACATAAATAACAACCAAATAATTGATTACGCCAAAGAATTCAATATGACAAATGTGAGTTTAAAGATCTGACCACACTGCCAAAACAGATAGACTGCATACTTCCAGACTAATCTTACTGAGACTAGAGAGAACATGAGACCAACAGATAACATCTGAAGGGGCTCAAACTCATGACCTTCCACACCAGACTCTAGTACTTTGTCTTTACCACCAATAGGGTTAACCTACTTGACAAGCCAACTAGGAATGCTTTTATTGACACTGTCACATAGCTCCCTACCAGACTGACTTCATCCTGATGTTAGAGTAACATTCAAGCATAAAGATTTCCACCTTCTATGTCATTACCAGTGAGTCCTACCAGTAGCACCACTTGCAGCCAGGACCAAGGACACAGCCAGGATAGATACACTGCACTATGGTATCTGGAGATGAGTCTTACATGCCACCAGTAAATCCTGCCATGTTACACCAATTATGACCATGGACGGGTGGGCTTTAACCTGTTGCACTTCATGCACGAGGGCATCCTAGTACGCACACTGTGCGTCCTAGGAGGCACTGAAAAAAAAAAACACCTGCATTTCCGTTCTTCCACTACAGACACAGCTGCGAACAGAAAGCCAAGGAGTGCTTTGATTGGTTTAGATGTGATTGACCTCTCATTCGACTAATAAGAGCCTTGAATTGGGTTTCTGAAACCTTGAAGAACCAATGACTGAAAACCTAGCAAGAAGGACCCGCCTACCAACAGCTGCGAATACAGCCAGCCAATTGAAGCACAGAAGTTCGAAAGCTGTTTTGTGTAAGGCTGGGTGACACACAGGCGTTCACCAGTCTTTTTTTCTTATTGCTGTTCTTATTTGTTTTGAAAAATCGTTCGCCAAAACCGCAATCATGGAAGCACAAAACCGCAATAATGGAATTATGGTTTGACCGGGTCGCGCGAGCAGAACCGCGAGTCCGTAACAAGCGGATCAGCTTCATGTTCGTCTGACAATGAGGAAGAGAAGTTCGCCAGCTACGCTGCTGTTGTGAACAGGTAAGTGTTATAAGCTAAATTATTCTTTATCCCTGAAAATTGTAATCCAAATGACTTTTGACCGATCGGTAAATTACAACTGTGCGTTATCGCAACATGACGGACCCGGACCGCTCCGGTCCGGGTCCGTCATGTTGCGAAAGGCCCCCCCATCATGTTGTGAACGCCCCCCCCGCTACTGTTCTGTAGCAGATTGCAGATATTATTGCAGATATTTTAGTCCAACTGTGCATATTAGACCGCGGCGCACAGAGCGTGTACCGCGGCGCACGGACTGGACATGGTTCGTGCACTGCGTCCGGACTGTGAACGCCCCCCCACCCCGCTACTGTTCTGTAGCGGATTGCAGATATTTTAGTCCAACTGTGTGTATTAGACTGCGGTGCACCGTCACCGCTTTCCGTCATGTAGCGATGGGCGATGTCCGTCCTCTGTAGCGGGGTGGGGGTGGGTGGGAGTTGTTATCTTCTACATTACAAATATTCTAGTATAATTTTTAGTGCACTGTAGGTTATTTTTTCTTGTAAGAAAAAGCCACACATTTTTTACGTGGCATGCTTCTTTGTGTGTGGGGGCTTGTTTGTTCATTCATTCATTCATGAATGAATAAACAACCCCCCCACACACACACACACACACAGCCCTTCACCTTTCATTAGAGCCCAAGATGAAGCTTCTATATTGAATCATTCAAAAGTTACAGACGTTTTTCCAAACTGTGCCATTTGGTACAATTTGGCACAGTTCAAAAACGCCTGGGAACTACCTGAGGAAAAAGCTGTGTAATATATTCATTTTTTGTGGTATTGTTACAAAATTTTGACCTCAGCTGGATAACACTTGGTTCTACATTTCTGTTGCATTTTCCAGCCCGGATCTGAAGCTGTGTGTTATTTGCAAGCATTTGTATCCAAAAAAACACCCAGGCGAAATTTATTTTCTTCAAGTTCAGTATGTTTAGATGACTGTTACTCAGTGGCCGGAGCACTTAGAGAGATTATGACTGTTTTGCCAAAAAATTCAAAGTGTTTTCTTTTAAATGAGACCAACCCCATGAAGATGCTGCAAAGGGTTGAAGAACAGCTTCTGATTTACTTTGGGTACATTATTTTTTGGCGTTTTTAGGGAAATTGACCAGAGTGCAAGGGGTTAAGCGCAATGGTGGCGTAATTGAACACATGACCTCCAGCATTAGAGTCCAACGTTGAGTCATGCTGTTATCTGTTAAAGCAATGGTTATTAATGAACTATATGTCAGTTTATTATGAATGCTAATTTACACAGTCCCACAAAATTGATAGAATAATTCCAAAGAAACCTGAATGTGACATTTGATGGTAAACAAGTATAAAAATGTATATATGATAAAACAGGGAACAGTTTATTTTATTACTTCTGGAAACTTTATTTTGACAGCATTTTAGATCATTATGTATGTATTTATAAGAGTTAATAAATAACATAATTGAACTAGAGTTCAATTGACTAGTCTGATAATTCTAATTCAAATATTGCTTAAAGAAATGTGAATCTGTGTTGTAGCTCAACAGTGTAAAGCAAGGAAAATATCATTTGTTGTTAGATTCTGATAAGTCCTTTCAATTTCTTGGATGATTGATTTGATGTAATCAAAGAATTTATAACATTATTGCTGAATATAAATGTATATTAGCATAATTTTCTTTGAAAAGGCAAAAATATACAGAAAGGTTGCTCTGGTCCAACCTACTTTAAGTGGTGTCTTGAGATTAACAGAAAGTGAAACAATGGACTGGGAAGCCAACATGTTCAGTTGCCATTAGATTCATGGAAATTAGTTCATCTGGTTTGGGGACCAGAGTTTGAGTTACCTAAAAACTGTCTGTCATTGACAGAGTTTTTTCAGCTGTAGCCCTCAGACTTTTTCTATTATTTTGAACAGAAATTGCTAATTGTATTACTAATTTAAGGGTATTTTAAGTTTTAGTTTCCATTGTGGAAACGCAAACACACACACATATGGACTGGGAGATCCCTATACCAGTAATAAAAGATGAAGCAGAATAAACATTTTAATATTAAAGAAAAGAAATTTATCTGCCAGATGTGTTTTTTCCCATCAAAGCCCACACAAGACTAATTAAGAGGATAAAGTTTTAAAAGAACTGTCTTTTTACTCTTTGTTAAATAGACAATGGAAACTTTTTCACCTGTTACCTACTAGGCCAGAAGCACTGCCAGGAACTCCACCTTAATGAACTCCTGTGACTGTCTGGAGCACGGGATGCATGAGAAATACCGAGGAGGGGAAAAATGTAGAGATGTAATCTCCTCCTCTGAACCTGTCTGCAGCTTTTTGGTTACACTTGCAAACAAATGGAGTAGGGAAGGGGAAAAAGTCAAGCCCTTGGGAAGGGAAGCCAACCCAGACAATGATTGGCAGCAGCTTAACAAAGCACCTGTCTGACAGAGACTGATAGACGACTCACACAAACATGCAAACAAACACCAGAACTTGTCTTTCTCTATGCCTCCACAAATGAGGCAGAAAGGACGAGAGGTCTTTAACTCACTGCTGCCCATCCAAATTGGTATGAAAAGACAAAAGGAGGAAAAAGCAGCATAACAGCATAGCAAAATGAGAGTGGGACATTATGCAGAGGCAAACAGAGAGCTAAGAGGAGGCGGAGAAGGTGTGATGACATCAGACTTAAAGCCCAGCAATGGGGCTTGTTAGCATGAAGCTCTGTTTGGTTCGCCTCATGCCCTCTTCTCCATTCTCCTTTGTGCTCCTCACCCCTCCCAGCAGACCTAAATTGGCCTCCAGAACTCCACCTGACTCCGCTCCCAACCTGCACCGCTCATGTATATGCATCTCAAATCCCCTCTAGACACGGGCAGATAGGCAGCCCAGGCATAGCATGAGGTTCACCTAACAAATGCAATTTGTTACGACAGCCCGTTCGGGTCAAGTACCCTGCGTGTTCCCCCTCAATTGTTTTAATCAGACCAAGGTAGCTGGAAAGAAAGGGCTCGGAGGCACCTAAGGGCACCTTTCCCCTGGCCATTATCCTCTGGTGGGTAAATTGTGGCTGTGGCTGTTAAGAGAAACAGATATGACAGCCTGTCTGTTAAACAAGTCAATTAAAGAAGGCTGGAACTTTTTAAGGGTGAAAGATGCATATAGACATATGTGTTTTCAGGGAAATTAAATTCAAAGATTGACACTAGACACGTGGGAGGGAAGGCCAAGAGGAGAAAAATACTTGTTAAATTGAGACTTTGACATTTGCTATTGAAGTTGTAAAGTTCCCTGAAGCAGATATATCATTATGTGACAGAGTAAAGTTTTCACATTTGCTCTTTTGGTTTCTTTAAAGGAATTTAACAAATGTAAATGAACTAAGACTTTTATATTTTTTTAAAAAAATATTACACTGATCAATACAAACATGAACATCAAATACAAACATCAAATGATATGTGATACTTTTGTACTCTGCTTCCAAGTTTCACTAAATTAAAGTCTTAGTGTCACCACTTTTTTCTATACTGTAAATTGCAATGTACTGAAATAGTATGCCCATTTCATGATGACATGTTCTTCATTTCTGTATTGTTCATAAAAATGTTTTGAATAGACTTCATTTAATTGTTAACAGGATAAATTTGCAACCATGCTAATCTGTTGAGAGCGAATATTTGTCATGATGATCAGCAGATTTACCACCACAAAAGTTGTGAGGCAAGACTGGCTCTGGAAGGCAATTAAAATCTTTGAAGATTCACTCATCCTCAGTAACAACCTGAACTCACCGCTGACTGAAATGAAAAGCAGAACTTTCTCTGAGGTAACACTCATGTTACCGGGTGAGGAATCAATGCAGATGTGATGTAGAGCTGGGCTAGCTATTTTTGTTTGTGTGCAAAGAATAGCTGCTGGAGGATTCTTCCCAGTAAAAGTGAGGTTTTCCTCTCCACCATCACCAAGTGCTTGCTTACAGGGGATCACCTGATTGTTGGGGTCTCTTTCAGAGATCATAGAGTCTCTGCCCTACAAGTAAAGGTTCTATGAGTTGACTGTCGCCGTGAATTGGCACTACATAGATAAAAGTTTAATTGAATTGAATCGAAGCAAAAAAAAAAACAAAACAGCTTGTTATGGTCCATACCATGTTGAATTTTTGCAGGATAAAATTCTCATCCTCACTATGCTGTTGTTTATTCAATTCTGATAACAAAAATGGCAAAAATCGGCTTCATAGAAACACAGAACATTCTATGTTCATTCTAAAAGTAGAAAATAGCACAACAATCACAGATTCCCAAGTAGTAATTTCAGAATGCCCATAAATGCAGAACGCATTTATGGGTGTTTCCAAATTCATTTCCTTATCACAACAGTGCAGAAACGAATTTTCCGCTGGATGCAAAGTCAGAAAGGGTTGTCCTAATGCTCTTAATTATTCAGAGGTGTGTTTGAGACGTAGTGTGAAATAAACTAATCACTGCCTTTGCTCTCATTCCCTTTAATAAACAGGGGCACAAGATCAAAGACATGATACTAACACAAAAGAGGTTTTCCCCCCAGTACAAGCCGTAATTTAAATGTTGTATTTTGGATTAAATCAGGTCTGTTGGTCCAAGCCTTAATTTAACCCACAAATAAATGGTGAAAATTGGGCAGCGTTAGTCCATCTAATATGGACCATATTTAACCCACAAATAGACGATGCATATTGGGTTGTGTTTAGTCCGTCCAATACAGACTGTATTTAACCCAAAAATAGACAATGAAAATTGGGCTGTGTTAAGTCCATCTACTACAGATCACATTTAATCAGAAAAAAGTTGTTGAAAATTGGGCAAAAAATAATCCAATAATTGTATTCTATTTACTTCACCAGATTTGGCCCAAATTTATTCTCAAAATACTTTTTGGCATTTGGTGATGGTGGTGGGCGTCTATCTTGCAAAAGTCAAATATACATTTTTTCAGCTACTGGGCCTCTTTGCTAAAAGTGTTGTACAAAAATGCATATTTTTAACAGCTTTTTTAAGTTCAACATTTGGCATAATGTTTGTTACATAATATCTGGAACAATCTGAAACAAGTGCTAGTGCTAGTGCTATACACTTAAAAACACTATTTGAATGCAAGTACTTTCTACAAATTTCTCTCTATGTTGTGTCTTTTAATTGATGTCCATAACTTGGGCTGTGGGTGTCCCCAGACACCCCTGGTCTTGTCTGATCTTGAAAGCTAAGTAGGGTCTACCTTGGTGAGTACTTGGATTGGGACTGTCATAAACGGCCCAGCAGGGGCGGAATGAAGACCCAAATGCTGCAGCTGTGAGTTGCTAATGTTTAATAAAAACACAAAATATAACTGAGGATCAAAACTTACAAAGAAGGAGACGAGGAGAAACTAGGCGTGGGACACACACAGGAATACAGGATGGATGTGGGACTAACGCCTGATTTACATTGAAGGACGCTGCACTGAACAGCGGTGCAGCGGCCCTTAAATAGGACAAGGAATAATAAACAAATGATAATCAGGTGTGGGTAACAGGAGCGAGGATAAAAGCACAGACCGGGATGAATGAAAATCATGAAACAGATAAATGAACAAGAATATAGAATGAATGATAACTATTCGCCAAAGCAAGAACAAGAAGCAATACAACCAAGAGATACCAATAATACACCACTAGAAAATTCAGTTGAATTCAATTTTATTTATATAGAGCCAAATCACAACACAGGTCATCTCAAGGCGCTTTACAGAAAAGAGCGAGTTAAGGCCTCACTCTCATATTTATAGAACCCAGCAGAGACCCCTAAGAGCAAACACTGCAGCAACACAGGCGAGGAAAAACTTCCCTTTAATGGGCAGAAACCTCAAGCAGAACCATAGCTCACAGAGGACGGCCATCCATGTTGACCGGCTGGGTTGAAAAAAGAGATAAAAAGTAGGAGGCCTGGCAGTAGCTACATTCAAAACAAACATAACAAATACAATATTCAAAGCCAGACATTCCAGTATCAAGCCTGGTTGGGCTGCACGTGCGAGTGAAGGCCTGGCAGCGGCAACATTTTTAAGTATAGGCCTTATCAAAGAGAAAAGATTTCAACATACTCTTGAATAAAGAGAGAGTGTCTGCTCCCCGAACTGAACTGGGAAGATGGTTCCACAGGAGGAGAGCTTGATAATTGAAAGCTCTACCTCCCAATCTACTTCTAGAGACCTTGGGGAGGTTGGATGATAGGGAACTATGAGTTCTTGCAGAAAAGAAGGAGCCATACCATTAAGGGCTTTATAAGTTAGGAGCAATATCTTGAATTAAGTTCTATATTTTATTGGAAGCTAATGTAAAGAAGCTAAAACTGGGGTAATGTGATCTCTTCTCCCTGTTCTCATTAGGATATGTGCAGCTGCATTCTGAATGAGTTGGAGAAACTTTATGGACTTATTAGGACAACCTGATAAATGTTAGTTACAATAGTCTAACCTAGAGGTGATAAAGGCATGTACAAGTTTCTCTGCATCTTTTTGAGACAGGATGGACCTAATTTTAGAAATATTACGCAGATGGAAGAAGGCAGTCTTAATCGTTTGCTGTATATAAGAGTTGAAAGACATATCTCGGCCAAAGACAACTCCAAGATTCCTAACAGAAAATGTAGAAGCCAGTACAATGCCATCTAGTGTTATCTTACTAGAAAGAATACTTCTAGCATGTTTGGGGCCAAGAACAATGACTTCAGTTTTATCTGTATTCAGCAATAGAAAGTTGTTGTTCATACAGATTTTAATATCCTTAAGACACTCCTGGAATGAACCCAAATGGCTGGGATCATCTGGACTGATGGATAAACATAATTGAGTGTTGTCAGCGTAACAATGAAAATGAATAGAATGCTTCCTCATAATGTCTCCCAAAGGCAGCATGTATAATGTAAACAGTACTGGTCCAAGTACCGATCCCTGCGGAACTCCATAGCTAACCGTGGTCTGGGTAGAGGACGTTATGGACATGAATAAACTGGGAACAGTCTGATAGATAAGACTGGAACCATCTTAGCGTTGTTCCTTTCAAACTAATTCGCTGTTCAAGTCTCTCTAGCAGAATATGGTGGTCAATGGTGTCAAAGGCAGCACTAAGGTCCAATAAGATAAGGATGGAGACAAGTCCTTTGTAAAATGCCATAAGGAGGTCATCAGTAACTTTCACTAAGGCTGTCTCTGTGTTGTGGTGTTTCCTAAAACCTGACTGAAATTTCTCAAATATAGAATTATTTTCTAAAAAAGTGCAGTTGGTTGGCGACTACTTTTCGAGGATCTTAGAAAGGCAGGGGAGATTAGATATTGGTCTATAATTGGCCAAAATTCCAGAACCAAGCAAAGATTTTTTAAGTAGAGGTTTAATTACTGCCACTTTAAAAGACTGCAGTACATGTCCTATCAATAGAGACATATTAATTATGTTCAAAAGCGGTGGACTAATCAGAGATAGCGATTAATTCAGGAGTCTAGCGGGGATTGGGTTTAAGAGACAGGTAGTTGGTTTAGAGGCTGACACTATTAGGGCTATATCAGAATGACTAATACAAGAAAATTCAAAAAAGGGAGTTCTGAGCCTGTGGACACAGCAGTGTTGGGCAGAGGCTTGGTATTTATAAGGGGCTATTTTTTGGAATAGTATTCCTAATACTGGCAATTTTATCATTAAAAAAAATTTAAAAAATTCATCAGAACTAAGAGTTGGAGGAACGTAGGGATCTCTGGCATTTTGGCTCTTGGTTAACTGAGCCACAGTATTAAAAAGAAATCTATGGTTGTTTTTATTTTCTTCTATCAAGGATGAATAGTACTGTTGTCAAGCACTATGGAGAGATTTCTTATTGGTGATAAGGCAGGCATTCCAAGCTGAACATGATTCTTCTGTCTTATTTGCATGCCAAAGCCTTTCACAGAATCTAACTTTCTGTTTTAACTCACGAGTGTGGGAGTTGTACCATGGAGCTAATCTCCTATTTTTAATAGTTTTCTTTTTAAGAGGGCCTATGGAGTCAAGTGTTGTCTGCAGTGAGGCTGAAGTACTATCAACTAAGAGGTCTAATTCTAATGAATTCAAGCAGTCAGTGCTGTCCTCTGCTATATTGCGACATGGTAATAGAGTGAGCGCTGAAGGGATTAATTCTTTAAAGCGAGCCACAGCACTGTCAGGTAAGTATCTGGTAACAATATTTCTGCTTGATGCTGTAAAATCAGATAACACAAATTTGAAAGTTATCAAGTAATGGTCAGTCAGTGAAGGATTTTGAGGGATGACAAGCAGCTCATCAATTTCTACACCATAGGCCAAGACCAGGTCAAGGGTGTGATTATGATGAGTTGGTTTACTAACACAGTGAGAAAAAACAGTTGAATTTAAGAGGGAGAGAAATGCTACACAATGACTATCATTATTAACGTCTATATGAATATTAAAATCACCAGCTATGATAATCTTGTCTGAACTGGGGACTAAGGTTGTTAAGAACTCAGAGAATTCAGACATAAATTCAGCAAAAGAAGCACTGGGAGAGCGATATACTATGGTAAATAAAATAGGCTGTTCTGTCCTCCAGGATGGGTGTGCTAAGCTAAAAATTAAGCATTCAAAAGCATTCATCAGCTGCCCTTTGAATGCCCTTAAACATTCAAAATACCAACACTACAAAAAGAGGACTGAAGGAAAAGGCGAGGGTAGGCTCATGTCAGAACAGGCAGATAATATTTATAATACAAAACGAAATGGTCATAGACACATAATATAAACAGACGGGACTAAAAATAACTAAACTAGGAAACAGGAACTCTCATGAACAAACAGAAACAGGCAAACTCAAATTTCATAATACAACCAAAACCAACCAGATAAAATACTAAACTGAAGTGGGGATATTACAGAAAATAATCAGAATAGCAAAAAGCGTGAGCACAGTTCCCCAACCGTGCTCCGCATCATGACAGAGCCCCCCCCCCCCCAAGGGGTGGATTCGAGACACCCCAAGGTAACATAAAAAAAAAAAAAAAGAAAAAAGGAACCCCCTCCCAACAGGAACAGAGCAGTGACCCAACCCGGGAGGACAGTGGTGAAAACAAGGCCAGGATGGACAAAACAAAAAACTCGCTCAAGACCCACAAAGCAGGACAGATCAGCTGGCTACAGAAACTCTAGGACCACCGAGTGAAAAAGGAAGGTAGTTCAGGTGGCCTACAGGAGTTCCAAGACTACCAGATCACATGGTGGAATAAATCGGGTGGCCTCCCAGAGTTCCTAAGTCACTCAAGCAAAGGGCGTAGTCTGTTGGGTTGTCTCCCAGCATCCCTGAGCCAACGGGCCGTGGGGCATGACGCGCCCCCTTCTGGAGATGGCAGCTGGAACCTGTGCCTCCTACAGACCACAGCATGGATCAGATGGAACAGTAGCTGAGGGGAGTAGCCACCTGACAAAGGCTGCTGACCAGCTGCGACCCCCAAACCAGACGGTGAGGGCAGCTGATTAGCGAGAAGACAAAGCAAAGAAGGCAACTGATCAGTAGGGAAACCAGATGAAGAGGATGGCTGACCAGCAAGGAAACCAGATGAAGAGGATGACTGATCAGCGGGGGAAAAAGACGAATAAGATGGCTGACCAGTGAGGAAACCAGACAACGAAGATGGCCGACCGGCAAGGAAACCAGATGAGAAGGACTGATGATCATCGATGGATCCAGATGAAGGGGGCTGGTGACCATCAGTGAAACCAGGTGAAAACTGCTGACCAGTGGAAACCTCAGGCTAAGGCTGTTGACCCGCGATGACCTCAGGTGCAGACTGCTGACCAGTGGCAAACCCAGATGAGGACTGTTGCTCAGCAATTACCTCAGGCAAAGGCTGTAGATCAGTGACGACCTCAGGCAAAGGCTGTTGACCAGTGACAACCTCAGGCAAAGGCTGTTGACCAGCGACGACCTCAGGTGAAGGCTGTTGACCGGTGGTGATCTCAGGCGATGACTGATGACAAGCAACGACTTCAGGTGAAGACTGATGACCCTTGGCAACCTCAGGTGAAGACTGACGACCATCAGCGACCTCAGGCAAAGACTGATGATCAGCAGCGACTTCAGGCAAAAACTGATGACCCTCGGCAAATCCAGGTGGCTCAGGGTAGGGTGTCTCAAGTCCATCCACCTGGGGATCCATCCCTGACACGGCTACCTCAAACAGGGAGGAAGAGATAAACACTGGGTCATTGTGTGACCCGGTGAGGAAAACTCAGGAGCAGATGACAGCTGCAACTGGTTCTCCCCACCATAAGCAAGACAAAATCTCTCTAAAACTGATAATGTAGAGACAGAAGAGAGTATTTGCCTTGACTCAAGCTCCACCGCCGACCATGACCCCGGTGATTCTGTTGCTGCGGCCCCAGCAGCAGGTATGAATGCAGGTGTAGCTTCAACCGTGATGACTGGAACTAGTGGGACCCCAGGCATGGCAGCAGGAGCTGGTGGAACCCCAGACGAGGCAGCTGCCACTGGTGGAACTCCAAGCGTGGTGACTGATGCTGGTGGAACCCCAGATGAGGCGACTGATGCTGGTGGAACTCCAGATGTGGTGACTGATGCGGGCAGACCCCCAGCTGTGGTGGCTGAAGCTGGTGGAACTCCAGACGTGGTGGCTGAAGCTTGAGGAACTTTAGCCCTGTGTAGAGGAGCCAGGGATCATCTCACTGATGGCACCGGGTCCTGCGATGCCGAAACCAGGGGACACTCAATTATCGGCTCAGGTTTCGGAGTACAGGGAGCACTTCTCTCCCATCCAGGATGGCTCAGCGAAAGTGGATAACGGCTGCTGAACCCCCCAACCCTCCGGGAATAAGGCAAGACAATTCATTTACAGTTGTTAAAAAATGAATAGGTAATTGCCTTAATTCCCGCGTAGTTGCTGTTGCCGCTGCTGCAGGATCAGGTGAATCCCTTCCGGGGGCTGCGGAGGTAATCTGGCAAGATGGGTGAGACGCCGGAGTCAGGGTTGCTCCATCGTCGGCCCAGACTCCAATCCACCCGGTGAACCTCCATCCAGCTGGTCCGCTAACTCTGGAAGGAGCCATGGCTTATAACAGGTTTTTTTTTTTTTTTTTTTTTTAATTATTACAGCTTAAAACAGCAATAGTTCCGTTTCCAATCTCAAAACCCACTGGTGCTCCTCCAGCTCCTCGGCAGTGGGACTGTCGGGGGGGCACGAATGCTGTGTATCCAATCCGGAAAACTGCGGGCTCCTCCAGCGCTGGATTGATGGCAGATGGTGGGTGCCACTGTTTGGGAAGAGAAGGCGGGGCTGCACCTGGATGATGGCGGTAGGCTGGAGTCTTCCATACTCGGGGACACTTCTTTGTCGGCATAGGTACGGATGGGGGAGAGTTTTCCCCACGCCCGCAGAGCATGGGTTGATGGTTGGTGGCTGAGGCAAGGAGACCCATGAGTTCTGGATGGCTCCAGAGGCTAGGCCATGCCTCTAGTACCTGTGCCATGCCGTCCAGGCATTCCTGGGCTGCTTTGGGAGTGCGCGAGGCATGAGCCGCCAATACAATGCCCTCCAGGACTCCAGCAGCCCAACATTCCACCTTGTTCAGTCCAACTCAAAAAATAGACGGGAGGGAAAAAAAAAAGAGCAAACTCACAGTCCGCTAGGTCCAAACTGGTCGTGTCCTTCTGTCATAAATGGCCTGGCAAGGGCAGAATGAAGACCCTAATGCTGAAGCTGTGAGTTGCTTACATTTATTAAAAACACAAAATATAACTGAGGATCAAAACTTACAAAGAAGGAGACGAGGAGAAACTAGGTGTGGGACACATGCAGGAATGCAGGATGGACGTGGGACTCATGTCTTATTCACAATGAAGGACGCTGCACTGAACAGCAGTGCAGCGGCCCTTAAATAGGACAAGGAATGATAAACAAATGATAATCAGGCGTGGGTAACAGGAGTGAGGGTAATCAGACCAAAATAATGACAGCTGGGATAAACCGCGAACTTGAGCTAACAAAGGAAGTAAACAGAGGTGACTGTCAAAATAAAAGCGCAGACCGGGATGAATGAAAATCATGAAACAGAAAAAATGAACAAGAATATACAAAAAATGATAACTATTCACCAAAGCAAGAACAAGAAGCATTACAACCAAGAGATACCAATAATACACAACTAGAAAATACCAACATTACAAAAAGAAGACTGTAGGAAAAGGCGAGGATAGGCTCATGTCGGAACAGGCAGATAATATTTATAATACAAAACTAGATGGTCATAGACACATAATATAAATAGACGGGACTAAAAATAACTAAACTAAGAAACAGGAACTCTCATGAACAAACAAAAACAAAAGGAAAACTCAAATAACATAACACAACAAAAACCAACCAGATAAAATACTAAATTGAAGTGGGGAATTTACAGAAAATAATCACAAAAACAAAAAGTGTGAGCATGGTTCCCCAACCCTGCTCCGCATCATAACAGGGACATTGCTTGGGAATACCAGGTGCTGTGATGGACTGGTGATGTGCCCAGGACGTACTCTGCCTTTTGCCCAGAGATGCTGGTGTAGATGCCCCGCCACCCAAAATTCAAAAAGGATCAGGATGTTGGTGACTATATATATATATATATATATATATATATATATATATATATATATACTGCTCAAAAAAATAAAGGGAACACTTTGAAAACACATCAGATTTTAATGGGAAAAAATAAGTTGGATATTGAAATTGTGGCAGGCTAGTCCAGCTTACTCAGATTAAAGGAACACTTTTTAATGTCTTCCGGGTGCCAAAGTGAACCTTTAATACAGCTTACACTTCTCTTCCTTGGCACCAAGAGCACATAACATCATAATAGAGCACATAACGTCACAATACATTCACACCTGGAATCCCAGGTGTCAAGGCACATTTTTAACATTATCCACCCCCACCACACTCACGTGCCTACCTTTGCATCTCCTCATTTCATCTCATCCCCCTGGGTGCCACAGTTCCTATATTTGCCTCTTCCGCCTGAGGCACACGTATTTTCATTTCTCGCCCATTTCTCTATTCCCAAAGTCACTGGGTGAGAGTAGGACCTCCTGGTGTGCCACCCCCCCGAACACCCAGAAGGGGCCTTAACTGTCCTCTACCTTGGGCTTGAGCAATTGCCTGTAACGGCTGCAACGTGGAGCAACCAGGCCGACCAAAGGACCTTCCTGTCGAAGTGGGGAGGGAAACAACTCAGCCCCTGGTGAACAGTCCTCTATGGGGGAAAAGGTGAGGAGGGGAAAGATTTGGTCTCCTGAAAACAGTTCTCTGAAGGGGGGAAAAACCCCTGCAAATCCAACGCAGGAGGGCGTCCACGCTGGGGAGCCTGGGCCAGCACCACCTGCTCATCTGCCAACACATAAGCGGGCTTAAGCCTGTCTATACAGATTGTTTCCTTACACCTCCCCAAAATCTAACACAAAATGTTTCACCCCGTTTCCAAAACTTCGAACGGGCCATCGTAAGGCGGATGCAGCGGGGTTCTATGGGCGTTGTGTCTAACGAAAACAAACTCGGCATTCTCCAAATGCTTCGGAATGAAAGTGCGGGGAAAACAATGGTGCACCGGCCCTGGAATGCTGCTATCCTCTGCCCTGGGAAAAAGGCGTGCGAACGAGTCAGTACCGGGGGCGGGACTTTCTCGCAAAAACCGTAACGGTTGACAAAAAGTGAGCTCCCCTGGGAAAACTGCTAAATTTTCTTTGGGCGCGGAGCCAAAGTGAACCTTTAATACAGCTTACACTTCTCTCCCTTGGCACCAAGAGCGCATAACATCACAATAGAGCACAGAACATCACAATCCATTCACACCTGGAATCCCAGGTGCCAAGGTACATTCTTAACATCATTTCTCCCCCTGGCACTCAGGCTACCTTTGCATCTCCTCATTTCATCTCTCCCCCCTGGGTGCCACAGCTCCTATATTCACCTCTCCCGCCTGAGGCGCATGCATTTCCATTTCTTACCCCTTTCCTCTATTCCCAAAGTCACTGGGTGAGAGTAGGACCTCCCGGTGTGCCACCACTTTATATATATATATATATATATATATATATATATACAGTATATATATATATATATATATATATATATATATATATATATATATATATATATATATATATATATACAGTATATATATATATATATATATATATCAGCGGGGTCTGGAAAAACCTCAAAACCATCTCTGGGCTCCAGAATACCTCCCCCCAGGCCACGGGGGGCAGGGAGTGGGCGAACAATCTGAATTTGTTTTTCAATAGGTTTGACCAACCGCCCTCCCCCCTGACTGCACAACAACCACTGCTGCCTGTAAAGACATCAAGTCCTGCTGCCCACTCCCCACTCCACCAACACCCCCCCACTCCCAACACACAGCCCCCCATCCTGACCCTGACCCGGACCCAGGTGAGGACGGAGCTGAGGAAGATCAAGGCGAGGAAGGCGTCGGGACCGGACGGCATCAGCGCAAAGCTCCTCAAGTCCTGTGCAGACCAGCTGTGTGGGATTGTGACGTACATCTTCAACCTGAGCCTGAAGCTGGGGAGGGTACCACAGCTGTGGAAAACATCTTGTGTGGTACCTGTACCAAAAACTTCCCACCCCAAAGACCTGAACAGCTACAGACCGGTGGCATTGACATCCCACTTGATGAAGACCCTGGAGAGACTGCTCCTTGCTCACCTCCGCCCCCTGGTGGAACCAGCGATGGATCCACTCCAGTTCACCTACCAGCATGGCATTGGGGTGGAGGATGCGGTGATCTTCCTCCTTCACCGTTCTCTGTCCCACCTGGAGAAGCCCGGGAATGTGGTGAGGATCATGTTCTTTGACTTCTCCAGTGCTTTCAACACCATCCAACCGATGATCCTGAAGGACAAGCTGCTGCGCGCAGGGGTGGACCAGCACCTGTCATCATGGATCCTGGACTACCTCACGAACTGGCCTCAGTTTGTGAGAACCCGGGACTGTGTGTCCGACACGATCATCGGTAGCACGGGGGTCCCCCAGGGAACGGTGTTGGCTCCCTTCCTGTTCACTCTTTATACTGCGGACTTCTCACACAACACAACACACTGCCATCTACAGAAGTTCTCTGATGACTCTGCGATCGTTGGCCTCATCTCCAATGGAGATGAAGCTGAATACAGAGGGCTTATCCAGGACTTCGTGGACTGGTGCCATCGGAACTGCCTCCAGATCAACGCGAGGAAAACTAAGGAGCTGGTGATGGACTGCCGCAGGCAAGGACAACCCCTCACAGCACCAGTAAATATACAGGGAACAGACATCGAGATGGTGACATCCTACAAGTACCTGGGTGTTCACCTGAACAATAAACTAGACTGGTCACACAATACTGACGCACTCTACAAGAAGGGACAGCGCAGGCTGTTCCTACTGAGGAGACTCAGGTCTTTTGGTGTACAAGGGGCGCTGCTGAAGACATTCTATGACACGGTGGTGGCATCAGCCATCACTTTTGGAGTGGTCTGCTGGGGCAGTGGCATTACTGCAGCCGATAGGAAGAGACTGAAAAAACTGATCAAGAAAGCTAGCTCTGTCCTGGGGCAGCGCCTTGATCTGGTGGAGGAGATAGGAGAGAGAAGGATGGTGGCTAAACTGTCATCTCTGCTGGAGTCCGAGTTCCACCCTATGCAGGACATATTGAATGCACTGAGGAGCTCATTTAGCAGCAGACTACATCATCCCAGGTGCACAACTGAGAGGTTTCGCAGGTCCTTCCTACCAACGGCTGTCAGACTGTACAACCTAAGCAGGGCTGCTCGCAGAGATAGCAAAAAGATGTAACAATCTAATAGTTTTTTGAATGCAAAAGATGCAATAGACTTACACAATGGTCCCCTCCGGCATACAACTAGGAAAATACCGGTAGCTACGGAGGGTGAGAATATGTATGGACACATAATCATACCATATAGGATAACTAATAAAGGGCCTTTTCCACTAGCACGCTTTAGCGCGACACGGGACGGCTCAGCACGCTTTGTACGCTTTTCCACAAGCCCCAACACGGTTTAACAGCCGCGATTCTCAGCCCCGCTCCAGGGCAGGGTACAGCAGTGCTGAGCTGTGCCGTGTTGTGACGTTAACAGACTGGTCGCCGCTGATTGGTCAAGTCGTAACCGGCGCTGATTGGTCAGGTTGTAACCGCCCCTCTCCTCCTCCTCTTCTACCGAATCTTCACGACCTTCTCAATAAAGTTTTTGAAAAAAAAAAAAAAAGAATCTTCACGACCGCCATTACTCAGCACGCAACCACTGTTGGCGGTTTCTTTTCAGTGTATTGCTGTGCTATTTTCATTTATTCTCTATCAAAAATGGCTTCGCGTAATAAGGGTGTTCCATGGACCAATAAGGAGGTGCAGTGTCTGCTCACTGCATTGTCAGACGAACGTATCCAGCGCGAGTTAGACGGAGCCGCCCGGAATGAAAAAATATACCGGGAGGTCTCGACATCGGAGTTCTTTAACGGTGAGTTTTAATTTTTTTTTATTGTGCGTTTTTTCGCAAATATATTCGGTAAGATCCTCAGTTTATTTATGCAATAAAAAAGCTGTTCATTTGTGGATGATGATCACTGCTTTATTGCAGCACACTGCGGACTAAAGCTTTTATTTTAATTATTCATGTGAACAATACGCTGAAATAAGCTTATGTAATCTTGTTAAAAACTATTGTCTTTTCTGTATATATTTCGTGCTGTATTTTATTGTGTGCATTTTCCTTGTAGAATCATCCCACGCGTCCGCTGCGACAGCCCGTCCGGATTAATTCAACCGAGCCTTCCTGAACCAGAGCTGGCAGAGATGGCTTCATTCAACCGAGTCTTCGTGACCCAGTTTGGGAAGCTGGTGTAGAGGCACTCAGTGGTCGTCGTGTATAAAATGTCGATTAACCTTCATGTTGTGTTGCAAAGTTTTTTTTAATTTTAATATTTTGTATATAATAAAATGGAATTGTTTTGGAAAGTGTGGTTTGTCTGTTATAACACTGAATTATAAAACAGCATAATTACATAGAAATTCCATTGCCTAGTCTGATGAAAATGATGCTGATCATCCTGTCAGGGGTCAACCATTGTAAAGGTAATGTAATTTTTAACTAGACCAAAAAACAAATGTTTTTGTAAGCTTTCTGTTCTTTTTATTGAAATATCATAAAAAATTAGCACCAAGTCAAAGTAGGTACAAGTATATGTAAATTGAATGTTCTATCGGCATTCCAAATTCAGAGAATTACAATACTTTAGAAGGAGTGTAGCATCATCTAAACGGAAAATAATAATACTGTTGTTCCAAACGTTGACCTGAAGGTGAAAAACATGAATTTTTTTTTATTCAGTACATCCAAAATGCCCTAGGATGTAAAAAATAATATAATTTGGTGTTGGCCAGTGTGCCACTGTCTCATTATTTAACACGAATAAAAACAAGTTTCAGCTCATTATTTCTAGGTCATTTGGCAGTTAATTCAAAACAAAAGTGACTTGTGTTGTTGCAGCTTAATTATGAGATAAAATTAATTGTGAGATAAAACCACAGAGCGAGCAAGGCAATAATCCTTGGATCCTCCATTTTTTGTCTCGTGTAAATAAGGACTCAGTCGGGTGCGTAACGTCACGGGAGTGTGGCCCCGCCTCGCTGGGAATCTGCCGCCGCCTCGCTTCTAAAACCTCCTAACACAAACCATCACAGCACAAGCACAACGCCGTGCTAATGGAGACAGAAGCATTCCGAGCCGTACTGAAGTGAATCGAGCCGTACCGAGGTGTGCTGGGCTAGTGGAAAACAAGTAGACGGTTGTGCTGTTTCATCCCATCTAGCAACAATGCTCTGCACTGTGTGTGTTTATACATTTACATATTTATTCCATCTAGCTACAATGCTCCGCACTGGGTGTGTTTATGTTTATGTTTATATTTATATATCTATATATTCATTCCATCTAGCTACAATGCTCCGCACTGTGTGTTTATATATCTACATATTATTCCATCTAGCTACATTGCTCCGCACTATGTGTGTTTATATATTTACATATTTATTCCACCTAGCTGCAATGCTCCGTACTGTGGGTGTTTATATATCTACATATTTATTCCATCTAGCTACAATGCTCCGCACTGTGTGCTTATATACTCATATATTTATCCCATCCAGCTACAATGCTCTACACTGTGTGTCTGTGTGTATATATATATATATTTATAGTAATATGTACATATGTATATTAGCTGCTCTTGCTTGCTTGGTTTTTTTTTTTTTTGCCTTCTGAATGTTGCTCTGAGTGTTGCTATCCCTGTGCTGTTGCAATCCTGGAATTTCCCCGTTGTGGGACTAATAAAGGCTTATCTTATCTTATATATATATATATATATATATATATATATATATATATATATATATATACTGTATATATATATATATATATATAGTAGTGGCACAGGTGGGGGATTCTCCACCCAAAGAAGGCAGCGGGGATAAGGGACCAGAGGAGGAAGTGTCACCGGGGGGTCTCAGAAGGGACAGTAAGGACTATGCAGCTCCTGGGGAGAGGAGGAACCGTCGGAGCCAGTGGAAGAGAAAAGGGTGTGAACAGCGGTGCCGGCATTATGTTATGTTAATGTGCCACACAGGTCTTTCTTCCAAATAATGTATTATGGTCGGAAGTTCCGGGCCTCAATGCATGGAATTAAAGGTATAAAAGAGAAATGCACAGAGATCCGGGAGCTCTTTTTACTGTACTGTATGTTGGAGAATGAATAAAGTTCATATGTCGTTCAGCTCGTTGCCTCGCCTGCTTCCTTTCTCCACATTGGTGACCCTAAGATGTGCCATGGAAAGCGAGCCAAGTACTGCCCTGGAGACTGCCTGGAGGGAGAGCACTAGCACCGCATGCGCTGTCTCAGTCAAGCTCACAGACTTTTGGCTTCCCATCCTGACCACGTGGTTCTTGCACATAGAAGCCCAGTTCACACTCTGCGGGATAACAACGGACGACACAAACTATTACTATGTGGTCGCTACATGGGATGCGCGTGCCACGCAACAGGCGACAAACCTGCTCCAGGAGCCGCCGGCCCAAGGAAGATATGAAGCGCTCAAGAGGATGCTTCTCCAACGCTATACCCTTTCTGACAGTGACAGGGCAGAGAGACTCCTAACGCGTTCGGAGTTAGGTGACAGATCAGCAGTGGCTCTCATGGAGAGCATGTTGGCGCTGAGGGGGAAGGATGATGAATCTTTCATGTTCACCCACTTGTTCCTAAGGAACCTACCGGCTACAGCGAGGGCGATCTTGGTCAACTTGCCGCGGCTGGTTGCTAAGGACTACCGCGCCCTGGTGCAGGAAGTGGATCACATCATTTTGGTGACGAGAACTCTCAGCATGCAGGCAGTGGCACCAGCATCCATGAGGGACTCCAGCGAGGTCGAGGAGCCATTGGTGGTAGCCGGGATGGACACCAGGAGACAAAGGAACGCGGCGATCTGTTTTTATCATCGCCGTTTTGGCTTGAATGCCCAACGCTGCCTGTCGCCATGCCAATTCAAGAAGCAGGGAAGACGGCACGTTCGGAATTCAGTTGCAGCTGCAACCGATGGCGACAGGAGCAGACTGCTTTATGTCACGGGCACACGTCCGGGGAGATGGTTTTTGGTGGACTCCGGCTCCCAGAAGAGCCTCATCCTGCCAGTCAACGCAGACAGGGTGGCAGGAGGCAGCTGTCCCAAGCTCACGGCTGCCAACGGATCCACCATCAGGACATTTGGCGAGCGGACAGTGACGATTTGCTTACATGGAGGCAACTTTCAGTGGGACTTTGTGGTAGCTGCATGTTCCGCCCCAATTTTAGGCGCAGATTTTTTATGTGCTTATGGGTTGTTAGTTGATGATGCTAATAGGAGATTAGTGGATGCTGTCTCTTTTACCTCACTGCCCTGCACAGCTCGGGGAGCTGGGTCGTCAACACTGGCTAACGTTATAGCTCCAGGGGGTAAGTACCAACATTTGCTCACATAGTTCCCAGCGCTCACGGTTCCGACTTTTTCGGCTACGATAACGAAACATGGGGTCGAACTCTTCATAATGACAAAAGGCCGGCCGATGTTTGCGTGACCTCAGCACTTGGACGCAGCTAAACTGGCCAGTGCGCAAGAGGAGTTTGCCAACTAAGAGCAGCTGGGCATTCTCAGGCACTCCAACAGCCCGTGGGCATCCCCGCTACACATGGTGCCTAAAGCGGATGGGTCGTGGTGACTGTGTGGAGATTTCTGGTGCTTGAACAACGCCACGGAACACGATCGTTATCCCATCCCGCACATCCAGGATTTTTCCATGCACCTGTCTGGGGCGCATGTTTTTTCTAAAGAGGATTTGGTCCATGGATACCATCAGGTCCCGGTGCACGTGGAAGATGTTCTGAAAACAGCGGTAATAACTGCTTTTGGCCTACCATCAGGTCCCGGTGCGCATGGAAGATGTTCCAAAAACAGCGGTAATAACTCCTTTCGGCCTTTTCAAGTTTTTGCGCATGCCGTTCAGATTAAAAGGCGTGGCGCAGACTGTCCAGAGGATGATGGACACAGTGCTTCGCGCCTTGTCCTTTGTTTTCGTCTACTTAGATGACATTCTGGTAGCTAGAGCGTCTGAGGAGGATCACATCGCCCATCTAAAGATGGTTTTCCAGAGGTTCGAAGCACACGGGCTTATAGTGAACCCAGCAAAGTGACAGTTTGATGTGCCAGTGATTGATTTTTTGGGGCACTGCATTTCACCGGATGGCACGATTCCGCTACCCGATAAGGTGCATGCCGTGTGGGACTTTCCACGTCTGCAGACCGTGAGGGCCCCGCAGGAGTTTTTGGGGATGGTCAATTTTTATAACCATTTCCTTCCCCGGTCAGCCCAACTGATGCAGCCATTGTATGCCATGCTGAAAAAAAAGAAGCCCGCGAAAAACATCGACTGGACTCCCAAGCGAGTCCAGGCTTTCACGAACGCCAAAACAGCGCTTGCAGATGCCGTGTTGCTATCTCATCCGGCTCCATTGGCACGGATAGCGCACACTATGGATGTGTCTGATGTTGCCATAGGAGCAGTGGTGGAACAGTACATTGCCGGTTTGCGGCAGCCGCTTGCATTTGTCAGTCAGACTTCGCGCGAACGCAAATACAACACCTTCAACAGAGAGTTGTTGGCTCTACGCCTGGTGATGCACCATTTCCAGTTTTGGCTAGAAGGGTGCGAGTTCACTGCGTTCATGGACCATAATCCACTGACGTACGCAATGTCCAAAGTCTTGGAACCGTGGTCGGCCTGTCAGCAATGGCATTTGCCCACGATCTCGGAGTTTACGACTGACATTCAACACATTGCTGGTAAGCTCAATGTCGTAGTCGATTGTCTGTTGTGCAAATTAGTCTCCCCGGTCTACATGGGAATAGATTTTCCTGTGATGGCCGCGGAGCAAGCCAGGGATGTGGACATTTGCGTGCTCCAGTCTTCGCATACTGGGTTAAGGCTAGAGAGTAGGGTGGTGCAAGAAAGGTGCCCTCCCTTGCTCTGCGACGTCTCCACCGGCCACCCGTGCCCAGTGGTTCCGAGCTTTTGGCGCCGTCGCATTTTTGAGTCGGTCCACTCCCTTTCGCATTCGGGAGTGCGCACTTCGGTGAAGCTAGTGGGGGCAAAATTCGTCTGGCCGCGCTTGTGCAAGGACGTGAAGGAGTGGGCTGCAACTTGCGTCGCGTGCCAGTGGGCCAAAGTGCACAAGCATACCAGGGCCCCCCTCAAGCCGTTCCAAATCTCGGCCAGGAGGTTTGACCACATCCACGTGGATTTGGTGGGACCCCTCCCACCTTTGCAAGGCTTCACACACCTTTAAACAATCGTGGACCGCACCACGCGCTGGCCTGAAGTGGTCCCGCTGGCTTCTACCATGTCCGCGGAAGTGGCTCGTGCTTTTTTGTCGGCTTGGGTTGCACGGTTCAGATCCCCGTCAGACATCACTTCCGACAGGGGTCCACAATTCATTTCGGAACTCTGGTCCATGATGACCCAGAGCCTGGGGGTCAAAAGTCACCGCACTACTGGGTACAACCCCCAGGCTAACGGGTTATGCAAGCGTTTTCATAGGTCGCTTAAAGCAGCGCTCAGAGCTTCGCTCACGGATACAAATTGAGTCAACTGCCCTGGGTTCTTTTAGGGTTGCACTCCACACCTAAGGAGGATTTGGCAGCCTCCCCGGCGGAACTCGTTTTTTCTCAGCTGCTGCGGATCCCCGGAGAGTTTTTTCCGGAAAACCCTGCGCCCAAGGCTGATCTGCCCACACAAATTTTGCACAGTGCGGAGGCTTTTAATGTACCGGACCCGGTCCACCATTGTTTTCCCCACACTTTCGTCCCCACGAGTTTACAGAACGTCAGCTGAGGGATGAGAGCTGTTGACTACAATTCAGAGATCATGCCAGTCTTTCTCTTTGTCCATGAGAATGACAAGTGTTTCCTTCAGTTTTATTATCGTAAACCCGATCTTACAACAACACAAAAAAACAAAACAAAACGTATTCTTCTTTTTTAAACCAAGAAAGAGGAGCTGCTCATCACGGCCTGAGCTGTATTAATTAGCTCTGCAGAATGGAAAATTGTAGATTTAATTCAAAACAAACTGTCAGGATATTTTCATTTTGAATCATTCTTTGAATCATTCACTGTCATTCTTTTAAAAGAATGACAGTGAATGAGGTTAAAATTGTAAAAACTGTCATTATTAGATAATGAATATTGGGTTTGTGCACTCATACTAGCTCTTCTCCAGAATCATAGTGACAGCTGTTTTCCCGGCAGGACAGACTGGTTCAGCTGTGGTCCAGTAGAGAACTAAATCACAAATTCACATAATGTTTTTTTTCCCCTCTGTGTAGTGAAAAATTCTGTTGTGTCTTCAAATAGTTCATATTTAACTGTCTTCATTTAACAGAAAACACCAGCTGGATATATTTTTTCATTAATCGGAATGTGCGAGCACAAACAACATGAGATATGATGACTCAGAACACGACGGATTAGTGGCAAAATGTTTTCTCAGAAGAGGTCTATAGTTTAAAATCTTTAGACTGACAGTAGCCTACCCCTATCACGGGAGTGACAGAGCAGCACATCGCCATTTTGAACCACAGTCAACGGCGCAAGTAGTGGATCCGGACAGCGACAATGGTGTGGAGGAGCATGCCAATGCTGTGAAGATAAGGTCCACCCCGGAATCGCCCAGGTGTTTGGGTTGTGAGTCCACCAAACACCGTTATAAGGCTAGAGAGTGTGTGGCGAGAGGACGATGCTGCGGCACGTGCGGACTCTTGCATAATTTCACCAGGGCATGTTACAGGTTCGAGCGAGGGGATCCAAGACACATGGAGGAGCTCCCCACTTCGCCTCCCATGGTTGTTTGCAGTGTATCCCCAAGTGACAATGGCTGTTCTTGCTGTATGGTGGATCTGGACGGTGTGACAGTGCCATTGCTGGCTGACACGGGAGCGGTGAGATTGGTGCTGGATTGGGCAACCATGTGGAGTTCCTTCTCACATTCTTAGGTTGAAGAAGAGTGGTTGGGCTGTGGTCTGTGGGACTGGCTGGTTCCGCAAATGATGTACGGAGCTGCGTGGGACGAACCTTTGCCTAGTAATCTAGACAATGAGCAGGACCAATTCCATTCAGGGCCATCGCGGGAGGGTCCTGGTGCCAGTGCCCAAGTAACCCTAGTTGAGGCAACTGGGCGGCGCAGTGGGACACCCGTGACAGCGGGTGGAGCTGAGTGGAGGGCCCATTCTGCTCCTGGAGTTTGGCTGGAAGGGACCGAAGAGCAGGGGGTCACAACGGCGACGCAAATGAAAGCAAGCGGGGCAGGACCGGCTGGCACGGTAAAACAACGTGCCACTCAGTGACACTGGAAGCCAAGTCGGGCTCCTCTGGGGGTCGCTGATGTAGTCTGACACGGAGACGAGGCCCGGTCAAGAGGGGTTCCAGGCAAATGACAAGACGACCAGGGGTGGCTGCAGGTGGTGGCTGTTCGGGAGAATGGCTACCTTCAGCTACCTGATTACTCATGGGGGCATCCTGATGAGCTGCAGCACGCCAAAGAAGAGAAGGAGGTGTTCGGGCTTCGGCGTGGGCCATCCCTGGGCATGAAGAAAAGAAGGTGCACCGGGAGGGAACCATCTGAAGGTTTTTCGGGAGGGGTGGTTCCTCTACTGGGGCAGACTGATGGTTGGGACAGTGTGTTTATTGCATGGTGTTGGAATACAGGATAACCAGATTGCACATAAGTTTTGTTAATGGGATTGTTTTGTGTTATTTATTTTAGAAGCACGGCAATTTTCTGTTTAATGGACTTTATTTTAGCAGAGACGGCAGAATAATCCGTCTGGCCGTGGTGAGGCGGAACAGTAGTCCACCTGTTTTCCCCTAGCTTTAGTTGTTTTGTGTGTATGTTATAGGCCTTGGTATATTTCTGTTTAGTCTTAGTGCGTGATTCGGGTTCCAAATTGGGGAGGGTCTTGATTGTGTGTGTGTGTTTTGGACTATTTTGAAGGGGGGGGGGGAATGTTGTGTTGTTCGTAGGACGTATTATTGTGTGACATGGGTGGTGGCTTCACCTTTCTGGTTCCGCTGCCACCCGGGGTATAAGAGGGCTGTGCAGATGAGGGGCGGTCTCTTGACCTCCTCTCAGCCTGACGGGAGTGCTTTGTATATTGCCTGTGAGTCCGCAATAAAGTTGTATTCAGTTCACCGTTTGGTCTCATCCTTGGTTCACGCTTTACCGACATTAACAGTGTCACTTTAATAAATGTTGCAAATACTTTTTTTCTTCTTTCGGCTGCTCCCTTTAGGGGTCACCACAGCAGATCATCTGCCTCCATCTCATTCTATCCCTTGCCATGTCCTCTGTGAAGAGTAATGTTGCAAACACAAACCAAGTAATAAAAATCAATTGACTTTACAGTTCACTAGATGTTGCTTTATGCTCTTCGTCTGGTTAGATCAGCACAGCAAAGGAGAGACTCCTGAGATCTAGCCAGGAGTTGAACAAGATCAGGAGATTGAAATGAGAAATCGCAATATGATATCTCAATATTCAGCATATTGCAAGATCGTGATAATACTGCATCACAGCCCAAGAATTGTGATTATATTGTATAATGCACCCTCTGGTGATTCCCACTCATAATCCAACTTGAGTGTTAAATGCCTATTATTTATTTATCTCCAGTGTTGTAACTTGCACACATCACCAATTAGATAAAAATCTCTGAGCAGAGCATTTGAGGTAAGCTCCATTTAAAATGTTAGAAAGTTGTGTGATCACGATGCACATCTCTTTAGGTATGACATTAGCTTGGCTCTCATCCTGAATCAGGTCACCAGAGAATAAACAACAGCTGCAGGGACAAGAGGTAAAAATGCTGCTCAACTCCACGGATCAAAAACAAACTTGCAAGTCCCGAGTCAGCTGTGCCAAAGATTCGTCTGTACAAAGATTATAAATGTTTTGATGTCTGTAAATCCACTGTTGTTTTATTTTCCTTGATATGAGCTGCCACAGGTTTATGTGTCTGATATCTATCTGGCCTCAGGCTGCTTTACTTAATATAACCCAGTGAATACGATCAATCAAAATATGACATTCTCTTGAGCTATAATAAGATCTTCTGCAATATCCTTGAGACAAAAATAGCTTTTTTAACATTAAGACAATTTGTGCATTACCCAGCATTATAGTGTGGTACATCTTTAAACAAACAGGTAAGAGGATGTTACAAGATTGTACATGTAATTGAAAAGACTTAAAAACAGTCTCTGTAACGAAAAATTGCGATATTACCAGCAAAAATAAACTGAATGAAAAATTTCAAAAGCACACAACTGTGCCATGTGCAAAAGTCTCTGCACAATAGAGATTAATTAAACATGCCAATTAAATAAAACTCACCAACATAATCTATTTGTCAAGGAGTAGCATAAATTTTGCATACCACTGTATGAATGTTAAGATCAAATTAATTTAATTTAGCTATGTGACTAATGTAAGACACCAGTGAACATTTACAGTATTTAGACATGACAGGTTATCCATCCATCCATCTTCTTCCGCTTAATCCTTTCTGGGTCGCGGGGGAGCTGGAGCCTATCCCAGCATCTTTGGGTGAGAGGCAGGGTACATCAGTTAAAATGCAGTGGTCATTTTTGGATTGGAGCAATACTGAGAAAAAACAAGAGCCTCTGGGGCTTAAAAATTAAGCCAATACAGAACTGAGAGTTACTGCAAAATGCAGTTCTTCAAAAGACCACTGTGATCACAGCAGGGAGGGAATTTAAAATGGCCCTATGAGGCAAAACAGCTAAAATAATAACTTACACAATCAACTGAAAATTTTTAGTTTAGACAAAACTATCCTTATATTGAACGAAGCCAAGAAAAAAAAGATTTCTTTCTTTAGGAGGGAAGGGAAGATATAATTTTCTAAATCCTAACATTTTAATAATTCAAGGAGATTAGTAGGTTAAACATTCATGACAAAACAAGGCAGTAATTAGAACAGTAACAGTGAAATCTTGAATATAAATTTAACCCACTGAAATCTAAAACAAAATATCAAATGCATTATATAGAATTTCTTCATTAAAATCCTCAAACTGCCAGTCCAATAATCAGTTGGAGATTTTATGATGTCTATATTAATCTTTCAAAAACAGGTTAAATGCCTGTGCATTTGGATCCAGGTCCCTTTGATTATACTTACTGTTTTCATACTGTCATACTGCATGTTGATGTAAGAGTGAGGAAAGAGAAGTATTTATAACAAAAAATACAAACTGCCATTCATCAGGGGAAAGTCATGCAACAGTGGGAGTTCAGACACCTGAAAACCAGCAAGTCACAACAAACACCCAAAAACATACAGTGTGAGCCACATGAAATGCCATGGGCTGACCTTTACAACAAACTTGGCACTTGTTGCTAACGTGCCACAGCGTATTGACAGATGTATGACTCACAAAGAGGCTGTGAGAGGCAGACTTCAGCCATGCACGTCTGAGCCAAACAAAGCTCACGGAACTAACACAAACCATTTTGAATAAAGCAGCATGGGAGTGGTGGCTAAAGACTACCAACACAGCTGAGTGTTTTACATTTAACTATGACAACAATCGGATTGTTTCTATTAATCTGAGGACTTTTTCTCAGTATTTTATAAATGTCTTTGTGTTGAAGAAGACGATAAATATTAGATGTGTAATTAAAATAACATTACATTCAGGTCATTCTGAGTTTTTGGGAGTGACATGAGGACTAATAGCTCCTCTGGTACTGAATTATTCTCATCAGCCTTTTATGAGGTAGTTATAATTGTGCTGAAATGTGGTAGAGTTTATTAGCACTCACAGTGATGTGCATAGACATTTCGGGGGGGGGGGCAACAAAACTAAAAGGGAACTCATAAATACTGAAAAAAGTAAAGTTACATACGGTAGCACAAATTTTACTGTACTTACTTGGTGTATCTGTCACGATTTGAGCACGGGGGGATTCCGCCGTGCTCTATCTCTTTGTCTTTTTCCTATATTTGTATTGGATTGTATTTTTGAGTTCTCATTCCTGTTATTTTACCTTTGGTTGAATTTCACACATTCTGTATTGCTTTTTAGAATGAGTTATTTTTCTGTTTGCATTCATTGCGGGGTTTGTGATTTACACATTTGGATTCACTTGTTTCTATTATATTTGCATCTTGTTGTGTTTTTTCTCTCTCCCTCCTTCTTGGAGTTGCAGCTGTCAGTGGCACTTCCAGGGTTTTTTGCTCTGTTGTGGATGGTGCCCCTGTCCGCTGTCAGTCCCGTCTTCTCCCTCTCACTACTCCCAGCTGATTTCTGTTGTAATCATTGTCACCTTCTGCCCGCTCATGGTATCCACACCTGCCATCATTTGTGTTCAATTGTCTCCAGCTCCATTTAAGGATTATGATTTCTCCTCGTTGTTGCTGGAGTCTTGCTTGATCGTCTGCATCTGAACCCTGTCCCTGTTCAGGCGTTTATCTCCCTTGTGTGATCTGTTTTCTTCTGCTGTCCATGTTCATAAGTTTTGTTGGTGCACAGTTTGGACTTTTGTGTTTTCATTAAAATTTCACAAACTAGCAGTCCAGCCTCTGGGTCTTCCTCTTTGCCCCGAGGGGCATTCCTTGACAGTATCAATTCTATTTTAAAGCCTATACACTTGTGGAGATAATTAATGCCTCATAAATTTTTACAAAATCATCAGCTCACTAAGAGACCATCTTTGTCTTCATCATTAATTATGTATTTGCAGGACAAAAAATGGTCATCTTCCATTGAAAAAATAAATATCTGTTGAAAATAGTGTAAATTTTTGCAAATTAAAAAACTAACTAAAATATTAAATCTCCATTAAAATAATTAAATGTTTTGCAAAAATTAAAAAGGCCATTTCCCTTGTCAGTAAAATGAGCCAAAATCATCCTCTCTTAATCTACCAGCCTCGATCCCCATAAAGACTATAAAGATAGTTTATACAGGACAACTTAGTATATCAGTGAGAAGACAGTAGCAAATGTATAAGAAAAATCATGAAAATTTGGGGGAAAGCTTCAAGTTTTATAGAAAACAGTTGCAAATTGTTATAAATTTGTGTGGGGAAAAGTAACACTTTAATTACAAAACATGCCAAATTAATAGGAAATAAATAAATAAATATAAATATAAAAATAAATTTGCCAGGAAAAAGTTGCAAATTTATTTTAAAAACAAGTTGTAACTTTCCAAGAAAAATGTTAAAGTTTACAAGAAAAACCTTACGGACTGATGAGAAAACTGGACAATGCTGTAGAAAATTTGAAAATTTTTCCTTGTAAATGTGGGACTTTATTGTTGTAAATGTATTACTTTTTTCTTGGAAAATCTGTTTTTTGGGGGGACATTTGGAAGTTGTGTTCGTTCTCACAAAAACATCACTTTTTTCATAAATTTGGGACTTAAGTGAATAAGTGAACTGAACCGCCCAAAGTTCATCCACGCTGGGGCCACCGGCTGCCAGCCTCCTTCTGTTGCCTGAGCTCCAGTATGCTGGCATAATTCAGTCAAACAAGAACAAGAACACGAACGGAAACTTACAAGGCAGAATACATGGGACACATGGAGGATAAATTACGCCGACGCGTGGAACACGCTCCGGAAGGACCAAGTAGCCTAAACGGGATGTAGCGTGGAATTCACGCCAGGTAACAGAGCGAATGTGCGTCGAGCTGCAGGACGGCGTCCCTTAAATAGGATGAAGAAGTTTTAAACAAATGATGAACAGGTGTGGGTAATAGGAGCGAGGATAATTACTAGGAAGAGCAAACAGCTGTGACGAGCTGCGAAACTAGCTAGGACAGAAATGGAAGGAAACAAAGGCGGCTGTCAAAATAAAGGCACAGACCAGAATGAATGATAAATAGTGATGCAGATAACAAAGAATGATAACCCAGCACGATGAGGACAAAATAAACAATAATACTTAATATAAACATTACCGAGAGAGAACTAGGGGTGAATGTGGAGAAGGCTCATATATAACCACAGGATGATATAATTTATAATACACAACACGATGGCCATAGGCACATAATATAATAACCAAGACTATAATAATTAAACTAGGATCATAGAATAACTGTCATGAACCCTCTCGTGCGCTTTTCCAATGCGCATGGCGAGGGGGGAAATAATGAGGATTTACGCGCTGGGTTACACCACACACACATTTATTAAGTTCACACTGATGAACAGTTACAGTGTCTACAAATCACAATGGCTCAGGAGTCCTCCAGGACGCTCAACAGTCAGAGGCGAGAATACCGGGGAAAACACACACACAGATTATACTCACATGACTGGAGCCTGTCCGAGTAAGTCCAAAAGCACTAAGTGACGCAGTCCTTTAGACGAGACGCTATACGATGTACGATGACCGTTAATGAAGTACAATGACCCAGCAATGCATGACTGGAAAAAGGCTCCTTAAGTACATGCATTGCTGGCTCCACAAATTGGGCACACCTGGGCGAGGAGCGGGGAGATGGCACACGGGAGTGGGAACAGCTGGCAGCAGTAGAGAGGGGGCGTGGTCTGCCCGGCAGACAGTTAGACAGCGCTGACTCCAGCGAGAGCCCAAGGGGCTGCCTCGCCGCTGCTGGCCAGAAAGCAGTGGCTATGGGTACGGCAAAGCACGCAGAAATACATATTAACATACATACAACGTGGCACGTGCCCACAGAGAGGCCAGGACCGAGCTGGGGGGGAACCAAGCCGGCTTGGTTCCTGACAATAACTCAGCAAAAACAGGGAAAAAAAGGGCAACCTCAGATAACAAAGTACAAATAACATCATATTCAAATTCAATAATGAAACTGAGATGGGAAAAGTACAGAAAATAACTGGAACAAACTGAAAGCGTGAGCATGGTTCCCCAACCATGCTCAGCATCAAGACATTTGAAGTACCTGATTACAACTAATGTATTTAAATGGGCTAGACTTAAAATACACTTGACATACTTTTTATTAATCTGATTTCCCAAAACTAAAACTAATGCATGGCACAGGTTTACAGATGCTGCTAAGTAGAGCACTACTGTGTTACACACACACTGTGTAATAATATTTAAGCCAGGTCATTAGGAGAAAATGTCTGTCTGTGTGTTGAAATGCTGATGGCATCTGTGTGAATAGTGTCAGTCAAAAAGCTACTGTCCATGTCGCAGGCATAAGCAGGTTAAACCTGCTGACAAACCTGCATTGCCGAGTATTCTTGTTATGTGGGAGTCTGTTCGAAACTGTTACATTATTGTTTCCTCAGATATGCAACAGCCAGCAAATGCTGCTGATAATTTTTTTATTCATTTATTTTTTAAAATTTTATACTCCTTTATTAGTCCCACAATGGGGAAATTATGGGGCGTCCACCTGGATGGATGAGGGAGCCACAGTGGGGTGCCAAGCCCTTCACCATTCACACACACACACACACACACACACACACACACACACACTCACACCTAGGGCCACTTTACAGTCTCCAATTAACCTAACCTGCATGTTTTTGGCCTGTGGGAGGAAACCGGAGTACCCGTAGCAAACCCATGCAGACACGGGGAGAACATGCAAACTCCACACAGAAGGGTCACCAATGGTCAGGGGTGGGATCTAACCCACGATGGTCGGGGTGGAATCAATTCCGTGACCTTCTTGCTGTGCTGCCACAGTGCTAACCACTGCACCCCTGAGCTGCTCCATTAAAAATATGTTTTAAAAGCTTGTTTAAAGGTCCCAAATTGTGCATTTTCCGTTAAATAATTTAAAAATTTGGCATCCTGAAGAATATATAGATCTATTTTTGAAGGCCAAAATCCATTTCTATGTCACTTTACAACTCATCAGAAGTTAGGCTTTGTCTGAAAGATTGAATTTTAAGCCTGCTGTGCCCCAAACCATGAGCCCCTAACCGGATTGGGTAAAGATTTTTTTAAAACTGGAAATAACAGGTATGGAAGCAGTCAAGGTATGTTTGATTTGGTAACTTAATGGACCGAAAAAAGTTCTTGTTGGTTTGTGACATCATAAAACCCAGGAAGTGCAATCCATTTGAGTTTAACTAAATAAAGGCAAGTTGTATTTCTTTGTGTATTGAGCATCTTGATATTTTAACAATGAAAATGTGACCCATAGGTGTATTTATTTCAATTAAAACACACAAACCGCAATGCATTAATAGGTAATTTAAAAATACTAGTGCAGTGCTCGGTCACCATGACCTTATAAGGAGTTGTTCAGTTCAGCACTGAACAACTCCTTATAAGGTCTTCTAAGGAAGACCCGGTTCTAGAGCTTGGATTGGGCCCAAATTTCTATCATTTTATCCCACCAGCCCCCAAAGCCTGCCCTGTGAATTTCAGCCCCCCACGCCCAGCAGTTACACCTTTTTCACCTCTGTGTTCATTTAATAGCTCCCCTATGGAAATTCAATAAAGATTCCCCCTCACAAATGTCCACATATCCGGGAAAGCTGAAATTTACAGGGGTTATTGAGCTTAATATTAGAAGAAGAAGCCATCTCTATTGTCATTCAGTCCATACAGCCAGTCATGTACAGTAGAATGAAATTATGTTTCTCCTATCTACAATGTTAATCACATGTAGAATCAGAGGGGTCGCTGCCATGCAAGGCGCTGCCACAAACAACTTCAACCCAAATTATAGCCTTAAATCCAAATTTTCAGCCCCCAAATCCCAACGGTTATACCTTTTCCACCTCTGTGTTCATTTAATAGCTCCCCTATGGACGTTCAATAAAGATTTCCCCTTCTAAACTTCCACATATCCGGGGAGGCTGAAATTCAGGGAGGCACACCCTCGTAACCTCAGCAAAGCGTGTATCAAATCTGAGGTCAGTCTGACAAACAGTTAGAGAGATATGCAAGGAACAGACAGACAGACACACAGGCAGACCTTTTCCACCTCTGTGTTGATTTAATAGCTCCCCTAGGGATGTTCATTAAAGATTTCCCCTCCTAAATTTCCACATATCCAGGGAGGCTGAAATTTGGGGATGCACACCCTCGTAACCTCAGCAAAGCACACATCAACTCTGAGGTCAGTCTGATGAACAGCTCGAGAGATATGTGAGGAACTGACAGACAGACAGAGATTTCTTGCATTTATAGACAGACAGGCACATTTGCCTGAGTAACTACAAGGTGCAAGACTCAACATACTCTTTAAAGCAACTTTCATTTCGATTCACCAAAGGACCTTTAAAGGTGAATTTGTGCTTGAATTCACACAATACAACTTTCTTCCCTTGTCACACAATACATTTCACTAATTTGCCTAATTTACATACTATTCAGATGGTGCATGGCAGGCATCATAAAACCGTTGAACTTCTGTCCAGCCTTGGAGGCATTCTGCTTCTTTATTTTCCAGCCACAGTTCAAATTTTGCCTAGAAACAACCAACACATCAGCAATTATTTACTCATTTCATGAATGACAATGTCACGATGAACCAACCCGATGTGTTCACATGCATACATGCACCTTCATGCAAATTTTCATGAATACGCTGCAACACTTTTTTGGCCACTATAACTGTGCTAGTTTGTGAATGCATTCAAAACATGTCTCCACGTGCAGCATATTGTGCGTTTGTGCTATTGGTTTCAAAGCCGAACTTTAGGAGTAAGACTTTTCCTACTTCTTCACATGTGCACGATAGAACACAGGCCCAGTATCCACGTTTGGATTTGTGCGGATGTGACTTTGACAGCAGAGATTGACTGACTGACTGACACCCCCACAGGGAATTCCCTCATGTAGAGAAAGGAAACACAGACAGCAGCAGAGACAGTGAAAAATGCTGGAGGGAGAATCTGAACGATAATTACGCCATTCCTCACCTCCTCCACTTAACCTCAACTTGATGTAGAGCAAAATCGTTCCTGTTACGCTTCAGGAAGCACTTTCTTGGAGGTAATGATGGTTAAGCATGGTTAATTGGTGATGGTTTAAAGAGAATACTGAATGCTGGCCATATTGTGCTGATACCCCAGTCGTTTTCCACATGGTAAAGCATTATAAATGCGTAGAACAGTGCATGATTCATTGATTTAATATAAATTACCAATCGTGCCAAAATGATTAAAAACACAACATTCTTTCAACAGTTACATCCTTTCAAATAAACTGTGCAGCATCTTACACAAGCATGTCCATTGCAATGGAGCAAAGCTTCCCCCAAACCGTAAAGTCCTAATTACCCTCCTTTGACATGTCCAAGCAATCATCGTCCCTCATTACATCTTCACAGTGTGTAGTTTACCACGTGCAGCTCACTGAAAGGGACACAGAGTCATAAAACATTCACCAACATGCTACATTTACACCTTCCATCCTAATGTAAACACTATGAGGGTGTAAAATATCCATATAAATCTTTCAGCGTGGAAATTATGTGCAATTTGTGAGGTAGATTTCTTCAAACGAGCTTCCTTTTTAGAAACTGTGAAAATACTTTACTTATAACTCATCAAAGGCAAGAAAACATGATACAGTCTGGTTGAGACAAACCCACAAGATAGTTTTTGATGATTTGAGGCGTGTTTAGAAGGTGTGATGAAGAGATACAGCCTCTGGTTATCCAGCAGCTACAGAATAAAAGAAAGTTGAGGGCACGTCATTTAGAAGTTATGGTTGTTGTTTTTTAATACTTACTGGTATGTTCTATGTAACTTTATTTAAGGTAGATAGATAGATAGATAGATAGATAGATAGATAGATAGATAGATAGATAGATAGATAGACAGATAGATAGATAGAAGGTGCCTGAAATATGTGAAGTGTGTAATAAACCGTCTGTCGTGAATATGTCTTTTATTTTACACACTCCACACTGATAGATAGAAGGTAAAGTGAACAAGTAAAAGTATGTTCACAAATCACAAGCCAGTGTACTCATACTGGTCCCAAACCTGGGTAAATGGGCAGGGTTGTGTCAGAAAGTGCAAAATCTTCTGTAAAAATCTTGGCCAAATCAATATGCGGATCATCACGATTCAGACTTCCATACTATGAGATACACTGTGGCAACCCTGAACAGGGAGCAGCCGACAGAAGAAAGATGGGGCAATATTACATCACTGTAGTTTTTTTTCTCCAAGTTCTGGGATCCCTGTCCCTTTATGTAAACAATATAATTTTACAATATATTTAGCAGGGCTGGGAAGTATGGGTATTTTTATGAAGTGGAAGTTTTCTTTTTTGGGGTGGGCATTTCAATTGTGATTAATTACGTTAATTAATTGCAGTTACTTGTGATTATTTGGCATCGGCTGCATATGGGCAAAGGAGAACATCTCGTATTAATCGCACCTCATGCAATTAATTGTGATTGAATTTCCTACCACTGCTTTTTTTTATATGCAAACACTTTAATGACTAAAACTATCAAATTATACACATTTACAGGATTTTATTTCACTGCTATGCTACATAAAGCAACAGTGTAGAAATTAAAAAAGATGGACTCTGCTGATGGCCTGGGATGAGGGACACTACGGACAGAGGCAGACTCCACATCAGATCTGTCACATCATGGTGGCACCAGTCCCTCACCCTGTGGTTTCTCACAAAGCAGCACAACCACAAGCAACATCACAGTGAGAGATGGGTGAGTGCAACCTCTGCTCCCGATATATTCAGATTTAGTGTGAAAAAAATATATGGGATAAGGACAAGGTTTCAGACTGCCTGTTGTATAATTAGGCCACTAATTTGTTTGACACCAGTGTCATCTGTATAGTGCAAATCAATACCATGGTGATATGATACCGGTATACCTCGCATCCTTATTCTGAGCCACTAGATCACAATAGTTAATAGTTAATAGTTATGTGATGACTCGCTCTGTGCAATTATCGCCCACAGCTGCGTGCACACCGGCGTCCCTACTGGTGCAGCACGTCGTGAGGCTACATGGCATACCCGTGGACATCGTCTCCGATCGGGGTCCTCAAGTCGCGTCCTGGGTATGGAAATCTTTCTGTAATGCTCTGGGGGCCACGGTGAGCCTGTCCTCTGGCTACCACCCGCAGAGCAATGGTCAATGTGAGAGAGCTAACCAGGAGCTGGAGGCAGAGCTGCGCTGTGTCATCTCCTCCAACCCTGCGTCATGGAGCGCCCACCTCCCGTGGATAGAGTACGCCCACAACTCCATGGTGTTTTCAGCCATCGACATGTCCCCTTTTGAGGCTTCCCTGGGTTACAACCCTCGGCTTTTCCCCGAGGAGGAGGGGGACATCGTCATACCATCTGTCCGGGCCCATCTGAAATGCTGTCAGCGGATATGGAGGACGGTCCGGACGGCACTTCGACGCATGGCGGAGCGCAACTCCAGGGTCGCTAATCGCCGCAGGAGACCGGCTCCACCCTACCAGGTGGGTCAGCAGGTTTGGCTCTCCACACAGAACATTAACCTCAAGGCCGAGAACAAGACGTTGTCACAGCGCTTCATCGGCCCATTCCTCATTGTGCGGATTATTAATCCCGTGGCTGTGCGCCTGGCTCTTCCCCCCTCCCTCTGCATCTGTCCCACATTTCATGTGTCCCAGATTAAGCCATTCTTATCCAGCCCTCTCTGTCCCCCTCCCAGGTCTCCACCTCCACCGGTAGTGATCGATGGCGACCCGGCGTGGAAGGTCAACGCCATCCTGGACGTCTGTCGCTGGGGTCGCGGCTTACAGTATCTGGTGGACTGGGAGGAGTATGGTCTGGAGTGGCGGTCCTGGGTGCGTCCATCCTTCGTGTTGGATAAACAACTCATCAGGGACTTCCACCGGACGCACCCAGGTAGGCTGGATCAGGTGCCAGGAGGCACCTCTCGGGAGGGGGGGAGTACTGTGATGACTCGCTCTGTGCAATTATCGCCCACAGCTGCGTGCACATCAGCATCCCATCAATCCTGGGCTATATAACTCACTCTGCCCTCAGACTGGCACAGAGTCGTCTGTCTCCCTGGCTGCATGAAGCTCTACGCTCATCTTCCCAGCCAACCTCTCAGCCTTCGTCATCCTAGCCACCTCGGCGCTGTCCCTTGGAAGGAATTCCCTCTCTATCAAGTAAGCCTCTTGTCTACTCACCTGTTCGTCACTTATCCCCTGTGCACAGGCGGAATTCCCAGGCGGCGGAATCGTTCCTCCCGGCGGCGGTCTCTGCCTTCCACCTCTTCTCTCACCATCCTGCTCCAGCGGTGTCATGACAGCAGGCGCTGTCTTCCTGGCGTTAGCCTCCAGGCCAACTGGTGTTCTCCATCTCACCTGAAAACAGTAAGCCTCAATTACTACCCGGGCGCTCTCCCGTTACACACAGTGCTAATTGTTTGCCTCTGCTCTATCCATAGGGTTGCCAGGTCGAACGGCGCTCTGCTCACTCCCCGCTACGACGAGTCTCCTGAACCATGCACCCACATTCACTTACACTTCACACACACGCACCCACACACACTCACTGCTGAAATAAAGATTATTGAGTCCATTCTTGAGCCTGAGTCTGTTCCCTGGGTCTGTCAATTATGTCAAGTTATGAGTATTTCTCTTGTCACCTCTGCCAAGGAGATAAAGCAACCGTACAGTTTGTCTGTCTGTCTGTCTGCTAACAGGATTACGCAAAAACTACTCAACGGTACAGCTGCAACAGTTACTTGAATAATACGAGTAACTCAATTACAAAAAATTCTCAGTTCAAAATCTATGATTTGAGGCTTTATTTAATGCAGCACTTCCGGTCTATATGACCCTCTTCTGGTCATGCTATGTAAACAAGACACGCATTTGTTTAATGGCACGATATCTGGGCGCATGCGCACGCAGCGTCCGGCAGCTGGTGAAAAAGTTTGTCGTCTGTGTGTCTTGTTTTTATAAGATAAGCCTTTATTAATCCCACAATGGGGAAATTCCAGGATTGCAACAGCACAGGGATAGCAACACTCAGAGCAACAATCAGAAGGCAAGAAAAAACAAGAGCAGCTAGTATACATATGTATATATTACTATAACTATATATATATATATACACACAGTGCGGAGCATTGTGGTTGGTGGATGTGCAGCAGAAAGTCTAAGCTCTCTCTCCGTGGATGCGGCGGGCCAGCTCGATGTCTTTGGGCATGATGGTGACCCTCTCGGCGTGGATGGCGCACAGGTTGGTGTCCTCGAAGAGACCCACCAGGTAGGCCTTGCTGGCCTCCTGCAGAGCCATGACGGCGGAGCTCTGGAAGCGCAGGTCGGTCTTGAAGTCCTGAGCGATCTCCCTCACCAGGCGCTGGAAGGGCAGCTTACGGATGAGCAGCTCCGTGGATTTCTGGTAGCGACGGATCTCTCTCAGAGCCACGGTACCGGGCCTGTAACGGTGAGGCTTCTTCACTCCGCCGGTGGCCGGAGCGCTTTTCCGAGCAGCCTTGGTGGCCAGCTGCTTCCTGGGGGCTTTTCCTCCAGTAGATTTACGGGCGGTCTGCTTGGTTCTTGCCATCGCTCTTTATTATTCTGTCTTATATTTCTTGCACGCCGCCTAAACTCCAGCCCGGCACCCGCGTCGTTTTCGCTTCAGTTCCCCGGTATGTCGAGTTTCTCCGTTAGCACCGGGTGGCGGTTGAGTGCTAGCTAGCTCTTCCCTGCTGTATCGTCTCCTGCTGTAAACAGTGGCTCCGTCCGCTGACTCGGGAGACCTTTGGGGCAATCTGTGTGTCCGTGATATATATAGAGTGAAAGGTGTAGAAAGAAGAAGGAAGATAAAAAAAAAAAGGCAGTTGCAAAAGGCAGCCAACTTGTGTGGCGCCGGAGCCGGAAGTACTTTATGTACTTTAATGTGTTTTTACGAAATTCTCTGTGTCGTTTCTGTCCTGGAATGTTTGTGGACTGTATGGCGAAGAGCTCCCTGGTTCCATCAATATGGACTTCCTCCCCTTTTTTGCACTGCTGCTACTTTTCCTCCGGCTCTTTGTCTCTGAAGTAAACGCGATCGGCATCATAGCGGGCAGGATATATTATTCCAGGGATATGTTGCTGCATTTAAACACGGTTGATGCAGCGGCTGTGATTGAGCCTAAGCCGCAACTGCCGGACTTTATTTTGAGAGACGGACACAGCGGTGAAAAGTGAGACGGGAGAGATGGGAGAAGGAAACGCGGAAAGCGTGGAGCCGTGAAATTGTGCCTGAGAAGACATCAGTTTGGTAACATTCCTCTTCCTTCTATGATTTTTGGGAACGTATAATCTCTGAGAAACAAGGTGGATGAAATTCAAGGGAATGTACGCTACCAGAAGGACTTTAAGAACCGCTGTGTCATGGCTTTCACCGAGTCTTGGCTTAATGCGCATGACCGAGATGCACACCTGTGGATTGACGGCTTTGGAGCCCCACTGTGCTCGGATCGGCAGGAAGAGGTAACGGGGAAATGTCAGGGGGGGCGGCGTATGTTTATACATTAATAAGCAGTACTGCACATCTGTCACGGTCAGAGAGCGCATCTGTACACCCAATGTGGAGCTGCTGTCTGTGTCACTATGCCCCTTTTATTTGCCTCACGAGTTCCCCCAGCTTTTCATCACAACTGTGTACATTCACCCGAGGGCAGACGCTGACTCCGCCTCCAGCACCGTCTTTGATGTGATCCAGTGGCTGCAATCAATTTCTCCAGAGGCGCCAAACTTCATTCTTGGGGATTTTAACCATGTTTCTTAAAAGAAGACACTTAAAAACTTTTATCAGTATGTCTCCTGCCCGAAAAAAGACATTGGACCTGTGCTATGGATCCATAGAGAGGGCCTATAAATCACTCCCCCTTCCTCCTGTAGGATCCTCAGATCACAACTGTGTACATTTGCTGCCCACATATAAAACTGCTCTCAGAAGAGGCAAGGTGGAGACGAGAGACATTGATGTGTGGACAGAGGATTCAGTGCACAGCCTCCAGGAATGCTTTAACTGTACAGACTGGGAGATGTTCACACTGGCCTGCGGGGATGATTTGGACTCTTTGGTGGACGTCACATGCTCATACATGTCTTTCTGTAAAAATAAGATCGTTCCACGTAAACGTGTCAAAATATATCCTAACAACAAGCCATGGGTTACAAAATCAGTTAAATCCTGCTTACAGAGGAAAGCACTTGCCTTTAAACAGGGGTCTGTTTCTGAGCTACAGGTTGCCACAAAAGAGCTGAAGTCCGAAATTTTAAGAGCAAAACAGAATTATAAATCAGAATTGGAAAGCAAGATGGCAACAAAGAAACTTGGTTCAGCCTGGGCCAGTATGAAAACTATTGCAGGCCTTCAGAGCACAGAGCGCAGTAATTGTGTATTTTTAGATGGTTTTAATTCAGACACAGAGATGGCTAATGCTCTTAATTGTTTTTATGGTCGTTTTGACTCCTTTGATTTTAGCACAGAAACCCAAGATTTGAAACAGAAACTCAAAGACAATCAGCACTTTAATATTGAGGTGCAGGATGTTAAAAGGGAGTTCTGCGCTGTAAAAGTGAACAAAAGTCAGGGCCTTGATAATATATGTGGGCGCTTGGTAAAGTCCTGTGCACATGAACTGAGTCCTATATTTCATTACATTTTCAATAAGTCCTTACAGACACAACATGTGCCTAAGATCTGAAAAGAAGCCGTGGTTGTTCCCGTTCCAAAATCCAGCTGTCCTAAAACGGTAAACGACTTTAGACCAGTTGCTTTGACTTCAATTTTAATGAAAATTTTTGAAAAACTGGTCAGATGTGAGGTCCTAAAGCAGACTGAGCATGCATTGGATCCTCTGCAGTTTGCCTATAGGCCTCACAGAGGAGTGGAGGATGCCACTGTCACTCTGTTTAACATGCTTTTTAAACATCTGGATTTTAATGGGACACACGCCAGGCTTTTATTTGTGGACTTTTCCTCCGCCTTTAATACAATCCAACCTCATATCTTAGTTGAAAGGCTCCTGCAACAATTTGATTTGAGCAATAATCTGATGGGTTGGATTCTGGATTTCTTAACCAACAGGACGCAGAGAGTAAGGGTCAATGGTACATTGTCTGACCTAGAGTACTCTTCTACTGGCTCTCCTCAGGGGTGTGTGTTGTCACCACTACTCTTTATCCTGTACACAAACATGTGTCGGAGCAGACATGACAACAGACACATTATAAAGTATGCTGATGACTCAGTTATTGTCAGTCTCCTCCAGGATGGTGAGAGTAGCCACGGCCCAGTAGTTGATGACTTTGTTCACTGGTGTGAGGATTCCTACCTGCAGCTGAATATGACAAAAACTAAAGACATGATTATTGACTTTAGGAGGAAAACTCCCAGGCACAAAGTCACCGTACTAAAAGGCCAGACCACTGAATGTGTACAATCCTACAAATATCTTGGGACGATTATTGATAGTAATTTAAACTTTGAAGAGAACTGTGAAAGGGTGTGCAAAAAGGGTCAGCAACATTTGCATTGCTTGAGAAAACTTGCACACTTCCAAATTGACCGAACCATAATGACAATGTTTTATCGGGCTTTTATTGAATCTGTTTTATCCTTTTCTTTAGTGTCATGGTTTGGTCAGATAAAACTGAAACAGAGGAAATCCTTGGATCAGGTAGTTAGATGGTCCAGTCATTTGCTTGGTGAGTCACAGCTGAGTCTGACATCCCTGTACACCAGACAAGTACAGAGGATTTCTACCTCCATTTTAAATGATGACTCCCACCCTTTGCACCGCAACTTTCAGCTTCTTCCCTCAAGACGGAGGTTTGCTGTCCCAAAAAGTAGAACCCAGCGCTGCAAAAACAGCTTTGTTCCTGCTGCTGTCAAAGAGTTGAACAAGCTGTAACAATATATTGCACGTAATTTAGGTACCTATTTATTAACTCCATTTTATATTTACTTATTTTTGTAGGATGTTACTTGGGTTCTAAATATTTTATTGGGTTTTAGACCTTTGAGTTTTTAACCTCTTTGACTAGTTTTTAACTTTTAATATGACCCTCCTCGCTTACCTCTGGTTTTTTTCTCCAATCTCTTTGTCTTTTTATACCGTGATTGATGGAGCCTTGAGTATTTTTATCATGTTTATAGTCAGCTTCATGTGTGCCTGTGTCTGTGTCTATGTTGAATGTAATTTGTGGCTTGTAAATATGGATGTCACCAGACTGCAAAACAAATCTACCTACGGGTACAAATAAAGTAACCTGAACCTGAACCTGAACCTGATATCATGGATTCAGCAGAGCAGGGAGAAAAGCAAAAGAGCGACGGAAAAAAGGACAAAAGTTGGAACGACAAAAATATCTCAAGTCTGGGATCATTTCAAGCTCAAATTGAAGGAAAATATTGTGCAGTGTGTACATTGTGAAGCCAAACACAAAACCATAACAGCACACCGTCGATGTTACAGCATCTTGGCAGACAGCATCCAACCACATCATGCACGAGCAGTGGACCCAAGACAAGGTACGTGATGGAGATTTTAAATTAAGATGAATAGAATGTAGTCAGCTATGCTAATTATGCTTATACGGCCAAAGAACATATAGCAGCTACTGCTAATAGTTAGGGGTGGGTTCAAAAGATCAGTTCCCTGATCCGGATCGATCCACATTTGTCTGCGCCAATATCGATCCATAAAATCCGTGGATCGATCTTTTAATATAATGTTTTTGTGTCTGTGAAACAAAATGCTAGCAGTCCTTGGCCCGGCTGAACTCTCGCGTGAACGATCGCGCCAGAGTTAAGCTGCTTGTGATTGCAAAAGTGTGTATAATTGTGCATGCATGCATGTGTATATCCACTGTAATGAAAAAATTGTAATTCATTAATATACAAAATCTCTTCAAGATATGTGGCCCTGAAGGACACATTGGACACATCAGCCTTAGATCCTCGCTTTAAGGCCCTGCCATTCTTGTCCAAAGAGGCCTGTGACAGAACAATCTCTCAAATGGTGACAGGTCCAGAACAAATGGAAGCTTCCACTGTAAGTTACAGAAACAGTGATAACTAATTGTTCCCTAAATGCTAAGTTCTTTTGCATGTAGAACTGTTTATTTCCCCCTAAAATCACAAGTGATTTTCCAAATTAAATTATTTTATTCCTGAATATTTTCATTTTCAACAGCAAGAATTGGTGTCAGAACTGTGGAAAGTGTGCTAGACAACTCCTGTTGTGATGTTGAACTGGATGATGCTCCTACTCCTGCTAAGAGGTCAAAGGAGTCTGCATTCAATGGTTCTCTTTGGGCCAGCCCACTCGCCAAAAAAATGCAGCATCAGAGGAAACACAAGCTGAGAAGGCATAGGAAGAAATAAAGAGACACAGGGAAGTTAAATCTCTTTCACTCCCTGACCTGGTGGAGGGTGCATGCAAGGGCGTACCCCTTTTTGGCTCGCCAAGCAAAGAAGTATCTTTGCATCCCCGGGACAAGTGTTCCTTCTGAATGAGTTTTTTCAACTGCTGGCGATGTTGTTACTGCACAAAGGAGCTGCCTCACTTCACAACATGTAGACCAACTCCTTTTCTTGCAGAAAAATTTTACAGTCTCCAAAAAGTGAGAAAGCATTCAATGTTTTCATGGACTTCACAGTTCCAATATCCACGACAAAAGTATTACAAAACTGTTCAGCGTTCAATATTTTGCAGAAAAATCCGTTGCACTATTTTAAAAGGCAGTTTTCATTTTCAAATTTTCAGTTCACTTGAACACACTGCTTTCTTTCTAGTGTGTGTCTAAACCACTGTTGTGGATTTCAGAAAAAAAAAAAAAACCTTTGAAAATCACAGCAGAGTGTAGCATTTTCTCGGGTATTACTATTTACAAAATGTATGTTCTAGTTGCACTGAATACCTGATAGATTTGAAATCTAAAGTTGCCTTTAAATACATTGAGATTATAATATATAAATGCTTCATGCACTGCATTTGTTTACATTGAGTTGTTAAGTTGACACCTTTTGCACTAAAGCACTTGTTAGCACTTTATCAAATCTTAAGTTCAATAAAAATAGTGCATTTTTGTAGCAGATTTTGAGTCAGTTCTTTGTGATAACTTACAGTATGTATTTAAAAAGTTAGAGTATTTCTTGTACAATTTGCAGCGTCTCTAAGAATTTTTTTTTTCCTGCCAAGTAAAATGACTATTAAAATGGTAATTATCCTGATTGACTAGGGATTGGATTGAATCAAATCAGAACTGAATCGATTCAGAACATCAAGAATCTGAATCGAATCGATTCTGGAAATTAGTGCTGATTCCCAGTCCTACTATTTAGCCAGCCAGTGTTTTTTTTTTTGTCTATGTTGCGAGTTGAAGCTAACGCTACAAAACTGAAATTTATAGTGTAGCGTAACGTGAGAAAGCCTTTTTCATTTTACGTCCATACAGCGAAATTTAAAATGCAGCTCTTCTTCCCTGGTACAAAAGGGGTAAAAAAAAAAAAAAAAGTGTAAGGGTGTGGCGGCATGAAATGATAAGCAGCGAACTGAGAGTTTTTAAGGGAGTTTATTAATCATACCGCCATCACAACACCCACTCCAGCGCCGTGCAGGCGCGCCGGAGCGGGCCCGGAGGCTCTCGTCAGGAGACACGGAATGCGTGTGTCAGAAGCAGTGGTCAGAGAGAGAGAGTTACAGAGCATATGCAGTTTTTATACCCCACTACAGACAATGCATTCACAGCAGTAGGTATGGACATTTGCATTTGAGAGTCACACATAACAATAGGAAGATACTGGCCGGAATTCGCCTCTGCTCCGGAGCTGTAGGACAAAAGAGGTTACAAGGCACATCAACATATTATCAGTCCATAGATCACGCTGCTACGTTAATTGCTCCAGCTGAGCGCTTTGCTTGTCCCAGTATGTTGTGGGGGTTACCCATACACTCCCCCCCAGAGGGCTCAGCGGGAAGCTGAGGCCTCGATAGTCCGGCTTTGGGAGCGAGCTGCGGGGGAAAGCTCGCTGCAGGCGGCAGTGGAGGGAGGGGGGGTGGGGGTAGCAAGTGCCGGCCCGGGACGGCGAAATTGTCTGGGCCGCGCAAAAATTGCCTGTGGATCCGCGATGTTGAGGGGCTGTCCCGTTGAACGTGCGGAGGTCCACAGCAGCTGTAAGAAGAAAAAAATTAGTCTCTGACTCCTCTCGCGGCCATGAAGAAAAAAGGAGCTGCAGCTGTGAGGGACTTGGCGTGTTGACTTTAGGTGCACGCGCAGTCCTAAAGTCCTCGGGGAAAGCTGAAGGCTGAATTCCCTTGTGCGCCGTGGCTGAGACCATTAGAAAATCCTGTGAGCGAGCTGCGTGCGTGCTTCAGGTGTGTGAGCAGCCCTGAAGGTTCTGTGTGCAGCGGCGAAGGACGATGGCGGTCTGTGTGGAGCCGGTATTGTCCCGTGCATGGTGCGCTGTCCTCGGAACCCCCCGGTGTGCGTGCGGGGTTCAGTGCATGGCAGGACCGCTGTAGAGGCGAGTCAGGGTCAAGGAGCTTGATGGAGATCAGCGTCGTCGGCGCCGATGGTCATCCCTGTTGAGCTGTTGCTGTAGTTCGGTCATGGTGCGTTCAGGTCCACGCGCTGCGTTCTCTGTCGGCCCTGGAGGTCGCCGTCGTGGAGAGAGGACGAGGTGCGTGCGCTCTCGTGTGGAGGAGCTGTGAGAGCGGCCGGTCCCAGCGTGGATGTGCAGATCTCAGGCGTGCAGATCTCACCATGAAGCTTTCTGCAGCTTTCCCGGTCGTGGGTGATCTCCGGAGAGTTTCGCCTGGTGGTGGCTCTGCGTCGAGGTCTCCCTGTAGCAGAAGGGAGGGCAGATCATTTGCGTCAGGCTGCTGCGTTCGCTTGTCGTTGGAGAGTCACCGCTGGGGGCTGCCAGCGTGTTCTTTTCTTGGGTCGGGTCACCACTGTGGCTATCCAGACCAGAGGGTTGCGTTGCACAAAGCATGTGCTTTCTCGGGGTCACCAGTGTGGTGGCATGAAATAATAAGCGGCGAACTGAGAGTTTTTAAGGGAGTTTATTAATCATACCGCCATCACAGAACTCGCCCCCTCCAGCGCCGTGCAGGCGCGCCGGAGCGGGCCCGGAGGCTCTCGTCAGGAGACACGGAATGCGTGTGTCAGAAGCAGTGGTCAGAGAGAGAGAGAGTTACAGAGCATATACAGTTTTTATACCCCACTACAGACCATGCATTCACAGCAGTAGGTATGGACATTTGCATTTGAGAGTCACACATAACAATAGTAGTAGTAGTAGATTAGTTTATTTGACAGGGACAGTGCAATAAACATAGACAATTAATCAAAGACAATCAATCTGATGTGTTGCACATAGAGTGTATAGCTATTAGCTAATTTGCAACTCTTGTCCCTGGATGGGCTTTAGAAAAAAGAATCAAGATAAAAAATATACACAATAACCACATACATCAATGCAGAAAAATTATAAATACGCAATTATAAATATTATAAATATTATAAATACACAAATATAACAGCCTGACTCACATTTAACATAAATATTATAAATACACATATATTATAAAATATTATAAATACACAAATATAACAGCCTGACTCACATTTAACACATATAACATAACTCACATTTGCCTATTTCAGGCCTCCCTCCCTCCGTCACTCACTATAAACAAACACATTTATTCCTTCCCTTCATTCACTCTCACTTTGCAGACAAATAATTCATACATGAGTAGGAAGATTACTGGCTGGAATTCGCCTCTGCTCCGGAGCTGTAGGACAAAAGAGGTTACAAGGCACATCAACATATTGTTATCAGTCCATAGATCACGCTGCTACGTTAATTGCTCCAGCTGAGGGCTTTACATGTCCCAGTATGTTGTGGGGGTTACCCATAAGGGCAATAAAGGAAAATAAGTCATTGTGTTGCATAAAGTACAGCAGGATCATGTACACAGTTCTAGTCAAAAACTGAGTTAAGATCTTTTTGGCACACAGTTATTTTAAGTTAAAGATGGGAACTGGAGGCTTCCTTTGAAGATCACTTCTTAAAAACATTACATATTTGAATATTATGGGTACATAAAAGACAAAAACAAGATTTTCTAGTGAACTTAGTAGTTTCTCTGTACATTTTTTTTATTTTTATGTCATACAGGCCAGCCTTGCTGACAGTGACTCCAGCAAAGCAGAAGACCCAGTAATGCATGCAAGCACCAGGGGTGCAACATCATTCTTCCAGAATTTTCTGGGATCGTTGGACTCCAATGCCAGGTATCTTACAACTTCAGATTTATGAATTTGTACATTTGTATATTTGCATATTCTATGTTCTTCCCCGATTGTGTCCTTACAATGTCTTATCTCTCTGTCTTTCAGTGATGATGAGCAGGATGAAGAACAGCAGTTAAATCAAGCTGTGCAGAGTGAGGTCCTTATGTACTTTGGAGAACATCCACTGTCCAAGAAGGAGAATCTGTTGTCATGGTGGGAAAGAAATGCAGCACGGTATCCTACACTGCCAAAGCTGGCAAAGTTATTGCTGTGTATTCCAGCAACCATGTGTTCCATAGTGTAGATACACCATCAGAGCATCTGTTTTCTGCAGCAGGTAACATCGCTTCAAAGTACAAAGCAAGTCTCAATTCTGAGCATGTTCATACACTGACTTTTCCTCATGGAAACCTTTAAAGATTTTCTCATAGTGTCACGATCTAGCACGGGGGGATTCCACTGTGCTCTGTCTCTTTGTCTTTTTCCTGTATTTGTATTGGATTGTAATTTTGAGTTCTTTGTCTTTGGTTTATTTTCACATATTCTGTATTGTTTCTTAGTATGATTTATTTTCCTGGTTGCATTCATTGTAGTGTTATTATTTATATGTTTGGGTTTTCTTGTCTTTATTTTTTTATCATTTTATTTTTGCTGTGTCTCCTCTCTTCTCGGGGCTGCAGCTGTCAGTGGCACTTTGGGGTTTCTTGCTCTGCTGTGGGGCTTGCTCCTGTCAGCTGTAAGTCTCGTTTCTCCCTCTCATTGCTCCCAGCTGATCCGAGTTTATAATCGTTTCCTCTTGCCCTCTCATGGTATCCACACCTGCCATCATTTGTACTCATTTGTTTCTTGTTCTATTTAAGGATTGTTATTTTCTTCACTCTTTGCTGGAGTCTCTTCCCTCATCTCCACTGGAACCCTGCCCTTGTTCTGGTGTGTTTAATCCATGAGTTTGCTTTGTATATCAGTTTGGATTTTGTGTTGGAGCACTGTTTGGACTTAAAATATCACAAACTAGCAGTTCAGCATCTGGGTCTTCCTCTCTGCCCCGAGGGGCAATTCATGACACATAGAAAGTTAGCAAACACAAGTTGACATTGTTGACAACTTTTGGCCTTTATGGAAAAAGACGGTTCAAGTGTGATCAGATTAATAGCTTTGTTTTGATGCAGGTGACACAGATCAACATGTTACTATAAAAGTGGGGCATTGTCAAATCAACTGCAATTTTATAACAGTTTTGTTTTTGTTGATTGGTATACTGTATATATATTTTTTCAAAACAGCTGAGACTTGTGCCAGAAAGCATTCTAAAATTGAACTTTTATTTATTTTAATTGTATTTATTTAATTTACTTGTTTTAATAAGAAAATAGAAAGTGGATTATTGATAAATGACATAAGTGACCATTTGCCAGTCTTTGCACTTATCCATGGCCACACGGGGGCCAATACAGAAAAAACTTTAAAATCTTTCAGATACAAATCGCAAAATGCAATCAGTTCTTTTAAAGAAGACCTGCTGAAGAAAGACTGGACAAAAGTCTATGTATCAGATGTAAATGAAGCCTATGACACATTCATAAACATTGTAACCACTCTTTATGAAAAAAATTGTCCATTAGTAAAGAAAAAGCTGAAACAGAAATTTGTTTACAAGCCATGGTTAACCAAAGGATTACAAAACGCGTGTAAAAAGAAAAATTTCATTATATAAAGCCTTTCTAAAGAAAAGGACAAAAGAAGCAGAGCAGCGGTATAAAACATACAAAAATAAGTTAATATATATAATGAGATGTAGTAAAAGAGACTATTATAGTGAAGAACTGGGGAAAAACAGAGATAACATTAAAAATACATGGACAATACTTAACAATATTCTTGGAAATAAAAACAGAAATACAAGCTACCCAACCAATCTTTCAAAAAAAAAAAAGACTCAGAGTGTGAATGCAGTCTCACTTGCAGATGAATTTAATAAATTTTTTGTTAACATTGGTCCTAATTTGGCTCGAGAAATACCCATTACGGCACCTACAGGTGATACAATAAGCAAGAGCATTGCTATAAAAGGCTCCATTTTCATAAAGAACACAGACGAGAGAGAGGTCATTGAAACTGTTAAATCGTTTAAAAGTAAAACATCTGCAGATTGTGATGGTATTGACATGCTTTTAGTCAAAACTATCATTGAATGCTTAATGAAGCCACTGACGTATATCTGTAGCCTGTCTCTCCAAACAGGTATATTTCCCAATGCAATGAAAATAGCTAAAGTAATTCCGATATACAAGACGGGTGACAGAGGGGAATTTTCAAACTATAGACCTATTTCACTATTGCCACAATTTTCCAAGATACTTGAAACAATATTCTGTGAGAGAATTGACAACTTAATTTATTGTGTGAGCAGCAATACGGATTCAGACATAAGAGGACAACTGCATTTGCTCTAATGGAATTTATAGAAAAAATATCAACTGCCATTGAAAATAAAGAGTATTCAGTTGGGGTATTCCTGGATCTTAAAAAGCATTTGATACAGTGGATCATAAATTATTATTAAAGAAACTACAAAATTATGGTAATGGGGGTAGCACTGTCCTGGTTATGTAGTTACTTAAAGAACAGATATCAGTATGTATGTGTTGATAGCAAAAACTCACAGTTACTGAAGGTTACTTGTGGAGTTCCACAGGGTTCAGTTTTGGGGCCATTGTTATTCAATATGTATATAAATGACATATGTAAAGTTTCGGAAAAAATGGATTTAATATTGTTTGCAGATGACACTAATTTATTATGCAGTGGAAGCAATTTGGAACAACTTTTGGATACACTCGGAAAGGAATTAGGAAAGCTTAAACTGTGGTTTGATTCAAACAAATTAACGCTCAATTTAAATAAGACGAAATTTATAATTTTTAACAATCATCACAACAACTCAGTATCTAAACTCAGTGTAAATGGTGTAGAGATTGAAAGGGTATCCGAAATTAAATTTCTTGGAGTAATAATTGATAATAAACTGTGTTGAAAGTCACATATTAATTATGTTAAAGGTAAAATATCCAAATCAATCGCAATACTACACAGAGTGAAATATTTGCTGAACCAACCCACACTATATACTTTGTATCATTCATTAATACTCCCATACATGACATATTGTACTGAAGTAATGGGAAATACATATAAAACAAATATATTTCCAATATTTATGCTTCAGAAGAGAGCCATTAGAATAATAAACAAAGCTGCTTACAGGGAACCAACAAACCCACTTTTCCTTAAATTAAAAGCTCTCAAGTTGAAAGATCTGGTTGCCTTTAAAACTGCAGTAATAATGTTTAAAGCGAAGAATCTATCACTGCCCGCAAATATCGAAATGTTGTTTCAAATAAGGGAGAAACAATATCATTTCAGAGGAACATGTATATTTCAAAAGCCTTCAGTGAGAACAACCACCAAGCAACACTGTGTTTCAGTGCAGGGAGTCAGATTATGGAACGATTTTGGACCTGAATTAAAATCATGTACAACGCTTGGACAATTTAAACAAAAACTAAAGGAAGAAATACTCCAAACATATATACAAGATGACATGTAAAATCACATAAGAATTATCATATTCAGTCTGTGTTGTGCTGTTGCTTAGGTTTTGGTTTGTTTTTTTTTTCCGTTTTTTTGTCACGTTTTGTCTTAATTTTGTTCTGAATTGTAATCGTTCCTGTTTTGTTTTCCTTCTGAATTCTTGGATGGAATACGGGTGGGCAATATAAGCTGCGGCTTCAGCCATCACCCATTTCGGATAACTTATGTTCAACTGTATAATCAGGTGAGTTATTGTTTAATTTGACCTTGTTAGATTTTTTTCCCCCTTTGTTATATTATTTTGTTCTTTTCTTTTAATCTCTACTTTTAATCTATCTGAAATAAAGATTCATTCATTCATTCATTCATAATTATTTTACTTTAGCAATTGTAAAATTTTTGTAATAACTTTACAAGTTTGTTTTATTTTATCTGGTAATACTACATTAATACTAGGCACCTAATGCTATACGTCAACAATTTTGTTGTCACAGTTTAAAGGCAAAATATAATGCAGCAACTGAAAATGGGGTTATATGCAATAAACACTGCAATAAATGTGTACCTGTGTTATTGAGTGTTTAGTACAATTACTACTGTTCTTTAGGAAAGAAAGTTCCACACATGTTGGTCAATGCAAGTTTCTTCAATACAAAAAAACTAAATAAAAAAAGTATCCAATTACTTGATTAATCAATCTAGAGTACCTGTTATTCTATTAGTAAAATAAGCGATAGCTGCAGCCCTACTCAACAGACTTTGATTAAATTTTCACCAGTGGTGACTTTTGGCCTAAGGATAAGCCCATTAGATTTCAAAAGGTGATGAGAGCACATACCTCCACCAAGGCCCTATCTTCTTGCAAAGTTTTAGGAGGATTATGCAAAAACTGATGGACATATTTTGATGAAATTTTCACCAGAGGTGGCCATTGGGCAATGGATGAACATATTTGATTTTGGAGGTGATCCCTGGGCGCATACCTCTGCCAAGGCTCTATCTCATAATGTATGGAGGGATAAAGGGAGGGAGAGACAGAGAAACGGATGGAGCCTTGGCAGAGGTATGCACTCTCTGAGTGCTCTCTAGCTTGTGTATGTGCTTGTTTTGCTCAAAGCACCACAAAAGGCTGCTATCTGGCTCTGTTACAGTACATATGAGACCTGGACATTTTGACAGTAGATACAAAAAAACTTTAGCAATGAAAGCATCAAGGTGCTGATGCCTTGGTGCCTGTGGCATGGTAGCATGGGGATGGGGGTGGGAGTCACACTGCCACTTCTAGTGGGCTGGCATAGTTATTACAATAGCTTTTTATGCAGCTGCATTGATGGTAAAGGTGAGTTAAATTTATGTTTATTTTGAAAACAAGGCCTTATCTGGAAATAGTGGCAAATTAATTCAAAAATTTAATTAAATTAATTCACAACAATATGGTAACTGAGCAAAGTGTCTTTTATTCCTTTGTTTAACAGAACTCACATTATCAAGTAATCAAGTGTATCCACATGGGTAGATATGTTTCAGTTTACCACACATAGTTAATACTTGGTGGTCTAATAAGTGACAGAAGTATAATTTATCACTTTTTTTAATGTGTCTACATTCCATCAGTGGTTTATTTGGCAAGCCATTCACTCTTATTTTGAAGGGTTGCAAGACCAGATAGGAGCTCTTATTTTGAAAGTTTGCTTGCCAAGTTCTTCACTTAGCGAATGAACGTGCAGAGTTCAGACTTGAAATGTTTATCGTCCCCACCCCGTTTGCTGTGCTGAAGGTAAGCCTACATTTATTCTGTTATCTTCCTTTTCATCTCTGCTCGCTGCAGTTTAGATTCCTCTGTGAGCATGCAGCGGGGCAGGGCAGCTGTGCTGAGCTAGAGAGCTTCCGCTTTCAGACTTCAGCGGCCAAGCTGCAGACAAACCTGTCTCGCAGAAGTAGCAGCTCATTTTAATGTGAGAAATATTCAGGTATTGTGGGCGGGCAATGTACCGATACAATGAATATATTCAGTATATCGCCCAGCCCTAAGTGACAGGAAGCTATCCGTGTGCTGTAAAAAAGTTGCACTGGTACCTCTAGTGGCCCGGCATAGTTATTACAATACCTTTTTTTCCCAGTTCCATTGACGGTATAGGTGAGTTAAGTTTGTGTTTATTTTGAAAACAAAGCCTTATCTGGAAATTCTAGCAAATTAAAAGTCAAGAAAATATGGCGATACAATTATGCAAGCCTTTAGTTCCACAATTTTGACCAACCCTGAAACAGACAAGCGGACAGATCCACACACAGATGCATTGAGTGATTATCGTATGCCTCCATTCACCGAGGTATAACTAACATCAAACCATTTATTACCTCCACCAAGAAGGTAGTGTAATCACAGTGGTTTGTCTGTCTTTCTGTCTGTCTGTTAGCAGAATTACACAAGAACCACTCAATGGATTTTGATGACATTGTCTCCAGAGCTGGCCCTTGGCCTAAGGATGAACCCATTAGATTTTGGAGGTGATCCATGAGTGCATACCTCCACCAAGGCCCTATCTCACAATTTACGGACGGACAGAGGGAAAGAAGGACTGATGGAGGTATGGGCAGATGGACGAAGGGAGGGAGGGATGGAGCCTTGACGGGGGTATGCCCTCTCTGGGTGCCCTCTAGTTTATATAGAAAGACATTTCAATGTGGAAAGGAAAAAAGCTGTCAAATTAGTTTCACTCTTTGACTCACTTCTGGGCCTTAGCCTGGATTTAAAAAACAAACAAACAACAACAACAACAAAAAACAGTTCTGTCCTGAATTTACAAACTATGACTACTATTTTTCCAATAATTAGATTCAGCTTTTCACAGTCATCGCCCAAATCTTCTTAGGGCTCTAAAATCCCTTTGTAAACTTCTTTTTTTCTCCTTCTTCCCTTCATACTCAAAGTGGATTTAACAGGTGAAATCAATAGGAAATAAGGGCTTTCACCTGGATTCTGGGGGTCTTTTGAGTCCATGTGAACAGCATGTTGTTTTTGTGCTTGCTGTGTGTTGAAGAGCAGAGCTTTCAGACCAGAGCAGAGTGTGTGTGAACAGTGCACTTTGTTTTGACTAGCGCCGTGAGAGAATTGCTGCTCTGCCACTGAGGCAGTTTACATGTGTTGATGGAGGCAGGTTAAGAGTGTCAGTCTTGCACAGCGCCTCAACTGTTATTACTGCAGCTATTCAAATGCTCCCCTGACACTTTGACACTCCATTTGTGCACAGAGGAGAGGCAGAAATGTAAAAAGAAAGACAGCATATTCATTTATGTGTGTATTCCAGGACCAGTTCTCTGGAAGTGCATGCCTCTTTATTACCTGAGTGACTGTGGTGAATTATTATAGGCCCTCTGTGTTTGGTGTGTGCCTGTCTTTCTAAACCATTCCTCACCAGTGAGACTTTGCAATGAACAGGCAAAAATTTTTGACTTAAGGCTGTAAAGTCGCTTAGTGAAGTTGCCTTTGTTTTTGTGCAGCTCGGATTTACCTGCCTTTCGGATGCACTGAACTTTTACTAAATAGTTTGGGAAGTTTTTTCTACCCTGAGCTGGGTTGTTGTTGTTGGGTTCCACATAAGCTCTGTTGATACAAACAGGAGGCAATAGGATTTGACTGATGTGGCTTACTTTAATGAAAATCCACTTAGTTTGCCTGAGACTTATTAGTTAATATTAATAAAACAAAGCTTTGTAGCCAGCTTGTCTGCAGCTGGGAGAATTAGGATGAGTAACTTCACAAAGATTTTCATATCACTGCTGAGACAACTTAACTTTCTATAAGGCTGAAAGTGTGTAACCACACCAGTAGTTTATAAGAAAGAGAGAGAGCTATGGTACTTAAAGAAACCAGTGTTTGAATCCTTGGGAAAGTTTGAACAGGGGTTAAAATTAAACTATATCCCATGAGAGGGAGTGCGGTATCGTGAATACAGCTGTACTATATTAACAATACCACATGATCGTGGGTGTGATGTTGCTTTTATACAACATCTCCACAAATGCAACTTTTAAGTTGATTCACAAGCATGAATTCACACCACCCTCATCGGGCTCATCTCCAACGGCGATGAGTCCGTCTACAGGAAAGAGGTGGCCCAGCTGGTGTCCTGGTGCAGCCATAACAACCTGCAGCTGAACGCTCTGAAGACAGCGGAGATGATTGTGGACTTCAGGAAAGTCACAACCCCCCTGCCCCCCCTCACCATCACAGGCTCTCCCATCACCATTGCAGATTCCTTCCGCTTCTTGGGCACCACCATCACCCGGGACCTCAAATGGGAGCCAACCATCAGCTCCCTCATCAAAAAGGCCCAGCAGAGGATGTTCTTTCTGCGGCAGCTGAGGAAGATCAAGCTACCCACCAAGATGTTAGTGCAGTTCTACACGGCCATCATCAAGTCCATCCTCACCTCCTCCATAACTGTGTGGTACGCAGGAGCCACTGCCAGGGACAGACTAAGGCTGCAGCGCGTCGTGCGCACTGCTGAGAAGGTGATCGGCTGCAAGCTCCTATCTCTCCAGGACCTGTACATCTCCAGGACCCGGAGGCGTGCTGGCCAGATCATAGCCGATCCTTCACACCCTGGTCACGTACTGTTTGCCCCCCTCCCCTCAGGTAGAAGACTTCGGTCCATTCGGACTAAAACCTCCCGGCACATGAACAGCTTTTTCTCCTCTGCCATCAGACTGCTGAACATTAAGTGACTTATTGACTCTCGTGCACTTTGTACAGCAGCTCAACCAGACTCATGTCCTTCATCACTGTTTTTTCTGTTGCATTATCAACTGCACTGTGGTACCCCATATTATCTGCTACTTGCTAATTTTTTTAAAACTGCCTTGACTAGTATTACTCATTATTACTATTATTATTATGATTATTACTTATTTTTCTACACTTATTGCACGTTTTTAGTCCTTTAGTTTTTTAGTTTATCTCTTTATCTCATCATGTTTTTAATGTTGCAGCATGGCACTGAGACAAATTCCTAGTTTGTGTACTACATGAACAATGGCAATAAATCTGATTCTGATTCTGATTCTGATTCTGATTCTGATTCTGAATTGATAAATGCATATATATTATGCTGTTTATCATGAGGGAAAGATGAACAGCAATGGGTTGATGCTACGTACTTTGTGCACCGAGAACCAACTAACCATCACCAACACAGGCTTCAGGATGCCCAACAAGTACAAGACAACCTGGATGCATCCAAGGTCCAAGCAGTGGCATGTCATAGATTATGTCATTGTCCGAAGGCAAGATGTCCGTGATGTCAAGACTACTAGAGCCATGAGAGGAGCTGAATGTTTGACAGACCATAGACTGGTCAGGTCTGTTCTTGGACTTCACATTGTTCCACGGCACCGCAAGAAGCCGAAGCTTGCCCGACCCTCATACAACACAGCTAAGTTGAAGAGGACAAACGTGAGGGAGAAGTAAACGGCATCTGTAAACGTCACGTCGCGTCAAAGCGTTATCTTGTCTGCTTCTGTTTGTTTTTATTGACTTCGTTTTTAATTTTTTATCTCTTTTTGCTGATATTAGCGTTTTGCTTGGTGTTAGCTTAGTGTTGGCCTAGCAGAAAGCCTGATCAGACAAACAGGTGGATCAGACCCAGGGCGGGGCTGTTCACCGGGCTAGGCTAACCTGTTTTTAGCTGGTTTTGGCTGGCTGGCTATCCACTTCTCACCTGAAACATCATGGCTCCATCCCCGACGTGTGTCAGCTGTGTGTCCCTCCTTAGGAAGGTTTCTGAGTTGGAAGTGAGACGCTCCAACCTCTATAAGATTTGGGAGGCTGAAGACCACCTTGACACTGTAATTCTCGGGCGAACATCGGCCCCGGCAACTGACTCGCAGCTGGCAGAGACGGCTACTTACCTGGGTGAATTCAGCACATCACCATCCACTTCCACCCCTGCTCCGGTCTCTTCAGATATCCAGGACCCCAGCAATAAACACTGGCTTCAGCTCGGAGCTAAACCCAAAGCCCCGGGTGTTTTTTCTCATCCTCAATGCACGCCCTGGACCTTGACTGGGCCAACTAGCAAACATCGCCTCCTTCCCTTGCTACTGGAAAACAGATTTGACATCCTTTACCTGGAAGATTTTCCCCACCTGGACGTCGCTCATCCTCCCCTGACCACCCCTCCTCCTTCTCCTCCTCCTTTAGCGGCGGCCCAAACCCGCAAGCCCTGGATTAAAACTACTTTAGGTGTGCCAAATTATACACCAGCTCCAAAAAAGAAGAGAGCGCATCACCCCGCCATCACAATAACAACATTGGCAAAATTATCCTCCACTTCAGAAATCACTGACAAAGCCCCCCCAGATGACATTGGTCATTGGTGACTCGATTATGAGGAACGTCAGAAGCAGGTACTGTGTCACTAAATTTTTTCCTGGGGCTAAAGTATCTGACATTGAGGCTCTTACCCCTGACCTGTTAAATGAATTCCCCCACGCTAAAACTGTCATTGTACATGCTGGATGCAACAACATCCCAGATGAAGCGTCGGAGATCTTAAAGAGTGACTTCAGGAGCCTTCTGTCCACTCTTATGAACTGTGGCAGACATCTGCTTATCTCTGGGCCTTTGGCACCTTTCAGACAAGGTTGCAATTATTTTAGCAGAACTCCCAGCCTTAATACCTGGTTGTGTTCTACATGTCCTACTTTGAACAATGGTTTTGTAGACAATTTCAACCTGTTTTGGAACCACCCATCACTTATGAGGACAGATGGCATCCATCCAAATAGACTTGGTGCACGTGTTTTAAGGGACAATCTGTTCTATTCCATTCAGCGTTTTTTAGTACAGTGACTGAAATTTGGTGCGTTAACTCACCCCGAAGTTCCTGGGTCTGCCAACCAGCCCTTCTTTGTTTCCACTTCTCATATTAATCCTATTAATCCAAATAATCCTCGCTGTTTAGATCAGTCTTCAATTTATAACTCCATAGAGATTGTGTCTGTCTCCCGTTACCCAAAATATTATAACCCAAGACAAATACAACATAACTTGATAAATACACGCCTTTCTGCAGCTCCTCCTCATCCACCACCCCTCAACTTTGCCTCTGTTTTCCCCCTTAGAGAGCCTTTGTCTACTCCCCCCAAAGTTAATAAAAATAAAAATATAATGTATAAACATCCCAAAGTTAGGGGCTGCACGGTGGCGCAGTGGTTTAGCACTGTGGCAGCACAGTTTTACCCTCGGCCGGGGGATCGCGGGGATCATGAGATCGTGGGTTCGATCCCAGCCCCCGACCAACAGTGAGCTGTGTGGAGTTTGCATGTTCTCCCCGTGTTGCGCGGGTTTACTCCGGGATTTCTCCGGTTTCCTCCCGCACACCAAAAACATGTAGGTTTAGGGCGCTCGCGCACGCAGCGACCAGCAGCCGGTGGCTTGTCACCAGACTGCAAACCAAGTCTACCTACGGGTACAAATAAGTAACAAAAAAAAAAAAAAAAAAAAAAAAAAGTGATTAAACAAAAAGTTGATAAAACTCAAATTAAACATCAGGTCTCTAAATTTAATAATTTGGCTCTGTTCCTCCTCATAATTTAAAAATTAAATGTGGTTTGTTAAATATTAGGTCTCTAACTCCCAAGTCTCTATTAGTTCATGATCTATTAATTGATCATCAGATTGATTTAATATTCTTTACAGAGACTTGGCTAGGGCAAGATGATTATGTTGGTTTAAATGAATCAACTCTCTCTGGTTATCTAAACTATCATAATGGGCGCTTGCGCACGCAGCGACCGGCAGTGGGTGAAAAAGTTTGGTGTCTTAGTCTCTGTTTTTATGCACTTTAATGTGTTTTAATGTAATTTTCTGTGCCATTTTTGTCCTTGAATGTTTGTGGACTATATAACCAAGAGCTCTTTGGTTCCATCAGTATGGATTTTCTTCTTGTTTTCACACTGTGGCTTCTTTCTTACCGGCTCTTTGTCTGGGACGTCAGCGCGGTCACGCTGGTAAGAATGCAGCATTCCGGAGACATGTTACTGCAGCTAAACACGGATAATCCAGCGTCTGTGTTTGAGTCTGTGCCGTAACTGCTGGACTTTATTTTAAGAGACTTTCATGGACACAGCAATAAAAAGAGGAACAAGAGAAGGATATGCGGAAAGCGTGGAGGCGTAAGATTAAACCTGAGGAGACATCAGCTTAACCGCATTCCTCTTCCTTCCATTATTATGGGGAACGTACAATCCCTGAGAAATAAAGTGGATGAAATTCAAGGAAATGTCCAATATCAGAAGGATTTCAAGAACTGCTGTGTCATGGCTTACACGGAGACATGGCTTACGGATCATGACTGGGACATGGACCTTTGCATTGACGGTTTTGGAGCCTCACTTCACTTGGATCGGCACGAAGAGGTAACGGGGAAAAGTCAGGGAGGTGGCGTATGTTTGTATATTAATAAACAGTACTGTACATCTGTCACGGTCAGAGAGCGCATCTGTACACCAGATGTGGAGCTTCTGTCTGTATCGCTATGCCCCTTTTATCTGCCTTGCGAGTTCCCCCAACCTTTTATAACAACTGTGTACATTCACCCGAGGGCGGATGCTGCCTGCGCCTCCAGCACCGTCTTTGATGTGGTACAGCGGTTGCAGTCGATTTCCCCAGAGGCTCCAAATTTTATCCTTGGGGACTTTAACCATGTGTCTTTAAAGAAGACACTTAAAAACTTTTATCAGTACGTCTCCTGCCCAACCAGGCGAGAAAAGACATTGGACCTGTGCTATGGATCCGTTGAGGGAGCCTTTAAATCTCTTCCCCTTCCTCCTTTAGGATCCTCAGATCACAACTGTGTACATTTGCTGCCCACATATAAAACTGCTGTCAGAAGAGAAAAGACGAAGACCAGGGGCATGAAGGTCTGGACAGATGATTCAGTGCTCTGCCTCCAGGAATGTTTTAACTATACGGACTGGGAGGTGTTCACACTGTCCTGCGGGGATGATTTGTACTCTTTGGTGGACGTGACATGCTCTTACATGGCTTTTTGTAGGAATATGATCGTTCCACGTAAACGTGTCAAAATATATCCTAACAATAAGCCATGACTACTAAATCAGTTAAATCCTGCTTACAGAGGAAAGCACTTGCCTTTAAACAGGGGGTTGTTTCTGAGCTGCAGGTTGCCACAAAAGAGCTGAAGTCCGAAATTTTAAGAGCAAAACAGAATTATAAATCAGAATTGGAAAGCAAGGTGGCAGCAAAGAAGCTTGGTTCAGCCTGGGCTAGTATGAAAACTATTTCAGGCCTTCAGTGCACAGAGCGCAGTAATCGTGTGTTTTTAGATGGTTTTAATTCAGACACAGAGATGGCTAATGCTCTTAATTGTTTTTATGGTCGTTTTGATTCTTTTGACTTTAGCACAGAAACCGAAGATTTGAAGTGTAAACTCAAAGACAATCAGCACTTTAATATTGAGGAGCAGGATGTTAAAAGGGCATTCTGTGCTGTAAAAATGAACAAAAGTCAGGGCCCTGATAATATATGGGGACACTTGGTAAAGTTCTGTGCACATGAATTGAGTCCTGTGTTTCACTACATTTTTAATAAGTCCTTACAGACACAACATGTGCCTAAGGTCTGGAAAGATGCTGTGGTTGTCCCTGTTCCAAAATCCAGCTGTCCTAAAATGGTAAATGATTTTAGACCAGTTGCCTTGACTTCAATTTTAATGAAAATTTTTGAAAAACTGGTCAGATTTGAGGTCCTAAAGCAGACTGAGCATGCATTGGATCCTCTGCAGTTTGCCTATAGGCCTCACAGAGGAGTGGAGGATGCCACTGTCACTCTACTTAACATGCTTTTTAAACATCTGGATTTTAATGGGACACACGCCAGGCTTTTATTTGTGGACTTTTCTTCTACTTTTAATACAATCCAACCTCATATTTTAGTTGAAAGGCTCCTGCAACAATTTGATTTTAGTAATAATCTGGTGGGTTGGATTCTGGATTTTTTAACCAACAGGACACAGAGAGTAAGGGTCAATGGTACATTGTCTGACTAAAAGTGTTTTTCTACTGGCTCTCCTCAGGGGTGTGTGTTGTCACCACTACTCTTCATCCTGTACACAAACATGTGTCGGAGCAGACATGATAACAGACACATGATAAAGTATGCTGATGATTCAGTTATTGTCAGTCTCCTTGTGGCGGGTTGATTCAACCCCCCCACAACACACAGGACACTCAGCTCTCTTCTCTCGGTTTTTCCCGCTGCACTACTGAGATGTAATGTGCCATTCATGTATTGTGATGCAATGTGCCACGCATGTATTGTGATGCAATGTGCCACGCATGTATTGTGATGCAATGTGCCATGCATGTATTGTGATGTAATGTGCCATTCATGTATAGTGTTCATGCGTCCTGTCCTTACTGTGACCTAGAGGCTGAGATCAATATGTAGATGTGCTTTGGTGTAAACCCCCACAAACAGACTGGTCAGACACAGCGCTCGGCTAGAGCAATTAACAGAACAGTGAAATGTGTATTAATGTCTACAGACAGACTCGTTTCTTCTGGCTCACTTCTGTGATGTTAATGTTGCCTTTCATGCATTGTGTTCATGCGTCCTGTCCTTACTGTGACCTAGGGACTGAGATCAATATGTCTCTCAAATGCAAATGTCTCATGCCTGTTCTGTTATCTCTTTGATCATACCAACTGCTGGGGAATGCCCTTTGATGTATTGTTGTAGTTGGGTATATATGCTGCAACTCTGTAACGCAAACTCTCTCTCATTCTGATTCTGCAGCTGCTGCTGCAGGACACAAACTTTGTGTCCTCCTTCTCTGAGAGCCGCTTGGGCTCGCTCCCGGCGCGCATGCACGGCGCCGGGAGCGGAGCTCGTGACGGCGGTATGATTTAATAAACTCTGCTTAAAACCTTCAACAACGTTGCTTTTTTATCATCCGCTGCACCAACCTCATATTTTAGTTGAAAGGCTCCTGCAACAATTTGATTTTAGTAATAATCTGGGGGGTTGGATTCTGGATTTTTTAACCAACAGGACACAGAGAGTAAGGGTCAATGGTACATTGTCTGACTAAAAGTGTTTTTCTACTGGCTCTCCTCAGGGGTGTGTGTTGTCACCACTACTCTTCATCCTGTACACAAACATGTGTCAGAGCAGACATGATAACAGACACATGATAAAGTATGCTGATGATTCAGTTATTGTCAGTCTCCTTCAGGATGGTGAGAGTGGCCACGGCCCAGTAGTTGATGATTTTATTCACTGGTGTGAGGATTCCTACCTGCAGCTGAGTACGACAAAAACTAAAAATATGATTATTGACTTTAGGAGGAAAACTCCCAGGCACAAAGTCACTGTACTAAAAGGCCAGACCACTGAATGTGTGCAATCCTACAAATATCTTGGAACGATTATTGATAGTAATTTAAACTTTGAAGAGAACTGTGAAAGGGTGTGCAAAAAGGGTCAGCAACATTTGCATTGTTTAAGAAACTCGCACACTTCCAAATTGACCGAACCATAATGACAATGTTTTATTGGGCTTTTATTGAATCTGTTTTATCCTTTTCTTTAGTGTCATGGTTTGGTCAGATGAAACTGAAACAGAGGAAATCCTTAGACCAAGGTAGTTAGATGGTCCAATCGTTTGCTTGGTGAGTCACAGCTGAGCCTGACATCCCTGTACACCAGACAGGTACAAAGGATTGCTACTGTGGTCTATATTAAGCATATATTCCATAACCTACATATGTTTAAGCATGTGAGAATGTTTGGTGATTACATATGTAAGGCGACTTCACACCTCAGAACAGGACAAAGAGTCTCAACCGCCAGTGAAGATCAAAGAGCATCCGAGGCGCTGCGGTGGAGACTGGATGGGTTGCCCTGACCCCCCAGGGCCAGGCGGAGGAGTACGAAGACAATGGGGGGATTAAGATAATGAGGGATGTCAGCTTTTGATATGCATGTCTTTTGTTATGTGCGAGTATAAGCTCGTAGAGCCGAAGGTGTTCGCTCTCTTACTTCTTCTGCTGCTGCACCTAGATGAGACTTGTTAGAGGAGCTGATAATAAACTTTGGTTTATGAATCACATCGCCTCGTTATTTCAAGCTCCTCTACACTGGTGACCCTGATGCGAGAATGGACCAGAGGCGTTCCCCCGCGATCGACTCATCTGTGGCGACCCAGGCAGACGCCGGCGCCCATGCAGACAGGGGAACAGATGGACGACGTTCCCCCATGGCAGAAGTGATAGAGAGGGCTCAACCGAGCACCAGCACCGCTGAGAGAGCCGAAGCAAGGCACTCTCACCCTGCGGACACATCAGTGACGGTCCACACAAACGCCGTCACCGTCAACCTGCCGGACTTCTGGCAGGAAGACCCCGCCTCGTGGTTCCAGCAAGCTGAAGCCCAGTTTGCACTTGCGGGCATCACGGCTGACGATACAAAGTTCTGTCACATCGTCGCCAAACTCGATGCCGCCACTTCGAGATGTGCGCGGAGCATAATCCAGCGGCCGCCAGCCCAGGACAAATATAAAGAACTGAAAGCGACCATCGTGGCAAATTACGTCCCCTCAGCCGAGGAGAGAGCCGAGAGGATCCTGGCGGTCTACGGCCACAGAGGAGGCAGACCCAAGGCCCTCATGGAGGACTTGCTGCAACTTAAAGAAGAGGACAATGACAACTTCCTCTTCCATTTCATATTCCTCAGTACGCTGCCGCCACACATGAGAGGGACGCTTACCAACATGCGATGCAGCACCCAGCAAGACTTCCGCACGCTGGCTCACGAAGCTCAACGGCTCGTCAACGCCTGCAAGGAGCAGACACCCACAGCAGCATCCACAGACCTCAACGCTGATGTCCGGAGCCATGAGGAGCCACAAATCACCGAGCAGAATCAGCCCGCGGTGACAGCGACACGGCCAAGACGCAACAGACAGAGCGACGTTTGTTATTACCACCACCGCTTCGCCGAGAAGGCTTACAAATGCGTTCCCCCCTGCAAATTCATGATTTCGGGAAAACGCCGAAGCCAAGAGCCGTTAACAGCGGCGGTTCTCGGCGAAAAAAGCAAGCTTTTATATGTGACGGACGGACACACCGGCAAGCGGTTCCTTATCGACACGGGAGCTCAACTAAGTTTTGTCATGCCCTCCCAAGCAGACCGGGCCATGGGCCCCCGGGGCAATGGAGCGGTGGCAGCCAACGGCTCCATCATCGACACTTTTGGCGAAAAGAGCCTGCCCCTCTGCATCCACGGCCGCAACTACAGATGGACATTTGTTGTAGCGGCGGTGAGTTTTAACTTGTTGGGCGCAGATTTTTTGTGTGCATATGGGTTATTAGTTGATCTAGCGAACAGACGCTTGGTTAATGCACTGTCCTTTGCTTCTATTCCCTGCTCAGCTCGACTTTCTCCACCACCCGTGCAGGCTAGCGTCACCACAGCAGGAGGTAAGTTTGATCAACTCCTCACCCAATTTCCAGCACTCACAATTCCCAAATTCTCAGCCACAGTGGCTAGACATGGGGTCGAACACTTTATTCCCACAACGGGCCCACCCGTATTCGCCAAAGCTCGGCGCTTAGACGCGACCAAGCTCGCCATAGCTCAGGACGAGTTTACTACCCTTGAAAAATTAGGCATTATCAGACCCTCGAAAAGCCCCTGGGCGTCACCATTTCACATGGTCCCGAAATCCGACGGTTCTTGGAGGCCGTGTGGTGATTACCGCAGATTAAACAATGCGACAGCGCATGACCGCTACCCTATTCCTCACATCCAAGATTTTTCACTACATCTGGCGGGTGCGCGCATTTTTTCAAAAATAGACCTGGTCCGCGGTTATCATCAAGTCCCAGTTCGAGCAGAGGACATTCCTAAAACGGCTGTAATAACCCCCTTCAGTCTTTTTGAATTTTTGCGGATGCCTTTCGGCCTCAAAGGCGCTGCTCAAACCTTTCAGCGGATGATGGACGCAGTATTACGCGACCTCCCTTTTGTGTTCGTCTACCTCGACGATATGCTGGTAGCCAGCTCGTCTGAGGAGGAACATGAACAGCATCTCACTATGGTTTTTCAGAGACTAGAAGAGCACGGGTTAATAATCAATCCAGCCAAATGCAAATTCGGCGTGTCACAAATTGATTTTAGGACACAGAGTTTCTCCGAAGGGGACAGTCCCACTTCCAGACAAAGTTCACGCAGTAAAAAGTTTCCCACGGCCACAAACGTTCAAATCGCTGCAGAAATTTTTGGGCATGGTTAATTTTTACAACCGCTTCCTCCCCCACGCAGCTCAACTCATGCAGCCCCTATATGACGCGCTCAGAAAACAAAAACCTTCCAACGCGGTCGAATGGACCCCGGAGCGCGAACGCGCCTTCGCGGAAGTAAAAAGCGCCCTAGCTAATGCCACATTGTTGGTTCACCCCGATCCCTCGGCCCGCATTGCGCTAACCACAGACGCTTCAGACCTGGCCATAGGGGCAGTTGTAGAACAACACGTCGGCGGAATCTGGCAACCTTTGGCATTCTTCAGCAAATCGCTAAACCAAACTGAGCGTAAATACAGCACTTTTGACAGAGAGCTACTAGCGCTCCATTTATCCATCCGCCACTTCCAGTTCTGGTTAGAGGGGCGGCGTTTTACGGCTTTTGTAGACCACAAACCGCTCACCTTTGCTATGGCTAAAATTTCCGAACCGTGGTCAGGCAGGCAACAAAGGCTGCGATTTCAGAGTTCACCACAGACATTCGACATGTGGCAGGCAAACTTAACGTGGTAGCAGACTGCCTCTCTCGCGCTGTGACATCGCCAGAGCGCGAGGAGACAGATTATACTACCTCAGCCGCGGAACTCTTCGCCAACGCGGACACATACGCAGCACCAATCCACGCGGGGATAGATTATGCAACCATGGCAGAGGAGCAAAGTAGTGACGCGGACGTGCGCGCACTCCTGTCTGGACCAACAGGGTTAAGGCTGGAGAAAAGGGGTTTACGCGATGGTGTGCCCCCCCTAATATGCGACATCTCAACTGGCCGACCTCGCCCGTTAGTTCCAGCTGCATGGCGCCGCCGTATTTTCGACTCGATTCACTCCCTCGCGCACCCGGGTGTGTGCGCTTCAGTTAAAATGGTCGCCGAAAAGTTTGTGTGGCCTGGCCTGCGCGAAAACATAAAAGAATGGGCAAAGACTTGCATTTCTTGTCAGCGCGCCAAAGTACACAAACACACAAAAGCCCCTCTGGAGCCTTTTCAAATCCCTGCTAGAAGGTTCGACCACGTTCATGTCGACCTCGTGGGGCCACTACCTTCCTCCCAAGGTTTCACACACCTGTTAACAATGATAGACCGCACCACGCGCTGGCCAGAGGCAGTCTCTCTGGCGTCAACCACAGCGGAGGAAGTCGCTCGCGTTTTTTTGACAAACTGGGTGGCACGTTTTGGCGTCCCATCGGACATCACGTCCGATAGGGGGCCTCAATTTGTCTCGGAGCTTTGGTCAGCCATGGCCAGCAGCTTAGGGGCGACAATTCACCGCACCACCGCTTATCACCCTCAGGCTAATGGGTTATGCGAGCGTTTTCACAGATCTTTAAAGGCCGCCCTCAGAGCCTCACTAACGGATACAAATTGGGTAAATAAACTTCCCTGGGTTTTATTGGGGTTGCGTGCTGCGCCCAAAGAGGATCTAGACGCCTCTCCAGCAGAATTAGTTTTTGCACAACCGCTCAGGCTCCCGGGTGAATTTTTACCAGAGAACCCAGAGCCAGGGCATCTCCCTGCCCCGAGGTTTTTAGGCAGCAACGGACCGGACTCTCTCCCCGGACCGGCACATCACTCTTTTCCACGGGTTTTTGTCCCACAAGCTTTAAAGAACGCTGAATTCGTTTTTGTTCGGCATGAAGCTTTAAAACCAACTTTCCGCCCACCATACGATGGGCCATTCAGAGTGCTGGAACCTGGTGATAAACACTTTGTGCTTGATTTTGGGGATAGAAAAGAAACAGTCAGCATTGACAGACTTAAACCTGCCTTCTTGTTGAGAGACGAGCCTGCACGGTTGGCGAGAGCACCTCGGCGGGGTAGACCCCCCAAGAGAAAAGACTCAGCCCCCCTGCAGGGAACAAATAATCACTCTCCTTCCCAAGCTGCAGATTCCTTACAGGAAGGTCCCAGCAGGACTCCCAAGCGGACCCACAGCAGATTCGGGAGAAGATTAAAACCCAGACGGCACAGAAACTGATGCAAACTACTCAACAGTTGTTCACTAATTGTGCTGTAACAGTTTAGGACTGACTTGTGATTTTACTATGCTGTTATGATTACCACTGAACTCTCTTAGGAGCATGGCTGCTGGAAAGTTTCTTCTGTGGCAAGAGGTGTAGCAGTTAGTATGTCATAATAATTATCTTAAACTGTGAATTGTTCGATTGTCCTTTTCTTAGTCGTTTGGGGGGGGCTGTGGTCTATATTAAGCATATATTCCATAACCTACATATGTTTAAGCATGTGAGAATGTTTGGTGATTACATATGTAAGGCGACTTCACACCTCAGAACAGGACAAAGAGTCTCAACCGCCAGTGAAGATCAAAGAGCATCCGAGGCGCTGCGGTGGAGACCGGATGGGTTACCCTGACCCCCCAGGGCCAGGCGGAGGAGTACGAAGACAATGGGGGGATTAAGATAATGAGGGATGTCAGCTTTTGATATGCATGTCTTTTGTTATGTGCGAGTATAAGTTCGTAGAGCCGAAGGTGTTCGCTCTCTTACTTCTTCTGCTGCTGCACCTAGATGAGACTTGTTAGAGGAGCTGATAATAAACTTTGGTTTATGAATCACATCGCCTCGTTATTTCAAGCTCCTCTACAGCTACCTCCATTTTAAATGATGACTCCCACCCTTTGCACTGCCACTTTCAGCTTCTTCCCTCCAGACGGAGGTTTGTTGTCTCAAAATGTAAAACCCAGTGCTACAAAAACAGCTTTGTTCCTCCTGCAGTCAAAGAATTGAACAAGATGTAGCAATATATTGCACATTATTTAGTTATCTATTTATTAATTTTTATTTTATATTTATTTATTTTTGTAGGTTTTTTATTTGGGTTCTAAATCTTTTATTAGGTTTTAGACTTTTATTGAGTTTTTAATCTCTTTGACTTAGTTTTTAACTTTTTTAATATGACCCTTCTCTCTTATCTTTGTTTTTTCTCTTATCTCTTTGTCTTATGTCCTGATTGGTGGAGCCTTGAGTGCTTTCATCGTGTTTATAGTCAGCTTCATGTGTGGCTGTGTTTGTGTTCATGTTGAATGTAATTGTGGTTTGTAAATATGTGTCTAAAAGGATGTCACCTGACTGCAAAACAAATCTACCTACGGGTACAAATAAAATAACCTGAACCTGATAATCCCAGAAGTTCTGGCCGTGGAGGTGGAGTAGCGACAATTTTCCATTCTAAATTACTAGTTAATGTAAAGTAAAAATCATGTTTAAATTCCTTTGAGGGCCTGGTCCTCAGTATGGGGCATGTTAGCAATCTTAGCTTAAACCCAATTTTCTTTGCCATAGTTTACCGTCCTCCATCAGCCTACTCAGAGATTTTATCTGAATTTGCCAAATTTTTAGCTGATTTAGTGCTGAAAAAAGATAGAATTATAGTAGGGGATTTTAATATATATGTTGATGTAGACAGTGACTGTCTTAACAAGGCATTCAATTCAATATTAGACTCAGTGGGGTTTTCCCAGAAAGTAGAAAATTCTACCCATCATCTCCACCACACATTGGACTTTGTTCTGACTTATGGTATAGAAATAGAAAATCTGGGAGTGTCTCCTCATAATCCTGTACTGTCAGACCATAGTCTGTTAACCTTTGATTTCACTATTTCTGATTATTTGACTCCTAAAGAAAAATATTACTACAGCAGATGTCTTTCAGATGACGTTGTTACCAAATTTTTGCAGATTGTCTCTTCTATACCATGGGTCAACACAATGGAAATAAAAGGTGGAGAGCCTGCTCCTTCCGTAATTGATAGCGTGGTAGATAGTGTTACAGCCAATCTGTATCTGACTCTAGACTTGGTGGCCCCTTTAAAAAAGAAAAAGTCTAATCAGAGATTTCTAACCCCTTAGTTTAACACAGAAACTTGTAGCTTAAAACAGAAGACTGGTCAATTAGAAAGAAAATGGTGTTCCACTAATTTAGATGAATTCTATTTAGCGTGGAGAAATCATCTTTTAATTTATAAAAAATCTCTTAGAAAAGCTAGAACAAGTTATTACTCTGCATTAATAGAAGAGAATAAGAATAATCCCAGGTTTCTTTTCAACACTATAGCCAGGCTGACAAAGAGTCAGGACTCTGTCAATCCTCGCATCCCCCTAGAGCTTTCTAGTCAGGACTTTTTGAACTTTTTCAATCATAAAATTTTATCTATTAGAGATAAAATCAGTCAGATTCTTCCCACCGTAAACTTAAGTACAGCAACTACTACAACTCCTTCAACTGATATCTGTTTAGATAAGTTTACTCCAATTGACCTTTTAGAGTTAGAAAAAATAATCTCCTCATCCAAGCCTTCAACTTGTCTTTTAGACCTTATTCCTACCAGGTTATTTAAAAAAAAGTCTTCCCATTTATTGGTAGCCATATTCTTCAAATAATCAATTCTTCTTTAACTTTAGATCATGTACTGCAGGCTTTTAAAATTGCTGTAATTAAACCCTTACTCAAAAAGCCAAGGCTCGATCCAGGAGTTTTGGCTAACTATCGACCAATCTCTAATCTGCCTTTCACTTCAGAAATCTTAGAAAGAGTTGTTGCTACGCAATTATTTCACCACTTGCAGGGAAATGGTTTATTTGAAGAGCTTCAATCTGGGTTCAGAATTCATCACAGCACTGAAACAGCCTTAGTGAAGGTTACTAATGACCTCCTTATCGCATCTCATAATGGACTTGTTTCTGTACTTGTCCTTTTAGATCTTAGTGCAGCCTTTGATACTATCGATCATGATATTCTTCTTGATAGATTAGAACACTACGTTGGACTAAATGGAACTTCGCTGCAGTGGTTTAGATCTTATTTGTCCGATAGACTTCAGTTTGTTCATATCAATAATGAGTTTTCTTCCAACTCTAAGGTCAGTCATGGAGTTCCACAGGGATCTGTGTTAGGCCCTACTTTTTTTAGTTTATATATGCTTCCGTTAGGCAACATCATTAGAAAGCACTGTATACATTTTCATTGTTACGCAGATGACATACAATTATACCTGTCAATGAAGCCCGATGATTGTAATCAATTAGCCAAGTTAGATGCCTGTCTTAAGGAAATCAAAGCTTGGATGACTTGTAATTTTCTGCTATTAAACCCAGTTAAGACTGAAGTCATTCTTGTTGGTCCAAAAAACCTCAGAAATACCTTTCCAAATCAAACTCTTAATTTGGATGACGCTACTCTTACTCTGAATAGTTCTGTGAGGAACTTTGGAGTTACTTTTGATCAAGATCTGTTTTTTAATTCACATATTAAATTTGTTTCTAAGACTGCCTTCTATCATCTGCGCAATATTGCCAAGATTAGGAGCATCTTGTCTCTGAATGATGCTGAGAAACTGATCCACGCTTTTGTTAGCTCTAGATTAGATTATTGTAACTTGTTATTATCAGGTTGTCCTAAAATATCTTTAAAAAGTCTTCAGTTGATCCAAAATGCTGCTGCAAGAGTTTTAACAGGTACAAGAAAGAGAGATCTTATCTCTCCGGTTCTGGCCTCCCTTCATTGGCTTCCCATGGAGTTTAGAATTAAGTTTAAAATCCCTCTTCTCATTACAAAGCTCTTAATAATCAGGCCCCCTTTTATATAAAAGATCTGATACTAACCCTATCATCCTAACAGAGCACTACACTCCCAAAATGCTGGATTACTTGTAATACCTAGAATCTCCAAAAGTACAATGGGAGGCAGAGCCTCCTGCTATCAAGTTCCTTCCCTGTGGAACCAGTTACCAATCTGGGTTCGGGAGTCAGACTCGATCTCTGTTTTTAAGAATAGGGTAAAAACCTTCCTTTTCAATATAGCCTACGATTAGGGAGGGATCTTGTGTCTCTTAACCCCCCCTTTGTTTTGCTGTTAATAGATTTAGACTGCCGGGTGACCTCCAATAATGTACTTGGCTTCTCTCCGTTAATGTTTGCTCTCTTTATGTCTGTTCTTTTCATCTTCTCTATCCCATCACCTTCCAGCCAGTCGCACCAGATGATTGCCCCTCCCTGAGCCTGGTTCTGCTAGAGGTTTCTTCCTGTTAAAAGGGAGTTTTTCCTCTCCACCATCGCTAAGTGCTTGCTCACAGGGGATCATCTGATTGCTGGGGTCTTTCTGCAATTGTGGGGTTTTCTTCGACATTTGAAAGTGTTATGAAAAGACTGTTGTTGTGATATGGTGCTATATAAATAAAGTTGAATTGAATTGAATTGAATTGAAAGTACCAGACCCACCTGAACAACTTGCTGACTGCACACGAACCACCCACTGGAGACCCTGCTGAGAAATGGGACCAGTACAAACAGATAGTGACTGAGTCAGCTAGGAGGTGCATGGAGCAAAGAAACGGATCCATCAGGATTGGTTTGACGAGAACAATGAGGAGATTGGCAGGCTCTTGGAGGAGAAGCGCACTGTGTTCATAGAATGGCAAAATGACATCAACTCCAGCTCAAAGAAAGATCACTTCAAAAACCTGTAGAATAAGGCGCAGAAAGAGCTATGCTTCATGCAGGACCGTTACTGGGACCGAGAGGCAGATGAGATCCAGCATAACACAGAGTCAAACAACTCAAAAGAGTTCTTCAGCTCACTGAAGACTGTGTATGGACCACAGAAACCCATCACAACCCCACTTCTCACATTTCATGGCACTGCCCTGCTTAAAGACAAAGGGAGCATCACTGAACGCTGGAGAGAGCACTTCTCTACACTCCTCAACTGACCTTCCTCTGTGGATACTATAGCTCTGGACAGGATTGACCAGAAGCCAGTAAAGGATTACCTTAACCTTCCTCCTACGTTAGATGAGGCCAAGAAGTCAATCAAGCTGACCAGCTCTGGCAAGGCACGGGCATGGATGGCATTCCTGCTGAACTTTTCAAAGCAGCTAGTCCAGAGTCTCTCGACACATTTCACAGCATCCTTGTCAGCATCTGGGATGAAGAGATCATGCCAAACGATTTTAGAGATGCCACTGTTGTCTCCCTCTTCAAGAACAAAGGCAACAAAGCTGACTGTGGCAACTACTGGGGTATATCCCTGTTGTTGACTGCAGGAAAGATTCTGTCGCACATCATCCTAAATCGACTGATCAACACCATCTCAGAAAATTCACTACCAGAAGCTCAGTGCGGCTTTAGACCAGGCTGAAGCACCACTGATATGGTCTTCATGGTGAGACAGGTCCAGGAAAAGTGCATTGAGTAGAACATGGACCTCTACACTGTTTTCATCAACCTGACGAAGGCCTTTGACATGGTGAATAGAGGAGCACTCTGGACAATACTTGCAAAGTTTGGCTGTCCCAGAAAGTTTGTCCAGCTCATTCGTCTGTTCCAGGACAGCATGAAGGACCTTGTTCTCTCTAACGGTGATGTCTCACAGCCCTTTGCAATCTCCAACTGCGTGAAACAGGGCTGCATGTTTGGCCCTGTCCTGTTGAACCTTTTCTTCACGTGCATCCTGAACTATGCCGTACATGACCTAGAAGGAGGGGTGTACCTGAGATACAGACCGGATGGCTCACTCTTCAACCTCCACAGGCTGAAGGCAAAGACCAAGACACTTGAACTACTTCTACTCAAAGCGCTGTTTGCTGATGACTGTGCCCTCCTGGCCCATACGGAGTCTGACCTCCAGGTCATCGTGAACAGATTTGCAGGAGCCTGTCAACTCTTTGGTCTAACTATCAGCCTCAGCAAAACTGAATTCATGTGCCAACCTGCTCCACGAACCACACCACCTCCTCCCACCATCTGCATAGAGGGTACCCAGCTGAAGGCCATCGATCAATTCAAGTACCTTGGGAGTATGATCTCATCTGATGGTTCCGTCCACAAGGAAATCGCTGTTTGCATCAGTAAAGCGAGTCAGTCGCTGGGCCGCCTTCGCTCTCGTGTGTTCAACCACAAGAACATCAAGCTAGCAACCAAGATCAAGGCATACAAAGCAGTTGTACTTTCAAGCCTTTTGTATGGCTGTGAGACCTGGACACTCTACAAAAAACACCTCAGGCAGCTTGAGCATTTCTACATGAAAGCCCTGCACTCACTTATGGGAATCAGATGGCAGGATAAAGTGACGAACCTGGAGGTTCTGGACAGGGCTGACCTTGTCAGCATTGAGGCCATGATCGTGAAAGCCCAGCTCCGCTGGACTGGACATGTGATTCGAATGGACAGCTCCCGACTGCAGTGTCAAGTACTCTATGACGTACTCTCCCAGGGTCATAGGAACACCGGTCGCCCACAGAAGCGATACGAGGACTGTGTCAAAAACAACCAGAAATTCTGTGCCATACCAGCACAGGAGCTGGAATCCCTTGCCCTGGACAGAGTGAGCTGGCATACAGCAGCGCGAATGGCCTTCACCTCCTGTGAGAACAGCCAACGAGAGAGAATCACCAGCGCCAGAGAATGCCAGGAAGGCCTCCTCTTCTGCACCAACTACTGCATCATTTCAGTGCCCTCTCTGCCCCTGCATGTGCGCTTCAAGGATTAGACTTGTTGACAACACACTGGCACCACAATCGAAGACAGCTACACAACTAGATATCATTGTTCTTGATGGTCTACCACCAAAGATGTATGAAGGAGGTGGTGGAGTAAAATTGTTATGATTATGGTTGAGTGACTGAGGATTTGGGAAGGCTGCTTCGAGAATCGGCCGTAGCTCCCAGGCTCAACTGACCCCCTGGAGGAAAGAAGGGAATTGAAGAAATTAGAAGGGTTGGTGGGGCACAGAAACGAGATCATGCAGAAGCGAAGAACATCATAGCATTTATTAGGGGTGGGGCACAAGATTGATTCAGCACTAATCCGTAATGCATGTACCAATTGTCATATCCGGCTCTAGGGAGCCGGGCAATCAGAGCCAGGGACAAGCCAGTGAGTCGAGATGTTTTATTCTGGGTAAGGGATAAGGGATGAGGAGAGCACAGACACTCATACAGACGTACATTCTCAGGCTGCACAGCGCAGGGGTAGGTAGCTCGTACCGGACATGGGGGTAACAAGACGTGCATACTCACAGCGGGATACAAACACCGGAATGCTGCAAGGGGAGTTGAGGCTGACACCAGACGAAGGGGCTTCAGCCTAGCAGTGCTTATGTCACAGCCCCGAATGATCGAAGCTGCTCCTCTTTATACTCATTAACAGCGCCCCAGCTGATGAGGATTAATTGGCCCCAGCCGTCCCGTGACACTGACAGCTGGGAACCAGCTGAGGCACTGCCCAATGAGAGGCAGGGATAAAAGGAGCATGGGCTGAGCGCCGAGCCGGCGTCTCACCCCATGGTGACAGAGCCTCCCCCTCACGGTCGGGCTCCCGAACGACCAGGAACATCCCAGCCCCCCCCCCCCCTCCCCACCTAGGGTGGGCGGAAGGGAGGCAGGACCGGAGGGGAAGATGCAAAGGGAAGGACAAAAAAAAACAATAGACCAATGTAGGGCAGCAGGGCAGAGAAAAAAAAACCCAAATACAATACCCTACAACACAGGGAAAAGGATTAACCCAGAGCACAGTTAGGGAGAAAACTGAGTTAGGACACAGGTAGGGAAAATACCAAATACGACTACAGACAGCATACAAATAACGTATAGATCGGGGCAAAAAAAAGAAAACCAAAAACCCACCAAAAAGGTGGCAGGAATGAATAAAGCAATCACAGAGTATAGTTAAGGGGAACAAAACACACTACTCCATAATGCACCAACAAGACAAAGGTCAGGACAAAAAATGAAAAACGCTGTGCATGGATACTAAAGAAAACAAAACACACAGCACCGAATATATAAAAGATCACCTAAAGAAACAGAGGTGACAAGGACAAATGGGTAATAATGAAGTACGGTTAAGTGGGGATGAAACACATTACTTCAAACAATAACAAACACAGTCAATGTTAAAGCCGGGGCTAGGGAAGGCCCCCCACGAGGATAATAAGACAGAATGGGGTGATCACAGAGTATGGTTGAACAGGAAACCACACGCATACTCCATGATGCACCGACGAGGCCAAGGCTAAGGTAAGGATGAATGAAAACGCTGAGTAAAGATAAGAAAATGCAATACACAGCGCGATACATAAGGTGAGTCACCAAGAGGAAAAAAAGGTGACAGGGTAACAGGATAACAATACGATAAAAATGCTGAGTATGGTTAAAAAAAAACAACACAGCACAAAAACATATATTCCCCTAATGGACAAAGAAACTACACCCGAGTGACCTCAATAATAATAAAAGAAGTAAAGGACACCCGAGGAGACGGCAGGCAGAGTCCAAAACGGCCGGAATTGTTCTGGTAATCTCCCCGCCCATTGTCCAGTTGGCAACCCGGGGAAGAGAAATGTTCGGACGGCGAACTCTGGGCCCAGATCCCAGGAATCCAGCCCAACGGCTGCCGAACCAGGCCGCCCAAAGGCAAACACAGACCAGTGGGGGGAAACCAGATCGCCGAACCGAAAGTTTTGCGGGTCGGGTCGTCGACCCGCATCACTCAACCACCAGGACCGTTGAGACGGACGAAGGGTCAGAGCGGATCCCGGTGGAAGAGGCTCAGGGGAGAGCCGATGACGAGGGCGGCGGGCCTCAGGGAAACGGCCACCTCCTCACCGGACCTGGACAACACTGGGGCAGCACCCACGTCGGACCCCGATCGGGTCTCGGGCGAACCCACGTTGGACACTGCACCAGAACCGACCTCCAACGTTGAACCCGGACCCTCCAGCACCACGAGGAACAGCAACTCCTCGCCGGTGACCCTGGAAGAAGGCTCAGAAGAGAAAACAGAACCGGGATCAGGATCACCGGCAGCGCCAGAACCCGGCGAGACGAGCTCAGACGCAGCGGGCGGCTGCACCCTGCTCGTCTCCCCTGGAGATAGGCTGAAGTGCTCAAAGATAAAAAGAAAGAAAAGAAAGGAGAGCACTCGCCTGATCTCGGGTTCTGACGCCGTCCAGGACTGCGAAGATCCAGGATCCGTCGTCAGGAGGTCGTTGTCAGGCTCCCATCTAGCCGTGTCGGGCCCCGCAGCCAGCACGATGGTCAGCGCAGCTTGAGATCCCTCCAGCTCAGGTAACCCCGCCGACGACCCACTCGGCGTGAAGCCAGAAGAATCTCGTCCCGCTGGACCGAACCGCTCCTCCGTGGAGACCCAGGGACGCTCAGTCGTCAGCGTAGACTCCACGCAGCAGTCAGTCCCCCTCCTCCGTCCGCAATGTAGCTGCGGAACCACAGGCCCTCTCCATATCCCACCACGTTGACCCGGAGCCGGGGACCGCTCGGCGGAGAGAGACACAGAGGATGCGGGATTAGGCATACAGGTTACAGCAGGTGGGGAGAGTTCAGGGAGCTGCGAACCCTGAACTTCTCCTCCAGGGATGTGACAGAGCAAATCATTAAGCAGGTGTGAAAAAAACAATGACTTGCCTGCCCCCTGGAGGTTGAGTATCGCCTGCTGTAGTGGAATCTGCTTCTTCCTCTCCCCGCCCGGCGATAACGGAGGGCCCCCCGGGAATTCGTCTGAGGGTCGCTCGCGTTGTCTCCAGCAGAGAGCTCACCAGGCCGGGATTCCAGGCACACACAGCGGTCAGGAAGCGCGTCGAGGAGGAGGGGGAAACAGCCGGGGTGAGCCAGCCCGAATGTCCAGGAATGACAGCGGGGAAACGAGGCTCAGGGGACGAGGCTGTAGAATCTCCACACTGACGAGGCGAAGGGATGACAGCTGCGTGGGAGGAACGGTCCTGACGATGACCTAGAACTGGATCCGGACGAGGTTCGTGCAGAGGTGACTCGGCGATGTGATGACGACTACTCCCAGGGGACGAAGCGAGGGGGAAACCCAGGATTCGCCGCTCCAGATCGGAGATCGAGACGAGGAAGGCGTCGAGCACGGGAAGGCTTCGTAGCCCTGAAGTCCTCACCATCAATCTCACTGCCGCCGCCACATGCCTGAAGGTGGTGACAGGAAACACAGTAGAGCTCGCGACAGCCACTCGACCCCGGACATAACTGCTGTCAGCTGCGGCTCCTCGAAGGGAATCCCGAGTGACGTGGCGCAGGTCGGGGGAAGTCCTCTGGTTGGCGCGAACTCCCGGACTGGAATGACGGCAGGAACGGGACTCCGAAGCGGGGAAAGACGTCGCCCACTTCGACTCCCTGCCGGGATTTCCATCCACCCCGTGGAGCTTCTCTCGCTGTGTACCTGCAGCGTCTATCCTGGCACTGTCCTCCAGATGGTACAGAGAGTGAGGGTGACAGTCCAGGAGTTCCTCAGCACGGCCCGGATGCCAGCGTCTCGCGTTGGAGGCGTCGTGCAGGGTGAAGAACGTCCCGTCGACTGCCTCCGAGATGGACCTCAGCCCGTCGCCCTGGCGCCGGAAGTGACTCCTGGGAAACGGCATGCTAGCAGCGCTGACACCCGGACAGAAAGGTACATTTCCACGGCGACTCACGGCCGCCGGCAACTCTTCTGGCTGCGACATACTGTCATATCCGGCTCTAGGGAGCCGGGCAATCAGAGCCAGGGACAAGCCAGTGAGTCGAGATGTTTTATTCTGGGTAAGGGATAAGGGATGAGGAGAGCACAGACACTCATACAGACGTACATTCTCAGGCTGCACAGCGCAGGGGTAGGTAGCTCGTACCGGACATGGGGGTAACAAGACGTGCATACTCACAGCGGGATACAAACACCGGAATGCTGCAAGGGGAGTTGAGGCTGACACCAGACGAAGGGGCTTCAGCCTAGCAGTGCTTATGTCGCAGCCCCGAATGATCGAAGCTGCTCCTCTTTATACTCATTAACAGCGCCCCAGCTGATGAGGATTAATTGGCCCCAGCCGTCCCGTGACACTGACAGCTGGGAACCAGCTGAGGCACTGCCCAATAAGAGGCAGGGATAAAAGGAGCATGGGCTGAGCGCCGAGCCGGCGTCTCACCCCATGGTGACACCAATCTTTTATTAATTATGTAAATGTTGCAAACTCTTAGGTATTAATCAATCAATTCAGTTTTCAGTTCACCAGACTGGGCAAAATAAGTGCGTATTGCCAGGTGAAGTTATAGTTTGTCTCACAAGATTTGCAGTTAGGTGTATTAGTATGTAAGTTAGGGAGCAGTTGAATGCACCGAAAGGTTAACTCAAATGTTGGGCCTTTTTGCAATTTATAACAAAAATGGAACGAAAAACCACGAAATGACACACGCAACCCGAAAGGACCGCCACACACACACAAAAAAAAAAAACATGCGGCCTGACACACTCCTCTCGGAACCATCCAGCAACAGCAGCTTTGGTTAGCAGGTGACCACTAAGCTAAAAACACTCCACGAGCAGCGCCGACCCCTGGTGACAGTAAAGCCAAAATAGCGCCCGGTAAATTGCATTCTTGTGACAGCTCTGTGTATGTCAAAAATGTAATGTTTGTAGGAGCTTTTATTGTATGTCCTCCTTTTCCATAGTCATTGTGATGTATTTAATGTGTGTGTATAACATATTTAGTCTTCTTAATCTGACATAAAATTTTAGTTAAAAGTCATGGTCAGAGGCTGCGCAGTACCGCTGCTCCAACGAGGGAAGGTTTTGGAGGCCAAACCTGGTTCTGACTCATTGTTATGACTTGTCCTAGTTTTCCCTCGGACAGCTCTGGCACGCTCTCTCCTCCTGTCAAGCTCCGTCAGCTGCACTGTCACCGGTGCTCACACACACACACACACACACACGCGCGCGCGCGCACACACACACACACACACACACACACTCTCCATTCACTCTCATTCACATGCACTCTCACACACCTGTTCCCAATCAGTTCTGCCCATGCATTCACACACCGGCAATCTCTTTCCTCATTAGCTTTTGGAGTATTTGTTTGCCACTGCTGAGGAAGGAGATTGTTGGGACATTCCCCTTCATACGTGGCAGCGTTTCCCTCTGTGTATGGTTATTCACTCCCTGCGTTCTACTCAGCCTGACATTTTAAGACGATCTATACCTCAGTGTTTCGGCTGGTCCGCGTCTCTGCCTCTGCCTCCAGACTGCACGGCTTTCCCCGGATTAGCTCCAGACCTGTAAGTGTGTCTTAGCCTTTTCTCCTATGCTAGCAGGCCTGCAGCATTAGGCTGCTCGCCTTTCCTGTTTCATGCGTAACGCAGCCCTGCAGCACCAAGCTTTATATTTACCAGGCTGTTGAGCATTTGGCAGACGCCCTGTATGTTTGGTGGCCAATTCTGCCATTACACCTTTCCATATATTGTGTGGTGAGCCGAACTACATTTGGTGGTTGTTGAACTTGTTATTTTGGTGAACTTCAATAAACATGGCACTCTTTACTCCTGCGATTGGGTTTTTCATTCTCTCTCTTGTGTGCCGTGTAATGGCACACAGGGGTTTGTGACAGAAGGCATGCTCAAGCACCGTAGGCACAGGAGTTTGTCCCGGTTTGTACTTCTTATTCTTCTTCTATGCTGAGGCTAAGTGCCAAATTAGCTAAAAATAAAATCAGAAAGTCAAGTGTACAGAGTACTCTGTTTGTGCTTCTATTTGTAGACGGTTATGCTGTTTCATTCCATCTAGCAACAATGCTCTGCACTGTGTGTGTTTATATATTTACATATTTATTCCATCTAGCTACAATGCTCAGCACTGGGTGTGTTTATATATTTATATATCTACATATTATTCCATCTAGCTACATTGCTCCGCACTGTGTGTGTTTATATACTTGCATATTTATTCCACCTAGCTGCAATGCTCCGTACTGTGGGTGTTTATATATTTACATATTTATTCCATCTAGCTACAATGTTCTGCACTGTGTGTTCATATATTCATATATTTATTCCATCCAGCTACAATGCTCTGCACTGTGTGTCTGTGTGTGTGTGTATATATATATATTTTATAGTAATACGTACATATGTATATTAGCTGCTCTTGCTTGCTTGTTTTTTTTTTTTTTTGTTTTGTTTTTTTTTCTTGCCTTCTGATTGTTGCTCTGAGTGTTGCTATCCCTGTGCTGTTGCAATCCTGGAATTTCCCCGTTGTGGGACTAATAAAGGCTTATCTTATCTTATCTTATCTTATTTTATACAGACTGAAAACAGAAGATAATACAGCTAAAAAAATTTTTACAAAATTGGACTTTCATTCAAAACCGGCAGTAATCTTGACTGAGACAGAGAGACTTTTAAAACTAAGAGAAGACAAGGAGGACTTTTACAACAAAGCCATAGAGATTTTTGTCCAGAGGGATAGGTGGATGGATTTCATTTACAAGTAAAGGTAAGACCATGCATACTTGTTTTATATACTTGAATTTCTATTGAATTGTGGAGTTACAGGGTGCACAGTAAATGCACTCTCTGTGCCACTATAATTTCAGTTCTTCCTTGGCCAGAAAGAAGTAGTCTATAATCAATTTTGAGCCCCCAAAATTTGTCTGTAAAATAACTTAATACATTTTATTTGTGTAGCCAAGGGTCTTTGCACTATTTTATATTCAGCAGAGTTGAATGAAATGAAAACATAGAAGCACAGAGTTAGTCAGCAGAACTTTAACTGCCTTTCTGCAAGACAAAAGCAAGTGGAGTGTACTACTATTTCTGCTTCTTCCCTTCGCAATCAAAGCTCGAGACATGCATTGCAGAACTGAACTTAAATTAATTGCGCATTCTATCAAGAGGCAATTCAGTAAAATGCCTTAGTTGCTTTGTTAATAAATTATTTATATAATCAGATTTTATAATGTACAATTAGCAGATCATAAAACATGCAAACTTTCAATTGAAATTAAATTCAAGCTTATGCTATTGGGTTCATATGTTTGTAAATCTGACTTTGAAAGAGTCAGTGCCTCACCACCCACAAACCTCACCGCACGTCACTACTCCCTGTGTACAGATACCCGTGTCACAGTAGAAAATGAAGCCTGCCCTAGAACATAAGACCAAGAAGCCCAAGTATGTGACCCCATCCGTCTGCCATGGTGGTTCCGAAACTGAACTGAGAAGCACAGCAGAAAGAACCGCACAGCAGTACAACAGCACATCATCTCATGGAGAACTGTGAACCTCCAGCCACAGAAACAAATGCAGCCACAGTGAGTTAAAAAGAGTGAAAACTCAAATGAAACAGATACTGAAAGTTGTACTTTGGGAGCACAGTTTGACACTGAATGTGGGGGATACATGGTATAGTGATGCTTAAGGAATTGTAGTATCGTGATACCATTGCCTCGTGAACCAAATATTGCAATAGGTACTGCATCGTGAGCTCCCTTACGATTCCCACCCCTAGCATTTACAGATATATGACAAGAAGAGGTCTATTTTGGGTGCAGAAATGTTCCTGAAATTCTGATAAAAATCATCATCAACTGTAATAAGCAACAACAGATTAGGACTTTTTTTTTGTCTTATTTAATTGGTTATTTTACACTGCCACACAAATTTGTCTGTGATGTCATGATTCTGAACATGGGTGGGAGCTATGCTCAGTTTCCAGCTTTGAGTTTAGTCTTTTCCTGTTTGTTTATTTCCTGGTTCATTTCTATCTATTGCATTTGGTCTATGTTTGTAGTTGCGCCTTTATTGTCCTGTTTATTTATTGTGTCATTTTGTATTTATAGTATTGTTTACTTTTTGGGGTTGTGTTATGTTGTTGTTGTATTATTTTGGTTTCTGGTTTATGTTTTGTTTTGACAGCGCTGTGCAGCTTCTGGCTGTCAAACTGGTTTGTGGGCTGCACAGCTGTCACTGATTCTGTTACTTTCTCCGCTCATGTATCCACACCTGTTAGGCATCAAGGAATAGTATTTAAGGGCACGACAACCTTCCCCCATTGTTGTGTCCTACTGATTCTGTCCTCAGAAGCTCAGTCCAGCTCTAAGTGCTATTGGTTTGCTGTTGGGGAGAACAGGAGAGCTCTGTCCAGGTTAGTTTTTTCCCTTTAAATTCCAGCCATGAGCCCTGTGTCCTTCCAGGTGTGCTCTGGCTGGCTCATTCCCTTTTGCCCGACGTTCCCTGGCTTCTGTCTACCTGTGGGCGTTGAGCCCCACTCTCCTCCACTGCCTTCAACAATCCCTTATTGGTATACATAGTGTGTGTTTGTGCATTCGTCTTGATGTTAATACATGTGCAGAAACCACAGTGAGCGCTTGGCGTCCTTCCGTAGCCCTTAAAAAGGGTAGCTTATGACAGAAGGATACGACCTGGGTGTGGACACCAGCCACTGTGGGTTTCTGCTGGTTTTTTTTGGCCCCTCTCTTCTCTGTCCTCCTGTTTTCTTTTCCCCTGGTCCGGTTGTTTCGGCATGTCTGACCGCACGGACTATGGAATGAATAAGGAGGAGAGCTGGGCGGCTGGACTTTTGGAGGACATAGTGTCGAACATTTGTCAAACCCACACTCCAGAGGAGGAGCTGCGGGTGTGGGAAAGCGCAGCGCAGGTGATTGAGGCATTCCCCAGCCTGTGGAACTATCCAGAACTGGCAGGTCTTCTCACCTCTGTCAACCACGCTTAACACCGGCTCCATGGGCTGGAGGAAGCTTCCTCGCCATCAGAACCTGTGCCGCAGAGGAGGTGATCCTGGGGCCGGAAGTCTCGTACCCAGAGCCATCATCCAGCTGCGGTTCCGCCTCTCCCCACCAAACAGTGTCCCACAGCCTGCCAGATTGGGCACGCTGCCTTTGTGCCTCCAGACAACCCCAGCACGGAGGGCCAGGAGGAGTGTCCTTCCAGGTGTGCTCTGGCTGGTTCATTCCCTTTTGCCCAGCATTCCCTGGCTTCTGTCTACCTGTGGGCGTTGAGCCCCGCTTTCCTCCAGCGCCTTCAACAATCCCTTATTGGTATATGTAGTGTGTGTTTGTGTGTTCGTCTTGATGTTAATAAATGTGCAGAAACCATATTGAGCATTTGGTACCCTTCCGTAGCACTTAAAAAGGGCAGCTTATGACATGTGCGCCGGCATTAATGACATCCGTCTCTGGCAGTCGGAAGTCACGAAACTTAATATAGAATCGGTGTGTGACTTTGCAAAAACGATGTCTGCCACTGTAGTATTCTCTGGACCCCTCCCCAATCTGACCAGTGATGACATGTTTAGCCGTTTGTCATCCTTGAACCGCTGACTGTCTGTGTGGTGTCCTAAAAATGATGTGGGCTACATTGACAATTGGAGCTCTTTTTGGGGAAAACCTGGTCTTATGAGACGAGACAGCATTCATCCCACTTTGGATGGTGCTTCTCATTTATCTAACAATCTGGCATCTTTTTTATCCAAATTTCCAAAACCCTGACTACTCAGAGTTGGGACCAGGAAGCAGAGTCACAGTCTTACACGCCTCTCTGCAGCTCCTCTTCATCCGCCACCCCTCAGCTTAGCCCCTGACTTCCCCATCAGAGAATCGTTGTCTGCTCCCTCCAAAGTAAATAAAAATATAATGCATAAGCGTCCCAGAGTGATAAAGCAAAATATTGGTAAAACTCAAATTAAACATAAAGCCTCTAAATTGAATGAATTGGCCTCTGTTCCTCCTCATAATTTAAAAATTAAATGTGGTTTATTAAATATTAGATCTCTAACTCCCAAGTCTCTGTTAGTCCATAATCTGTTAATTGATCATCAGATTGATTTAATTTCCCTTACAGAGACTTGGTTAGGGCAAGAGGATTATGTTGGTTTAAATGAATCAACTCCCTCTGGTTATTTAAACTGTCAAAATCCCAGAAGTTCTGGTCGTGGAGGAGGAGTAGCAACAGTTTACCATTCCAAATTACTAGTTAATGTAAAGCAAAAAACATGTTATAATTCCTTTGAGGGCCTGGTCCTCAGTATTGGGCACTTTAGCAATTTTAGGTTAAACCCAATTTTATTTGCCATAGTTTATCGTCCCCCATCAACCTACTCAGAATTTTTATCCAAATTTGCTGATTTCTTAGCTGATTTAGTGCTGAAATCTGAGAATAATTATAGTAGGGGACTTTAATATACATGTGGATGTAGATAGTGACTGCCTTAATGTGGCATTTAATTCAATATTAGACTCGATTGGGTTTTCTCAGAAAGTAGGAAATTCTACTCATTACCTCCACCATACATTGGACCTTGTTTTGACATATGGCATAGAAATAGAAAATCTTGTAGTGTCTCCTCATAACCCTGTACTGTCAGACCATTGTCTGTTAACCTTTGATTTTACTATTTCTGACTATTTGGCTCCTAAAGAAAAATATTTTTACAGTAGATGCCTCTCAGATGATGCTGTTACCAAATTTATGCAGATTGTTTCCTCTATGCCATGTGTCAACACAACGGAAATAAGCTATAGACAGCTTGCTCCTTCTGTAATTGATAACATGGTGGATAGTGTTTCAGCTTCTCTGCATCAGACTCTAGACTTGGTGGCCCCCTTAAAAAAGAAAAAGTCTAATCAGAGATTTCTAACTCCTTGGTTCAACACAGAAACTCGTAGCTTAAAACAGAAGACTCGTCAATTAGAAAGAAAATGGCGCTCCACTAATTTAGATGAAATCTATTTAGCTTGGAGAAATCATCTTTTAATTTATAAAAAATCTCTTAGAAAAGCTAGAACGAGTTATTACTCTGCATTAATAGAAGAGAACAAGAATAATCCCAGGTTTCTGTCCAGTACTGTAGCCAGGTTGACAAAGAGTCAGGACTCTGTCAATCCTAGCATTCCCTTAGAGCTTACTAGTCAGGACTTTATGAACTTTTTCAATAATAAAATTTCATCCATCAGAGATAAAATCAATCAGATTCTTCCCACAGTTAACTTAAATACTGTAACTACTACAACTCCTTCTATTGATGTCTGTCTTGATGAGTTTACTCCAGTCGACCTTTGTGAGTTAGACAAAATAGTTTCCTCATCCAAACCTTCAACTTGTCTTTTAGACCCTATTCCTACCAGGTTATTTAAAGAAGTCTTCCCACTTATTGGTAGCCTTATTCTTCATATAATCAATTCTTCATTAACTTTAGGCCATGTACCGCAGGCTTTTAAAACGGCTGTAATTAAACCCTTACTCAAAAAACCAACGCCAGATCCAGGAGCTTTAGCTAACTATAGACCAATCTCTAATCTCCCTTTCATTTCAAAAATCTTAGAAAGAGTTGTTGCTATGCAATTATTTGACCACCTACAGGGAAATGGTTTACTTGAAGAGTTTCAGTCTGGGTTTAGAATCCATCATAGTACTGAAACAGCCTTAGCGAAGGTCACTAATGACCTCCTCATTGCATCTGATAATGGACTAGTTTCTGTTCTTGTCCTTTTAGACCTTAGTGCAGCTTTTGATACTATCGATCATAATATTCTACTTGATAGATTAGAACAATATGTTGGACTTAATGGAACTTCGTTGCAGTGGTTTAGATCTTATTTATCTGATAGGTTCCAGTTTGTTCATGTAAATAATGAGTTTTCTTTCAACTCAAAGCTCAGTCATGGAGTTCCACAGGGATCTGTGCTAGGCCCTACTCTTTTTAGTTTATATATGCTTCCGTTAGGCAACATTATTAGAAAGCACTGTATACATTTTCATTGTTATGCTGATGACACACAATTATACCTGTCAATGAAGCCAGATGATAGTAATCAATTAGCCAAGTTAGATGCCTGTCTTAAGGAAATCAAAGCTTGGATGACTTGTAATTTCCTGCTATTAAATTCAGATAAGACTGTAGTCATTCTTGTTGGTCCAAAAAACCTTAGAAATTCCTTTCCAAATCAAACTCTTAATTTGGATGCGGTTACTCTTTCTCTTAATAGCTCTGTGAGGAACCTTGGAGTTATTTTTGATCAGGATTTGTCCTTCAATTCACATATTAAATTTGTTTCTAAGACTGCCTTCTATCATTTGCGTAATATTGCCAAGATTAGGAGCAACTTGTCTCAGAATGATGCTGAGAAACTGATCCACGCTTTTGTTAGCTCGAGATTAGATTATTGTAATTCTTTATTATCAGGCTGTCCTAAAACATCTTTAAAAAGTCTTCAGCTGATCCAAAATGCTGCAGCAAGAGTTTTAACAGGTACTAGAAAGAGAGATCATATCTCTCCAGTTCTGGCCTCCCTTCATTGGCTTCCCATAGAGTTTAGAATTAAGTTTAAAATCCTTCTTCTTACTTACAAAGCTCTAAACAATCAGGCTCCTTTTTATTTAAAAGATCTGATACTACCGTATTATCCTAACAGAGCACTACGCTCCCAAAATGCAGGATTACTTGTAATACCTAGAATCTCCAAAAGTACAATGGGAGGCAGAGCCTTCAGTTATCAAGCTCCTCTCCTGTGGAATCAGCTGCCAATCTGGATTCGGGAGTCAGACTCGATCTCTGTTTTTAAGAATAGGGCTAAAACCTACCTTTTTGATGTAGCCTACAATTAGGGAGGGATCATGTGTTTCTGAACCCTCCCATAGTTATGCTGCTAATAGGTTTAGTCAGCCGGGGGACCTCCAGTAATGCACTGGGCCTCACTCCTTTTCTCACTCTCAATGAAATATTTTTTTTGCTGGTCATTATCATTTGTTTGTTCTCTCCCATAGATTGAGTCCCCATCGTGCTGTTTGCTCTCTACATGTCTGTTTTTTTCATCTTCTCTATCCCCTCACCCCCCAGCCAGTCGCAGCAGATGACTGCCCCTCCCTGAGCCTGGTTCTGCTGGAGGTTTCTTCCTGTTAAAAGGGGGTTTTTCCTCTCCACCGTCGCCAAGTGCTTGCTCACAGGGGATTGCCTGATTGCTGGGGTCTTTCTGCAACTGTGGGGGTTCCCCCTACAGTTGATAGTGCTATGAGATGACTGTTGTTGTGAAATGGCGCTATATAAATAAAGTTGAATTGAATTGAATTGAATGTGACTGCTGCACTTGCATGCTGCCGACTAACATGAAACATATTATAGAATAGCTTTATTGCCATTTTACACACATGCAATGAATTTTTTTATTGCATGTGTGCAGTCGTGGTCAGTCTGGCGACGCTCCAGATGGGGCTGCGTCACGCTGCACCCAGCGCTGCTGCACCCAGCACTGCACCCAGCGCTGCTTGCTTTACATGTGACTTCTAAATAAATGTTACAACTTTGAACTGAAGAATTCTCCGGCTTGTTCTTGGATCTTTCAATCAAAGAATCGGGTATTTTCTAACAAAGAATTTGGTTTTTATCTAACACCACAGTCATATCATTATACATGCATATTTACAAAGAAAATCCTCTTCCTTTTGAGAGGTGTGCTTAGTAGTTAGCTAGCTAGCTGTTTTAGAGATTCCTGAATGAAACTAGAATTCTGTTTTAATCATGCAGCTATTCTGAGTTCTGGCTCATCTATCTTGTTTGTGAGGAACATAACTTTTGTAACAGAGACTGAAGAGCAATGGTCTGTTTGTGTAGGCCCTATTTAGCGTAGCAAGCCAATCCAGCCATTCAGGCTAACTCCTGCTTTTATTTATGTTCTATTCATGGCTACACTTTTTCAGATGAAATAAAGAGTCTGAAGCACACAAAAAGATGTGAGGCTTTAACAGAAGCTGTAGACCAACTAAGTTATAAGTACCAAAATGCAGCTAACCAGGCTAACTCTTAGCTTGAACCAGGAAGATTACAAGCAGACACTATTCGTTTTTTGAAAACTGTGTCTTGTCGAACAGCTTCCCATTGTGTACAAGAAGGCACAATATACAGCATTATGTAAAGGTGCGTTCAGACATAAACGCAAAAGTGTAATTTTTTGCATAGCGCAATTACATGTTAACTCAATGTAATCATGCGACTAGATATGAATTCACCATCTGAGTAAGTTGCAGATGGGCGGAGTTGCCTTTATAACTTCTGCCAGGGGCTTAGCACCAAATTTTGGGCCCTGGGTACAGCACTGTGTGTGGGGCCCCTCAAACACAAACCGAATTGTGAATTTTACATTCCAAGGTTTAAGATGGGGCCATTTCCATTAAAAGTGTTGGTTAGTAAGCTCCACTGTTATGAACAGTTTAATGCTAGTATATGATTTGTTTATCTGTCTTTGAGAATATATAAGATAAGATAAGATAAGATAAGCCTTTATTAGTCCCACAATGGGGAAATTCCAGGATTGCAACAGCACAGGGATAGCAACACTCAGAGCAATAATTTAGATCAGAAAGATTAGCAAGAGAAGCCAGATAGTAAATAGAAATAGGAAGAAATTGATCCGCTGTTGCACAAAGGCAGCCTACTTGTGTGGCGCCAAAAGTATAAAGATAGATAGATAGATAGATAGATAGATAACAGAACATAACAAAAATAACTTTTTTGTAAGTTGTCTGTGTTTTTTTCAACTGATGTAAGATAATTTTGCACCACTGAATCTGAAAATGACATCTGTTTCTTTCCATCAGGTCAGGTTTTTATGCTAAGTTGTAAGCAGTTGTAAAGCAGTTGTCCAGTTGTACTGTAAATTGAATAGTAGACAGTGATAAAGGTAAGTACATGTAAATTGAATGTTATGTCATCATTGTTCAAAATGCAGAGAATTTCAAGAAAGAATTTTGCATCATATAAAGTGAAAATACACATACATGTAAACAAAAACATAAAAAAAAACATGTGGCCATAGTTCAAAAAGTTGACCTGATTGAGCAAAACCAATGTGATTTTTGGATTCAGCACATCAAAATTGTCCTAAATCAGCTAAAAAAAAAAAACTTAGACAATAAATGTGGTGCTGACCAGTGTAATCTCCCACAAATGTGACAGCCACAAGAAAAAAAATCTCCTCATTGAAAAGTTTACTGTTCTTAATTTTCTGCTCTATGCGTATTCAGTCTCCAGGATTTATTGGTTCACTTCCATTGTGGGGAATCAATCAGCGCTGATGTGGTGTCAAAACGTAAATAACATTCAACAGGATTTGATGTTATTTTAATGGAGAGAGGTGCAACAGTCAAAACATAATCACCCATCATTTTATTTATATGATGATTCATTCATATTTTTTTTATTCCATCCACATTTACATTTTAATTGCGGACTTAGTGTTGGAGTCTATAGTATTATTTTCTTAGATGAATGAATGAATGAACAAGAGAAAAGGGTATGCAGAAGTAACTACATAGGAATACCAAATGAAAATAAATACTGAAACCTCTGCCCAAGGGAGATGTGTTCACTCCAGCAGCAGAAGTGCAGGAAGCCTCCACAGACACTGATCTTTATATGAGCCTCACGTGACGCTGATTTTGATTTTGGTTTTGGGGACTTTATTGATCTCCAGAGAGGAAATTGAGAGCATCCACCTAGATGGACGAAGCAGCCACGACACGGCGCCACCCCTCCACCATTCACACACACATTGACACCCAGGGACACTCTTTAGAGTCTCCAATTAACCTAACCTGATGTCAGCTGAACTGCGCTGAGTATTTCTCTGATTTTTGAAAACGTCGTTAAAAGTCGGTCCAAATGCTCGAGTGAACCCAGCTTTAACTGAGGCTGACTTAGGTAAACTCTGCATAACTTAGCTCAGCACTCAGGAACCTCTACAAATCGAGCACAACTTTCACCAGCGTGCACCTCCAAACGTCGGCAAATTTTCATCGGGCTGAAAACTCTCAAAGAACACAACTTTTGCCAGAATTTGCCAACAAACACCAGCAATCATTAGCTTTTGCCAGCATAGCCAGACGTTTGGCAAAATGTCAGTAAAAGTCAGTCCAAACGTTGTAGTGTGAATCCACTTTAGTTTTATCACATTTAAATGTTTCAGATCATCAAAAAAATTAAATATTACACAAAAATAACACAAGTAAACACTAAATGCATTTTTTAAAGGAAGGTGTTTACTATTAAGGGTAAAAAAAAATCCAAACCTACATGGCCCTGTGTGAAAAAGTGACCCCCCCCCCAAAAAAAAAAACAAAAAACAAAAAACATAAATTAACTGTGGTTAATGACCAGAAAAAAAAAATTAAAAAAAAAAAAAAAAAAAATATATATATATATATATATACACTACCGTTCAAAAGTTTGGGGTCACCCACACAATTATTTTGTGTTTTTCATGAAAAGTCACACTTATTTACCACCATGAGTTGTAAAATGAATAGAAAATATAGTCAAGACATTGACAAGGTTAGAAATAATGATTTGTATTTGAAATAATAATTTTTTCCAGATACTCAACCTGCTCAAAGGAAGGTCAGTTTTATAGCTTCTCTAACCAGCTAAACTGTTTTCAGCTGTGCTAACATGATTGCACAAGGGTTTTCTAATCATCCATTAGCCTTCTGAAGCAATGAGCAAACACATTGTACCATTAGAACACTGGAGTGATAGTTGCTGGAAATGGGCCTCTATACACCTATGTAGATATTGCACCAAAAACCAGACATTTGCAGCTAGAATAGTCCTTTACCACATTAGCAATGTATATTAGATATTAGAGTGTATTTCTGATTAGTTTAAAGTTATCTTCATTGAAAAAAACAGTGCTTTTCTTTCAAAAATAAGGAAATTTCTAAGTGACCCCAAACTTTTGAACGGTAGTGTATATATATTTCATTGAGAGTGAAGAAAGGAGTAAAGCCCAGTGCATTATTGGAGGTCCCCCGGCTGTCTAAACCTGATAGCAGCATAACTAAGGGAGGGTTCAGAAACATATGATCCCTCCCTAATTGTAGGCTATATCAAAAAGGTAGGTTTTAACCCTATTCTTAAAAACAGAGATCGAGTCTGCTCCCAAATCCAGATTGGCAGCTGATTCCACAAGAGAGGAGCTTGATAACTGAAGGCTCTGCCTCCCATTGTACTTTTGGAGATTCTAGGTATTGCAAGTAATCCAGCATTTTGGGAGCATAGTGCTCTGTTAGGATAATAGGGTAGTATCAGATCTTTTAAATAAAAAGGGGCCTGATTGTTTAGAGCTTTGTAAGTGAGGAGAAGGATTTTAAACTTAATTCTAAACTCTATGGGAAGCCAATGAAGGGAGGCAAGAACCGGAGAGATATGATCTCTATTTCTAGTACTTGTTAAAACTCTTGCTGCTGCATTAAGGGATAGCGCCGTATCGTGGCTGCTTCATCCATCCAGGTGGATGCCCTCAATTTCCCCTCTGGGGATCAATAAAGTATACAGTATTTCCAAACCTCTTTGTCTATAATGCATTTTTGAAAATGGACCTGTAGTGTTTTTCATTTACACACTTATTTATTGTATTTGTATCTACTTATGGGCAGCACGGTGGTGCAGTGGTTAGCACTGTTGCCTTACAGCTAGAAGGTTCCTGGTTCAAATCCCCAGGCTGGCAGGGGTAGGAACCTTTCTGTGTGGAGTTTGCATGTTCTCCCTGTGCTGCGTGGGTTTACTCCGTGGGCTCCGGTTTCCTCCCACAATCCAAAGACATGCATGTTAGGTTAATTGGCTGTTCTAAATTGTCCCTAGATATCTGTTTCCTATAGGCCCTTAGAATAGAGGGTTAGTACTAGTGAAAGCGCTTTGAGTGGTCTTTGTGACTAGAAAAGCGCTATATAAGTGCAGGTTAGTTAGTTAGTATTTATTTATTTCTATTCTATTTTCTATTTCATTGGTCTTATTCTTTTGTATTCTTCCAATTTTTGGCTAGTAGAGCATCTTTAACAAATCCAGTTTCCAACTGAGATCAATATACAGTAATGTGCACAGACATTTTGGGGGGCAGGTGGTCCCCCCCCACACGCACACACACACACAAACAGAAAAAGTACTCCTAAATATTGAAAGGAAATTTACATACAGTAGTGCAAATTTTACTTTACTTATTTGGTATATCTATTTTAATACCTATACACTCATGGACATACTACTTACAAAAAGTTAGGGATATTTGGCTTTCGGGTGACATTTTTGGAAAATGTAAAAAGTTCGTGCTACAGTGATATTACATCATGAAAGTAAAGCATTTAAGTAGAAGCACGCAGTGGTGATTTCCTCATCTCAAACAATTTATTGAAACAAAAGCCAACAACAGTGGTGGGTATACCACAACAAAAAATGTTGATGCCTCAATAACTTGTCATGTGTCCCTGAGCATCAGTTACAGCTTGACAATGACATTTCATGCTGCTTACAAGTCAGCTTATTGTATGCTGAGGCATGGCATTCCACTCTTCTTGAAGGGTGGCTCTCAGGTCATTGAGGTTGTGGGGTGCAGGGTTACGAGCCTCTACACAGTGACTCAGCTGATCCCATAGGTTTTCTATGGGATTCGGGTCTGGAGAAAGTGCAGGCCACTCCATTTGAGGTACCCCAGCCACCAGCAGCCATTCCCAAATGGTGCAACCTCGATGAGCTGGAGCACTGTCGGACATGAAGATGAAATCAGGCCTGTGTTGTTCATGCAGGGGCACAGTGACTGGATTAATGATGTTATTCAGGTAGTACTGGCTTGTCACTGTACCATTCACAAGGTGTAGGGCAGTTCTGTATTGACTAGACACAACTGCCCAGACTGTAACATGGTGACAACAGTGGCTGATGCATAGTGCTCTCCTTGACATCTCCAACATCATTGGTGGCTATCATTTCTGCTCAACGTGAATCAACTTTCATCAGAGAACAGCACTGAAGCCCACTGGTCCCTTGTCCAGCATAAATGCTCCCTGGCCCATGCAAACGATGATGCCTGTTCCTGGTGGTGAGGTCAGGTACCCTAGCAGGTCGTCTAGCACACAGAATCAGAATCAGAATCAGAATCAGATTTATTGCCATTATTCATGTAGTACACAAACTAGGAATTTGTCTCGGTGCAATGCTGCAACATTAAACATGATAAAATAAAAGAAATAAACTATACATGCAATAAAGTGTAGAATAAGAATGAGTAATTCTAGTCAGCAGTTTAAATATATTAGCGAGCAGCAGATAATGTGGAGAACCATATAGTGCAGTCGGTAATGCAAGAAGAAAACAGTGATGATTGACATGAGTCTGGTTGAGCTGCTGTACATAGTGCACGAGAGTCAATAAATCACTTAGTGTTCAGCAGTCTGATGGCAGAGGGGAAGAAGCTGTTCATGTGATGGGAGGTTTTAGTCTGAATGGACCGAAGTCTTCTACCTGAGGGGAGAGGGGCGAACAGTACGTGACCAGGGTGTGAAGGATCGGCTAGGATCCGGCCAGCACGCCTCCGGGTCCTGGAGATGTACAGATCCTGGAGAGATGGGAGCTTGCAGCCGATCACCTTCTCAGCAGTGCGCACGACGTGCTGCAGCCTTAGTCTGTCCCTGGCAGTGGCTCCTGCGTACCACACGGTTATGGAGGTGGTGAGGATGGACTCGATGATGGCCGTGTAGAACTGCACTAACATCTTGGTGGGTAGCTTGAGCTTCCTCAGCTGCCACAGGAAGAACATCCTCTGCTGGGCCTTTTTGATGAGGGAGCTGATGGTTGGCTCCCACTTGAGGTCCCTGGTGATGGTGGTGCCTAGGAAGCGGAAGGAATCAGCAGTGGTGATGGGAGAGCCTGTGAGGGTGAGGGGGGGCAGAGGGGTTGTGACTTTCCTGAAGTCCACAATCATCTCCACTGTCTTCAGAGCGTTCAGCTGCAGGTTGTTGTTGTTGCACCAGGACGCCAGCTGGGCCACCTCTCTCCTGTAGGCGGACTCGTCGCCGTTGGAGATGAGCCCGATGAGGGTGGTGTCGTCCGAAAACTTGATCAGCTTGACAGACTGGTGGCTGGAGGTGCAGGAGTTGGTATAAAGGGAGAAGAGTAGGGGGGAAAGTACACAGCCCTGGGGTGATCCGGTGCTGATGCTAACAGAGTCTGAGACAGTCTTTCCCAGCCGCACATGCTGCCTCCGGTCCGTCAGGAAGTCGGTGATCCACCTGCAGAGGGAGTCAGGCACATTGAGCAGGGACAGCTTGTCCCGGAGCAGAGCGGGGCGGATGGTGTTGAATGCGGAGCTGAAGTCCACAAACAGGATCCTGGCGTAGGTTCCCGGGGAGTCCAGGTGCTGCAGGATGGAGTGGAGGGCCAGGTTGACTGCGTCGTCTACAGACCTGTTGGCTCGGTAGGCAAACTGCAGCGGGTCCAGGAGGGGAGTGGTGATGGACTTGAGGTGGAACAGGACCAGGCGCTCAAAGGACTTCATGACTACAGAGGTGAGCGCTACAGGTCTGTAGTCGTTAAGTCCAGTGATCCGTGGCTTCTTGGGGACAGGGATGATGGTGGAGGATTTGAGGCAGGTCGGCACGTGGCATAGCTTAAGGGAGGTGTTAAAAATGTCTGTGAAGACAGGAGCCAGCTCTTTCGCACAGTGTCTCAAGGTGGAGGGAGACACGTCGTCTGGACCGGGGGCCTTGCGTGGGTTCAGTCTGGAGAACTGTTTGAGCACGCAGACCATGTTGATGTAAACATTAGCCCTTTTTCCACTAGTACCCACTCATCCCTACTCACTTCGACTCGGCGCACTTTGTAGGCTTTTACGTTAGTACCTGGTACCTGGTAACAGGAACTTTTTCATACCTACTCCACTGGGGTTCAATCCGTGCTGAATCGGGCTGAAAATGTGACGTCAACAGACTGTAGGCCACTGGTCAGGGTGTAATGTCATGAGAGCGCTGTCTTCGGCAGAATCTAGAACTGCCATTTGCAAAAAAATTGTTCAGCGAGCAAACATGGTCAGCAAGTAAACACGATATTAATAGAGATGGCTTCACAGGTTTTGCGGAAATCTACACTGTGGTTCAACGAAGAGGTGTGGACTTTTCTGTGCTTGGTGGCTGACGATAGAATCTAGAGAGAGTTAGATGGAGCGACCCGCAACGAAAAAGTTTACCAGGAAGTCTCCAAACAGATGACAGCTCATGGATACAACTGGACATTAAAACAATGTAGGGAGAAGCTGAAGAAAATGAAAAGGGCCATCAAGGATCATGATGGTCGAAGTGGGGTGAACAGAAAGGACTGGAAGTGGTTCAATAGACACCATTTACAGCCATCGGCTGGGAAACAATGGAAGGGAGATTGGGGTCGACACGTCATTGTTGCAAACCATGGATGGTGGTGTTTTGTGATATTGTGCATCTTTTCGCTTATTTATCCAATTGGTGGCAAGCTCACTTTTTTGAGCAATAACAATGCCGTTCTCTCCTGGGAAACGAGTGTTAGTGAGGAAAACTAACTAGCTAGTAGCCAACTCTGCTGATTCACACTTGCTTTGTCTGAAGTATTCGCTTGTGAGAGCAAAACGATGAAATATGCTAATCCTGGTTAAAAAGTTTTGTGTATGTGTTGCACTTTGGCGCTGTGCATTAAGTTGTGTGTATTTTCTTTCTAGAATCTGTTTCCACATGCCAGGGGTCCCGCTCCATCAGCGTCTGGCACAACACGTTCAAGTGCTGGTAAGGCACAATAAACAAAATATTAACACCCTGTTGTGTTTATGGATACAGGTCAAGTGGATCCCAGGATCCAAAATCTCAATATATACAAGTGCATTTTCAAACCAGTGATTTATAAAGTGATTCATATAATTTCCTAAAGCCTCATAATAGACCCATATACCTATTCTGTGGATTTTCCAAAAACTGTTGGAACAGTGTTGTCATGCTGTTTCTTTTCCACCCTAAGTCCCTGGATTGAAAATGTACTTGTACATGTATAGAGTGGATCCTGGGGTGCTCACTTGTCAGGGGTCCACAACCTGGTCCCATTTTTAGCTGTGGTGGAGGAAGTACTGATATAATTCTTGTTTTTGAAAAACTGATGTAGCACATGAACTCACTTTCAAATGTACTTGCAGTCAACCTGCTTCACTGAAATGATTCAAGTCAGCTGACTGTATTAACTCATTCAGATTTCTGAGGCCACAATAGCAACAAATTATTTTAAACATAACCTGGTGCCTGCAAAATCTGCTCTACTGAGGCACAGCAACATGACAATTGTGCTTAAAGGCCAAATGTCACGTAACAGGGTACTTTAAATATCTTGAAACTAGATATAAAAGGGAACCGATCCGTTCGGGTCTTGGTGCATATGCTTCAGTAACAACGGAATATTCGTTAATTTAAAACTGCCGCGCTTGGCCTGACACGGCCCCTGGAATCGCCTGGGGAAGAAGGCGGAAGTGACGAAATCGATTGTACCCTAGTTTGATGCTTGGGGTATTTCAATTGATTGTTTATATGGAGACTGGAAGGTTGAAGTAAGCAACAAGAAAGAAAAAATTGGATATTTCACCCATACCTTAAAACAGGACTATCAGGGACAGCTGGGTAATAAGGGACACTTCTCTGGGAAATGTTTTCATACCTGTCAAGTGAGACGTTTTCGCCGTACTTCAACACCGTAAAAAGCGGCTATAAGGAACGGCGGAGCAACAAGGGACACCTCTCTGGGAAATGCCCCAAATGCAACTCGTGTTGTTATTGTCAAATATTTTAAGGATTCATGGATATTTGACAATAACAACACAACTCAGCGTCCGGCGCTAAATAAAAAAAAAAGCAGAATTCTGTATTTGTCAGGTGATCTCTGTCTGTTCTGCAACCGCTGCACAGCTCAACGTGTTAAACCATTGTCCTAATGACTTCTCATTGTAGTGAGAATAGCTCAAGCTGAGCGATCAGCCCGCCCGACAATTAGACTAATGAGTGACTCCACACTTCTCATGGTAGTGCGAATAGCTCACGCTGAGCGATCAGCCCGCCCAGACAATCAAACTGATTTACTCCACACTTCTCATTGAAGTGATAATAGCTCAGGCTGAGCGATCTGACAGCACCAGCTGTGGGTGATCACACACAGGACGGGCTCCTCAACACACTCAGTTTTTTTTTCCAGTATATTTTTTCTTTTGGGCGTACAGAAATGGCAATACGCCCGTTTTTGCTAAAATTGCATTTTCCCCGTATTTTCCTTAAAATATTTGACAATAACAACACGAACTACATTTAAAACATTTCCCAGAAAAGTGTTCCAAACCACTCCGCCGTCTCCCACAGTCGCGCTTGGCACCAAAATACGGCGAAAACGTCTCACTTGACAGGTATGCGCCTCCATTTTCATATTGATCTGGTCAATTTCTTGACAGCAGCGGCTCTCCTCCACTGTAATAATAATGGCTTCCGAAAAATCAATATTTATGGGGCGCCCTCGACAGACCCCCTTCGGCTTCGCAATTCTGGAGGCGATTAATGTCCAGTTCAATGACATTTTCCACTGGTTCTGCTCTCTGGTCATCGTTGGAACTGTTGTCATCAGACAAAGCATCTGATTCCGTCTCGGACGGCTCGAACCTGTAAGGTTCTATGCCTCTGTCACTGTCTGAACGGGGGCAATGGATCAGCGTTCTCGTCGCGCCCTCCGCCAGTACCCGGGCTTGCCTGGGGAAGCTAATGATCCTACCAGCAGACTAAATTCGAAGAGACGACGCCTCTGTGCCAAGTCAAAGAAAAATCCTAGTCACAGTCCTAAAGCCGAAAGCAAACAGCCCCAAGAGCACTTTGTGGTAGGATCTGCCCTTCGCATATTACAACTAAACGTTGAAGGCCTATCTACAGCCAAGCGAAGCCTTATCGAAGTCCTCGCCTTCCAACATTCGATTGATGTAATCTGCCTCCAAGAGACTCATATTGGCACAGAGGAAGCTGGCCGCTTCACCATCAAAGGTTTTGACCTCCTGTGCTATGTTCTACATGCTAAACATGGACGTGCCACCTATGTGCGTTCTGACATAGTTGAAGCAAATCACCTGATAACAACACATTTCTCAGACACCATAATCATTGGTGGCTTCCATATTGTCAATGTGTACAAGCCCCCTAATGCCAACTGGGATCTGCAGGTCTTACCCACCCTACCCCACCCTGCCATCTATGTGGGGGACTTTAACAGCCATCACCCTGACTGGGGGTACCCAGCAGTGGACAGTGATGGGGAGGCACTTTCAGACTGGGCATCCAGAAATGACCTCGCTTTGATATACGACCCCAAACAAAGAGGAACCTTCCACTCTGCTAGGTGGAAGAAGGACTATTCTCCTGACCTGTGTTGGGTCAGCTCTTTGAATGGGGAGCCATATCCTACACAGATCCTCATTCTTGATGATTTTCCACACAGCCAACACCGGCCCCTGCTTGTACACATTGGCCTACAACTTCCAGTCATATACAGCCCAAGGAAGATGCGCTGGAACTTCCGCAAAGCCAACTGGAAGAAATTCAGTGAAACTCTGGACCGGAGCATTGTTACCATCCCACTCCACACCATCACTGTAGATGAAGCATACAACCGCTTCTGCAGCGCAATCTTCAAGGCTGCCCATACTGCAATCCCACGAGGCTACCGACCCCTCTATGTCCCATGTTTGGACGGAGAAAGTGCTGCCCTCCTACAATCCTATCAAACATCAGGGGACCCAGAGATAGCAGACCATCTCATTGAATCGCTAAATACAGCCCGGCGAAAGAAATGGGAGGAGACAGTTGCTGACCGGAGCTTTACCCACTCTAGCAGGAAATGTTGGAGCCTCATCCGTCGCCTAGGAGCTGCACAGAAGCCCCCTAGCCAAAGCCGAGCATCCGTCACACCCAACCAAGTTGCATCCCACCTACTGACTATCGCCAAAGCACCCCAAGACAAAGACACCAGAAGAGCAGTTACAACTGAGCTAAAAAAACACCAAAAAATGCCTGTAGAGGAAACGAACCCTGAACCCTTCGAGGCTGCTGAACTGGAGAAAGTCCTACAGGGCCTGAAATGTGGAAAGGCAGCAGGATACGATAACATCTTCCCAGAATTCATGAAGAATCTTGGCCCCCGAGCCCTAACCTGGTTGACACAATTCAACACAAGGATCACACAAACGAACTCGATCCCAAAGAAACGGCGGACAGCAAAGGTCATTGCCATCCCAAAACCTGGCAAAGACCACAAACTACCAGCAAGCTACCGCCCAATCTCCCTACTCAGCGTTCCTTACAAAATCATGGAGCGCCTAATACTGCAGCGCATTTCCCCAGAAATAGAGGGTATTCTAAGTGTGGATCAAGCAGGTTTCCGCAAGGACCGCAGTACAGGAGAACAAGTACTGGCCCTAACCACCTTCATTGAAAATGGCTTCGAGAGCAGACTGAAGACAGGGGCTGTGTTTCTCGATCTTACAGCCGCCTATGATACGATCTGGCACAAAGGCCTCCTCCTGAAACTTATAAAGGCGATCCCTGCTTGGGCAACAGCAATTATAAAAACCCTGCTGACCAACCGAAGGTTCAGAGTCCACCTCAGTCAGAACACAAGTGCATGGAGAATGCAGAAAAACGGACTCCCACAAGGCTCAGTTCTAGCTCCAACTCTGTTCAACCTCTACATAAACGACCTGCCTACTACAAAATCCCGCAAATTCATCTATGCAGACGACATCTGTTTGGCATTCCAAGCACCAGACTTTGAACCACTGGAACGGGTGCTCACGGAAGATCTTGCTAAACTGGACCAGTTCTGCAAAATCTGGCGCCTAAAACCAAGCCCAGCAAAAACCGTCTCCAGTGTATTTCATCTCCACAATGCAAAAGCTGCCAGAGAACTAAACATCCACCTGAGCGGACTCAAGCTTAAGCATGCCCCAAATCCAACTTATCTTGGAGTGACCCTTGATAGGACCTTATCCTTCAAGGAACATCTAAAGGGGACGGCTGCTAAGGTGAAAGTACGAAACAACCTGCTCTGCAAGCTCGCTGGTGCAAAATGGGGGGCGGCAGTCTCCACCCTGCGCACCTCAGCACTGGCCCTTTCATACTCTGTAGCAGAATATTGTGCCCCTGTCTGGTCCAGGTCATCTTACACACACCATGTAGACACCCAGCTCAACTCAACCATGAGAACTATAACTGGAACAATCCGCTCAACACCACTCCCCTGGCTCTCTGTACTGTCAAACATAGCCCCTCCACACATCCGGCGAGCAGCATTAACTCAAAGGATGCTCCAAAAAGTTAAAGATTTTCCTCACTTACCAATCCATGCAGATATCTACACCCCACCCACTGCCCGACTTTCATCCAGACGGCCGATTTGGAAAAACCCTCCCCCAGCTGACTTTACCATCCAGACAGCTTGGCAAGAGGAATGGGAAACCAAGGAGGTCCCAAACAAACAGCTGGTGATAAACCCCAACCAACAGGTCCCGGGCACCAACCTCCCAAGGAGACAGTGGTCTACACTCAATCGCTTCAGGACTGGACATGGCCCCTGCTTGGCCAGCCTTCACAGATGGGGCAGTAGCCCTAGCCCACTGTGCGCATGTGGAGAGGAGCAAACTATGGAACACATCATAGAGGCTTGCCCGCTCCAAAGACTGGAAGGAGGATTACACACCCTCCATACAGCAAACCAGGAGGCAACTGCTTGGCTTAAGGACTTTGCATTCGCTAAATAACTGTCTGAACCACTGACAAAAAAAAAAGACAAAACTAAACTAATTTGTTCACAATCGCTGTCACTTTCCGTCATGATTGTCCAATGTTGATAAGTGTGAATGTGGATAGGCAGGGCAGCCAGGGTACAACTGGTGATGTCAAAAACATGGGCGTGGTCTGGACTGGCTGTCACAAGCCAGCAAGCAAGGTGGGGCCTTCACCTGGTGTATTTTGTGCAATTATGTAAATACAGGTGGGTGATATGGTCTCCGGTATGAATATTTGGTTTAAGCTATGTGTATTTTATCTAAATTCGTTGTCATTAAGAAAAAAAAATTACGTGACATTTGGCCTTTAAATACAACAACAAAGCATTTTTGTCACATCCCACCACTGGCTTTTACAAGTGTATTTCCCTAATATGTGTTTTGAACTTTCTTTAACTAACCACCATCCATTTCTGTCTTTCGCCTAGGCAAGAGGAAAAGGAGCCACCCCATAATGGACCTTGCCACTGTGTTTGCCCAGATGCATGGTGACGAGGTGCGGCTTCATGAACGGCAGCTTGAACAGCACTGTGAAGCACTTGCCCAGTATATGCAAGCCATCAACCGGCTTGCCGATGACGCACGTGAAGCAAGGGAGCAAGAAGTTGCCTTCTGAAGGGAGGAGATGACACAAACTGCTGCCTTCAATCAAGCTTTCCTGGCTGAACTGGGCAAGCTTGTGAACGCGATGAGTGTCCGGCATGTATGACCCTGTCTCCCCACACCCAGTGTTTTTTTTAAACTTGTGTACATATGAAACAAAACAGTCTGTAATTGTGCTGCTCTTGTAATAAACCAGTGACTGTGTTTGCATCATGATTGTGTTTTGTCTGTTATGACACTGGTGGGAAAAGAGTTAATAATTACATACACATCCTTTCTTCTGAACAAATTCAGCTGTAAATCAGGTAATGTGTCTGTAGGATATTACCAACTTTCTCCAAAGTTTTAGAAAAAAAGTGTTGTTAGACAATTTTATTGGAGTATATTATGGAGTCTAATTACTTAAACATCCTATAACAGTCAATAGATCAAGCTCAGGTTGTAGGTTGTGGGAACAGTTTTGGACCAACAAAATCTTGTGATGCAGCAAATCATGACATTGTAGTTAAAAAAATATTTAGACACATTTTGATAATCCAGCCGTGCTATGTTTCCATGTTACAGTATCTGTGTGTAATGGTAAATAATGAAAGATTTTTCTGAGCCAAAATTTTACTTTTCAACCATGGGAAATTGGCAGTAATGCTAAGGGGTTAAGAAAAAGTTAAAAAAAAAAAAAAGTTTGTGTTTGCATCATGATTTTCTATTTTGTCTGTTAAGACACCGGTGTGATAATAGTAAACAGTACAAACCACTTATCAGTGACTTTGAAAATAATGGTTCATTTTTAAGAAAAAGTAACCAAAAACAATTATTTTGTTTACTGTAGACGGTATTGTTGATAAGATAAGATAAGATAAGATAATGTCATGGCGGCCTCTGGGCCGTCATTGGCGTCATCAGTTCCAGCTGCGCACAGACCAACAGGTGCCAATCAACGGCTGTTAAAAGCCAGCGTTGCTGACAGCCCGTCACGGAGTCGTCTGTCCTCCTCGTCGGAGAATGATCCAGAGCTCCGCTCTCGAGCCTCGTCAAGAACCTCTCGTCAAGTGCAACCACGTAAGAGAACTATTTGTTACTCTACCCCTTGTCTTAACCCCTGTGCACAGGTGGGCCTCCCAGGCGGCGGACCAGCTACCCCAGCCGACGGGGCAACGCCACCTCACCCACGTAGCGCCTCGCTACCACCTCGACTATCGGTACGCCTTGCTCCTCAGCTGCAGGAACTGTTATTATCTCGGTTGCTGTGTCGTGGGCGCCCTGTCCTGGGGAATCTGCAAGATGGTTCGCCGGGCTCAGAAGACCGAGCCGGACCCCGGGGGGGGGGGGGGGCGGGCCGCCTGTTTGTCCCACGCGCCATTCGGGGCAAGGTGATCGAGTGGGGTCACGCCTCCAAGTTGGCTTGCCACCCAGGGGTGGGTCGGACTGTGGATCTTCTCCAGAGGACCTTCTGGTGGCCAGGGCTACGGAAGGACGTGGTAGGCTACATCCGGGCCTGCGCTCAGTGCGCCACCGGGAAGATGACATCATCCCCCCGGCGGGCCTGCTACACCCGTTGCCGGTCCCTTCCCACCCCTGGTCCCACTTTGCTATGGACTTTGTGACTGGTTTGCCCACTTCGGATAACTTCACCACAGTGCTAACCATCGTGGACCGTTTCTCGAAGGCAGCCCATTTTGTGCCCCTGCGGGGTTTGCCTTCGGCCCAGGAAACAGCGGACCTCCTCGTGCAGCATGTGGTCCGTCTCCACGGCATCCCCGCTGACATAGTGTCGGACCGGGGACCACAGTTTGTCTCTCAGGTTTGGAAGGCCTTCTGCGCGGCGCTGGGAGCCACAGCCAGCCTCTCCTCAGGTTATCATCCCCAGAGCAATGGTCAGTGTGAGCGGGCTAATCAAGAGCTTGAGGCTGCATTACGCTGTGTCATCTCCTCCTGCTCGTCCTCCTGGAGCAAGTATCTTCCTTGGATTGAGTACGCCCATAATGCCACGGTCTCTACGGCTACGGGCGTCTCCCCTTTCAAGGCGTCATCGGGGTTTGATCCACCTCTGTTCCCAGAGGAGGAGAGGGAGGTAGTGGTTCCCTCGGTCCAAGCCCACATCAAGCGCTGTCGGCGAGTTTGGCTCATCGCCCGCCAAGCTCTGCTTAAGACCACCAAACGCAATATCCAGGTGGCCAACCGGCATAGGAGACCCGCCCCGGACTATAAGGTGGGTCAGAAAGTTTGGTTGTCAACCCGGAATATTGGTGTACTGGCCAAAAAGCGTAAGCTCACCAAGCGCTTCTTTGGCCCCTACACCATCAGTCGTATTATTAACCCTGTGTCTGTGCGCCTGTCTCTCCCCTCTTCGATGCGCATCTGCCCCACCTTTCATGTCTCCCAGGTCAAACCGTACATCTCTGACCCCCTGTGTCCTTCTCCCGCGGCCCCCGCCCCCCCGAGGATGTCACGCCGCGCCGCTCATCAGTGGCGCCACCTGCTCGCACACCTGCTCGTCATCAGCGGCGAGGGATATAAGCCGCCTCGCCCTGAGCTTCGGCCTGAAGCCTTCAGACTTCGTCACTCATCATCGTGAGTCAAACCTATTCTTCAGCGCAACATTTTGGTAAGAAGCCCTTACCTTCTTTCCTTCCCAGTCTGCTCCCCTGTGCACAGGTGGATTCCTCGGCGGCGGACGACGTCCCTCCCTCGCCAATTCCTCGCTGCTGCACGGAGTCCTGCAGGTGGCTGTCTACCGGGTCCCGTCCTTGTGGTGCCAGTCATCTGTCTCTTCCAAGTAAGCTCCTCTCTCGCTCATTCTCCTCCTGTGTTGGTGTGTGCCCGTCACCCTTTCTCCTTGTGTTCTCTCCCATAGGGTTGCCGGCTGTACGGTCTCCTGCCTCTGTGCCCGAAGCAGACGCCGCCACCAATACATTTACATTCCGCAGACACACATCCATTCACTCCTGTTGCTAATAAACTATTTGAACTTCTCTGAGCCTGTGTGTGTACGTCTCCTGAGCCGTGCGTTATGTCAGAGGATGATCGATGGCCATCCGGCCTGGGGGGGTGACTGCCATCCTGGACGTCCGCAGGCGAGGTCGTGGTCTTCAGTATTTGGTGGACTGGGAGGGCTTTGGACCAGAGGATCGTTCTTGGATTCGCCCAGCGTTGATCCTGGATAAACAGCTGATCCGCGATTTCCATCGAGCGAATCCAGGTAGAATTGGGCAGGTGCCTGGAGGCACTGCTAGAGGGGGGAGTACTGTCATGGCGGCCTCTGGGCCGTCATTGGCGTCATCAGTTCCAGCTGTGCACAGACCAACAGGTGCCAATCAACGGCTATTAAAAGCCAGCGTTGCTGACAGCCCGTCACGGAGTCGTCTGTCCTCCTCGTCGGAGAATGATCCAGAGCTCCACTCTCGAGCCTCGTCAAGAACCTCTCGTCAAGTGCAACCACGTAAGAGAACTATTTGTTACTCTACCCCTTGTCTTAACCCCTGTGCACAGGTGGGCCTCCCAGGCGGCGGACCAGCTACCCCAGCCGACGGGGCAACGCCACCTCACCCACGTAGCGCCTCGCTACCACCTCGACTATCGGTACGTCTTGCTCCTCAGCTGCAGGAACTGTTATTATCTCGGTTGCAGGAACAGTCGTCACCAGGATCTGTGGAATCCTCGTCATCGCTATCATCAGTACTGTCATCGCCACGGTCAGAGGAATCACTATCCTCACCATCCTCTGAGCAGTCATCGTCACGGTCAGTGGAATCACTGCAGTCATCGTCACTGGAACTCCCCTCGTCACAGCCACGGGTGGATTCACTAACACGGCCTCGGACACCTTCACCTCCACGTCACACGGCCGCTGGAATTCAGCAGGACGCCCCCTGCGCCTTGCCTAAGTAAGCCCCTTCTCTTACAGTAACCCACGAGTACTGTACAGCGATAATTGTGTCTTCTTGTGTGTTACAGGGTTGCCGGGTCTCCGTCCAGGTTGCTCAGTTCCAGTGACCAGAACACAATACTTGCACTCACTCACGCACTACATACTCTCACAATTTAATAAAGGGATTATTGTCACAATCTGCCCGTGTCAGTGTCTGTCTCCTGGGTCCTAAACCATGTCAGATAAGATAAGATAAGATTAACTTTATTGTCCCTCAAGAGGAAATTTGTCTTGGGCTTATCACCCGTGCTGCAACCACACAATCCACACATACACAATGGATGTAGTACATAATAAATGAAATAAAACCCAATAAATAATACAAGTACATACATAAATAAATATATAACAGCAGTCATTAAGAACAGGAGTTATAAGTGTCCCTGACCTATTTATCTGAGTTTAAAAGTTTTACTGACGTCTGGATAAATGAGTTCTTATATCTATTGAACCTGCACTTGGGGACTCTGTATCTCCTACCTGAGGGCAGCCGCACATATTCATTGTTTAGTACATTGCTCATGTCACTGATTATTTTGAGCTTGTCTACAGGCTGCCTGTTCGTGTAAGATCTGCATGGGTAAATACTCTTTAACTCCAATAATTTTCCATGCTGTATGAATTAAACACAACACTTTGTTCTTTAGTTTCACAGAGAGGTTGCCAAACCAAGCTGTAATGCTGTATCTAATACAGCTCTCCAACACAGCCTGGTAAAATATTAATATAATCCTTTTATCAACACCATGTATTCTTAATCTACGCAAGAAATGCAGCCGCTGTTGTAGTCTACTACAGAGGTAATTAATATGTGTGCTCCAGGTTAATGAATTGTCAATATATACTCCCAAATATTTATAGGAACTAACCTGTATTATAGTGTGGTTGTGGATGACCACAGGCCTGTGGTCACCAACTCCGAGGGTCAAACACCATCTCCTTTGTTTTATCAGTATTCAAAATGAGATGACTGTCATCACACCAATTGACAAACCTCTGAATTTCTATAAAATAGCTTGACAGATCATGAGTCTTTTGAAGTAGTGATAAAATAGCAGTGTCATCAGAAAATTTAATAATTCGATTGCCTGGATAGACACTTCTGCACTCATCAGTGTACAAGGTGAACAAAAATGGTGAACTAACACAGCCTTGGGGAGCTTCTGTGCTGAGGGTTCTAAATTTAGATAAAGTTCCATTTACACTAACTTGCTGTTTACGATAAGTTAAAAATGAGTGGTACCATTTAATAATGACAGGATGCACTTTAAAATCATTTAACCTCTTAATTAAAAGGTCTGGCTGCAGTGTGTTAAAAGCTGAACTAAAATCAACCAATAAAAGATGTGCATATGAGGTTGTCTCCTCCAAATGTTTAAACACAGAATGGGTTAAGGTTAGAATGGCATCCTCTGTACTTCTATTATTTTTATAAGCAAACTGCAGAGGATCCAAAAGTCCTCCAAAATCAGTTTTCAGAATGTCAATGACAATCTTCTCGAGGCACTTCATTACCAGTGAGGTCAGTGCAACAGGACGATAGTCATTATTCTCTTTACAGCTTGCTTTATTTGGTACAGGAATTATAATAGAGCTTTTCCAAATTACTGGGACAGAACACATATCTAAAGACTTCTGGTAGATGGGACTCCAGGCTTCTGCTAGCTCCTCACTGCATGACTTCAGTAAGCGGATGTGCCAGTGCAGAAGACACTGCATCCTTTAGTGATAGTACCAGTATATGGAGGAATTCTGGGCCATATTAGCATCTGTATTTTCTAATAATGGGTTAGGGCAGGAGTGTCCACTCATGTGCCATGGAGGGCCAAGACCCTTCAGGCTTTACCTCCAACCAGTGTCTTCAACAGCAGATTCCACCGAATTTCTTCCACTGGCTGCTGATCAGTGAAAACAACTGCTGACGAGACTGGGTAGAAGAGAGAACCTGCAGGGTCTTGGCCCTCCATGGCACATGATTGGACACCCCTGGGTTAGGGTTTAATGGGATTTAACATTTGAACACAAACTGCTTTATGGTTCATAATTCTTTTGGCAGACTTACACCTAACCAAAAGTGATTTCTCAAACTGCTGGATTGTTCTTAGACAGCTCTTTCAATCTTTTAGTATTTAATTTATGTCACTTGGTGGAAACCTTCACACATAAAACAAAAGTGGAGACCGATCTGCAAAAAGTACAAAGGTTTATTGTCAAAATTCCCAGTGCAATACTAGATGAATACATGTATAGAACATTGTTGATGTAGAGAATATACATTTATACAGTATCTGCATGTACAGTGGGGCAAAAAAGTATTTAGTAAGCCACCAATTGTGCAAGTTCTCCCACTTAAAAGATGACAGAGGTCTCCAATTTTTATCATAGGTATACCTCAACTATGAGAGACAAAATGAGGAAAAAAAAAATCCAGAAAATCACATTGAAGGATTTTTAATGAATTAATTGGTAAATTCCTCAGTAAAATAAGTATTTGGTCACCTACAAACAAGCAAAATTTCTGGCTCTCACAGACATGTAACTTCTTCTTTAAGAGGCTCATCTGTCCTCCACTCGTTACCTGTATCAGTGGCACCTGTTTAAGATAAGATAAGCCTTTATTAGTCCCACAACGGGGAAATTCCAGGATTGCAACAGCACAGGGATAGCAACACTCAGAGCAACAATCAGAAGGCAAGAAAAAAAAAAAAAACAAGCAAGCAAGAGCAGCTAATATACATATGTACGTATTACTATAAAATATATATATATACACACACACACAGACACACAGTGCAGAGCATTGTAGCTGGATGGAATAAATATATGAATATATGAACACAGTGCAGAGCATTGTAGCTAGATGGAATAAATATGTAAATATATAAACACCCACAGTACGGAGCATTGCAGCTAGGTGGAATAAATATGCAAGTATATAAACACACACAGTGCGGAGCAATGTAGCTAGATGGAATAATATGTAGATATATAAATATATAAACACACCCAGTGCTGAGCATTGTAGCTAGATGGAATAAATATGTAAATATATAAACACACACAGTGCAGAGCATTGTTGCTAGATGGAATGAAACAGCATAACCGTCTACTTAGTTATCCTACATGGTATGATTATGTGCCCATACATATTCTCACCCTCCATAGCGACCGGTAAGTTCCTAGTTGTATGCCGGAGGGGACCATTGTGTAAGTCTATTGCATCTTTTGCATTCAAAAAACTATTAGTTTGTTACGTCTTTTTGCTATCTCTGCGAGCAGCCCTGCTTAGGTTGTACAGTCTGACAGCCGTTGGTAGGAAGGACCTACGAAACCTCTCGGTTGTGCACCTGGGATGATGTAGTCTGCTGCTAAATGAGCTCCTCAGTGCATTCAGTATGTCCTGCATAGGGTGGAACTCGGACTCCAGCAGAGATGACAGTTTAGCCACCGTCCTTCTCTCTCCTATCTCCTCCATCGGATCAAGGCGCTGCCCCAGGACAGAGCTAGCTTTCTTAATCAGTTTGTTCAGTCTCTTCCTATCGGCTGCAGTAATGCCACTGCCCCAGCAGACCACTCCAAAAGTGATGGCTGATGCCACCACCGTGTCATAGAATGACTTCAGCAGCGCCCCTTGTACACCAAAAGACCTGAGTCTCCTCAGCAGGAACAGCCTGCGCTGTCCCTTCTTGTAGAGTGCATCAGTATTGTGTGACCAGTCTAGTTTATTGTTCAGATGAATACCCAGGTACTTATAGGATGTCACCATCTCGATGTCTGTTCCCTGTATATTTACTGGTACTGTGGGGGGCTGCCCATGCCTGCGGCAGTCCACCACCAGCTCCTTAGTTTTCCTCGCGTTGATCTGGAGGCAGTTCCGATGGCACCAGTCCACGAAGTCCTGGAGTTTGAACTCATTATCAGTATAAAAGACACCTGTCCACAACCTCAAACAGTCAGACTCCAAACTTCACTATGGCCAAGACCAAAGAGCTGTCAAAGGACACCAGAAACAAAACTGTAGACCTGCACCAGGCTGGGAAGACTGAATCTGCAATAGGTAAGCAGCTTGGTGTGAAGAAATCAACTGTGGGAGCAATTATTAGAAAATGGAAGACATACAAGACTACTGATAATCTCCCTCGATCTGGGGCTCCACGCAAGATCTCACCCTGTAGGGTCAAAATGACCACAAGAACGGTGAGCAAAAATCCCAGAACCACACGGGGGGACCTAGTGAATGACCTGCAGAGAGCTGGGACCAAAGTAACAAAGGCTACCATCAGTAACACACTACGCCGCCAGGGACTCAAATCCTGCAGTGCCAGACGTGTCCCCCTGCTTAAGCCAGTACACGTCGAGGCCCGTCTGAAGTTTGCTCGAGAGCATTTGGATGATCCAGAAGAGGATTGGGAGAATGTCATATGGTCAGATGAAACCAAAATAAAACTTTTTGGTAAAAACTCAACTTGTCGTGTTTGGAGGAGAAAGAACACCATACCTACTGTGAAGCATGGGGGTGGAAGCATCATACTTTGGGGCTGTTTTTCTGCAAAGGAACCAGGACGACTGATCCGTGTAAAGGAAAGAATGAATGGGGCCATGTATCGTGAGATTTTGAGTGAAAACCTCCTTCCATCAGCAAGGGCATTGAAGATGAAACGTGGCTGGGTCTTTCAGCATGATAATGCATGAAATACTTATTTTACCGAGGAATTTACCAATTAATTCATTAAAAATCCTTCAATGTGATTTTCTGGATTTTTTTTTTCTCCTTTTGTCTCTCATAGTTGAGGTATACCTATGATGAAAATTGGAGACCTCTCTCGTATTTAAGTGGTAGAACTTGCACAATTGGTGGCTGACTAAATACTTTTTTGCCCCACTGTATCTATCCAGTAAATCAAGTATTTTCCACGTAACCTTGTGACTGCATTATTTTAATTGCTTTTAATCCTAGATCAAGTTTGTTTTGGCTTAAAATGCATCATAATTGTTAAAAATACCTTATTATATCTAACTCAGTACTGTTTACCTGTTGAAATATATATTTTATGGCTAATGTAACCCCATAAATACAATATGGCACCTGGCGATCAAGTTTGGGCAGCTGATCACTTTTTGCTATGACACCACCACAGACTCAGTGCTGCTGGAGCAGGTACATCCCATGATGTCTCAACGGTCTCTCCGTGATTTTCACACAGATCAGAGCAATTTGTTGCACAGGAAGCTAAACATTTCTACAGACATTCTTAAGTTCTATAACCACTGAGCGTTTGTGAAGCTGGGGTGGCATCAGTGAGAGGCTGTGTTGAACACCCGGACCCACGGTTTGAAGTGGTAATTTTCCCACAAGAAAGCCATCTGAAACACACACACAGCATACATATTTTAGTACCTAAAAGCGATAACTTGCAGACATTACAATGTAGTACAGCGGACTTAAAGCATACTAGCATTAGCAATCATTAGCTTACCTTCATATGTGATCTGGTTCGTATCCTCACGTCTTCGGCTCTATGGCTTCCTAAATGCTCCAGTACTTTTCCAGAGTGTTTCGTCTTGCTGCCTGTCCCCTTCTCTGGCTCTCCTTTTTGGCCTTTACTCTGACAAAAAGCCAGAGACCGAGGAGTCGCCTTGTAAGCTGCCATGTTATGCTTTGCTTGTGTCGCATGTTTTACATCACGGGAGTGTGGCGCCGCCTTACTGTAAAAAAATCCCATCCACCCCAGGCGGTACTCAGCTGTAATGGAAACAAAAGCGAGCTGAGTTGAGTAAAGCCAAGTCGAAGTGAGTGGGGCCAAACAGATACTAGTGGAAAATGGCCTATTTTGAATGGTCTGACGTGACACTTGGGTGCCTCTCACCTCCCTTAAATGTGCCTGGAGTTGAGCAGCATTCATCATCCGGTTCCGCAGGGCACTGTTCACAATGAAGCATCAGCGTGGGATGTGGCCAAAGGACGTAAACTTCTTTGCCTTTCTGTGACTCTTCCAGTCTCTCTGTATCTCTGTTGCAACCTGCTGATGACACTCTGTGACACTCTAAGCTCAGTGGCCACTATCCTCTGAGAACATCCTGTTTGAAGCCTCGCAGTGGCGAGGTACTGTTGATCAGTTGTTAGGTGTCGTCTTGGTCTCATGATGTCAAAATGTGAACAGCATGATGAAGAGGACTGTTTAAATACCAATTCTAACTGAAACAGAAAATTTATTGGTCGATTTATGGATTAAGCACCTGTTGTGAATTTTGCCGTAAAGCACCTTGTTAGAGAACAGCAAGTTATGCAAAAAGTACTGAAACACTGAATAGTTGGACATGTGCATTCAAAAGGTTAGAGAAGGTCAAATTAAGTTCAACTATAAAGGTAATAGTGCATTTTAGGTGCATCCTGAAATTTCACCCGAAAGCTGAATATCCCTAACCTTTTTTCGAGAAGTGTATTTTATACCCCATAGATTTTTACAAAATTATCAGTTAACACAGAGACCATGATCTTCATCATTAATTATGTAAAAGTCAATGACAAAAAATGGACAGCTTCCATTGAAAAATAAATATGTTCAAAATACAAAAAAGCTTTGCAAAAATATAAAAAAGCTTGTTTTTCAATAAGTAAAAGATTAAACCTCGATTCAAATAAATAAATATTTGCAAAAAAAATTAAGTCTATTCCTCTTGTCAGCAAAATGAGCCAAAATCCTCCCCTCTGTTATCCTGCCCCCCTCCATCCACATAATGCCTGTAAGAATAGTTTAACCAGGGAAACTTTGTTTACCATTGAGAGGATAGGAGCAAATGGACAAGAAAAATAATGAAAATTCAAAGAAAAAGTTGCAAATTTTATAGAAAAACTTTACAGGAAACTTAACATGTTTATCATAAAATATGGTTAATTTATAGGAAAAAGAGTAATAAATTTATCAGGAAAAAATTAAAAATGTATTTTTAAAAAAGTTAACTTTCCAAGAAAAATGTTTACAACAAAAACCTCACTAATTGGGCTGAACCTCACTAACTTATATACAGTGGGGCAAAAAAGTATTTAGTCAGCTACCAATTGTGCAAGTTCTCCCACTTAAAAGATGAGAGAGGTCTCCAATTTTCATCATAGGTATACCTCAACTATGAGAGACAAAATGAGAAAAAAAATCCAGAAAATCACATTGTCTGATTTTAAAGAATTTATTTGCAAATTATGGTGAAAAATAAGTATTTGGTCAATAACAAAAGTTCATCTCAATACTTTGTTATATACCCTTTGTTGGCAATGACAGAGGTCAAACGTTTTCTGTAAGTCTTCACAAGGTTTTCACACACTGTTGCTGGTATTTTGGCCCATTCCTCCATGCAGATCTCCTCTAGAGCAGTGATGTTTTGGGGCTGTCGCTGGGCAACACGGACTTTCAACTCCCTCCAAAGATTTTCTATGGGGTTGAGATCTGGAGACTGGCTAGGCCACTCCAGGACCTTGAAATGCTTCTTACGAAGCCACTCCTTCGTTACCCGGGTGGTGTGTTTGGGCTCATTATCATGCTGAAAGACCCAGCCACGTTTCATCTTCAGTGCCCTTGCTGATGGAAGGAGGTTTTCACTCAAAATCTCATGATACATGGCCCCATTCATTCTTTCCTTTACACGGATCAGTCGTCCTGGTCCCTTTGCAGAAAAACAGCCCCAAAGTATGATGTTTCCACCCCCATGCTTCACAGTAGGTATGGTGTTCTTTGGATGCAACTCAGCATTCTTTCTCCTCCAAACACGACAAGTTGAGTTTTTACCAAAAAGTTCTATTTTGGTTTCATCTGACCATATGACATTCTCCCAATCCTCTTCTGGATCATCCAAATGCTCTCTAGCAAACTTCAGACGGGCCTGGACATGTACTGGCTTAAGCAGGGGGACACGTCTGGCACTGCAGGATTTGAGTCCCTGGTGGCGTAGTGTGTTACTGATGGTAGCCTTTGTTACTTTGGTCCCAGCTCTCTGCAGGTCATTCACTAGGTCCCCCCGTGTGGTTCTGGGGTTTTTGCTCACTGTTCTCGTGATCATTTTGACCCCATGGAGTGAGATCTTGCGTGGAGCCCCAGATCGAGGGAGATTATCAGTGGTCTTGTATTTCTCCATTTTCGAATAATTGCTCCCACAGTTGATTTCTTCACACCAAGCTGCTTACCTATTGCAGATTCAGTCTTGCCAGCCTGGTGCAGGTCTACAATTTTGTTTCTGGTGTCCTTTGACAGCTCTTTGGTCTTGGCCATAGTGGAGTTTGGAGTATGACTGTTTGAGGTTGTGGACAGGTGTCTTTTATACTGATAACGAGTTCAAACAGGTGCCATTAATACAGGTAACGAGTGGAGGACAGAAGAGCCTCTTAAAGAAGAAGTTACATGTCTGTGAGAGCCAGAAATCTTGCTTGTTTGTAGGTGACCAAATACTTATTTTCCACCATAATTTGCAAATAAATTCTTTAAAAATCCTTCAATGTGATTTTCTGGATTTTTTTTCTCATTTTGTCTCTCATAGTTGAGGTATACCTACAGTATGATGAAAATTGGAGACCTCTCATCTTTTAAATGGGAGAACTTGCACGATTGGTGGCTGACTAAATACTTTTTTGCCCCACTGTATATACACACTACCATTCAAAAGTTTGGGGTCACCCAGACAATTATTTTGTGTTTTCCATGAAAAGTCACACTTATTTACCACCATGAGTTGTAAAATGAATAGAAAATATAGTCAAGACATTGACAAGGTTAGAAATAATGATTTTTATTTGAAACAATAATTTTTTCCTTCAAACTTTGCTTTCGTCAAAGAATCCTCCATTTGCAGCAATTACAGCATTGCAGACCTAACATGATTGCACAAGGGTTTTCTAATCATCCATTAGCCTTCTGACGCAATGAGCAAACACATTGTACCATTAGAACACTGGAGTGATAGTTGCTGGAAATGGGCCTCTATACACCTATTTAGATATTGCACCTAAAACCAGACATTTGCAGCTAGAATAGTCATTTACCACATTAGCAATGTATAGAGTGTATTTCTGATTAGTTTAAAGTTATCTTCATTGAAAAAAAGTGCTTTTCTTTCAAAAATAAGGAAATTTCTAAGTGACCCCAAACTTTTGAACGGTAGTGTATATATATACTGTATATATATATATATATATATATATATATATATATATATATACATATAAATGTTTCAGAAAAGCATTTTTTTTTCTTGTAAATCTCTTGTAAATTTCATATTTTTTTTCTTAGAAATGTGTGTGTGTGGGGTTGCCATTTGGAAGCTCTGTTTTTTCTCATAAAAATCAAATGTTTTTCCTCATAAATTTGAGACTTGCTTAGATAGATAGATAGATAGATAGATAGATAGATAGATAGATAGATAGATAGATAGATAGATGTCACGGGCAGCGAGAGCGTGCCCCTCCTGTCCCATCTCACCTTCATTAATTCATCACTGCACCTGAGGCAGAAGATGCACCTGCTCCCACTCATCAGCCAGCGTACTTAAGGAGGCTCTCTCTGTGCATTCAACGCTGGCTCGTCTGGGTTGCTGCCTCCGTGCAGGTGTGTCTCTAGGACTGCACGCGCTCTCCTGCCACATCTCCACCATTCCACGGCTTCCAGCCTCCACCCAGTCAGGCACCATCAGCTCATTCCCCCCACCCTACTGGTTCGTCTATTTCCCGCTGGGGTCCTGCTGGTTCTTCCTCGAAACCCAAGTAAGTAGCAATTTGGCTTGCCCATTTCCCTTTACTCCGTTCCTTCTCTCACAGCTCTCGTCTTCTCTCCGCAGATGGATTCCTCTGGCGAGTGACTATTTCTATGGCTGTGCGTTAATTTTGAAAATTAATAAACTTTCAAACGTGCCCCTTCGTGTGATGGTTTTCCTGTGCTGTTGCATCATGCACGTGAGCTGTCAGCTTATTAAACCATGACAGAATGAGCCTGCCAGGACCTCAGCTCAGCCGGTGCTGCGGCACAAGAGCTATCCGCTTTGGATCGCTTATCAGCAACCAAGCACCAGCTCGCTGTACTAACTCAACAAATTTAGAATATGATGTGGCTTTTGCCCAGTGTGCCTCCTCAGGCTGCTCCCTGCACTACGGTGCGTCGTACCACCTCCGTTCCCACGCCTACCCCGTACACGTGGGAGGCGGGGAAATGCAAAGGATTCCTTATTCAAGTCCGTATGTATTTGGAGCACATCGGGGAGGAGTACCCAGGGGACATGTCTAAAATTCAGTTTTTCACCCTGTTGCTCAAAGACCAAGCCCTTGAGTGGGCATGGTCCACAATTGATAACCCCGAGGGACGGCAGTACATGTTTGAGCAATTCGTGGATGCTTTCTCCTGCGTGTTTGGCCGTACTGAGAGTCAGGGCAACATTATGAGCTGCCTTATGACGCTCCACCAGGGCACTCGGTCAGCAGCCGAGTACTCGGTGGAGTTCCAGGTTGAAGCAGCTGACTCGGGGTGGAACAAGGTTGCTTTGCGCAGCGCATTCCTCCACAGGTTAAACGCTCATCTCCGTGATGATCTGGCGGTTCACCCTGACCCTGAGACTCTTGACGGTCTTATAGATCAGGCTGTAGGATTAGACAACCGGTACTGTGAGTGTGCGAGGGAGCGCGAGTTCTCCTCTTGCCTGCTCGCTGCGTGCGTGCCCGCAGTGCACACACCCACCGCGCGCACTCCCACTGTGGTTACTAACACTGGCGGCGCCGGCTCCCCGCCCAAGCCAATGGAACTCTCTCGGCATTGACCGATGATGGCCGCTGGTGAAGGCGAAGGACTAGCGTGTGTGTGTACTGCGGTTCGGTGAACCACAGTCGAGACAAATGCCGCCAGCGGCCAAAAGATGCAGCCCATCAGTAACCATAGGGGGGTTTGGCGGGCGGGACCAAATCTACTCCCCCCGGTAATTTTTCTCTCTTGGCCCTTGTGCAATTGCCGGGGGTAGAGAGGAGGACTATGGTGTTGGTGGACTCGGGGTCAGAGGGTAATTTCGTTTCTGCTCAGTTCATTTGGCAGGTGGGTATTCCCACTACTAAATTGCCCCACAATCAAAGAATCACCACCATTTCAGGCCGGGAGGTCACGGTAGTCATCGAGAGCACGGTGCCGATCTCCATCCTCCTTTCCAGGAGCCATCGGGAGGAACTCTCATTCCTGGTTCTCCCAACTTCATCTTCCCCAATGGTTCTTGGCTATCCTTGGCTCCGGAGGCACAATCCGATTATTAACTGGGGACAAAATGCTATCTTCTCCTGGAGCCCATTTTGTATGGCTAATTGTATGCGTTCAGCGGAGTGTTCCCCATCTCTGTCTCTCTCCCTCCCTCCGGTCGAGCTGCCGGACCTCAGCCTTGTTTCCCGGGCTTACCACGATTTGAGGGAGGTCTTTAGCAAATGGAGAAAGTTGTCACTACCGCCTCATCGCTCTTACGATTGCGCTATAGACATCATCCCGGGGGCGAAGCTGCCATCCAGCCAGCTTTATAGCATATCTAGTCCGGAAAGGGAGGCGATGGAGAAATACATTAGTTGCTGAACGCCGGCCTTATTCAGCAATCTTCGGCTCCGCTTGAAGCCAGGTTCTTCTTCGTCGGAAAGAAGGATGGCTCGTTGCACCCGTGCATCGACTACCGGGAGCTCAACGCAATTACCACCAAAGACAAATCCCCCCTGCCTTTGATTAACTCCGCATTCGAGCTCCTTCAGCACTCACGGGTTTTCACCAAGTTAGACTTAAGGAATGTGTACCATCTGATCCGCATTTGCGAAGGGGATGAATGGAAGATGGTGCTCAAAACCCATCAGAGACAATCTGAGTATTTGGTGATGCCATTTGGGCTCACCAACACCCCCGCCATCTTCCAGTGGCTAATTAATGACATCCTCTGTGATATGCTTTAGCAATTCATCTTTGTCTACTTGGACGATATTTTGATTTTCTCCCGCTCGCCAGAGGAACATGAAGCCCATGTCAGGGCCATCTTACAACGGCTCTTGGAGAACAAGCTCTACGTCAAGGCTGAGAAGTGTGAGTTCTCCACAAGCACAACCACCTTCTTGGGCTTCATAGTTGCTGAAGGGAGACTGATTGCCGACCCAGCCAAGGTGAGGGCAGTGCTGGATTGACCAACTCCCTACGGGAGTGGTCAATCCTTCAACACTCCCTACAGGAGTGATCAATCCTTCAACGCTTCCTCGGGTTTGCAAACTTTTATCGCCGGTTCATCAGGAACTACAGTGGGGTGGCACTGCCCTTGATGCAGCTGACCTCCATTAAGGTCCCCTTTCGCTGAACCGAGGTAGCTGAACAGGCGTATGCCAAATTAAAGCGCCTGTTCACGGAAACACCAAACTTGGCTCAGGTCGACATGCAGCTCCAGTTTGTCTTCGAGGTGGATGCATCTTATCTGGGGGTAGGTGCTGTGCTGTCGCAGCGCACACCCTCGGATCAGAAGCTCCGCCCGCACGCGTATTTCTCTCATTGGCTCATGCCGGCCAAGAGCAATTACGACGTAGGGGACAGAGAGCTGCTGGCCATTAAGTTGGCATTGAAGGAATGGAGGCATTGGTTAGAGGGGGCTATTCACCCCATCGTTGTGTGGACTGATCACAAAAACCTTGAGTATTTGCGATCGGCCCGCCGACTTAACGCCAGGCAGGCTCGTTGGGCCCTGTTTTTTCAGAGGTTCAACTTTTCCATCACATACCGGCCTGGCACTCGGAACACCAAACCGGACGTGCTATCGTGCCAGTTTGATTGGAGTTTGAGGAGGTAGCGCCCCCTTCTCCCCCCCCAAACCATCATACCGCCTTCTCGCATCCTTGGAGCCCTTACTTGGGATATCGAGAGGAGGGTCTGCCAGGCCCAGTCCCAGGAGCCTGTGCCAGTAGGGTGCCCCCGGGACCGTCTGTACGTCCCGGCCGCCCTCCGCAGCAATGTCATCCAGTGGGGCCACACCAGTTGCTTCGCGTGTCATCCCGGGATCATTCAGACTGTGGACCTCGTCCGGCGAGCGTTCTGGTGGCCCATGCTGTGGTGGGACATACGGGAATACGTGAAGGCCAGTCAGACCTGCGTCCATGGAAAGTTGGACTCCTCTCCCCCATCGGGTCTCCTCCATCCCCTCCCCACCCCTGGTCGTCCGTGGTCCCACATTGCTGTGGACTTCATTACAGGACTCCCCCCCTCCCATGGTAAGACGGTAATCCTCACCATAGTGGATCACTTCTCTAAGGCTGTGCATCTGGTTGCCCTCCCGAAGCTCCCCTCGGCCTTGGAGACGGCGATCCTCCTCACCGATCATGTCATTAGGATCCACGGCATCCGCATGAACATTGTGTCTGACCGGGGTCCGCAGTTTACATCTCAGGTCTGGAGGGCCTTTTGTCGGACTCTAGGCACAACACAACTCTCTCCTTGGGGAATCATCCACAGAGCAATGGGCAGGAGGAGCACGCCAACCAGTCCTTGGAGCCACCCTGCAGTGCATAGCAGCTGACAACCCATCCTCCTAGAGCTCACACCTGACCTGGGTGGAATGCTTGCTAAACTCGGCTGTCTCCGCCACCACCGGACTCACCCTGTTTGAGGCATCCCTGGGGTACATGCCGCCACTCCTCCCCATGGCCGAGAGGGAGGTCACGGTCCCATCCGTGGGGGTCCATGCCCGTCACTGCCGGCGTGTCTGGAGAGCCACCCGGGCCGCCCTCGCCCGCTCCATGGAACGCACTTGGGCTGCAGCTGACAGGAAGCGGGTGCCCGCCCCCAAGTACATCGTGGGTCAGCAGGTCTGGCTAACGGCGAGCCAGATCCCTCTCAAGGAGGAGTCAAAGAAGCTCTCCCCCCACTTCCTGGGCCCCTATGTCATCTCTCGGGTGATCAACGACGCGGTGGTTCAGCTCAAATTGCCACCGATCCTGAGGGTGAACCCAACTTTCCACGTCTCACACATTAAGCCCCTCTCGGCCAGCCATCTCTGCCCACCCCCACCCCCCCCGAAGCCGCCTCCTCCTCCCCGGATCATCGATGATCACTCCACCTACACGGTCCGCCGGATCTTGGATGTTCACCATTAAACCATGACAGATAGATAGATAGATAGATAGATAGATAGATAGATAGATAGATAGATAGATAGATAGATAGATAGATAGATAGATAGATAGATAGATAGATAGATAGATAGATAGATAGATAGACAGAAACTTTTATTAATCCCCATGGGGAAATTCTGATATCTCGTGGCTCACAATACATACAACAAATCACCATTAAAAATATATCAACTAAAATATCTCAATAAATAAAACAAAATAATGCGTAACGCCAATGTGTTATATTTAGTCCATTCCAGACAACCTGGCAGGCATTCTATATGCACACACATGAAAGCATGTGTATCCACATGCAAGTGTGTGCATGCTGATGGTCATAGTGATGGGGGAGTCAAGGATCTCTGCCTTCCAGGATACTGTTAAACATCCCGATGGCTGTTGGAACAAAGGATCTCCGGTACCGCTCAGTCCGCGAGCACAGCAAGCCCAACCTCTCACTACGGCCGCTTCTCTGTCCTACCAAGATGTAATGGGGGAGGGGTATGTGGCATTGTTTATTATAACCCGCAACCTGTCCCTCATCTGCCTATCCACCCCCCTAGCAAGTCGCATTTCATCCCCACCACTGAGCCAACCTTCTTGACCAGCCTATCCAGTCGTCTGGTGTCCCTTACTGTTATGTTGCCTCCCCAACAAACAGCCACATGAAAGATGATACTCGTCACCACAGTCTGATAAAACATAGTCAGCATCTCCATGCAGACATCAAAAGACCTGTGTCTCCGCAGAAAAAAACAACCTACTCTGTCCCTTCCTGTAGAGCACCTCCATGTTAGCAGACCACTCCAAGTTACTGTCCAGGTAACATCCAGATATTTATAGGTGTGTACTACCTCAATTGGTTCACCCTGACTCTCCCTCAATGTTAACATTTTCTGAGGAGTGATGCCCGTCATCTGCAGTTGCAATGCCATAACCTCATCGGCTTTAACCTGTTTGCTGTCTATAGAAAACTACATGTGAATTCTTTGTCTCTGTGAGGTGACAGTGCGGTGGTAAGATCATTTTCTTTTTTTTAAACTTAGGTGACAAATGAGGTATATTTCTAATCCACCAGTTACCAATATTTCTCAATAACAGAGCTGTAGGGAGAGGGAAAAACTAGAGCGTAGGTAAAAACATAAATTATTTTACAGGTTTAACAGTAGAATTCCTCTTTAAAAAGAAAAAAAAATGCTTCAAATATGTTCATTGGATGGTCAATTGAACTATTGTTGCATCAGACATGTGACAGCAATGAATGAAATAATAGTGGGGGTTTTTAGAAAGCGTATTTTGAAAAACTCTGGGATGTAATGGTTAGGTGTCATTACTTCTTCAGTATGCAGATTTTGCAGAACTTTATCTTAATGACACTGAATGATGAAATGAATGAGGGCAATTCTGGCTAAGCACTTATTATTCTTTTAGAGCTTCAAATCTAGACAAACAAACTTAATCACAACACAGTCTCATCCAGTGATTGATCTAAAAATCCACCATCTAATTACAAACTAAAGAGAAGCTCAGTGTTGGTACAGTTGCATTTAGGGAAACACTGTTAATATATCATCTCAGGTACTTCTAAGGGTGGGCCATATTTACTATACTGCCATAATACCCTATCATCAATTCTCTTTGTAGTGATGGATTGTGGAGGCTCACCGGATTACAGCTGGCAGTTTGAGTCAGGCACATTTACAGGTGTAAGCTCAGGCCTTTGTCTGTACTTTGTATGCCAAGCCTGTGTGAAGGCTACTAAGACAGTAAAGCAGTGTGTGCTCTTGCTGCTGCTTTAAACACACAGCCAGGACCTCAAGCTGAGCAGGAAAGAGACCAAAATGACCAGTTATCTCCCCAGAGGGGGTTAGAAGGATTCAGCAGGTACACGGATGTAAACTCTCTCTTCCGCAACACACCGTGTCACTGTCCTGTAGCAAATTGGCAGCTCGGTTTTTCAGACAGAAATTCAAAGATGCGGCCTCTCCATGGCTGGGACCAAATCTCAGCACATGGGTTGGTAAACAGAGGTTGAATCTCAAGCAGCAGTGAGACCGGATTACATCGGCGCTGCACCAAATCCACCCAATACCCACTTTAACCAGTGCATCCCTTCCTCTCCTGTATCTGCTCCCACCTCATTCACACATGCTGACTGGGGTGGCTCCTAATAGACTAAATGAGGGCCACTTAGGTGTCGGCATTAGCTTTAGATATCAGAGTGACACAGTGAGGACTTATAGTAAGTCCTAGGTAAGTCCTTGTTCTCACATTGTCTCACTCTCTTGGCCCTTCTATCTCTTTTACTCAGTCATTCTTACCATCTCTTTCTCCATCTTGATTCTTTCATACATATGAATTGAATTTTTTGCTTCCTGATCTTTTCCGCCCTTTCCAACCGCAGATTACAAAGGGCTCAGATGGACTCAGAGTGTGATGACTTCAGTGGGTATGTCTGCATAATTCAGGAGGGGCTTCTTCTTAAAATGCTGTCAGAGCAACAGTATCACCGTCACACCTGTATCCCCCATGGATTTACTCCACAATCATTTGGTCACAACATTCCTAAATTGGATAAAAATAAGCAAAAGTAAAAAAAAAAAAAAGCAAAGAAAGTTTGCTATGTAGAATGGCTGCATGTGGACAAGAAGGCAGATATATAATGATATTCTTGGTACCTCAAATATTACTGTAGCAGCTGCTAGTATCTACAGTAATGCAAAAGGTGTGCGTGTCAGTCCTGATGTACTCCATTATGGGTACAGTAGATTTCTCACACCCAGCTCCTCACATATGGGCAGATTGTAGAAAAGTTTCCCATGTTGCAATGAAGTGTAACTTTTACTTTACAGAACACACACAAATGCACACCTTTTTTTATATAGTCTGTGACTACTATACCCAGTCACAGCCATCATTCGATGTAACCTGTCGCAAAGAGCATGAGTCAGTCAATTTGACAGTGACCGACGGACAAGAAGAAGTGAGTTTCTTGTCATGGAAAAACACACATTATTTTTTCCTTTCTTGAGGTTAAGGACAATAATATATTGGTTAACTGCAAACTATGCACTGCCAAACTGCCAAAAGTACCAATAACTGATTTAATGACCATGGTATCACTGTGCTTGATTGGCCAGCAAACTCTTCTGACCTAAACCCCATAGAGAATCTATGGCAGATTGTCAGGTTAAAGACACCAGACCCAACAATGCAGAGGAGCTGAAGGCTGCTATCAAAGCAACATTGGCTTCCATAACACCTCAGCAGGACAACAGGCTGATCGCCTCCCTGCCATGCTGCACTGATGCAGTAATTCACGCAAAAGGAGGCCCAGCCAAGTGTTGAGTGCTCATGAACATGCTTTTCAATTGGCCAACATTTCTACTAAAAATCAATTTTTTCTTATTGTAATATTCTAATTTTCTGAGAAACAGAATTTGGGGTTTTCATTAGTTGTAAGCCATAATCATCAAAATTAAAAGAAACAAACACTTGAAATATATCATTCTGTGTGTAATGAATTCAAATAATATATGAGTTTCACTTTTTGAATTGAATTACTGAAATGAATTAACTTTTCGATAATATTTTTCACAGCATCTGCAGTGATGCGGACGTTGTACCGGTCTGTGGTGGTGAAAGGCAGCTGAGCTCTAAAGCAAAGCTGTCGATTTATTGGTCAATCTACGTTCCTACCCTTACCTATGGTCATGAGCTTTGGGTAATGACCAAAAGAACGAGATCGTGGATACAAGCGGCTGAAATTGTCACGAGCCGAGTGCTGGAAATTCCCAGACTCGGCCTCGTGGCATTTTCTCCCGGTTCACTTATATGTTGTATTTATGTCCTTTCTGTATTATTGTTCCCATTGCTATTTTTCTGTTTATGTCTATGTTATAATTCTATTTTTCTGTACCGAATTATTATTACACCTTGACTTGTCATTTTTATTCCTTATATCCCAGTTTAGTCTTTGTTGTTGTTGACAGCTGTCATGGGCATGCCCTGTCAGCTGTCAGTGTGGTTTGCCTCCCTCTCATGCTCTCAGCTGTCCCCAATCAGTCATCCTCGCTCTCTCCTGCCTGTTCAGATGCCCACACCTGTTGTCTATCGGGTGATGGGTTAGTTGGGGGGGGGGCTGTACTTACAGTATATAGCGCTTTTTTCTAGTCTCAAAGACCACTCAAAGCGCTTCACTAGCACTAACCCTCTACTCTAAGGGCCTATAGGAGACAGATATCTAGGGATAATTTAGAACAACCAATTAACCTAACATGCATGTCTTTGGATTGTGGGAGGAAACCGGAGCCCCCGAAGTAAACCCATGCAGCACAGGGAGAACATGCAAACTCCACACAGAAACGTTCCTACCCCTGCCAGCCTGGGGATTCGAACCTAGAACCTTCTAGCTGTAAGGCAACAGTGCTAACCACTGCACCACCGTGCTTACTATTTAAGGGGCTGTTGTTGTTCATTTGTGCTCTATTAATAAATCTGCTAACTCATAGCCTGCGTTTGGTGCCTTTCTCTGCTTTGAGAGGTGAATACGACAGAAGAGTGCTGCCAGTGTGGGCACCAGCGGCTGTGAGTTTAGAGTGTTTCCTTTCCTCTCGTGTTTTTTCCGTAAAAGAAAAGACTGTTTTTGTTTATTCGCTGACATGGCAGCATATTCCGGCAACAGTTGAAGGGGGTTTAGTGAGGAGGGGTCTTTTGGATTGAATATTATACATAACAGCTTGTCGGAGGCTCGTGTCTCCTACACTCCTGAGGTAGCCTGGGAGTGCTTGGAAGGATCCGCACAGGTTCTGGACGCATGCCCCAGCTGTGGAGCCATCCAGATCTAACTGACCTTCTCCTCACCATAATCAACCCCTCGTCTGCGCCCCACGGGCTGGGAGAAATCACCTCAGAACCCTTGCCCGTGCCAACCAGGAAGAGGTCCTGGGTACAGAAGCCCCAAGCCTCTTGCTGCTCTCCAGCTGCAGCAGCCTCGCCTTCTCCTCCTGAGCGCTGGCCAGAACCATCAGCGGAAGAGCTGGAGGAATGTCAGTGGGTCTTGGCAGCGGAAACACACATTCTGTTGGAGTATAAGCCATGGTTCCTCCCCGAACTTATGACCCAAACAGAGGGAGGATATTTTGCTCCACTCGTCAACATGCCCGCAGCTAGCTGTGGAGAATCTGCTAAGCCACCTGCAGCAGCCCACTACCACACTGGAGGAGAAAAGGCAAGTGTATTTTCATTCTTTTGCATAAGATAATGAATTGTTTGTTTTGCCTTGTTCCCAGTGTGTGTGTGTGGGGGGGGGCACTCAGCAGCAGTCATCCATTTTTTCTGAGTCTTCTCTGCTTGCTGCTGCAACAGTCTCCTCACCTTCACCGCTTTCTCCTGTTTCCTCCCCTGCTCTCCCTGTTTGTCCACCGGTCCTGGGAGGGAGGCGTCGAGTAAAGAAGAGGTCAGCGGCTCCAAAGGAACCAGCGATCAGCGATCACCATGCGGCCATACCTCGGAGTGGAGAGGAGCGAACCCCGTGTGGTGAGGCATGTCCTGGGTCCCTCAGCATCAGCCGTCACACCTGGATGGTCCCCAGCTGCTTCAACCATCATGCCTGCTGCACAGACTGCTGCAGCAGAGTTGGAGCTGGAACCCCCAGAAGAACACATCTGAAGCATCGTTGCCTGGATCATCGGAGTCCTGGACGGCGGTGGAGCTTCAGAACAAGCAAGTACACTCCTTTGTCTCTCTTCCCCTTTTGGAGAACTCTTGCCTGGCTCTTGGTGGGGAGAGCCAAGTGCAGCCATCAGCTGCACCTGAGCTCACCTCACCGGGCTCCACTGCTGCTGGTGACCCTGACCCTGTATCTGTGCATCTTTTGTCTGAGCTTCCTCCCAGGGTCACCGAGGATAATCCACCAGCATCAGATGCCTCCATGGATCCAGGTCTGCCGCCCAAGATCGCCGTAGGCCCAGCTACTCCCACTGAGGGAGCAGCTCCGCTCCTGCCTGGGGACACCGAGGGTGCAGCCCCGCTCCAGCCCAGAGCTACCGCGGATGCAGCCCTGCTCCAGCCCAGAGCCACCACGGGTGAAGCCCTGCTCTAGCCTGGAGCCACCGCGGGTGTAGCCCTGCTCCAGCTTGGAGCCACCACGAGTGCAGCCTTGCTCCAGCCTGGAGCCACTGCGGGTGCAGCCCTGTTCCAGCCCGGAGCCACCGCAGGTGCAGCCTTGCTCCAACCCGGAGCCACAGTGGGTGCAGCTCCACTCCAGCCCAGAACCTCTGCGGGTGCAACATTGTCCCAGTCTGGGGCCCCCAAGGGTGTGGCTGCCCAGCCCGCGAGCATAATGGTTCCCTCTCCAGTGCCGGACATTGTCCCAAATTTACCAATTCCTCCATCAGGCCCACTGGTTGCCTTGCCCACTGGGTGGCTGCCTCCTGGACCACCCCTCCTGTTTGGGTGACTGAAAGACTTAGGCAGACCACCCGACAGGCAACACTGCAGAGTGGGGTGGCCCGTGATCTCTGGGAGGCCACCTTACTCGGTCCACTGGGCCATCTGTGGGCCTGGGACTCTAGACAACCACCTGACAGACGGAGCCATTGGGTGGGGTGGTCCATGTTCTCTGGCAGGCCACCCGACTCAGACCACCTCGCCGTCCGCCAGGCTTGGGACTTTGGTCACCCACCTGAACCTGTTTCCAGCACTTTGGTCCGGGAAGGGGGGGGGGGCTAACCATTTATGTTGATTTGTGTGGGTCCTGAACAGGGTATTGTTTCGTTCCCCCACCACCCACCCTGGGTGGGTTATTTTTGTGCTCCTGCTGGGGGGGGGGGGGGGTGTTCTTTTTTCTTTTTGGTGTTATCCTGGGGTGTCTGGGGTCCACCCCTTGAGAGGGGGGGGCTCTGTCACAAGCCAAGTGCTGGAGATTCCCAGACTCGGCCTCGTAGCATTTTCTGCCAGTTCACTTACGGTATATGTTGTCCTTTCTGCATTATTGTTTCCATTGCTATTTTTCTTTTTGTGTCTATGTTATAACTGTATTTTTCTGTACCAAATTATTACACCTTGACTTGTCATTTTTATTCCTTATATCCCAGTTTAGTCTTTGTTGCTGTTGACAGCTGTCATGGGCGTGCCCTGTCAGCTGTCAGTGTGGTTTGCCTCCCTCTCATGCTCTCAGCTGTCCTCAATCAGTCATCCTCGCTCTCTCCTGCCCATTCAGATGCCCACACCTGTTGTCTATCGGGTGATGGGTTAGTTCACTATATAAGGGGCTGCACATTTTTGTTCAGCGCAGTACCCTACTATCAGCTTCCACTTCCTTCTCGCTGAACCACGTAAGTCATTTGTTTTTGTGCTATGTGTTCATTATTGTTTCGCCAGGTCAGTCAGCGACGCTCTCGCCTTAGCTGGGCTATCTCTGCTACCTGTTATTGAGATTGTCTCCAGGTTTAGCCGGTGAATTTCTCGCCATAGCCTTAGTTATTCGTATTGGCTTATGTTTTCTTTTCCCCACAAGTTTTTGTTGTTCAATTGTGTTCTATAAATAAATCTGCTAACTCACAGCCTGCGTTTGGTGCCTTTTTCTGCTTTTGGAGGCGAATATGACAGAAATTGGCTTTCTCCGTAAGATTGCTGGACTCACCATTAGAGATAGGGTGAGTAGCTCAGTCAACCGGGAGCGGCTCAGAGTAGAACCGCTGCTCCTCCACATTGAAAGGAGCCATTTGAGGTGGTTTGGGCATCTGATCACGATGCCTCCTGGACACCTCCCACTTGAGGTGTTTCAAGCACGTCTCACTGGGAGGAGACCCCGGGGCAGACCCAGGACATGCTGGAGGCTGGACAGACTATGTCTCCCGGCTGGTCTGAGAACGCCTTGGTTTCCTCTCTGAAGAGCTAGAGCAGGTGCCTTGGGAGAGGGAAGTCTGCTTCTTCTGCTGCCTCCACGACCCTGACCTCCAGAAAAGTGGTAGAAGATGGATGGATGGATGGATGGATGGATGGATGGATGGATATTTTAATTTATTGAGATGCACCTGTATGTTCGAAGGGAACTGCCTTTCCACTTATGCACAGGGTGTCCTTTGGATATAGTGCTTTACATGTTCAAAGCAGAAAATCTCTCAATTAGACTATCAGAAAAAAATTACATATGTCAGTTTTATTATCACTTCTTTCTGAGATTAATTTTGTTTTTACTAGCTTTGTTTGTTCAATTTTAACTCTTTGGCTTTAGCATTGAAAACTACTTTGTTAGATTTAGGGAAAGGAGTCACGGTCTGAGCACTGGGGAATCCTGCCGTGCTCCGTCTCTTTGCCTTTTTTCTGTATTTTTATGGTGTTGAATTTTTGAGTTCTAATTCCTGTTATTTTATCGTTGGTTGATTTTCACGTATTCTGTATTGTTTCTTAGTATGATTTATTCTCCTGTTCACGTTCATTATAGTTTTGTTGTTTACATATTTGAGGTTACTTGTTTTTCTTTGCCATCTCATCATATTCATATCCTGTTGTGTTTTCTCTCTCCCTCTACCTCTGGGGCTGCAGCTGTCAGTGGCACTTCCGGGATTTTTGCTCTGTTGTGGATGGCACTCCTGTCAGCTATCAGTCCCGTTTTCTCCCTCTCATTACTCCCAACTGATCTCCATTGTAATCATTGTTTCCCCCTTGCCCACTCATGTGATCCATACCTGCATCCAGTTGTGCTCATTGGCTCCATGTCCTATTTAAGATCCTTGGTTCTGTCATTCGTTGTTGCAGCCTCTGCTTTCTGTCGCCAAGCATCAGAACCCTTTCCCCATTCTGGTACAATTTCCTGAATAATCCTGCCTTCTCCATTACCTTCTCAGCCTGTGAGTTATTTTTGGACTATTTGGATTTTTGTGTTTTGTGCACTGTTAGGACTTTTTGTTTCATTCAATAAATATCACAACTACAGTTCAGCGTTTGCGTCTTCATTCCTGCCTTGACAGGCAATTCATGACAAAAGGCTCCAACCAGTTGAAGACCCAGTTGTTGTAGGCTGTGGTATTTCTGTTTTTTCACTCACCTGTTTATGGAGTCCCCATCATGTCCTCAGTACGACAACCTCCACCAAATAAAAGGAGATCGGCAGAGGGGATCCCAAGTGTCAATGAGCAGTGGGCTGCCGAGTTCGTCCAGGGCATCGTGGATGAAGCTCTCGCCTCCCACAGCCCAAAGAAGATCTGGGAGAGTGTGAAATCGGTGACCATAATTGTCGAGGTGCACCCTGGGTTGCGGAGGTTCTCCCAGTTCATGGAGTTGCTGGCTACGCTCTCCGTATTACAGCAGTCTTTCCCTGGGCTGACTTGGGGGCCTCCTCCAGTGAGCCCAAAGCCGACGCGAAAGAGCGCTCCACGGCAGACACCCTGCTTCACCTCCAGTTTGCCCATTCCTGGTCCCGCTCCGTCAACTCCAAGACACCGCCACCCAGCTCCGTACCGCCGGAGGAACACCCCCGCCCCTCAGGCAGCAGTTTCTCCTTTGCTGAGATCAAAAACTCCCACAGCAGTCCCTTTATCCAGTTTTTCTTCTCTGGCTGTCCCATCAGCCTTCTCCTCCGCTGCTGCTGCTTCTCCCTCCAACTTGGCAATTCCTCCTGCTGCTGAGGGTCCGGCTGTTTCCTCTCCGGCTCCGCCCATTGCTGTGGCTGCAGGGGCAGCTCCTCAATGTTCCCCTGGGAGGCCCTCTTTTACTGAAGTCACGGAGAGGGTTGATCCAACACCTGCTGCAGCAGAAAACATCACGCCCCGGGAATTCAGGCAAGTGTCTTTTCATTTTCCAACATGTTAAGATGATATGCCTTGCCTGATTCCCGGTAGTGAGGCTCTGTGTTTGCAGTCCCCTGAGTCCTCACCACCTGCTGCAGCCCACACTACCTTACCTGCTCTCTCCGTGTCTCCTCCTATTCTCTCAGAGTGTCCGCCGGTCCCAGGGTTGAACCGCCGGGCGGTGGAGGAGCCTGTGGCCCTGGTGGACTTAGTACCAGCCCCGCAGCCATGGTCTGGATGGAGGGAGAGCATTGCCTGTGATCTGGAGCCTGCGCCGATGATTGAGTGTCCCCGGGCTTCAATGGTGCAGGATTCAGCGCCAGCAGAAAACGGACATCCTGGATCCACACCGGACGAGCCACCTACATGGTTCGCTTCACTGAGGGGTCTCGGGACTGCATCTACCACCAAGCCTGCTGTAGGGGCCACCGCAGCAGAGCTGGAGTTGGACCTCCAGAGGACTGGGCCCGAGACATTGCCACCTAGATCAACGGAGTCCTGGATGGCGGTGAAATCTGAGCTCAGGGAAGTGCTCTCCTTTGTTTTCGTTGTTTCCATGTTGGAGAGATCTTGTCTGGCTCTTGGTGGGGGGATCCAAGTGCAGCCGTCAGCTGCACCTGAGCTCATCTCGCCGGGCTCCACTGCCATTGGTGACCCTGACCCTGTGTCTCTGTCCCTCTTACCTGAGCCTTTCCCCAGGGTCACCGAGATTCATCCTACTTCGCCTGAGGTCTCTGTGGGTTCAGGCTCACCGCCTGAGGTCTTCGTGGGTCCAGCTCCTCCTGCCAAGGTCATCGCAGCTGCTCCATCCTGGCCCGGGGCCTCCGTGGGTGCTGCTCCCCCTCTGGACGAGGTCTTTGCTGGTGCACCGTTCCAGCCCATGGCCTCAGAGGGTGCTGCTTCCCAGCTAGTTGAGGTCTTTGTGGGTGCGACGTCCCAGCCCGGGACCTCCGTGGGTGCAGCTCCTCCTCAGTCCAGGTCTCCGTGGGTGTTGTGCTCTAGTCGGGGGCCATCGGGGGTGCTGTGCCCAAGCCTTAATCCTATGTGGGTGCTGCACTCCAGCTTGGGTCTGCCGTGGGTGTTACACTCCAGCCAGGGGGTTACCAAGGGTGCAGCTCTGACCCAGTTCAGGTCCACCAAGGGTGCAGCTCTGGCCCAGGCCAGGTCCACCGTGGGTGCAGCTATGACCCAGTCTGGGTCCACCATGGGTGCAGCATTGCTCCAGCCCGGAGCCACCATGGGTGCAACCTTGCTCTAGCCCGGAGCCACCGCGGGTGCAGCTTTGCTCCAGCCCAGAGCCACCACAGGTGCAGCTTTGCTCCAGCCTGGAGCCACCACGGGTACAGCTTTGCTCCAGCCCGGAGCCAATGTGGGTGCTACTATGTCCCAATCTGAGGCCACTGAGGGTGCTATAGCCCAGCCCGAAGCTATCATGGTAACCCCTCCTCTGCCTGACTCTGTCATGGTCCCCTCTTCTCTGCCCGAGGCCATCATGGTCCCCTCTCCTCCGCTAGAGGTCATCGTGGTTCCCTCTACTCCACCCGGGGCTGTTGTGGTTCCCTCTTCTCCACCAGACGCCGTCAAAGTCCCCTCTCCTCTGCCAGATGCCGTTGTGGTCCCTTCTCCTTTACCACATGCCATCGTGGTCCCCTCTTCTTTGCCAGATGCCACTGTGGTCCCCTCTCCTCTGCCCAAGGTTGTCATGGTTTCCCCAACTCCTCTGTCCTCGTCTTCATTGGTCTTCCCCATGGGGCAGCTGCCTCCTGGGCCACCCCTTCTGTTTAGGTGGCTAAAAAACTCTGGCCATCCACCTGATGGACTGTGCCGTTGGGTTGGGTGGACCATATTCTCTGGTAGGCCAGCCGACTCTTACCACCACGCCATCTGCCAGGCTTGGGACTTTGGCCGGCCACCTGAACTGTCTAGCTCGTTGGTCCAGGGGGCCTAGGTGCCTGGTTCTGCCTGGTGTGGATCCTGAGTGAGTTTTTTTGTTTTTTGTTCCCTCCTAGCCTGGGTTTTGCTGGGTGTGAGTCATGGGAGTTCTTCTTATTTTCTCTGGTTTGTTTCAGTCCCTCCGTGCCTGGGTCCCCCTCCTCCCACCCAGAGTGGGGTTGTTTTCTTGTTTTTTGGTGGGGTGGGTTCTTTGTGTGGGTGGGTCCTTTTTCTTCCTTCGATGTTGCCCGGAGTGTCTGGTTTCCACCCTTTCAGGAGGGGGGCTCTGTCACGATCTGAGCACGGGGGCATTCCGCCGGCTCTGTCTCTTTGCCTTTTTTCTATATTTGTATGGCGTTGTATTTTTGCGTTCTGCTTCTGTTATTTTATCTTTGGTTGATTTTCACATTTTCTATATTGTTTCTTAGTATGATTTATTTTCCTTTTCACGTTCATTATAGTTTTGTTGTTTATATATTTGAGGTTACTTGTTTTTCTTTGCCATCTCATTATATTCATATCCTGTTGTTTTTTCTCTCTCCCTCTCCCTCTCCGTTTTGTGCACTGTTTGGACTTTTTGTTTTGTTCAATAAATATCACAACTACAGTTCAGCATTTGAGTCTTCATTCCTGCCTTGACGGGCAATTCATGACAAAAGGTAATAAATTGCATTCAAACTGAAGTAATTCGGTTTTACATTACAAAGATGCTTCACATACAGGTGCATTAATAGTTGTCTTTTTCAGTTGTTGGGCATTTTTCATAATTTCTGTTTTTATTAGATGCGGCACATTGACATTCTCTGTAATCTCATATAATTTTCTTTTTAGGGAAATAAAAGAAATCTAAGCAGGATCAAGTCAAACACTCATTGTTCTCAAAAGCTTGAGGAGTGTATCAAAAGACAGGAAGAAATCCCAGGGAAAGACAGAGCTAATGATATATATAATCAGTTTAATTATATGTGTGGTGGGTAATAAGTGTCTCCTGGCAAACATTTCTTAAAGTCCACAAACTGCCAGTGTTAGCGAGTGAAGCCATCACAAAACTTCAACATAACATTCAGATAGGAAAGTTGAAACTTATTGTTTCTTGCAGTAAATAAATCACAGTTTTCTTGACAGGTAAACTAAGAATTATGTGGGGCAGAACACCTCTTTCAATTTTTTGTAAGGTGAAAAAACAAATCTGTTGTTCTACAACTCAAACTTAAAACCGCAAACTGTTTAAAACATGCAGTACATTTAATAAATGCATTTTAAACTGTAAAAATAATGTCTTTTCGAATTTATACCACTGCTAAAGAGATTGCTTTCAGCAGTGCGTGTTTGTTTGTTTGTTAGCAGGATTACACAAGCACTACAAAACAGAGTTCTGAAACTGGTAAGGGACTAAGGGTCTTAGCCCAACGATAAACCAGTACATTTTGGTTCAGACCTAGATCACTATGCTTATTCTCCATCACTTTCCCCCCCTTTTTTTTTTTTAAAAAAGAAACATTGTGCAAGGGCTTTTCTTAGATTTTTATGCACACATAAAAAAGATCCAATCTGCACCAATCTTCACCTGTTTCAGCCAATAAAAAAAAATAATGTTACTGATAAGATTCTCACTTTTATTGTGACAGTTTAGCTTTCTTTTTGAAAATTAACACTTCTGCCCATAGACTGTCAAATATATACAGTGCTGTGAAAGGTATTTGCCCTCTTCCTGGTTTCTTATATTTTTGCACATTTGTCACACTTAAATGTTTCAGATCATCAAACAAATTTTAATATTAGACAAAGATAATCAGAGTAAATATAAAATGCAGTGTGTAAATGATGATTTTATTTATTAAGGGAAAAAGCGATCCAAACCCATCTGGCCCCACGTGAAAAAGTAAATGCCCCCAAGCTTAATAACTGGTTTTGCCACCCTTGGCTGCAAAAACTGCAATCAAGCATTTGTGATAACTGGCAATCTTTTACATTGCTGTTGAGGAATTTTGACCCACTCTTCTTTGCAGGATTGTTTTTATTCAACCACATTGGAGTTCTTGAACTTGAGGTCATGAACTGATGGCCAGACATTTTCCTTCAAGATTTTCTGGTAGAGACCAGAACTCATGGTTCCATCAATTACAGCAAGTTGTCCAGTCCTGAAGCAGCAAAGCAGCTCCAGACCATCACACTACCATCACTATATTTGATTGTTGGTATGATGTTCTTTTTATGAAATGCTGTATTAGTTTTATGCCAGATGTTATGGGGCACACACCTTCCAAAAAGTTCAGCTTTTGTCTCATCAGTCTACAGAATATTTTCCCAAAAGTCTTGAGGCTCATGAAGATGTTGGCCAAAGTGAGACGAGCCTTTGTGTTCTGTTGGGTCAGGAGTGGTTTTTGCCTTGGAACTCTACCATGGATGCCATTTTTGCCGTCTCTTTCTTATTGTTGAATCATGGACCAGTGTCCAAACTGAGACAAGTAAGGCCTGCAGTTCTTTAGATGTTGTTCTGGGTTTTTGTTTCTCATCTTCACTTGAATTTCTATTGATCGTGGCATGATGTGTTGCTTTTTGAGATCTTTTAGCCTACTTCACTTTGTCAGAAAGGTTCTATTGAAATGATTTCTTGATTCAACAGGCCTGGCAGTAATCAGGTCTGGGTGTGGCTAGTGAAATTAAACAGCTTTCCAAAAAAATGTGGCTACTCACAGTTAATTCATGATGCAATGGGGGGAGGGGTACATATTCACATAGGGTCAGGTAGGTTTTTCCCTTAATAAATGAAATCATCATTTACAGTAGGGCTGTCACGGTGGAAGAATTTCCCCTGCGGTGATGGTGGATAGCTCAACAGTGCAATATGCGGGATTATTGCAAATATTTTTAGGACCCTGTGGTCTCGTAATTTAGACAGGGTTCATAACTTATGTGGCAAATGATGGAAGCTATAGCGAGACACTCACTGCAGCTCCATTCTCAACTTATGTGTGTGTGTGTGTGTGTGTGTGACAACTGTGCAGAGCTCAGGTCTCCCTACAGTCATGAACTGTCACTTACATTATTACAATATTATTACAGTCACTTACATCTAAATAGCGAGGGTGAAACCTGATGCTGAAGAATGGACTGGAGTCAGGGTTGGGGACTCCAGCCTCGACAGGGCGAGGTTGCAGCAAGGAATAACCCTCGCTAGTGATCTAAAATAGCACACAGAAACTAAAACTACAAACAGGTGCGGAGAGACAGTAATTACTAAACACAAACAGCTGTGATAGGCCTTGAGCAGAATTGACAGGCGGAAGTCCTGCCATGGTGCTGTCAAAATAAAAGCGCAAACCAAAAGGACAGATAAACATGACTAAATACATACACAGAAAAAGAATAATAATCAAAGACCTGAGCACGGTACAGAACCACGCTCGGGATCATCACAGTGCCCCTTCCCTTAAGGGGTGGAACCCAGACATCCCGCAGTAACATCAAACGGAACACCCCCCCCCAAACAAAAACCACTACAAAACCAACCCCGGGAGAGCGGTGGGGGGATCCAGGCCAGGAAGGATCGATACAAAAGACAAAACCCAAAAAACCCATAACCACATACTAACAAGCAGCATTCAAAGAAAACTAGAGCATATATAATACATAAAGCAACAATTCAGGTGGCCTTCCAAAGTCCTGGCTCCACCCAACCATTGGGGGAAAAGGTCGGGCGGCCTACCAAGTCTCCAGAGACCCCAACATGAAAGAAAGAGTTCATTGGGTGGCCTACCAGAGTCCCAAAACCACCTCAGTAACCCAGAAGGCTCAGGTGGTCGGCCAGCATCCTTGAGCCACCAGGACCAAAGGGGTTAACCAGGAGGCGGCTTTCCCACTGAGACGCTCAGTGGCAGGAAACCGGACCAGAGTAGGGGAACCCCAAAAGCGTCTGGTGGTGGAGGATCTGCAGCACCCATGATAACCTCCGACTGGAGCTTAGTAGCACCCACAGTGGCCCCGGACTGAGGCATGGCGGCACCCTCTGTGACCCCGGACTGAGGCATAGCGGCACCCTCGGTGGACCAGGACTGAGGCGTAGCAGCACCCTCGGTGGCCCCAGACTGAGGCGTCGCTTCACCCTCGGTGGCCCCGGACTGAGGTATCGCTGCACCCTCGGCTGGAGGAGCTGGACCCATGAGGGCCTCAGGCGGCAGACCGGAACCCACGGAGACCTCTGATGTAGCTGGATGGTTCTCGGTGACCCTGAGAGAAGACTTGCATGAAAGAGGAAGAGAAACAGGGTCAGGGTCACCGGCAGCAGTGGAATCCGGCGAGGCGAGCTCAGATGCTGCTGATGGCAGCACCCGGCTCTCCCTACCAAGAGCCAGACAAGATCTCTCCAAAACAGAAACAATGAAAACAAAGGAGAGTACTTGCCTGAGCTCAAGTTCCACCGCCGTCCAGGACTCCATCGATCCGGATGACAATGTCTTGACCTCGGCTCTCTGGAGGTCCAACTCAGACTCTGCTGCAGCGGCCCCAACAGTAGGCATGATGGTCACTGCAGTCTCAGGACCCCCTGGCGTAGCAACCCACGCAGGTGGTATGCCTGGCGTGGTGACAGGAGATCCTCTTCTAGCTGGGGCTAGGCTTCGCGTAGGTGAAACCCGGGGACACTTCATCGTCAGCTCAGGCTCCAGGTAGCAGACGGCCCTCCTCCTCTGTTCACACCGCAGCCGCGGAGCTGGAACCAGGCTCTCCAGGCCCGCAGGTTAATCCTCCATCCGGCGGCTAGGTCCTGGAACCGGCGGATACTCGGGGATTAAAGGAGGAGACACAGATGTAGCTAGTACAGTTTTAGTGGCTGCAGCAGGTGGTGAGGGCTCAGTGGACTCCATAACCTGAGTGTCACTCTCAGGAATCAGACAACGTAATTCATCAAACTGAGGAAAAGAATGAAAAAACACTTGCCTGTTTTCCTGGGGTATGATGGTTCCTGCTGCAGCAGGCTCAGTTCTTTCCTTTCCCATAGCAGCGGTGATGATGGGCCCTTCAGGAAGACAAGGAGGAGCCGTTCCTTCAGGATCAGTGACGGGCGGAGCCGGAGAAGAAACAACAGGGCTCGCAGCAGTTGAAGAAAGCGCCGTAGAGAAGGACGGAACAGCTGAGATGATCCAGGGTTGAGGAGCTGGCGAAACAGCTGACGAGGAAGACCCGGAGGCTGAAGCTGCTGTCATACCTCTCTTAGAAGGAAGAGAACAAACAGCTGGCTGGGAGATGGAGGAATTTCTCTGGTGGCCCGTGTCAAAATAATAATGGGAACTTTGCGGCGTATTCCCCCAGTGGTTCTCCTCCTTCCGCTTCAGAATAGCCATATCCCATAGGGAAGAGTTCTGCTCTGGGCGGCGGCATTTTCAGGCAGGAGACGAGCTTATCATCAACCCCGGAAACCGTTGCTGGAGAGTGAAGACGGAGGCCAGCAGCTCAGTGAATTCAGGATAATTACCAAGGCCAGGATGCTCCTCCACAATGATGACTGCTGCCACCACGCTCTTCAGAACCCTATTCAGACCGTGGGAGGAGAGAGATTCAGCCACATGACCCCTGATGAATTCAGCTGCCCACTGTTCATCCTCGCTGGGGACCCCACCCCGGCTGCCCTCCTCCTTCAGCGCCCTGGGAAATGGCCTCCTGGAGACGGAGACACGGGAGCTGCAGCCGTAACAGGAACGTGATGAGGAATTGATGGAACCGAGGCCCGGGAGTGCTTTCCCGCCAGCCCCGATCTAGGCTTCCTGGTTGAGTTCTTCTCCAACTCATGGTTCTTTCGTTGAAGCATCGATAACTGAGATATCCTCTCCCTTTCCTCAACATGCTCAGAAAGGTGAGGACGACACTGCACAGCCGCCTCTGTGAAGTCCAGGTACCATAAAGCGTCTTTAGGTGTGGAATAACTGCGAGCTATGTTGAGAAGGTCATCTATTTCCATCAGAGCCTGGCAAAGCTCAAAACCGAGGCTCATAGGATACCACTTGCCATATGACGCCATATCCCCCCAAAAATGCAAGCACCTGAAAAGAGAAAAAATAGAGCCAAAAATACAAACTCACTACCGCTGGCACCAGCGGGCTGTGACCTACTGTTATGTATGCCCCTTTCAGGGCATAAATGAGGCACCAATCGTCAGCAGTGAGTTTGCTTATTTATTAAAGAAAAAGGAGCAAAAGAACATGCCACAAGGGGCAAAACACAAACAACTATACACACAACCTCAAATGGTGATACAGTAACTGAACAAATAAAGAATCAGTCACTTACATATAGAAGAAACAGTCAAGAAACAGTCACTTTCATATAAATAGCGCGGGCGAAACCTGACGCTGAAGAATGGACTGGAGTCAGGGTTGGGGACTCCAGCCTGGACAGGGCGAGGTCGCAGCGAGGACTAACCCTTGCTAGCGATCTTAAATAGCACACAGAAACTAAAACTACAAACAGGTGCGGAGAGACAGTAATTACTAAACACAAACAGCTGTGACAGGCCACGAGCAGACTTGACAGGCAGAAGTCCTGCCGTGGCGCTGTCAAAATAAAAGCGCAAACCAAAAGGACAGATAAACATGACTAAATACATACACAGAAAAAGAATAATAATCAAAGACCAGAGCACGGTACAGAACTGTGCTTGGGATTATCACACTAACAACACGACTGTACTGCAGACACCAGTTATAGCAAAGTAAGTCTCAACTGCAGCCTGCTGTAAGGGTGAAGACAACTTCAATATTTGGATTAACACAAAAATTGTTGGTAAAATACTTCTAAAAGGTGATATTGGACACAAGGTGATATTGGACACAAGGGGGCAAGTCGATTACAGTAATGAAAAAATGAATCTAAAAGGAAAAGTAAATACAACCATGAACAGCGATAACACCAATAAACTAGAGGTAACCAAATGCACAGATGAGGTGTAATTTTCTGCCCTTTCTTGTAGCGTTAAATTCACGTAAGTTCAGGAGTAGTTGAGATGTTAAAGGAATACAGTATATCAACACAATAATAATCAGTGTTAACTGCTGACGTTACAATTAGTTCATTTTACCAAATCCGGATCATCTTTCACTACCACCTTTGCAGAATATAGTAAGGGTTTTTGCAAATTATTTAACCAACTAAATTTTGTCATTGTCCATCTGAAAAAAACATACCAAAGCTGTGATTCATTTCTAACTAGGTGGAGTTTTTCTGATTGTATTGAGGTTTTGAGGGGTGCAAAGAACAGCTGTGATGTGACTGTATGTCTTCCTGATCTTTCTGGCTCCACTCTGGTCTCTGCTGCCTTCAGGCTTGACTGAAAGCACCACCAAACATCTAATTTAGGGCCAGGCTTATGAAAATTGGACTTAATATACTACATGCCCTGTTCTCTGCAAGTAGCACACTGAGATAAGGAATATAACTTCTTGATAAAAATGTATGAGCAATAAGTGGACTTAAAAATGTGTTTTGAAACAACATACAGTATGGGATAACTGTTTCCACAAGAATAGGTTACATTTGGTGATGTTAGAGAAGTTTAGGTCCTAAAACTGAACATTCCCTAATCTTTTTTTTTATTTAATTAATGTTGAATTTCACTGGGCCTTTCACACCATGATGCTGAATTTCACTGGGAATTTTGCACCATGATGCTCCCACCTCCAAACGGAATGAAAAGGAGTGATACCATCTGAGCTTCTAAGGCAAACAGCTAAACCGCGGGACACATACCCAGGCTTGATCAACGTGTGGTGGGCCTGCCTCAGTGGAGGGTGTCTTGTGATAAATGGCCAAAATACCCTGTGATGCTGATGTACACAACTGACGATGTGTCCCGGCGGTGAAGCCTTATAGTAGCTATCTCTCAAGAACTCCCCTCGGACTCAGAAGTGGTGCAAACAGCAGGGATTGTAACAGCTAGTCCTTTCATTGAACCTTAATAAAGTGGAATGACACAGGGAATAAGTATTGAACACACTTGGTGAATTTCATTTAATATTTAGTAGAAAAGCCCTTGTTGGTAATAACAGCTTCCAAACGCCTCCTGTAAGGATAAACCAGGTACAGGCATTGCTTAGGAGTAATTTTAGCCTATTCTTCCACACAAACTGTCTTCAAATCTTGAAGGTTCCCTGAGTGTCTTCTATGAACTCTGATCTTCAGTTCGTTCCATAGATTTTCAATTGGATCCAGGACAAGTGACTGACTGGGCCATTCTAGCAGCTTTATTTTCCTCCTCTGGAGCTAGCTGAGAGTTTCCTTGGCTGCGTGTTTGGGATCATCATCTTGCTGAAATGTCCACCCTCGTTTCATCTTCAGTATCTTGGCAGATGGCCACAGGTTCTTATCAAGGACGTCATCTTTCCTTCAATTATATGAAGTCTGCCTGTACCATGTGCTGAAAACCCCCACACACATTATGATGCCCCCACCTCCAAACTTCACTGTTGGTATGGTGTTTTGGGGCTGATGTGCAGTGCCATTTCTCCTCCAAACATGCTGTGTGTTGTGGCATCCAAAAAGTTAAATTTTGGTCTCATCTGACCAAACTATATTCTCCCAGTATTTTACTGGCTTGCCCAAATGTTGTGCAGCAAACTTTAAACGAGCTTAAACGTGCTTTTTCTTCATCAATGGAGTCTTGCAAAGTGAGCAGACATAGAGCCCATGTCGGCTGAGTGCATTACTAATTGTTTTCTTTGAAAAAACAGTACCTGCTAACTCCAGGTCTTTCTGGAGCTCTCCACAAGTGGTCTTTAGCTCTTGGATAACTCTTCTGATAACTCTTTTGACTCCTCTGTCAGAAATTTTGCAAGGAGTTCCTGGTCTCGGCCGGTTTATGGTAAAATGATGTTCTTTCCACTTCTGAATGACGGCTCCAACAGTGTTCACTGGAACATTCAGCAGTTTAGAAATGTGCCTGTAACTAATGCCACCATTATGTTTTGTAACAATAAGGTTGTGAAGGTCTAGAGAGGTCTAGATTTCAGGTGGTTTCTTGGCTTTCTATGCCTTTTTGCACCTCTTTTTCTTCATATGTTCAATACGTATTCCCTGTGTCATTCAAGTTTATTATATACAGCTTGTTTTGTGAACACAGAAGCCAAGACTTCTTTGTATGTATGGATTACTTGGGCTGTTACTGGTATCTGGTGAATGGTGATCTGGTGAGGTCAATGGCTCCATCAGAAATATGTTTAATGAGAAAAATGTTGATGTGTTCAATACTTTTCCCCACTCTGTGTGTGTATGTGTGTGTGTGTGTGTGTGTGTGTGTAAATACAGATATTTACAGTGCATCCGGAAAGTGTTCACAGCGCTTCACTTTTTACACATTTTGTTATATTATAGCCTTATTCCAAAATGGATTAAATTCATTTTTTTCCTCAAAATTCCACACACAGCACCCCATAATGACAACATGAAAGATGTTTGGTTTTTTTTAGATTTTTGCAAATTTATTAAAAAATAAAAACTAAGAAATCACATGTACATAGGTATTCACAGCGTTTGCCATGAAGCTCAAAATTGAGCTTAGGTGCATCCTGTTTCCACTGATCATCCTTGAGATGTTTCTACAGCTTAATTAATTGGAGTCCACTTGTGCTAAAGGAAGGAAAGAAAGGAAAGAAAAGCACACACCTGTCTATATAAGGTCCCACAGTTGACAGTGCATGTCAGAGCACAAACCAAGCATGAAGTCAAAGGAATTGTCTGTAGACCTCTGAGACAGGATTGTCTCGAGGCACAAATCTGGGGAAGGGTACAGAAAAATTTCTGCTGCTTTGAAGCTCCCAATGAGCACAGTGACCTCCATCCATAAATGGAAGAAGTTCAGAACCACCAGGACTCTTCCTAGAGCTGGGTAGCCGTCTAAACTGAGCGATCAGGGGAGAAGGGCCTTAGTCAGGGAGGTGACCAAGAACCTGATGGTCACTCTGTCAGAGCTCCAGCATTCATCTGTGGAGAGAGGAGAACCTTAAAGAAGGACAACCATCTCTTCAGCAATCCACCAATCAGGCCTGTATGGTAGAGTGGCCAGACGAAAACCACTCCTTGGTAAAAGGCACATGGCAACCCGCCTGGAGTTTGCCAAAAGGCACCTGCAGGACTCTCAGATCATGAGAAAAAAAAATTCTCAGGGGAGCCTGATGGCAATAGAGGGATATCAGATGTTTCATATTAACAGATCTCAAAAAAAAGGGTGGTGGTGTTGCATTGTATATTGATGACCTGTATAGGAGTAAACTTGTAAATGGAATGTCCTTTGCACTACCAGGGATTTTAGAATGCGTTACTGTTGAGATTGACCAAGATAAAACAAAATATCTAATTATAAGTTGTATATATAGAACGCCGGGAACTTGCATTGAGACATTCAGAGATAAATTAGTTGAGCTGTACAATAATATTACTAGTAAGAAAATGGTAGTAATTTGTGGAGATTTCAATATTGATTTACTAAATCCATATCAACAAAATGTAATTACAGAGTTCATGAATTCTATGTACAGTATGAGTCTACACTACCGTTCAAAAGTTTGGGGTCACCTCAGACAATTTTGTGTTTTCCATGAAAAGTCACACTTTTATTTACCACCATGAGTTGTAAAATGAATAGAAAATATAGTCAAGACATTGACAAGGTTAGAAATAATGATTTGTATTTGAAATAATAATTTTTTCCTTCAAACTTTGCTTTCGTCAAAGAATCCTCCATTTGCAGCAATTACAGCATTGCAGACCTAACATGATTGCACAAGGGTTTTCTAATCATCCATTAGCCTTCTGACGCAATGAGCAAACACATTGTACCATTAGAACACTGGAGTGATAGTTGCTGGAAATGGGCCTCTATACACCTATGTAGATATTGCACCAAAAACCAGACATCTGCAGCTAGAATAGTCATTTACCACATTAGCAAGGTATAGAGTGTATTTCTGATTAGTTTAAGTTATCTTCAATGAAAAAAAAAGTGCTTTTCTTTCAAAAATAAGGAAATTTCTAAGTGACCCCAAACTTTTGAACGGTAGTGTATATCCCACAATAACACATCCCAGTAGAATCACAGTTCACACTGCTACACTTATTGACAACCTGTTTGCTAATATTATTGATAAGAAAATAGAAAGTGGATTACTGATAAATGATATAAGTGACCATTTGCCAACCTTTGCACTTATCCATGGCCACACGGAGGCCAATACAGAAAAAGTTTTAAAATCATTCAGATACAAATCACAAAATGCAATCAGTTCTTTTAAAGAAGACTTGCTGAAGCAGGACTGGACAAAAGTCTATGTATTAGATGTAAATGAAGCCTATGACACATTTATGAACATTGTAACCACTCTTTATGAAAAAAATTGTCCATTAGTAAAGAAAAAGCTTAAACATAAATTTGTCGATAAGCCGTGGTTAACCAAAGGATTACAAAAGGCGTGTAAAAAGAAAAATTTATTATATAAAGCTTTTCTAAAGAAAAGGACAAAAGAAGCAGAGCAGCGGTATAAAACATACAAAAATAAGTTAACATATATGAATGAATGAATGAATGAATTTGTTTATTTCGGATAGTACATTACAGGTTAAAAGAAACTGTATAATATAACAACAAGGTCAAATTAGACAAAGACTCCTTCTACTATACAATTCCACGTGAGTTATCCAAAATGGGTGATGGCTGATGCCGCAGCTTATATTGCCCACCCATATTCCATCCAAGAATTCAAAGGAGAAAAAAGAGAAAACAAGACAAGAGCGATTACAATTTAAAACAAGGCTAAGACAAAATATGACTGAGAGAAAAAGAAAACTGAGCTGGTCTAAGTTAAGCGGTTACTATTCAAAAACAAATCTAAGACATAGTGTCACAGAGAAAAAAGAAAAACTAAGCTATAACACAACACAGGTTTGAAATGTCAATCCTTATGTGAGTTTACATGTCGTTTTGTAAATATGTTTGGAGTATTTCTTCCTTTAGTTTTTGTTTAAATTGTCCAAGCTTTGTACATGATTTTAATTCAGGTCCAAAATCGTTCCATAATCTGACACCTTGCACTGAAATACAGTGTTGCTTGGTGGTTGTTCTCACTGTAGGCTTTTGAAATATACATGTTCCTCTGAAGTGATATCATTTCTCCCTTGTTTGGAACAACTTTTGGATATTTGCGGGCAGTGATAGATTCTTCACTTTGAACATTATTATTGCGGTTTTAAAGTCGATCAGATCTTTCAACTTGAGAGTTTTTTGTTTTAGAAAAAGTGGGTTTGTTGGTTCCCTGTAAGCTGCTTTGTTGATTATTCTAATAGCTCTCTTTTGAAGCATAAAGAGTGGATATATGTTTGTTTTATATGTATTTCCCCATACTTCATTGCAATATGTCATGTATGGGAGTATTAATGAATGATACAAGGTGTATAGTGTGGGTTGATTCAGCAAATTTTTCACTCTGTGTAATATTGCAATTGATTTGGATACTTTACCTTTTATATAATTAATATGTGGCTTCCAACACAGTTTGTTATCAATTATTACTCCAAGGAATTTAGTTTCAGATACCCTTTCAATCTCTACACCATTTACACTGAGTTTGGGTACTGGGTAGTTGTGATGGTTGTTAAAGACTATAAATTTTGTCTTGCTTAAATTGAGCGTTAATTTGTTTGAATCAAACCACAGTTTCAGCTTTCCTAATTCCTTTCCGAGTGTATCCAGAAGTTGTTCCAAATTGTTTCCACTGCATAGCAGGTTAGTGTCATCAGCAAACAATATTAAGTCCATTTTTTCTGAAACTTTACATATATCATTTATATACATATTGAATAATAATGGTCCCAAAACTGAACCCTGTGGGACTCCACAGGTGACCTTCAGTAGCTCTGAGTTTTTGTTGTTAACACATACAAACTGATATCTATTCTTTAAGTAACTTCTTAACCAGGACAGTGCTACCCCTCTAATACCACAATTTTGTAGTTTCTTTAATAATAGATTGTGATCTACTGTATCAAATGCTTTTTTAAGATCCAGGAATACTCCAACTGAATACTCTTTATTTTCAATGGCTGTTGATATTTTTTCTGTAAATTCCATTAAGGCATATGCTGTTGTCCTTTTGTGTCTGAACCCATATTGCTGCTCACACAATAAATCATTCTTCAGTATGAAGTTGTCAATTCTCTCATAGAATATTTTTTCAAGTATCTTGGAAAATTGCGGTAATAGTGAAATTGGTCTGTAGTTGGAGAGTTCCCCTCTGCCGCCTGTCTTGTAAATCGGAATTACTTTAGCTATTTTCATTGCATTGGGAAATCTACCTGATTGGAGAGACAGGTTACAGATATACGTCAGTGGTTTCACTATGCATTCGATAACAGTTTTGACTAGTAGCATATCAATACCATCGCAGTCAGTAGATGTTTTACTTTTGAACGATTTAACAATTTCAATGACCTCTCTTTCGTCTGTGTTCTTTATGAAGATGGTGTCTTTTACAGCAGTGTTATTGCATATTGAATCACCTGTTGGCACCGTAGTGGGTATTTCTCGGGCCAGTTTAGGTCCAATGTTAACAAAAAAATTATTAAATTCATCTGCAGGTGAAGCTATATTCACATTCGGAGTCGATTTATTATTTTTTGGAATGTTAGTTGGGTAGCTGGTATTTCTGCTTTTATTTCCAAGGATACTGTTGATTATTGTCCATGTATTTTTAATATTGTCTTTGTTTTTTTCCAGTTCTTTACTGTAATAGTCTCTTTTACTACATCTTATTATACGTATATGTTAACTATATATAATGAGATGTAGTAAAAGAGACTATTACAGTAAAGAATTGGAGAAAAACAGAGACAATATTAAAAATACATGGACAATACTTAACAATATTCTTGGAAATAAAAACAGAAATACAAGCAACCCAACCAATTTTTCAAAAAATAATACAACGACTCAGAGTGTGAATGCAGTTTCACCTGCAGATGAATTTAATAACTTTTTTGTTAACATTGGTCCTAATTTGGCTCGAGAAATACCCATTATGGCACCTATGGGTGATACAATAAGCAAAAACACTGCTATAAAAGACTCAATTTTCATAAAGAACACAGACGAGAGAGAGGTCATTGAAATTGTTAAATCATTTAAAAGTAAAACATCTACGGACTGTAATGGTATTGACATGCTCTTAGTCAAAACTATTATTGAATGCTTAGTGAAACCACTGACGTATATTTGTAACCTGTCTCTCCAAACAGGTATATTTCCCAATGCAATGAAAATAGCTAAAGTAATTCTGATATACAAGACGGGTGACAGAGGGGAATTTTCAAACTATAGACCAATTTCACTATTGCCGCAATTTTCCAAGATACTTGAAAAAATATTCTGTGAGAGAATTAACAACTTCATAATGAAGAATAATTTATTGACATAACGCAAGGCTCAGGAGACGCACACACACAGGCTCAGAGTAGTTCAAATAGCTTTATTAACAACAGGAGTGTATGAATGTGTGTCTGCGGGATGTTAATGTGTTGGTGGCGGCGTCTGCTTCGGGCACAGAGGCAGGAGGCCGTACAGCCAGACAACCCTATGGGAAAAGCACAGGGAGAAGGGTGACGGGCACACACCAACACAGGAGATATATAAGCGAGAGAGGAGCTTACTTGGACAGGACGGATGACTGGCACAGCAAGGGACGAGGTCCGGTAGACAGCCACCTGGGAAGCCCGGTGCAGCAGCGAGGAACAGGCGATGGAGAGGAGTAGTCCGCCGCCGGGAAATCCACCTGTGCACAGGGGAGCAGACTTGGAGGAGAAAAAGGTAAGATCTTCTTACCGGAATGATCAGCTGAGAATGAAAGGAAACTCACAGCGATGCGTAGGGAAGTCTGACGGCTTCAGGCCGAAGCCCAGGGCGAGGCGGCTTAAGTCCCTCGCCGCTGATGATGTGCAGGTGTGCGTGCAGGTGGCGCCGCTGATGAGCGGCGCGGCGTGACATTTATTGTGTGAGCAGCAATATGGGTTCAGACACAAGAGGACAACTGCATTTGCTCTAATGGAATTTATAGAAAAAATATCAACTGCTGTTGAAAATAAAGAGTATTCAGTTGGGGTATTCCTGGATCTTAAAAAAACATTTGATACAGTGGATCATAATTTATTATTAAAGAAACTACAAAATTGTGGTATTAGGGGGGTAGCACTGTCCTGGTTAAGTAGCTACTTAAAGAATAGATATCAGTATGTATGTGTTGGTAACAAAAACTCACAGTTACTGAAGGTTACTTGTGGAGTCCCACAGGGTTCAGTTTTGGGGCCATTGTTATTCAATATGTATATAAATGATATATGTAAAGTCTCGGAAAAAATGAATTTAATATTGTTTGCCGATGACACTAATCTATTATGCAGTGGAAGCAATTTGGAACAATTTTTGGATACACTCGGAAAGGAATTAGGAAAGCTTAAACTGTGGTTTGATTCAAACAAATTAACGCTCAATTTAAATAAGACAAAATTTATAGTTTTTAACAACCATCACAGCAACTTAGTATCTAAACTCAGTATAAATGGTGTAGAGATTGAAAGGGTATCTGAAACTAAATTTCTTGTAGTAATAATTGATAATAAATTGTGTTGGAAGCCACATATTAATTATATTAAAGGTAAAATATCTAAATCAATCGCAATACTACACAGAGCGAAATATTTGCTGAATCAACCCACATTATATACTTTATATCATTCATTAATACTCTCATACATGACATATTGTACTGAAGTATGGGGAAATACATATAAAACAAACATATATCCAGTCTTTATTCTTCAGAAGAGAGCTATTAGAATAATAAACAAAGCTGCTTACAGGGAACCAACAAACCCACTTTTTCTTAAATTAAAAGCTCTCAAGTTGAAAGATCTGGTTGACTTTAAAATTGCAGTAATAATGTTTAAAGTGAAGAATCTATCACTGCCTGCAAATATCCAAAAGCTGATCCAAATAAGGGAGAAACAGTATCATTTCAGAGGAACATGTATATTTCAAAAACCTTCAGTGAGAACTACCACCAAGCAACACTGTGTTTCAGTGCAAGGAGTAAGATTATGGAACGATTTTGGACCTGAATTAAAATCATGTACAACGCTTGGACAGTTTAAACAAAAACTAAAGGAAGAAATACTCCAAACATATATACAAGATGACATGTAAAATCACATAAGGATTGTCATATCCAGTCTGTGTTGTGTTGTTGCTTAGGTTTTTTTTTTTGTCACATTTTGTCTTAGCTTTGTTCCGAATTGTAATCGCTCTTGTTTTGTTTTCCTTTTGAATATCTTGGATGGAATACGGGTGGGCAATATAAGCTGCGGCTTCAGCCATCACCCATTTCGGATAACTTATGTTGAACTGTATAATCAGAGGAGTTATTGTTTAATTTGACCTTGTTGGATTTTTTTCCCTTTTGTTATATTATTCTGTTTCTTTTTAATCTTTACTTTTAATCTATCCGAAATAAAGATTCATTCATTCAAAAAAAAAAAAATTCTTTAGTCTGATGAGACAAAGACTGAACTCTTTGGCATGAAAGCCAGGTGTCATGCTTGAACAAAACCAGGCACCACTCATAACCACGCCAATAGAGGTGGCAGCATCATGCTGTTGGGATGTTTTTCAGTGGCAGGAACTGGGAGACTAGTCAAGATAGAGGGAAAGATGAATGCAGCAATGTACACCTGACATCCTGGATGAAAACCTTCTCCAGAGCGCCCTTGACCTCAGACCGGGGCAACAGTTTATCTTTCAGCAGGACAACGACCCTAAGCACACAGCCAAGATATCAAAGGAGTGGCTTCAGGACAACTCTGTGAATGTTCCTGAGTGGCCTAGCCAGAGCCCAGACTTGAATCCAATTGAACATCTCTGGAGAGATCTGAAAGTGGTTGTGCACTGATGCTTCCCATCCAACCTGATGGCGCTTGAGAGGTGCTGCAAAGAGGAATGGGTGAAACTGCCCAAAGATAGGTGTGCCAAGCTTCTGGCATCATAATCAAAAAGACTGGAGGCTGTAATTGCTGCCAAAAATGTATCAACAAAAATATTGTGCAAAGGCTGTGAATACTTATGTACATGTGATTTCTTAGTTTTTTATTTTTAATAAATTTGAAAAAATCTAAAAAAAAAAAAACTTTTTTCACATTGTCATTATGGGGTATTTTGTGTAGAATTTTGAGGAAAAAATGAATTTAATCCATTTTGGAATAAGGCTGTAACATAACAAAATGTGTAAAAAGTGAAGCGCTGTGAATACTTTCCGGATCCACTGTATATACACACATATATATGTATATAGTGTGGGAATGTGGAAATGACGAGACAGGTTTCTCTCAAGTCAGCTTTATTCACATTCGCCAACATCTCAAAGAAGAAAGAGAACATTACAGGAAACTCTCGTCCTTAAATACCAGGACTCTCTCAGTTCACAAGCCAAATTGCATCACAAGTCACATTGCATTATAATCCCAGTAACAATGCATCTCCTCTTTAATCCTCCAAATTCACCCCCACAGTCTCAGGCCCTGCATCCCAAAGCTAAGCTCTTCACAGCTTCCTGTTATCTCCAAGGAAGCTCTGTCTTTGTTCTTGTCTAAAATGTGAGGCCTTACATCAGTCACAAAGTAGGTCACATATGTGTGGCCACACCAGCCCCCCCAAAAACATTTTAGACGAACCAGAGAATACAGTATGCATGCCGTGATAGAATCAATACACATCAGTCTGCATGCTGTCTAGGCTTCAGTCTCCTGCCGTATCTGCTGTAGCCCGGATTCAACGTCTCCGCGGCGCTGTCATGCTGGGGGGTTGCCGTCTGGGGGTGAAAACCTCTTGTCAGTCCCTGCGGGTGTTCTGGGGAAACATTACTCTGTGAAGCCCCCCGTGGGGGTCTACCTCGCCGCGGGGCCCTTGCCAACAGCACTTGCTCATCCGCCACCACAAAGGCGGGTTTGAGTCTGTTTATGCCAACTTTTTCTTTCCTACCTCCCAAATCTAGCAAAAACTGCTTGTCCCCTGTTTCCAACACTCTGAACTGTCCGTCATAAGGCGGTCGCAGTGGGGTTTGATGCGCATCGTGTCTGACAAAAACAAACTCTGCGTTCTTCAAAGCTTTAGGCACAAAAACGCGCGGAAAACTGTGGTGCACGGGGCCGGGCAGCGTGCTTGATTCTATGTTACTCCGCAACAGCTGAGACGGGGAGGTGTCTGGCGCGGGGTTATCTGGGAGAAACTCCCCAGGCAGCCGAAGTGGTTGCGCAGACATGAGCTCCGCTGGGGAGGCTTCTAAGTCCTCTTTAGGCGCAGAACACAACCCCAATAAAGTCCACGGTAACTTGTCTACCCAATTTGCATCCGTCAGTGATGCTCTGAGAGCCGCTTTCAATGACCTATGAAAACGTTTGCATAACCCATTAGCCTGCGGATTGTACGCGGTTGTGCGGTGAATCGTGACACCCAGGCTGTGGGACATCGTCGACCAAAGTTCGGAAACAAACTGAGGGCCTCTGTTGGACGTAATGTCCGACGGAACTCCGAAACGCGCCACCTAAGCAGTTAAAAACGCACGCGCCACCTCCTCGGCCGTGGTTGATGCCAGCGGAACCACCTCAGGCCAGCGCGTGGTGCGGTCCACCATTGTCAGAAGGTGTGTGCACCCCTGTGACGGCGGGAGGGGGCCCACGAGGTCCACATGAACGTGATCGAACCTCTTGGCAGGAATGTGAAACGGCTCCAAAGGAGCCCTCGTGTGCCTGTGTACTTTGGCTCGCTGACACGCCGTGCAGGCTTCTGTCCACTCTCTAACTTGTTTGTGCAGACTCGGCCACACAAATTTCTCTCCCACCATTTTGACCGACGCACGCACTCCCGGGTGCGCCAAAGAATGAATTGAGTCAAAAACGCGGTGGCGCCACGCAGCCAGTACTACTGGACGCGGCCGTCCAGTGGAGACATCGCAGATTAGGGGGGAAATACCGTCTTGCAGCACCCTGTTCTCCAGCCTTAACCCTGTTGGTCCAGACTGGAGCACGAGCACATCCGCATCACTAACCTGCTCCGCTGCCATGGCTGGTAATCTATTCCTACACTGACTGGGGCCGCCACGGCGCGCGAGAGGCAATCTGCCACCACATTGAGTTTGCCCGCCACATGCTGAATATCAGTGGTAAACTCTTATATCACGGCCAGCTGTCTCTGTTGCCGGCCTGACCACGGTTCGGAAACCTTGGCCATTGCGAATGTTAGCGGCTTGTGGTCAACGAACGCGGTGAAAGAGCGTCCTTCTAGCCAGAACTGAAAGTGGCGGATGGCCAAATGGAGAGCCAGCAGCTCCCTGTCGAACGCGCTGTATTTACGTTCACTATCGCGCAAGGTCCTGCTGAAAAAGGCGAGGGGCTGCCAAATCCCAGCCTCATGCTGCTCCACGACCGCCCCTATGGCCACATCTGACGCGTCAGTAGTGAGCGCTATGCGGGCCGTTGGGTCTGGGTGTGCCAGCAACGCAGCCTTTGCCAAGGCTGCTTTTACCTCCGAGAAGGCTTGGTCCCGCTCCAGGGACCACTCGACCTTATTCGCAGGTTTCTGTTTTTTGAGCGCGGCATACAGCGGTTGCATGAGTTGCGCTGCGCGGGGGAGAAAACGGTTATAAAAATTCACCATTCCCAAAAACTCCTGTAACGCCCTGACCGTCTGTGGCCGGGGAAAATCTGCTACCGCGCGCACTTTGTCAGGAAGCGGAACCGCTCCTTCGGGGGAGACGCGGTGTCCTAAAAAATCGATCTGCGCCACCCCAAACTGACACTTTGCTGGGTTGATTATTAACCCGTGATCTCCCAACCTCCGGAAAACTGTGGCTAGGTGGTTTTCGTGTTCGTCTTCGGACGCGCTGGCTACCAGAATATCGTCCAAGTAGACGAACACGAAAGGGAGATCGCGCAGCACCGCATCCATCATGCGTTGGAATGTCTGTGCGGCCCCTTTAAGCCCAAATGGCATGCGAAAAAACTCGAATAGGCCAAATGGAGCTATTACCGCTGTTTTGGGTATGTCCTCAGTGCGCACTGGGACTTGATGATAACCACGGATCAAATCTATCTTAGAAAAAACACGCGCCCCTGCCAAATGAACGGAAAAATCTTGGATATGCGGGATTGGGTAGCGGTCGTGCGCTGTAGCGTTGTTTAACCTGCAGAAATCGCCACAAGGTCGGCATGAGCCGTCAGCCTTCGGGACCATGTGTAGCGGGGAAGCCCATGGGCTGTTTGAACGCCTGATTATGTCCAACCTCTCCAGGTTGGCGAACTCCTCGCGCGCTATGGCCAGTTTAGCTGCATCCAAGCGCCAAGCTTTTGCAAAAATGGGCGGTCCGGTAGTGGTAATAAAATGTTCCACCCCATGTTTAGCGACGGTTGCCGAAAATGTGGGGACCGTGAGTGCTGGGAACTGAGTGAGCAGTGTGTGGAACTTACCGCTTGCAGCTGTGACGTTGGCTTGTGCTGTTGGCGGGGCCACTCGCGCTGTACAGGGAATAGAATCAAAAGAAAATGCATTAACCAGGCGCCTGTTAGCAAGATCAACCAACAAACCATGTGAGCACAAAAAATCAGCCCCCAACATATTGAAATTCACTGCTGCTACAACAAAAGTCCACTCAAATATACAGCCGTGTAGAGACAGAAGCAGAGTCCTCTCACCAAAGGTCTTAATCTCCGAGCCGTTTGCTGCTGCCACCCCGGGACCTCTGGAACCTGCTACCCTGTCCGTGTAGGAAGGTGTGATGAAACTCAACTGGGAGCCTGTGTCCACGAGGAAATGCCTCCCCGAGCGTGCGTCCAACAAGTAGAGCAGCTTGTTCTTCTCCCCGAGGGCCGCGGCTGCTACCGACCCCCGGTCTTGGCGTTTCCCGAACGCTTGAACTGGCACGGTGGTACACATTTGCGTGCCCTCTCTGCGAAACGGCGATGGTAGAAACAAAGGGCGTCTGATCCGCGTTCCCTGGCCCCCGCCACCGCCGTCGTCGGTGAGTCTGGTACTGCTGCCCCTGGCCCCCTGCCATCTCCGGTCGTCGGGTCGAGTTCCGCTGCAGCGGCCGTGGCTGCGCGCCGTCTGCTGGCGTTGACAATTTGCTGCGCCTCCCGGGCCAGCGCGCGGTAGTCCCGCTGGGCCAACAGTGGCGAACTGGCCAGGGTCGCTCTCGTCGCTGACGGTAGGGTCCTGAGGAAGAGGTGGGTGAAAATGAAGTGGTCGTCATCAGAGCCTTTCAACCTCAACATCTTCTCCATAAGGTTCACGGGCATGTCATCTTCCAACTCAGTCAGCGCCAGGAACCTCTCTGCTCGCTCCTCAACCGAGGGGGTGAAGTGCTGGATGAGTGCAGCCTTCAACGCACCGTATTTGTCGCTGTCCGGCGGCTGGTCGATCAGGCTCTCCACATGCTGGGCCATGTGGTTGTCCAGTTTTGCAACCACATGGTAGAATTTTATGTCGTCTACCGATATCCCCCGGAGGTTGAACTGTGCCTCAACCGCATGGAACCAGAAGCGCAGATTGCTCTGCCAAAAGTCCGATAGCTGGACCGTAGTGGCATTCGCTTGGCTGGGGGTTCCTGACAAGGCTGGCCCGGGGGAATTCTCCTCTCGCTGCATGCTCGTCTTGGGTCACCAGTGTGGGAATGTGGAAATGACGAGACAGGTTTCTCTCAAGTCAGCTTTATTCACATTCGCCAACATCTCAAAGAAGAAAGAGAACATTACAGGAAACTCTCGTCCTTAAGTACCAGGACTCTCTCAGTTCACAAGCCAAATTGCATCACAAGTCACATTGCATTATAATCCCAGTAACAATGCATCTCCTCTTTAATCCTCCAATTCACCCCCACAGTCTCAGGCCCTGCATCGCAAAGCTAAGCAATTCACAGCTTCCTGTTATCTCCAAGGAAGCTCTGTCTTTGTTCTTGTCTAAAATGTGAGGCCTTACATCAGTCACAAAGTAGGTCACATATGTGTGGCCACAATAGTATTTTTATGTTGTGTAAACACAGCTACTGCAATGGATTTGGTGATCTGTCCAGGGTGTACCCTGCCTCTCACCCAAAGATGCTGGCATAGGCTACAGCACCCCCCAGGACCCAAAAAGGATCAAGCGGTGGAAGATGAATGAATGCATAAACACAACTAATAGGTGCAAGCGATTACTATAACATATCACATGTTGATTCAAGGAAAACAAAAAAATATAGCAGGCAGTATTCCTTTTCCAGCAACTCTGCAGCTTTTTGAAAGGATAACACCAGTGATCTTTTAACCCATCCATCCATCCATCCATCTTCTACCGCTTTTCCGGAGGTCCGGGTCGCGGAGGCAGCAGTTCAAGCAGAGAAGCCCAGACTTCCCTCTCCCCAGCCACCTGCTCCAGCTCTTCAGAGGGGATACCAAGGCGTTCCCAGACTAGCTGGGAGACATAGTCTCTCCACCGAGTCCTGGGTCTGCCCCGGGGTCTCCTCCCAGTGGGACGTGCCTGAAACACCTCAAGTGGGAGGCGTCCAGGAGGCATCCTAATCAGATGCCCATACCACCTCAACTGACTCCTTTCAATGTGGAGGAGCAGCGGTTCTACTCTGAGCCTCTCCCGGATGACTGAGCTCCTCACCCTATCTCTGAGGGTGAGTCCAGCAATCCTACGGAGAAAGCTCATTTCAGCCGCTTGTATCCGCGATCTCGTTCTTTCGGTCATTACCCAAAGCTCGTGACCATAGGTGAGAGTAGGAACGTAGATTGACTGGTAAATCGACAGCTTTGCCTTAGAACTAAGCTCCCTCTTCACCACAACAGACCGGTACAACGTCCGCATCACTGCAGATGCTGCTCCAATCCGTCTGTCGATCTCTCGCTCCATTTTCCCCTCACTCGTGAACAAGACCCCAAGATACTTAAACTCCTCCACTTGGGGCAGGAGCCTGTCCCCAACCCGGAGAGGACAATCCACCTTTTTCCGGCTGAGGACCATGGACTCGGACTTGGAGGTGCTGATTCTCATCCCAGCCGCTTCACACTCAGCAGCAAACCGTCCCAGCAAGAGCTGTAGGTCATTGCTGGATGAAGCCAACAGGACAACATCATCTGCAAACAACAGAGATGAGATCCTGTGGTCACCAAGCATGACACCCTCCATTCCCTGGCTGCGCCTAGAAATCCTGTCCATAAAAATTATGAACAGGACCGGTGACAAAGGGCAGCCCTGGCGGAGTCCAACTCTCACTGGGAATGACTCCGACCGAGTGTTGGCAATGCGAACTAAACTCTCACAACGGTCGTACAGAGACCGAATAGCTCGTAACAACAAGCCCGATACCCCATACTCCCGAAGCACCCCCCACAAAAATCCACGAGGGACGCGGTCAAATGCCTTCTCCAAGTCCACAAAACACATGTAAACTGGTTGGGCAAACTCCCACGAACCCTCAAGAATTCTCGAGAGGGTAAAGAGCTGGTCCGATGTGCCACGGCCAGGACGAAAACCACATTGCTCCTCCTGAATCCGAGGTTCGACCAACGGCCGGACTCTCCTCTCCAGTACCTTGGCATAGACCTTCCCAGGGAGGCTGAGGAGTGTGATCCCTCTAAAGTTGGAGCACACCCTCCGGTCCCCTTTTTTGAAGAGAGGAACCACCACCCCGGTTTGCCATGCCAAAGGCACTGCCCCCGACCTCCACGCAATGTTGCAGAGGCGTGTCAACCATGACAACCCAACAACATCCAGGGCCTTGAGGTACTCGGGGCGAATCTCGTCCACCCCCGGGGCCCGGCCACCAAGGAGATTTTTAACCACCTTGGCGACCTCAGCCCCTGTGATAGGCGAGTCATCCCCCTCGTCCCCAAACCCTGCTTCCTCTGTGGAAGGCGTATCAGTGGGATTGAGGAGATCCTCGAAGTATTCCTTCCACCGCCCGACGATATCCCCAGTTGAAGTCAACAGTGTCCCATCCGCACCATACACAGTGTGGACGGGGAGCTGCTTTCCCCTCCTGAGCCGCCGAACAGTTTGCCAGAATCTCTTTGAAGCCGACCGAAAGTCTTGTTCCATGGCCTCACCGAACTCCTCCCATACCCGGGTTTTTGCTTCAGCAACCACCCGAGCTGCACTCCGCTTGGCCTGCCGGTACACCTCAGCTGCTTCGGGAGTCCCACAAGCCAACCAAGCTTGATAGGACTCCTTCTTCAGCTTAATGGCCCCCCTCACCACTGGTGTCCACCACTTGGTTCAGGGGTTGCCACCACGAGATGCACCGACCACCTTGCGGCAGCAGCTCTGGGCTGCCGCTTCAACAACAGAGGTGGAGAACATGGCCCATTCAGACTCCATGTCTCCAGACTCCCTCGGAATGTGGTTGAAGTTCTTCCGGAGGTGGGAGTTGAAGACCTCCCGGACAGGGGCCTCAGCCAGACGCTCCCAGCACACCCTCACTATACGTTTGGGTCTACCAGGTCTGAATGGCTTCCTCCCCTGCCATCGGATCCAACTCACCACCAGGTGGTGATCAGTTGACAGCTCTGCACCTCTCTTTACTCGGGTGTCCAAGACATACGGTCGCAGGTCTGATGATACGATAACAAAATCGATCATCGACCTGCGGCCTAGGGTGTCCTGGTGCCAGGTGCACATATGGACACCCTTATGCTTGAACATGGTGTTCGTTATAGACAGACTGTGGTTAGCACAGAAGTCCAATAACTGAACACCACTCGGGTTCAGATCGGGCAGGCCGTTCCTCCCAATCACCCCCCTCCAGGTTTCACTGTCGTTGCCCACGTGCGCATTGAAGTCCCCCAGTAGGACAATGGAGTCTCCAGGAGGAGCACCCTCCAGCACCCCAGTCACAGACTCCAAAAAGGGTGGGTACTCTGAAACATCACTTGGTGCATAGGCACAAATGATGGTCAGGACCCGTTTCCCAACCCGAAGGCGCAGGGAAGCAACCCTTTCGTCCACCGGGGAAAACTCCAATATAGAGGCAGCAAGGTGGGGCGATACAAGAATACCTACCCCTGCTCGTCGCCTCTCGCCCGGGGCAACTCCAGAAAAGGCCAAGCTCCAGCCCCTCTCCAGGAGACTGGTTCCGGAACCGGAGCTGTGTGTTGAGGTGAGGCCGACTATGTCTAGCCGGTATCGCTCAATCTCGTACACCAGCTCAGGCTCCTTCCCCACCAGAGAGGTGACATTCCACGTACCAAAAGCCAGTTTAGAAAGCTTGGGATCAGTCCGCCAAGGTCTCCGCTTTTGACTGCCACCTAATCCACATAGCACCGGACTTCCATGATCCCTCCTGCAGGTGGTGAACCTACTGGAGGGCGGACCCATGTAACTCCTTCGGGCTGAGCCCGGCCGGGTCCCATGGGTGGAAACCCGGCCACCAGACGCTAGCCTTCGAGCCCCTCCCCCAGGCCTGGCTCCAGGGTGGGGCCCCGGTAACCCCATACCGGGCGGGGTACACTGAATCCTTGATATACAATTTATCATGAGAGTCTGTTGGATCGTTCTTCGTCTGGCCCTTCACCCAGGACCAGTTTGTCTTGGGAGACCCTATCAGAGGCAAATTGCCCCGGACAACATAGCTCCTGGGATCACTGGGGCACGCAAACCCCCCCACCACGATAAGGTGACGATCCATGAGGGGGGATCTTTTAACCCAATATTTAGAAATGTCATAAATCGCCCTACCAGGGCAGGACTGAGGACAACAAACGCCAGCTGTGACTTTGCCCATTTAATAATGAAAAACACAAATCAACAGAAACACAAAACTTACAAATAAAGACTGGATACAAAAGATTAAGCAGCACAGAGGCTGGGGAGATGGAACACCAGTGAAATGGGGAATACAAAATGCAAAAGAGAGATGGGGTCTCCATCTAGAAACAAGAAGGACACTGTGAAGAATAATCTGAGCAGCAGTCCTTAAATAGGCAAGCAGGAATGACACCAAATCATCAACAGGTGTGGGTGACATGAGTGAAGATAATCAGAACAAATAACTGATAGGAGTGACAGCCTACAAACAGAGTTTGACGCAAGGAAATGAACAGCGGTGACTGTCAAAATAAAAGCACAAACCGGAATGAATGAAAATCAAGAAACAAATAAATGAACAAGAATACACTAAGAATGATAACTAAACATAGACCAGATAGAAGTAAGAGGCAAACTAAAATACACTTAAGGAGAGAATGGTTGAGAAGGTGAGGATACAAAACTGAGGAAGGCTAATAATGCAATACGAATAAATACTGAGACTACAAAAGGAGAGCTAAAGACAAGGACAAATATAAACACAGGAAAATAAATTGTAATACACGATAATACAGAAATACATGAAATAACCAAACTAAGATAAAATAACAGGAAACTAAGAACAGAAACAAAAGGACAACTCAGATAATGTTGTGAACAACACCGAGTACATGGTGGTAATGCATCTGTAAGCTGGTTGCCAACCGGCAATCAAATCTAAAAGAAGAAGAAGACAACTCAGATAACAAAATACAATAACCATACTCAATACAAAAAAAACCGAGACAACGAAATACAGAAAATGATCTAAACAAACTGGAAGCATGAGCACGGGCTCGCCCCATGTTCAGCATCATGACAGAGCCCCTCCTCAAGGGGTGGAATCCAGACACCCTAACATAACATCAAAAAGGAGAAAAGGAACACCCACAAAGTGTTATGATCTGAGCGCTGATCTTGTCCGCACTAGGGTCATACGTCATCTCCTGCAGGCTTGACAGTAGTGATTACCCTCTGGCTCCCCGGGCTCTTATTGTGACAGCGCTCGGAGGAGCTTCCTGCTGTCAAAGCCTGCCGGCTGGGCTGCATTCAGGGGTCATTAGCGGCCGGAATTTAAAGCGGTCGCTGAATGCAGCCCGATGCAGCAGTCTCCATCAAACATCCCCGTGTTCAGACGTTGAGCGAGCGTTCCTCGTCTCAGACGTCAGTTTTCCTTATTTGATTCCTCGGCTACGATCATCCCTCATACTAATCCTCTATCGTAAGTGTTCTTGATCAGCCTTACAGTCCCTGTTCCTAGTATAGTGTGTTTTAGCCCACCGAGGCTTATTCCTTTGTTGCTTTGTGTTATCCTTCTGTGTCCTGAATAAAATATCATTGCAAACTCACCGGTGACTTGTGGCGTCTTATGGTGGCTTGCAAGGGCCACCGTGATAGTAGACTGCTGCCAGGACGCCTAAACAGAGGTGCCACACCGAGACGCCGTTCCCGGTGAGTTTTTGCATTGGACTTTGCTCTTTCCTGTCTGGGTACTGCGTGCTGACAGCATGCCGTCGCGGAGGGTCCACGCTCGGAGCCAGAGCAATGAGCTGGCGGACGTCCTTGAATACGTCGATGAAACCCTCATCGCCGCCTCCCTCCTCGACTTCCACAGCGACGTGTGCTGGTACCTGGACTGTGCTGAGGATGTGCTGAATCATCTCCCCTGCTTCGCCAACCACCCTGAAGTCAGTGCGAGGAGAGATGACATCGCCGCACAGTGCGAGATACTCCGTGAGCTGGAGGGAAACCCCGGCAGGAAGCCAAAGGGGAGGCATCCTCGCTCCTCACGTCCGGATCCCATTCCTGTCGCCATTCCGGTCCAGGAGTTTGCACGGCCCTGGGTGATCCCCGCCGGAGAGTGTCGTCATTCGGGAATCCCCCGGAGAAGCTACAACTCACAGCTGCTTCCATCCGGGACCGAGTGGCAGCAGCTCGTTCCGCTGTTCACCCCACACAAATAATTAAGCATGCGACGGCGGCAGTCAGACTGGTGGAGAGGAACCCCGAGATGAGTGACTTCCCTGAGTGCGCCGACCTGCTCGCCTCTGTTTCTGCACAGGAGCGGCGATTCCCGAACCTCACCTTCGCCTCGCCCCCTGCAAGAAACCGTCATCACACCCACTCTAAGCTTCAGCATGAACCCTGTCTGGATCCAGTTCCGGGTCACCGCAAGGCCTCAACCCCACAGTCAGCTGCTTCCTCGACGTCTCGCCAGGAGGGAATCCCCGCAGCCTCTCCCCCCGGGTCATCTTCTCCTGGTGTCCCGTCAGCGCTCCGTGCCCGGTTCGTCTCGGCTGTCGCCCCCTCCTCCTCAACGCCTTCCCCGGCTGCTGTGTATGCTCAGAGTCCTGTTTCAACGAGCCCTGTCCCAGATCCATCGCGAGCGGCTCCCCCTCGTCCTCCCAGGGGGCCCTCTGTCACCATCCGGCGGGGAAAGGGAGGAGCAATGTCCGCTACAGCAGGCACCATCCTCCCTCCGGGAGACAGGCAAGTTCAAGTTCACTCATCTCCTCATTATTGTGATTTGCCTTGTCTGACTCCTGGGGGTGGAGTTCGGGGTTCGCAGTCCCCCGAGCTCCCACCACCTGCTGTAGCTTCTATTATTAAACCCGCTTCCTCTGTGTCTCCCTCCGCTGAGCAGTCCTCGATGCCAGGCCAACGTCGCCGGATGAGGAGGGGGCCTGCAGTTCTGAAGAGCCTGGTTCCGGTCCCGCAGCCACGCCGTGGGTGGAGGAGGAGAGCGGACTGCAGCGTGGAGCCTGCGCCGATGAAGAAGTGTCCCCGGGTCTCCACAGATGAGCGGTCCGGTCCAGAGGGTCGAGGGTCCCCTGCCACCAAGCCGTGCGGGTCGTCGGCATGGACGTCAGTGCCAGAGAGTCCTCAGGCTGCGGACACCATCATGCCAGCTGCGGAGCCCAACGTAGCTGAGTGGGAGCCAGAGGACGATCTCCTCCCGTCTGAGCCTGGATCGTCGAAGTCCTGGACGGCGTCGGAACTCGAGATCAGGCAAGTGCTCTGTGTTGTCTTTCTCTTCTCCATTTTTGAGCATTTTTGCCTGTCTCTTGGGGAGGCGAGCCGGGTGCAGCTGTCCGCTGCATCCGAGCTTGTCTCGCCGGGTTCTGGCACTACCGGTGATCCTGATCCCGGTTCTTTTCTCTCTCCTGAGCCTTCTCCCAGGGTCACCGGTGCGGAGCTGATTCTGGTCGCTGTGCCAGAGGTTTCGGGTTCAGGGTTGGAAGTCGGTTCTGGTGCGGCGCCATCCCAGTCGGGGTCCGATGCGGGTGCAGCCGTGACCCAATCGGGGTCCGACGCGGGTGCAGCCGTGACCCAATCGGGGTCCATCGCGGGTGCAGCCGTGACCCAATCGGGGTCCATCGCGGGTGCAGTGCCAGCTGAATCCACGGTTGGTGAGGGAGCTGCAGATCCCCTGCCACCAGACACTGGACTGGCTCATCTTCTTCATCATCCTCATCCTCGTCCTCAGGATCAGCATCACAGCTCATCTCCACCGGGGGTCTTTGGGGTTCCGAATACTCCGCCCGGCTCACCCTCGTCTTCCCCCTCTCCAGGGAGGCTGCCTTCTACTTCCCTCCTATGGTCCTGGTGGCTGTGCGATGCGGGTTGGCCGCCTGGCGAGCTGTTTCGCCGGTTCGGCCTTCTGGGTCGGCCACTCGACGAACTTTTCTGCCCTTTCGGTGATCGGGCCCGGCCGCCAGAGGAACAGTATCTCTGGGCATGGGAATGGGGTAGGCCGCCCGAACTGTCTCTTTTCCCCCTACCTGCGATGTGGATGCTAGATGCAGGGCGGGCCCCCGAACTATCGGCCTTCATGCCACAGAGCTTGGACTGCCGTCATCCCGAGTCTTCATTTCCGTTGGTTCTGTAACCTTTTGGGATGTGCGGGGGGTCTTGTACTTGTAATTGTGCATCTCATCCTTTCCTAGCGGGTGTTTTTGTTCGTTTTCCCTCTGTTTAATGTCCATTCATTGCCCGTAACAGTTGGTGTATTTTTGTCTTTTGGAATTTGGTATTTTCTGTTGTTGCACTCTGTAATTGTTATTTTTTCCTGTCTGCCTTGATCATGGTTTGTGTTCTTGTAAATATCCTGTTCGTAGTTGTTTTGCCCTGTGATTGTTCCACCTTTGTTGCAATTCGTGCATTGGAGTGTCGTTTTTTTTTCTCTGTCTGCCTACGCGCTCCTGTTGCCATGGGTTTTTTTTTTGTCTTTGCTGATCCGCTCCCCCCTGGCCTGCTCCCCCTTCCGCCCACCCTGGGGGGAGGGGGGGGGCTTGGGTGTCATTGGGCGTTCTGAGCCCGCCCTCGAGGGGGAGGTACTGTTATGATCCGAGCGCTGATCTCGTCCGCGCTAGGGTCATACGTCATCTTCTGCAGGCTTGACAGTAGTGATTACCCTCTGGCTCCCCGGGCTCTTATTGTGACAGCGCTCGGAGGAGCTTCCTGCTGTCAAAGCCTGCCAGCTGGGCTTCATTCAGGGGTCATTAGCGGCCGGCATTTAAAGCGATCGCTGAATGCAGCCCGATGCAGCAGTCTCCGTCAAACATCCCCGTGTTCAGACGTCGAGCAAGTGTTCCTCGTCTCAGACGTCAGTTTTCCTTATTTGATTCCTCGGCTACGATCATCCCTCATCCTAATCCTCTATCGTAAGTGTGCTTGATCAGCCTTACAGTCCCTGTTCCTAGTATAGTGTGTTTTAGCCCACCGAGGCTTATTCCTTTGTTGCTTTGCGTTATCCTTCTGTGTCCTGAATAAAACATCATTGCAAACTCACCGGTGACTTGTGGCGTCTTATGGGGGCTCGCGAGGGCCACCGTGACACAAAGACCCCCCCACACACACTCCTAACAAGAACAGAAAAAAATAACCCACTCCAGGAGGGCAGTGGGGGAACCCAGGCTTGGAGGGACTGCAGGGGCTGAGGGGTGGAAACCCAATGAGGAGGATGACTGCCCAGTAAGGAAACTAGGTGGCGATGACAGCTGATTAGCAGTGACTTTTGGCGATGACTGATGACCAGTGACAACCTCAGGCAAAGACGGCTGACCCTTGGCAACCTCAGGTGAGGATGGATGACCCTCGGCAACCTTGGGCGAAGTCGGTTGACTTTTGGCAACCTCAGGCGGAGGCGAAGGACCCACGGCGACCTCAGGCGGAGATGGAGGACCAGCAAGGAACCCAGGTGAAACAAAACAGCTGATCCGCAAGAAAACCTGGCAAAGGAGATGATTGATCAGCGGGGAACCAGACGAAGGTGGAAGACCCTCGATGACCTCAAGCGAAGGCAGAGGACCCTCGATGACCATGGGCAAAGGCGGAGGACCCACGGTGACCTCAGGCAAAAGCGTAGGACCCGCAGCGACCTCGGGCGGAGATGGAGGAACCTCAGTGACAAAAGAGTAGAGACAGATACCGTGTCTGAATCACCGGCAGCAGTGGAGCCGTGCGAGGAAAGCTCAGAAGCAGCTGGCTGCTTCGACTGGCTCTCCCCACCAAGAGCCAAACAAGACCTCTCCAATACCAACATAGTGAATACAAAAAAGAGGACTTGCGAACTTACGAATAAAGACTGGATACAAAAGATTAAGCAGCACGGAGGCTGGGGCGATGGGGAATACAAAATGCAAAAGAGAGACGGGGACTCCATCTAGAAATGAGAAGGACGCTGTGAAGAATAATCTGAGCAGCAGTCCTTACAGAAGTGGACAAAATTGTTGGTACCCCTCTGTTAATGAAAGAAAAACCCACAATGGTCACAGAAATAACTTGAATCTGACAAAAGTGGTAATAAATAAAAATTCTATGAAAATTAACCAATGAAAATCCAACAATGCTTTTGAATTGTGGTTCATCAGAATTATTTTAAAAAAACAAACTCATGAAACAGGCCTGGACAAAAATGATGGTACCCGTAGAAAAGATTGAAAATAATGTGACCATAGGGACATGTTCAACCAAGATGTGTCCTCTAATTAACATCACAGGTGTCTACAAACTTGTAATCAGTCAGTCGGCCTATTTAAAGGGTGACAAGTAGTCACTGTGCTGTTTGTTGACATGGTGTGTGCCACACTAAACATGGATCAGAGGAAGCAAAGGAGAGAGTTGTCTCAGGAGATTAGAAAGACAATTATAGACAAGCATGTTAAAGGTAAAGGCTATACGACTATCTCCAAGCAGCCTGATGTTCCTGTGACTACAGTTGCACATATTATTCAGAAATTTAAGATCCACGGGACAGTAGCCAACCTCTCTGGACGTGGCCACAGGAGGAGACGGATAATACGAATGGTAACAAAAGAGCCCAGAACAACCTCTAAACACATTCATGGTGAACTCCAAGGTCAAGGTACATCAGTGTCAGATCGCACCATCCGTCTGGCAACCCTGCAGGGGACAGAGAGAGAGTGATGAGTAATTTGCAGCACACAGCGGAACAATGAGGAGTTGATAATAAACTTACGGAGCGTCGAGTGGTTGGGATGAAACTAACAGCGGCCTACGTTCTCCCCAGGTTGCTGTGGTCCAGCGAAGGTGAAGAGGGTGCTGGTGCAGACATATACAGTGCTCTGTACAGGGAGGATACCCTCGGCTGAGGGGAGAAGGGAAAAGTTCAGTCTGATAATTATGTGCACTAACAGGATGATGGCGAGAGTGAGGGGAATCCGGCTCCGAGGGAAGGATCCAGGTCCCTCACATGGAAGGGTGCCGGTCCGCCAGGAAGAAGGTCCACCTGTGCACAGGTTAGTCCGAGACAAACAGAGGTGAATGCAGGGATGAGGTACAACAGAGAAGCTGCTTACTGAGTGCCAAGCCTGAGACGGGGGTCACAGCTGGAGAGGGGAAAGGCAGCAAACAACGTAAAGGAGCTCTCTGAGCAGCATGCATGTGTAGACGTCTCTGTGTAGGAGTTGAGGACCCCTCTCCATTTAAAGGCTGCTAATTAAGGAGCCCAGGTGTGGGTGAAACCGCAGTTGTGGAAAATAAGCAAATGAGAGAAGAGGGAAAAAACAGCACACAGCTCAGATCACCACAGTGCCCTCCCTGCCCCAAGGAATGCCTCCCAGTGGTCAACCCAACCTCCCTGAATGGGACCGATGGAACGCCTGGATCATCTTCCGATCTGTGATGAAGGATCCCCGGACCAATGATCTCTCCTCCGGTCCGTACCCAGCCCAGTCCACCAGATATTGCAGACCTCGCCCCCTGCGTCGCATGTCCAGAATGCGGTTGACCTTATACACAGGACTGCCATCAGCTCAGATCACCACAGTGCCCTCCCTGCCCCAAGGAATGCCTCCCGGTGGTCAACCCAACCTCCCTGAATGGGACCGATGGAACGCCTGGATCATCTTCCGATCCGTGATGAAGGATCCCCGGACCAATGATCTCTCCTCCGGTCCGTACCCAGCCCAGTCCACCAGATATTGCAGACCTCGCCCCCTGCGTCGCATGTCCAGAATGCGGTTGACCTTATACACAGGACTGCCATCGATCATCACCGGAGGGGGAGGCGGCTTGAATGGAGGGCACAGAGGACTGGTGAAAAATGGCTTCACCTGAAAGGTGGGTCAAGGTGGGTCAGATACAGAGAGCACGTGGAAGAGACAGGTGAACAGCAGCTGGATTGATGATCTGGGAGATGGGATAAGGACCAATAAAGCAGGGAGAGAGCTTTCTGGAATCTGTTTTGAGGTTAATGTGTCTGGTGGACAACCATACCTTCTGCCCAACCCGGCAGGGAGGGGCCGGGGTCCTCCGATGGTTGGCGATCCCGGAGTTGCGGTCTGCGGTGCAACGGAGAGCAGTCCTGGTGGTCCTCCAGAGCCGGTGACAATGCCTGATGTGGGACTGCACAGACGGTACAGCAATCTTCACCTCCACATCAGGGAACGGGGGGATGGGGGGAGGGGGTTGTACCCCAAGGACACCTTGAAGGGGGAGAGACCCATAGCCGCAGAGGTGGAGGAGTTGTGAGCCTGCTCAATCCATGGTAGGTAAGTACTCCAAGACACAGGATTAGCAGCCGTAATGCACCTCAGGGCTACCTCCAGCTCCTGGTTGGCTGGCTCGTACTGGCTGGGGGCGGGTGAGGGGCAGGGCAACCACACTGTAATCGTGGATGAAGTGTCAATAAAAATTGGTGAATCCCAAGAACCGTTGTAATTGTTTGGGGAAGGAGAGAACAGGCCACTCCAAGACCACCTTCACCTTACCCAGGTCAGCCCAGATCTCCTTATGGGCGACTACAAACCCCAGGAAGGCCTGTCATCTTATCCGGATCAAGGCTGCTAATTAGACTGCACAGGTGTGGAAACGCAGCTGTGGAAAATAAGAAAATGAGAGAAGAGGAAAAAAACAGCACACAGCTCAGATCACCACAGATCAAGGTTTGTGTTAATTTAATGCAGCAATTACTGTTAACGAACATGTTGCAACAGTCCAATACTGACATGAACAGATGCAGACTTGGAGGTACTTCAATCCATAGCAAACATATAAGTGGAACTGTGGAAAAAAGTCACAACAATAAAGTTCTATCTCATCCATTTGATTGCACAGGTATACATTTAATGGCTCATAGACAATGAGCTAGTTCTTTCCTGTATATAAAAATATCCACCTATATATTAATGTAGAGCCATTAATTGATTTATGTCATATTCATTCATTTATAATGCTGAACAGCTCGTTTATACCTTCAGCAACAATTTTCTGCTGATTTTTCAACTGTAAAAACTACTTGAATTCTTTCCGTTTCCAGTTTGCATATCACAAAGGCTTCCAGTTGTCCTGTAAACACAGAGACCTCCAGGCAAATGCTTTACTTTGCATTCAGTCACAGTAACAAAAATGCATGCACCACTAGGCCAACGGTCTCTCTCCTGCTCCCCCTTTATTTAAATAAAAATACACCTTGTTGCTGTAAAAAGAATAATGGCTCATAGACAATGAGCTAGTTCTTTCCTGTATATAAAAATATTCACCTTTATATTAATGTAGAGCCATTAATTCATTTATGTCATATTCATTCATTTATAATACTGAACAGCTTGTTTATGCCTTCAGCAACAATTTTCTGCTGGTTTTTCAACCGTAAAAACTACCTGAATTCTTTTCGTTTCCAATTTGCATATCATATAGGCTCCCAGTTGTCCTGTAAACACAGAGACCTCCAGGCAAATGCTTTACTTTGCATTCAGTCACCGTAACAAAACGTATGCACCACTAGGCCAACGGTCTCTTTCCTGCTCCCCCTTTATTTAAATAAAAATACACCTTGTTGCTGTAAAAAGAACAAAGGGTGAAAAACCTGAAACATAAGCCCACTTTTCCTTGATATGAGCTGCCAATTTATTCTGCTTGTCTGTCAGCACTGCCATCCATCTGTAACATGAACATGATGATGAAGCTGTCTCATTTGGCAGCTGTGCCCTCTTGTCAGAAGCCACCCAGTTGCTTTGCATGCAATGCAGATGCTGCAGCCTACCCTGCAGCCAGCCTCTCTTCATATTAAGCAGGTAGAGCTAGTTGGAGACAATCAGTAGAGGAAGGTGTAAATTTAGCCGTTGCAATAGAAAGAGGAGCGGTGAGCATGAATAAATCAGACTTCATGCTTCTGAATAGTCTTGACATCTGCATATGACAATGCAATCAGACCTGTTTCATGCGGAGACAAGGCATGCAGGCAGAAACACAGAACACTTGGGAAAAATGCCCCAAAACCACTGGAAGTGCCAAAGGTGAGGCACACCTCCTCAGAAAAAAAAATAAATAAAGGGCATCATGGTGTCACATCCTGTGTGTTTAAAAACAGTAAGCGCTTGAAAGGCTGACAAAAGGACACGATTCATTATACCAAATGTAGAATACGCCCAGAGAAAGAAAAAGTACACACCTACTGAAGTAATGTCTTTGAGCATAATTACCACATCCGTATGTGTCTCAGTTTAGACCACATCAGTAACAAATAGGACGTCTGACAGGTTACAGCTCAATGTGTGACCTTCTGTGAACCTTTATTCAACCTGGTCTCGACATTTAGACAGTTAAACATACATCTTTCAGCACCTCATCTTTCAGCACCTCTATTGCTCTGTGCTGATATGTTCTCCCTTCAATAAACCATGATACAGTATGTGCTCTTAACCACTGAACATCTCCATTTAATGGAACCTCGAGCCTTTTTCCAAATGATCAAGAGAGATTCAACCATAAACTCCTTCTGCGGTGATTCTCATAGTCAAATCCAACTCTTAAAAAACTCTTTGTCACTTCAAATGTTGTATACTGTATACACAACATGGATATGCAAACACATTCTTCTCATGTTTGCAGCAAAGGATTGCCCCAGAGACTTTCCAAAGTACAAAGTAACCTCAGATGGAGGCAGTGATGGCTGGACTTTTGATGCTACACTGAGAAAATTTAGGACTCTTTAATATGTAGTTGCTGAAGGATTTTTCTCAAAATTGGAGGAGCTGTATGACTGGGTGATAAAAACAAAAAATGGATATTTGCTCCTCAAGTGTGTCTGCATCCAGGTTCTGCTCAAAGTTAATGTTAGGCTGAAAGGTTGGGAGATCTGAACACTTGTTTTTGTTTGTTTGTTTGTTTGTTTTTTCACAAAAATCTGCAATCCTCCTAGGTATTTTCCCCAGATACTCATTAAACTGACACACTCTCATGACAATTGAAGACAAACCGTCTTCACTTGGCCTGCACCCCGCCCTCTGTGACTGGCTACTGGACTTTCTGACTGGCAGGCCCCAGTCTGTCAGGATGGGTAACAGGACCTCAGCCAGCATCATCACAAACACAGATGTCCCACAGGGTTGTGTTCTCAGCCCCATCCTCTACAGCCTCTTCACCCATGACTGTGTTGCCTCCCACAAGGACAATATCATCTTAAAGTTAGCGGATGACACAGCAGTGATAGGATGCATCACTGGTGGTGATGAAGCATCCTAAAGAAGGGAGGTGGCCAGCCTGGTGTCATGGTGTGAGGACAACAACCTCACCCTCAACACGGACAAGACAAAGGAGATGATAGTAGACATGAGGAAGGGGAGGAGGAGATCCCATCGGCTGCTGTTCATCTGGGAGTTTGAGGTGGAGAGGGTGAGCAGCTTTAAATACCTGAGAATCCTCATCAGCAAGGACCTTACGTGGGCGCATAACACCACAGAGCTGGTTAAGAGAGCTCAACAGCGGCAGTACTTTCTGAGGAGGCTGAAGAAGTTTGGCATGTCCCCCAGGATCCTCAACAATTTCTACAGCTGCATCATCGAGAGCATTTTGACCAATTGCATCACTGCGTGGTACGGCAGCGCTACTGCCCTGGATCGCAAACACCTGCAGAGAGTGGTGAAGACAGCGAAGAAGATCATCAGGACTCCACTCCCCTCTCTGTAGAGCATCTACCACCGCAGAGTTCAAAGGAGAGCGGCCGCCATCCTCCAGGACCCCACCCAACCCCAGCACAGAATGTTCACACTTCTACCCTCAGGCCGAAAGTACAGAAGTGTGAAACGCAGGACAACCAGACTAAAAAACTCCTTCTTTCCCACTGCCATCAGACTCCTGAACAAATAACAAACTCCCAAACAAACTCCCTATTTGCAAACACAACTTGCAAATAGGAATTCACACACTGGTTGTTAAATTTACACATTGCTCACTTGTACAGTGTACATAGTCTCACCCCGTCTCATGTCCATATCATCTCTGCTGCTAAATTACCATTGTACAGTCCACCGGGTATCATCAATACAGAGAAATTACAGAGAAATTCTCGCACTGGGTGCTAATTTGTAATTTGCACATTGCCCATTTGCCCATTGCTCATTTGCACACTGTACATAGACTTATGCCATCTCATGTTCATACCATCTCTGATATTAATATAACATTGTCCATTATAGTCATCCAGTGAATTTTCAGTTTACATTCTTCTTGTTTCCTCTAGTTTAACTGCTTTAACTGCTTTAACTGTCCCAATTGCCTGTGTGTTATTAGTATTCATTAGTATTAGTCTTAGTATCAAAGTGTGTTTAAGGTGTCCTAATTGCCTAATGTGTGTTATTAGTATGTGTTATTAGTATTCATTAGTATTAGATGTGTTATTACCTTATTAGTATTGATGTATATCTATTATCTTGACATTTGTTCGGAGAGCAGAGTAAGAATTTCATTGCTCAGGAAATGTTGCATTTCTTAACTGTGCACATGATAATAAAGCCTTTGAATCTTGAATCTTCAATCTCTAATGAGCCTGCATCTAGGTTATGCTCATTGTCAAGGTGTAGGTCAAAAGTCACAAGGTCTGAGTACGGGCCATTTCAGCTTTTAATGTGCCCTAGGCTATATACATACTCTATACATACTGTATGTAGAGCAATGAAGGCTCTTTGGGACCTTGAGGTGGGTGTATCAGGCCTGAATGAGCTGCTCATCATTAATGGTCTGGTTCTCACTTTATTCTCCCCTACAAGTTACATATGTGAAGAGGCCCGGTGCATAATTAAACAAAATTCATCTCTAAGATGAGAGGTTAAACCATTGACCTATAAGAGAGAAGGACACTATTGACTGCTATATCATACAGTAGTAAATTCAGGGTTCCCTTAAAAAATAGAGGTGACTTGCCATTTATAAAGCACTGAGAAGGGAATAATTCTCACTATATGTGTTTTAGTGAAAACAGTGTCATAGTAGTTGTACGCTACAAAAACGTAAATATTCCATACAAATTACTGGAACCAGACTGTCAGTGATGGAGTATGTAGCTCATTCCAGCCTGGTGAAATCACACCGAGAGTGCTCAGATTTCATGACTGTTGATGACCTTGAGCACAAACTAGATACAGACCAACTTGATGATCATTGTGCATGAGTTTAACGAACAATGGGGAAATTGCCTAGGAGAAGTAACAATTTTCATGAAATCATAAATGCCAAGATCTCCTGACCTTTGACAGTGACCCTGACCTCCACCTGGCTGCAGACAAACCTAAGGATCATTGTGTGTGAGTTTGTTGAGAATTAGGGCAATTGCCTAGCAGTAACAATTTTCATAAACTCATATAAGCGCTGAGATCTATCGACCTTTGACCCTAACCTTGTGTACAACCTTGATGCAGACCACACCTGAGGATCATTTGGCATGAATTTGGTGAAAATTAGGGCAATTGCCTAAGAGGAGTACTAATTTTTCTGAAATCACGTAAGTGCCCAGCTCTCCTGATCTTTGACAGTGACACTGGATGCAGATCCACCTGAGGATATTTTTGAGTGAGTTTGGTAAGCATCATGGCAGCTGCCTAGGAGGAGTAGCAATTTTTCTGTAATGAAATGCCAAAATCCCCTGAACTTGACCTGGGTCACAGCCTGTATGCTGATCCACTGAAGGATCATTGTGAGCAAGTTTGATGACCACTGGGGAAAATGCCTAGGAAGAGTAGCGATTCCTGCAAAATGTGGATGGCCAGATGGCTAGACGGAGCATGTCATCACATTATTCATTGTTAGTTGCTTTAAAAAATGAAAAATGATGCCAATTTGGTTCACGTGGTCTAACACATTATTGCTGACTGAAATATACATTTGATGGATGATAAGACAGTAAGTCATTTCAAGTTGTAATTCTGGATCTATTCACCCCACGAAGCATATACAGTGGTGTGAAAAAATGTTTGCCCCCTTCCTGATTTCTCATTTTTTTGTATGTTTGTCACACTTAAATGTTTAAGATCATCAAACAAATTTAAATAATAAAGATAACACAAGTAAACACAAAATGCAGTTTTTAAATTAAGGTGTTTATTATTAAGGGTAAAAAAAATCCAAACCTGCATGGCCCTGTGTGAAAAAGTGATTGCCCCCCCCCCCATTAAAACATAAATTAACTATGGTTTATCACATCTTTGGAAAGCTGAGTTCAATTTCTCTAGCCACACCAAGGCCTGATTACTGCCACACCTGTTCTCAATCAAGAAAACACTTAAATAGGACCTGCCTGACAAAGTGAAATAGACCAAAAGATCCTCAAAAGCTAGACATCATGCTGTGATCCAAGGAAATTCAGGAACAAATGAGAAACAAAGTAATTGAGATCTATCAGTCTAGAAAAGGTTATCAAGCCATTTCTGAAGCTTTGGGACTCCAGTGAACCACAATGAAAGCCATTAGTCACAAATGGCAAAAACAGGGAACAGTGGTGAACCTTCCCAGGAGTGGCCGGCCGACCAAAATTACCCCAAAGAGCACAGCGACGACTCATCCAAGAGGTCATAAAAGACCCCACAACAACATCCAAAGAACTGCAGGTCTTACTTGCCTCAGTTAAGGTCAGTGTTCATGACTCCACCATAAGAAAGAGACTGGGTAAAAATGGCCTGCATGGCAGAGTTCCAAGACGAAAACCACTGCTGAGCAAAAAGAACATGAAGAATCCAAAGACATGCATGTTAGGTTAACTGGTTGTTCTAAATTGTCCCTAGATATCTGTCTCCTATAGGCCCTTAGAATAGGGGGTTACTACTAGCGAAGCGCTTTGAGTGGTCTTTGAGACTAGAAAAGCGCTATATATATACTGTAAGTACAGGTCCTTATCCCTTATTATCCTAGGGGTGACATTTTTGCTTTGGTTTCTTTTAGCTACTCCACAAGCCATACACTGTAGGGCTTGAGATCTTACACACGTCCAGCATGATTGGCTGGAACTTCAAGGACATCAGGATCATGATTATGCTGCCAACACTTGGTGGAGGTATGCTAACTACACAGCTGGGTCAGCTAATCGCTCCAACTGTTATGTTTGTTCCTTGGTGCCACTATCAACTGGGCAGACTTCTGTTATGGCTAGAACAATGAAGCCATCACAAGCTCTCTGCTTCTTACAGAAGGCTATGGAAAGGGACAACACAAGAAAGATTATTCTAAATGGCTCTTGTAAGACCTTTCCTCACTCTACTGATCAGCTAACCTATGGCACCCCTTACTCTGTAAGGACGAGGCTAGTTTCATCAGAGAACTTCTTTTTCTGTTTGAGGGGAAGTGGTAATAATCCTCTGGGCGACTTACCCCTTTCTCGGTGTGCAACGGTGTACAGTGTATACTGCACCTATACGGCCAATACCCTGACCAACTAAGTGGGCAGGTGGTGCCCACAAATTAATCGTTGTTATAACGGACCTGTCACCATGCTGGAGCTCTGCAGTGCTGCTATCTGCAACTTTAACATGTATGGCGCACATACAGAAGTGGACAAAATTGTTGGTACCCCTCTGTTAATGAAAGAAAAACCCACAATGGTCACAGAAATAACTTGAATCTGACAAAAGTGGTAACAAATAAAAATTCTATGAAAATTAACCAATGAAAATCCGACAATGCTTTTGAATTGTGGTTCAACAGAATTATTTTAAAAAACAAACTCATGAAACAGGCCTGGACAAAAATGATGGTACCCCTAGAAAAGATTGAAAATAATGTGACCATAGGGACATGTTCAACCAAGATGTGTCCTCTAATTAACATCACAGGTGTTTACAAACTTGTAATCAGTCAGTCGGCATATTTAAAGGGTGACAAGTAGTCACTGTCCTGTTTGTTGACGTGGTGTGTACTACACTAAACATGGACCAGAGGAAGCAAAGGAGAGAGTTGTCTCAGGAGATTAGAAAGAAAATTGTAGACAATCATGTTAAAGGTAAAGGCTATAAGACCATATCTAAGCAGCCTGATGTTCCTGTGACTACAGTTGCACATATTATTCAGAAATTTAAGATCCATGGGACTGTAGCCAACCTCCCTGGATGTGGCCGCAGGAGGAGATGGATAATGCGAATGGTAACAAAAGAGCCCAGAACAACCTCTAAACACATTCATGGTGAACTTCAAGGCCAAGGTACATCAGTGTCAGATCGCACCATCCGTTGTTGTTTGAGCCAAAGTGGATTTCATGGGAGACGACCAAGGAGGACACCACTGTTGAAAACAAATCATAAAAAAGCCAAACTGGAATTTGCCAAACTGCATGCTGACAAGCCACAAAGCTTCTGGGAGAATGTCCTATGGACAGACGAGACAAAACTGCAACTTTTTGGCAAGGCACATCAGCTCTAAGTTCACAGATGCAAAAATGAAGCATACCAAGAAAAGAACACTGTCCCTACTGTGAAACATGGAGGAGGTTCTGTTATGTTCTGAGGCTGCTTTGCTGCATCTGGCACAGGGTGTCTTGAATCTGTGCAGGGTACAATGAAATCTCAAGACTATCAAGGTATTCTAGAGAGAAATGTGCTGCCCAGTGTCAGACAGCTTGGTCTCAGTTGCAAGTCATGGGTCTTGCAACAGGATAATGACCCAAAACACACAGCTAAAAACACCCAAGAATGGCTAAGAGCCAAACATTGGACTATTTTAAAGTGGCCTTCTATGAGCCCTGATCTAAATCCTACTGAACATCTGTGGAAGGAGCTGAAACATGCCGTCTGGAGAAGGCACCCTTCAAACCTGAGACAACTGGAGCAGTTTGCTCATGAGGAGTGGGCCAAAATACCTACTGAGAGGTGCAGAAGTCTCATTGACAGTTACAGAAATTGTTTGATTGCAGTGATTGCCTCAAAAGGTTGTGCAACAAAATATTAAATTAAGGGTACCATCATTTTTGTCCAGGCCTGTTTCATGAGTTTGTTTTTTAAAATAATTCTGTTGAGCGTCCCGGAGGACTCCTTAACGTTTAAGGTTTAAGTTTACAATGGTTTAAGGCTTAAACCATTGTGGAATATATGCATTGGAACTGTTTGTCAGTTTTCGTGTTTAATAGATGTGTGTGTGGTGTAAACCCAGCAAGTAAATCTCCATCCTTTCACCCCTCCTCCGTGCGCTGTGGAAAGGCGCACAGGGAATCATGACACCTATGATATCTACATGATGTCTATATGACATCATATATACGTCATAGTATAGAGTGATTCAAGAAAATCTGTGTGTGTGTCTGTGTGTGATCAAAGGCAGGCGTCACTCACGATCATAGGACTCACTATGACATCATCAAAGATCAAAGGCAAGCATCACTCATGCTCACTCACGATCATGTGTAAAAACTTGACACAAGATAAAGTGAACTTTAAAGGATAAACTTTCGTCATGTTAAGTTTGTCAGTGTAATGTGTAAATTTTATTTGGTTAATGTTTTTGGAATATTTACTATTTACTGTTTCTTCTTTCAGATTTGATTGGCGGTTGGCAACCAGCTTAGAAATGTCAACAACTCTTAAACTAGATAGATCATAAGGCTTGCCATGACATTATCAAAGATTAAATGCAGGTATCACTCACGATCATAGGACTTGCTATGACATCATCAAAGATCATAGGATTCGCTATGACATCATCAAAGATGAAATGCAGGCATCATAGGACTCGCTATGTCCTCATCAAAGGTCATAGGACTTACTATGACATCATTAAAGATCAAAAGTAGTCATCACTCACGATCATAGGACTCTATAAATGTTAATGAAAGAAAAACCCACAATGGTCACAGAAATAACTTGAATCTGACAAAAGTGGTAATAAATAAAAATACTATGAAAATTAACCAATGAAAATCAGACAACGCTTTTGAATTGTGGTTCAACAGAATTATTTTAAAAAACAAACTCATGAAACAGGCCTGGACAAAAAGAAAAGATTGAAAATATTGTGACCATAGGGACATGTTCAACCAAGATGTGTCCTCTAATTAACATCACAGGTGTCTACAAACTTGTAATCAGTCAGTCGGCCTATTTAAAGGGTGACAAGTAGTCACTGTGCTGTTTGGTGACATGGGGTGTACCACACTAAACATGGACCAGAGAAAGCAAAGGAGAGAGCTGTCTCAGGAGAAAAGAAAATTATAGACAAGCATGTTAAAGATAAAGGCTATAAGACCATCTCCAAGCAGCTTGATGTTCCTGTGACTACAGTTGCACATATTATTCAGAAATTTAAGATCCACGGGACTGTAGCCAACCTCCCTAGACGTGGCCCCAGGAAGAAACTTGATGAAAAATGGAAGAGACGGATAATAAGAATGGTAACAAAAAAGCCCAGAACAACCTCTAAACACATTCATGGTGAACTCCAAGGTCAAGGTACATCAGCGTCAGATCGCACCATCCGTCGTTGTTTGAGCCAAAGCGGACTTCATGGGAGACGGCCAAGGAGGACACCACTGTTGAAAACAAATCATAAAAAAGTCAGACTGGAATTTGCCAAACTGCATGTTGACAAGCCACAAAGCTTCTGGGAGAATGTCATATGGACAGACAAGACAAAACTGCAACTTTTTGGCAAGGCACATCAGCTCTATGTTCACAGACGCAAAAATTAAGCATACCAAGAAAAGAACATTGTCCCTACTGTGAAACATGGAGGAGGTTCTGTTATGTTCTGGGGCTGCTTTGTTGCATCTGGCACAGGGTGTCTTGAATCTGTGCAGGGTACAATGAAATGTCAAGACTATTAAGGTATTCTAGAGAGAAATGTGCTGCCCAGAGTCAGACAGCTTGGTCTCAGTCGCAAGTCATGGGTCTTGCAACAAGATAATGACCCAAAACACACAGCTAAAAACACCCAAGAATGGCTAAGAGTGAAACATTGGACTCCAGAACATAACAGAACCTCCTCCGTGTTTCACAGTAGGGACAGTGTTCTTTTCTTGGTATGCTTCATTTTTGCGTCTGCGAACATAGAGCTGATGTTTCTTGCCAAAAACTTCCAGTTTTGTCTCGTCTGTCCATAGGACATTCTCCCAGAAGCTTTGTGGCTTGTCAACATGCAGTTTGGCAAATTCCAGTCTGACTTTTTTATTTGTTTTCAACAGTGGTGTCCTCCTTGGTCATTTCCCATGAAGTCCACTTTGATTCAAACAACGACGGATGGTGCGATTTGACACTGATGTACCTTGACCTTGGAGTTTACCATGAATGTGTTTAGAGGTTGTTCTGGGCTCTTTTGTTATCATTCGAATTATCCATCAAATCCTGCGGCCACGTCCAGGGAGGTTGGCTACAGTCCCGTGGATCTTAAATTTCTGAATAATATGTGCAACTGTAGTCACAGGAACATCAGGCTGCTTGGAGATGGTCTTATAGCCTTTACCTTTAACATGCTTGTCTATAATTTTCTTTCTAATCTCCTGAGACAACTCTCTCCTTTTAGATCATAGGACGTCCCATGATGTTCAGGCAGAGATCATAGGCCGTCCTATGATGTCCTTTGAAACGTGACACACACAGAGTCAGACAGACACACACAGAGATTTCTTGCTTTTATATAGAGTGAAGAGTGATGATCATCATAGATACATCATAGGTGATCCTATGGTCTTTTAGCGAGTCCTATGGTCATCGTGAGTGATGCCTGCGTTTGATCTTTGATGAAGTCATAGCAAGTCCTATGATCGTGAGTGATGCCTGCCTTTGATCTTTGATGATGTCATAGCGAGTCCTATGATCGTGAGTGATGCCTGCCTTTGATCACACACAGACACACACAGATTTTCTTGAATCACTCTATACTATGGTGTCTACTATATAACATCATATAGACAACATGTAGACATCATAGGCACATCATATGCAATCCTATGATCTTTTAGCGAGTCCTATGGTCGTGACAGACATCGGGACATTGGGACATTGTGACAATGATTTCTTGAATTATATATAGCGTGATGTGAACTTTTAAGCAGTTTAAAACATTTTTGTCTTATAGTGTAGATATAGTGAAATAGTAGGCTGGTAAGGTACAAGAAAAGGAGAAAAAGTAGAGACTGCTGCGGCATGAAAAATAAGGCAGAGATGATTATCATGCCGCCGTCACGGAGCTCGCTCCATGAGCGAGCCCGGAGGCTCTCCAGCAAAGTGTGCAGATGAGCAGTCGTCAGAGTGAGAGTGAGCGAATGAGCATGGATTTCAGTCAGCATATATACCCAACTACAGACAATACATGAAAGGCATTCACAGCAGTAGGTATGGGCATTTGAATTTGAGAGACACACATAACAATAAGGAGATTGCTGGCCGTAATTCGCCTCTACTCCGGAGCTGTAGGACAAAGGGGGTTACAAGGCACATCTACATATTGTTATCAGTCATTGGATCACAGTAAGGGCAGGAAGCATGAACAATGCATGAATGGCACATTAACATCACAGTACTGAGCCAGAAAAAAGCCAGAAGAAGCAGGGCTGCCTGTTGACATTAATACACACATTTCACTGTTCTGTTAATTGCTCTAGCCGAGCGCTGTGCCTGACCCAGTCTGTTGTGGGGGTTACGCCACAGAGACTGATTTATTGATAAAAGTGTGATGAGATGCTATGGATCTTGTTATGAAAGGAGAATTCCAAACTGCAGAGGCATGATAAAGAGACAGAGAGAAAATGAGAGAGAGAGAGAGAGAGAGAGAGAGAGAGACAGATGTGAGCAAGAAAGGGAAAAGAAGAGCCATATGGATGGAGAAATTACAGCAAACAAGTAAATGTGTTGAAGTGAGAAAGCATAGAAAACTAGAAAGATAAGACAAAAGCCAAGGATGAAAGTTAAAAAAATGGATAAAAGGCTAAGAGAAAGATGAGAGACAAAAGAGGAGGGATTAGAGAAGAAACTAAGAAGAGGGCAGCAAAAGCTGATAAAGTGAGAGGAAAAAGGAGAAGAGCAGAAGATCACAAGGGAGACAGATATTGGACACAATGGGACTGACACAGATGTGGGAAGGAGAGATAAAGAAAAAGAAATGGTAGAGAACAGCTTCTCTAAGCCAGCCAGGAGGAGAGTGCCAGCTGTGTTTATCTGATCTTTGACCTCAAGGCCACTCCAATCTCTACAGGACCTCAGTCTGACCAGCAGACACACACAGATGCACCCGCATGTATCTCACCACAGCACGGCTGCAAACAATGGATTACTGAAGCACTACTTTACCTGATTAAAACAGAGCAAAGGTTAGACCCACCGACGAGGCAGGCAATTCAGGCAGTTATGAGGAGAACAGCCATGCATGGAAACTATTATTTTCCAATAAAGCAGCAGCACATTTTGAAAAGTGGTAATACTTGAATTGCAAGTGATTATAAAGGGTCCAGGCAACCCCATGCAAGTCAGGTCCAAAGCAACTCAGAATAAAGCATGCATCACCATTTGGACTTTCCCACAACTTTTTTAGTTATCACATCATGGAAGGTACAAAAAGATTTGACAAGGAAAACTGGCATACTTTTTAGGGCACATACCATTTCCGCTTATTGCCCTTATGCATGAGATCCAAGGATCGAATCACAGCTTGTGAAAAGTCTGCTGTATGTCCTCCCACTGTTCTTCACCCCATGTCCTGTCTTTCTTCTCTATCTAATAAAAAGGTAAAATGGACCAAAAAAATCTTGTGATGGGGCCAGGCATACTGTAGAGGATAAATATAAAGCTGCTTTATTTGCATGGCCATGAAGTTAAGTCACATTAAGTGACAAATATTTGTCAAATAGTGTGAAAACCAGCAAGGACCTTTGAAACAAAGAGGGGAAATGGCTGTCACAATATCAGATTTTCACTATGCAACTATCATGACCTGTAATATCACAGTAATGGCATTGTCATATCTTTAACTTAAAGTGGTGTGAAAAGGTGTTTGCCCCCTTCCTGATTTCTCATTTTTTTTGTGTTTGACACACATCACTCTATACTTGTGCATACTTGTGCATGGCTGTGCATACCTGTGCGTGCCCGTAGAAACCAAGTATAAGCAAGTATTTTTGCATGTCCATAGAAAGCAGGTGTAAGCAAGGGTGTAAGCAAGCACGTCAGCACTCGTTCAGTGATGCCTGCCTTTGATCTTTGACGGTGTCATAGCAAGTCCTATGATCTTTGATGATGTCATAGCTTCAAGTCCTATGATCGTGAGTGATGACTGCTGTTGATCTTTGATGATGTCATAGTGAGTCCTATGATCTTTGGTGATGGCATAGGGAGTCCTATGATTCCTACATTTGATCTTTGATGCCATTGTGAGTCCTATGATCTTTGATGATGTCATAGTGAGTCCTATGATCGTGAGTGATGCCTGTGTTTGATCTTTGATGATGTCATAGCAAGTTCTATGATCGTGAGTGATGCTGGCCTTTGATCTTTGATGTCCAATGTTCATGAGTGAGTGATGCTTGATCTTTGGTGTCTATATGATGTCATATGGTAAATGGCCTTTCCTTATATAGCGCTTTTTCTCATCTCTGGATGACCAAAGCGCTTTACAGATCCTGCTATCCACCCATTCACGCACACATTCACACACTGATGGCGGCAGAGCTGCCATACACCATCTGTGTGGAGTTTGCATGTTCTCCCCGTGTATGCATGGGTTTACCCCGGGATTTCTCCGGTTTCCTCCCACATGCCAAAAAACATGCAGGTTAGGTTAATTGGAGACTCTAAAGTGGCCCTAGGTGTGAATGTGTGTGTGAATGGTTAAGGGACAGCGCCGTAGCGTGGCTGCTCATCCATCCAGGTAGTGGATACCCTCAATTTCCCCTCTGGGGATCAATAAAGTATACTAAAAAAAAAATCTAAATACACACACAGGCACTAGCCTGGCCACCAGGAGCAACTGGGGGTTCAGTGTCTTGCTCAAGGACACTTCGACATGCAGACTGCAGACAGTGGGAATCGAACCCATGACCCTCCGATCAGTAGTCGGACACACTACACCTGCGTCACAGCCGCCCCATATAGACATCATAGGCACATCACAGGCAATCCTATGATCTTTTAGCAAGTCCTATGGTTGTGACAGACACACAGACAGACACACAGAGATTTCTTGAATTATATACAGGTGCGTCTCATTAAATTAGAATGTCATCGAAAACTTAAATTCAGTAATTCAATTCAGAAAATGAAACTCCTATATTATATATATTAATTACACACAGTGATATATTTCAAGTGTTTATTTCTTTTAATTTTGATGATTATGGCTTACTGCTCAAGAAAACCCAAATTCAGTTTCTCAAAAAATTAGAATATTACATAAAATTAATTAAAAAAATGCATTCTTAATAGAAATGTTAGCCTACTGAAAAGTATGTCCATGTACACACTCAATACTTGGTTGGGGCTCCTTTTGCATGAATTACTGCATCATTGTGCCGTGGCATGGAGGTGATCAGCCTGTGGTACTGCTGAGGTGTTAAAAAGGCCCACGTTGCTTTGATAGCGGCCTTCAGCTTGTCTTCATTGTTGGGTCTGGTGTCTCTCATTTTCCTCTTGACAATACTCTTTAAATTCTCTATATAGTTGAAGTCAGGCTAGTTTTATAGCCAATAAAGCACAGTGATACCATGGTCATTAATCCAGGTTTTGGCATTTTTGGTAGTGTGGGCAGGTGCCAAGTCCTGCTGGAGAATGAAATCAGCATCTCCATAAAGCTTGTCAGCAGAGGGAAGCATGAAGTTCTCTAAAATTTTCTGGTAGATGGCTGCACTGACTTTGGACTTGATAAAACACAGTGGACCGACACCAGCAGATGACCTCTTTTCAGATGAAAGTAAAGTTTGCATTTCATTTGGAAATCAAGGTCCCAGAGTCTGGAGGAAGAGTGAAGAGGCACAGAATCTAAGTTACTTGAGGTCCAGTGTGAAGTTTCTACAGTCAGTGATGATTTGAGGTGCCATGTTATCTGCTGGTGTTGGTCCACTGTGTTTTATCAAGTCCAAAGTCAGTGCAGCCATCTACCAGAAAATTTCAGAGCACTTTATGCTTCCCTTTGCTGACAAGCTTTATGGAGATGCTGGTTTCATTTTCCAGGAGGACTTGGTGCCTGTCTACACTGCCAAAAGTACCAAAACCTGGTTAAATGACCATGGTATCACTGTGGACCCATGGGTCCGCCCTCCAGTGGGCTCACCACCTGCAGGAGGGATCATGGGGGTCCGGTGCTATGTATGTGGATTAGGTGGCGGTCAAAGGCGGAGACCTTGGCGGACTGATCCCAAGCTTTCTAAACTGGCTTTTGGTATGTGGAATGTCACCTCTCTGGTGGGGAAGGAGCCTGAGCTGGTGTATGAGGTTGAGAGATACCGGCTAGATATAGTCGGCCTCACCTCAACACACAGCTCCGGTTCCGGAACCAGTCTCCTGGAGAAGGGCTGGAGCTTGGCCTTTTCTGGAGTTGCCCCGGGCGAGAGGCGACGAGGAGGGGTGGGTATTCTTGTTTCCCCCCACCTTGCTGCCTCTATATTGGAGTTTTCCCCGGTGGATGAAAGGGTTGCTTCCCTGCGCCTTTGGGTTGGAAAACGGGTCCTGACCATCATTTGTGCCTATGCACCAAATGATGTTTCAGAGTACCCACCCTTTTTGGAGTCTCTGACTGGGGTGCTGGAGGGTGCTCCTCTTGGAGACTCCATTGTCCTACTGGGGGACTTCAATGCGCACATGGGCAGCGACAGTGAAACCTGGAGGGGGGTGATTGGGAGGAACAGCCTGCCCGATCTGAACCTGATTGGTGTTCAGTTATTGGACTTCTGTGCTAACCACAGTTTGTCCATAACGAACACCATGTTCAAGCATAAGGGTGTCCATATGTGCACCTGGCACCAGGCCACCCTAGGTCGCAGGTCGATGATCGATTTTGTTATCGTGTCATCAGACCTGCGACCGTATGTCTTGGACACTCGGGTAAAGAGAGGTGCAGAGCTGTCAACTGATCACCACCTGGTGGTGAGTTGGATCCGATGGCAGGGGAAGAAGCCATTCAGACCTGGTAGACCCAAACGTATAGTGAGGGTGTGCTGGGAACGTCTGGCTGAGGCCCCTGTCCGGGAGGTCTTCAACTCCCACCTCCGGAGGAACTTCAACCACATTCCGAGGGAGTCTGGAGACATGGAGTCTGAATGGGCCATGTTCTCCACCTCTGTTGTTGAAGCGGAGGCCCAGAGCTGCAGCCGCAAGGTGGTTGGTGCATCTCGTGGTGGCAACCCCCAAACCAAGTGGTGGACACCAGTGGTGAGGGGGGCCATTAAGCTGAAGAAGGAGTCCTATCAAGCTTGCTTGGCTTGTGGGACTCCCGAAGCAGCTGAGGTGTACCGGCAGGCCAAGCGGAGTGCAGCTCGGGTGGTTGCTGAAGCAAAAACCCGGGTATGGGAGGAGTTTGGTGAAGCCATGGAACAAGACTTTCGGTCGGCCTCGAAGAGATTCTGGCAAATTGTCCGGCAGCTCAGGAGGGGAAAGCAGCTCCCTGTCCACACTGTGTATGGTGCGGATGGGGCACTGTTGACTTCTACTGGGGATATCGTTGGGCGGTGGAAGGAATACTTCGAGGATCTCCTCAATCCCACTGATATGCCTTCCACAGAGGAAGCAGGGTTTGTGGACGAGGGGGATGACTCGTCTATCACAGGGGCTGAGGTCGCCAAGGTGGTTAAAATTCTCCTTGGTGGCCGGGCCCCAGGGGTGGATAAGATTCGCCCTGAGTACCTCAAGGCTCTGGATGTTGTAGGGCTGTCATGGTTGACACGCTTCTGCAACATTGCGTGGAGGTCGGGGGCAGTGCCTTTGGCATGGCAAACCGGGGTGGTGGTTCCTCTCTTCAAAAAAGGGGACCGGAGGGTGTGCTCCAACTTTAGAGGGATCACACTCCTCAGCCTCCCTGGGAAGGTCTATGCCAGGGTACTGGAGAGGAGAGTCCGGCCGTTGGTTGAACCTCGGATTCAGGAGGAGCAATGTGGTTTTCGTCCTGGCCGTGGCACATCGAACCAGCTCTTTACCCTCTCTAGAATTCTCCAGGGTTCGTGGGAGTTTGCCCAACCAGTTTACATGTGTTTTGTGGATTTGGAGAAGGCATTTGACCACGTCCCTCGTGGTTTTTTGTGGGGGGTGCTTCGGGAGTATGGGGTATTGGGCTTGTTGTTACGAGCTATTCGGTCTCTGTATGACAATGTAAACCTGTAAGAGTTTGGTTCGTATTGCCAACACTCGGTCAGACTCATTCCCAGTGAGAGTTGGACTCCGCCAGGGCTGCCCTTTGTCACCGATCCTGTTCATAATTTTTATGGACAGGATTTCTAGGCGCAGCCAGGGAATGGAGGGTGTCATGCTTGGTGACCACAGGATCTCATCTCTGTTGTTTGCAGATGATGTTGTCCTGTTGGCTTCATCCAGCAATGACCTACAGCTCTTGCTGGGACGGTTTGCCGCTGAGTGTGAAGCGGCTGGGATGAGAATCAGCACCTCCAAGTCCGAGTCCATGGTCCTCAGCTGGAAAAAGGTGGATTGTCCTCTCTGGGTTGGGGACAGGCTCCTGCCCCAAGTAGAGGAGTTTAAGTATCTTGGGGTCTTATTCACGAGTGAGGGGAAAATGGAGTGAGAGATTGACAGATGGATCGGAGCAGCATCTGCAGTGATGCGGACGTTGTACCAGTTTGTTGTGGTGAAGAGGGAGCTTAGTTCTAAGGCAAAGCTGTCGATTTACCAGTCAAGCTACGTCCCTACTCTCACCTATGGTCACAAGCTTTGGGTAATGACCGAAAGCACGAGATCGCGGATACAAGCGACTGAAATGAGCTTTCTCCGCAGGATTGCGGGACTCACCCTCAGAGATAGGGTGAGGAGCTCAGTCATCCAGGAGAAGCTCAGAGTAGAACCGCTGCTCCTCCACATTGAAAGGAGTCAGTTGAGGTGGTATGGGCATCTGATTAGGATACCTCCTGAATGCCTCCCACTTGAGGTGTTTCGGGCACGTCCCACTGGGAGGAGACCCCGGGGCAGACCCAGGACTCGGTGGAGAGACTATGTCTCCCAGCTGGTCTGGGAACGCCTTGGTATCCTCTCTGAAGAGCTGGAGTAGGTGGCTGGGGAGGGGGAAGTCTGGGTTTCTCTGCTTGAACTGCTGCCTCTGCGACCCGGACCTCTGGAAAAGTGGTAGATGATGAATGGATGGATGGATGGTATCACTGTGCTTGATTGACCAGAAAACTAGCTTGACTTCAACTCCACAGAGAATTTATAGAGAATTGTCAAGAGGAAGATGAGAGACACCAAACCCAACAATGCAGACAAGCTGAAGGGTGCTATCAAAGCAACCTGGGCCTCCATAACACCTCGGCAGTACCACAGGCTGATCACCTCCATGCTACGCTGCATTGATGCAGTAATTCATGCAAAAGGAGCCCTGACCAAGTATTGAGTGTGTATATGGACATACTTTTCAGTCGGCCAACATTTCTATTAAAAAAACATTTTTTAAAATTAATTTTATGAAAGATTCTAATTTTTTGAGAAACTGAATTTGGGTTTTTCATGAGCTGTAAGCCATAACTATTAAAATTAAAAGAAATAAACACTTGAACTACATCACTCTGTGTGTAATGAATCTATATAATATAGGAATTTCATTTTCTGAATTGAATTACTGAATTTAATTAACTTTTTGATGACATTCTAATTTATTGAGATGCACCTGTATAGAGTGAAGTGATATAATGCCTGTAATGCACCTGTAAGCTGGTTGCCAACGGCCAATCAAGTCTAAAAGGAGAACAAGAAGAAGAAATCTGTGTGTGTGTGTGTGTGTGTGTGTGTGTGTGTGTCTGTCTGTCTGTCTGTCTGTCTGTCTGTCACGATCATAGGACTCACTATGGCATCATCAAAAATCAAAGGCAGGCATCACTCACGATCATAGGACTCGCCTCCCCTCGGGCGAGAGTCAAGACAAAGATCATAGGACTCGCTATGACATCATCAGAGATCAAAGGCAGGCATCACTTACAATCATAGGACTCACTATGACATCATCAAAGATCATAGGACTCGCTATGACATCATCAAAAATCAAAGGGAGACATCACTGAACGAGTTGTGACGTCAAAGATCAAAGGCAGGTTTCACCATGGTTATTGTTGCCATGGTAACCATGTCAAAGAGCAAAGGCAGGCATGCAGCAGAAATACTTGCTTATACTTGGTTTCTACGGGCATGCACGGGAACCATGTCAAAGATCAAAGCCAGGCATGCAGAAAGATCATAGGACTCGCTATGACATCATCAAAGATCAAAGGCAGGCATCACTCACGATCATAGGACTCACTATGACATCATCACAGATCAAAAGCAGCCATCACTGAACGAGTGGTGACGTCACAGATCAAAGGCAGGCATCAGTCCTATGACATCATCAAAGATCAAAGGCAGGCATCATTGAACAAGTGGTGACGTGCTTGCTTACACCTGCTTTCTACAGGCATGCAGAAATACTTGCTTATACTTGGTTTCTACGAGCATGCACGGATATGCACAGGCATGCACAGGTATGCACTAGTCAAACAAATTTAAATATTAGACAAAGATAACACAAGTAAACACAAAATACAGCTTTTAAATTAAGGTGTTTATTATTAAGGGTAAAAAAAAATCCAAACCTACATGGCCCTGTGAGAAAAAGTGATTGCCTCCCCTATTAAAATATAAATTAACTGTGGTTTTTCACATCTTTGGAAAGCTGAGTTCAATTTCTCTAGCCATACCCAGGCCTGATTACTGCCACACCTGTTCTTCTTCTTCTTTTAGATTTGATTGGCGGTTGGCAACCAGCTTACAGGTGCATTACCGCCACGTACTTCACTCTATATCATCTCTATCTGGTCAGCAGCTGTAGTCCTTACAAATTCATCACTTTCTGCATGCTTCTTATCTCTCATCACTCCATATCCCTGTACAAGGAGCTCCCACAAAGAGCTCTGAACAACTCCCCATGCACGAAAAAATCACCTGTCCCTAGACCGTGTCCTAGGGCGTATATATATCTTTGCATAAGGAGCTCTCACAAGGCGTCCTCACTCAAGAAATCACTTAAATAGGACCTACCTGACAGCCACAGGATTCGGCTGCACCTTGGACAGAGTCAAAGGACGGATACTTTTTTCACACATAAGGAGTTATTCAGAACTCCTTATACAAAGATATAGAGTGATGATAATCAAGTCAGTGGTGGTAATGCACCTGTAAGTTGGTTGCCAACCGCCAATCAAATCTAAAAGAAGAAGAAGAAGTGAGATACACAGTGGTGGTAATGCACCTGTAAGCTGGTTGCCAACCCCCAATCAAATTTAAAAGAAGAAGAAGACACACAGATACACAGTCAGAGATTTCTTGAACTATATATAGAGTGATAAAGGTCGTGAGCTCCTGACCAGATAGAGTGATGATATAGAGTGAAGTACGTGGCGGTAATGCACCTGTAGGCTGGTTGCCAACCGCCAATCAAATCTAAAAGAAGAAGAAGATGTGAAGTCAACCAAAAGATCCTCAAAAGCTAAACATCATGCTGCAATCCAAAGAAACTGAGGAACAAATGAGAAACAAAGTAATTGCGATCTATCAGTCTGGAAAAGGCTATAAAGTCATTTCTAAAGCTTTGGGATTCCAGCGAACCACAGTGAGAGCCATTATCCACAAATGGCGAAAACGTGGAACAGTGGTGAACCTTCCCAAGAGTGGCCGGCCGACCAAAATTACCCCAAGAGATATAGAGTGAAGCACGTGGCGGTAATGCACCTGTAAGCTGGTTGCAAACCGCCAATCAAATCTAAAAGAAGAAGAAGAAGAAGAAGAAGAAGAAGAAGATTCTTTTAGACGGTGACACACACACACACAGACAGACAGACACACACAGATTTCTTGAATTATATATACAGTGATGATACAGACGGCCAAGATATATAGATGATACAGAGTGAAGTACGTGGCAGAAATGCACCTGTAAGCTGGTTGCCAACCGCCAATCAAATCTAAAAGAAGAAGAAGATATAGAGTGATGATAATCAAGTCAGTGGCGGTAATGCATCTGTAAGTTGGTTGCCAATGGCCAATCAAATCTAAAAGAAGAAGAAGAAGAAGAGCACAGCGATAACTCATCCAAGAGGTCACAAAAGACCCCACAACAACATCCAAGGAACTGCAGGCCTCACTTTCTTCAGTAAAGTCAGTGTTCATGACTCCACCATAAGAAAGAGACCGGGTAAAAATGGCCTGCATGGCAGCGTTCCAAGACGAAAACCACTGCAGAGCAAAAAGGACATAAAGGCTTGTCTCAGTTTTGCCAGAAAACATCTTGATGATCCCCAAGACTTTTGGGAAAACACTCTGTAGACTGACGAGACAAAAGTTGAACTTTTTGGAAGGTGTGTGTCCCATTACCGGAGTGGTGGCTCAGTTAGTAGAGCATCCGCCCCACACCCGGGAGGCAGGGGTTCAAATCCCGGCCGGGTCATACCAAAGATCATATAAAAAAATGGTACTTTCTGCCTTCTAGCGTGGTGCTCAGCATAATAGAATGGGGAAAGTAAAGTTAGGCACAGAGCTACCAGAGGACTGACCCCCCACTGTAGCTTTCACTACTTGCAGTAGCTGTGTGGCCTAGGGTCGGAGAAACGGAGATAGGTGCCGCCCCATACACCAATTGGTGTTCCACATGCTGTGGAAGGGAATTAACTAACTAACTAACTGTGTCCCATTACATCTGACGTAAAAGTAACACAGTATTTCAAAAAAGGAACATCATACCAACAGTAAAATATGGTGGCGGTAGCATGATGGTCTGGGGCTGTTTTGCTGCTTCAAGACCTGGAAGACTTGCTGTGGTAAATGGAACCATGAATTCTGCTGTCTACCAAAAAATCCTGAAGAAGAATGTCCAGCCATCTGTTCGTGACCTCAAGCTAAAACACACTTGGGTTCTGCAGCAGGACAATGATCCAAAACACACCAGCAAGTCCACCTTTGAATGGCTTAAGAAAAACAAAATTAAAACTTAAAAAAGCCAGACGACCCTAAGGCAAGAGCAAACACAGAGGTTAACGATGAGTTTACACCCCACAGAATTAATACTCAGTCTGCTGCTTACGTGTAGATGTTTCGGTGGCTAGCATCGGCTTAAGCCGCAGGTCTCCTGCCTGGAAGACAGCGTCCTGATGCACGCTCGGCGTGGTGAGGAGAGGAATGGTGAGGATGAGGGAGGAATATCCGCCGCAAGAGGATCCACCTGTGCACAGGGGAGAAACTGGAGAGCAGTTAAGTGGAGAAGTATCTTACGTGCTAGATGAGGGATCAATCAAAGGGCGCAGGCCGTGAGGAAGCGGGCGAGCGCTGGAGTAGAGAGCGTTGACGAGCAGACGGCTCCAGGCCGAGGCTCCAGGCGGAGCGGGCTATATAGCCCGAGATTGATGAGGCGCAGGTGTGCGCGCAGCTGAAGCAGGAGACAGGCAAGAGCGAGTTGTGACAGTACTCCCCCCCTAAGCAGCGCCTCCTGGCGCTGGCTTACCTGGGTGCACCCGGTGGAACTCCATGATGAGGCGTTTGTCCAGCACAAAAGACAGGTGCACCCAGGACCTCCACTCAGGGCCATACCCCTCCCAGTCCACCAGATATTGCAGCCCGCGACCCCAGCGGCGGGAGTCCAGGATGGAAGTGACCCTCCATGCCGGGTCGCCGTCGATCATCACGGGAGGGGGTGGAGCCCTAGGAGGAGGACAGAGTGGATTAGTCACCAGGGGCTTAATCTGGGAGACGTGGAATGTTGGACAGACACGGAGGGGGGAGGGGAGAGTCAAATGCACAGCCACCGGATTTATTACCTTGACCACGGGAAATGGTCCAATGAAGCGCTGGGCCAGCTTCTTCTTCTCGGCCTTCAGGTTGATGTCCTGAGTGGATAGCCATACCTGCTGGCCCACTTGGTAATGAGGAGCAGCTCTCCTGTGGCGATTCGCTGTACTGGAGTTGCGCACCGCCGTGCGTAAAAGCGCTTGGCGCGTCGTGGTCCAAAGGCGCTGGCAGCACCTGAGATGAGCCTTGATGGAAGGAACTTCCACCTCTCTCTCCTCTTCGGGGAAAAGCAGGGGGTCGTAACCCAGAGACGCCCGGAAGGGAGACATCCCAATAGCCGACGATAAGGTGGAATTATGGGCGTACTCTATCCAGCACAGATGGGCGCTCCAGGAGGAGGGACTGGAGGTGGTGATGCAGCGCAGTGCAGCTTCCAGCTCCTGATTTGTGCGCTCGCACTGCCCATTGGACTGGGGGTGGTGACCGGACGATAAGCTCACCATAGCCCCCAAGGCTGCAGTTGCAAAAGCACCTCCAGACCCTAGACACGAACTGGGGCCCCCGGTCAGAGACGACGTCCACAGGGATCCCATGTAACCTGACGACGTGCTGGACCAACAAACCTGCAGTCTCCCGCGCTGTAGGAAGGCCGTGGAGCGGCACGAAGTGGGCTGCCTTCAAGAACCGGTCCACAATGGTCAAGATGGTGTTAAAAGAGTTGGACGCTGGGAGACTGGAGACAAAATCCAAGGCTACATGAGACCAGGGCCTTCCGGGGACCGGCAGGGGATGGAGGAGCCCCGCTGGGGGAGAGGTCGAGGTCTTGCCAGTAGTGCACTGGGGGCAGGCACAGACGTAATTGACGACATCATTCTGGAGGCCCGGCCACCAAAAGGACCTCCGGAGGAGCTTCACCAGATGGGAGATCCCAGGGTGACAGGCGAGCTTGGAGGTGTGAGCCCATTGGATGACGTCACCCCGGACGGAAGATGGCACATACAGCCTCCCTGCTGGACCGCCGCCAGGATCAGGTTCGGCCTCCTGCGCCCTCCGGACCTTGTCTCTGATGGACCACGAGACGGTGCCCACGATGCATGAGGCCGGCAGGACGGTGTGTTGTTGTTCCTCAGGGACCTCTGGGGCAAACTGCCTGGACAGCGCATCCGGCTTGTCATTCTTGGAGCCGGGGCGGTAGGTGATGGTGAACCTGAAGCGAGCAAAGAACAGGGACCAGCGCGCCTGGTGGGCATTCAGGCGCTTGGCCGTCCTCAGGTACTCCAGGTTCTTATGATCTGTCCAGACCACAAAAGGTTGTGCTGCCCCCTCCAGCCAGTGGTGCCACTCCTGCAGCGCGAGCTTCACCGCAAGGAGTTCTCTGTCGCCGACGTCATAGTTCTTCTCCGCTGCAGACAGGCACCGGGAGAAGAAGGCTCAGGGGTGCATCACCCCATCCACCGTAGAGCGCTGAGACAACACTGCCCCCACCCCCGTGTCGGAGGCATCCACCTTGACGAGGCATTGTAACGAGGGATCCACCTGGGTCAGGACCCGGGAGAAGGAGAACTCCATCTTCAGTGTCGCGAACACCGACACAGCCTCCTCTGTCCACCAGAACGGCACCTTGGGGGAGATGAGGCGGGTCAGGGGAGAAGCGATGGAGCTGTAGTTGGGGACGAAACGGCGGTAGAAGTTGGCGAATCCCAGGAACTGCTGGACCCACTTCCTGGATGGAGAGGGGGGCCACTTGACTACCGCCTTGACCTTGGCAGGGTCGGGGATAATTTGATTATGAGAAACAATGAAGCCCAAGAAGAAGGTCTTGTTGGTATAAAACTCGCACCTCTCCGCCTTCACATAGAGTCTGTTTTCAAGAAGACACTGGAGGACCCGCCTCACGTGAGCCTGATGCTCCTCCCAGGACTGGGAGAAGATTAGGATGTCATCCAGGTAGACGAAAACAAACACCCCCAGGAAGTCTCAAAGGATGTTGTTTATGAGCCGCTGGAAGACGGCCAGAGCGTTGGTGAGCCCAAACGGCATGACCAGATACTCAAAATGGCCGCTGGGCGTCCGGAACCCCGTCTTCCACTCGTCGCCCTCCCGGATCCGAACAAGGTGGTATGAGCTGCCGAGGTCCAGCTTCGTAAACCAGGAGGCCCCCTGGAGAGAATCAAAGGCGAAGTCCATCAGGGGCAGCGTGTATTTATCTTTAACTGTGACGTCGTTCAAGGCCCGAAAGTCGATGCACGGCCAAAGGGACCCATCATTCTTGGCGACGAAGAAGAACCCCGCTCCAACTGGGGATGAGGAGGGGCGGATGATGCCCGCACTGAGTAACTCCTTTATATAGGTGTCCATGGCCTCCCGCTCCGGAGCTGACAGGCTGTATAAGCGACCGGATGGCAAGGGCGCCCCCGGGCGGAGGTTTATGGTGCAGTCATACGGGTGGTGGGGGGGAGAGACAGCGCTTTGGACTTGCTGAAAACAATCCCAAGATCGTGGAACTCTGGAGGCACCGTGGAGAGGTCCGGAGGGGGAGAGTCGGAGGAGGAGAGAGGCAACGAAGGGGCGCAGGCAGCAGACTGGAGGCAGGCGCCCAAGCAGAAGGTGCTCCAGGAGAGGACGCTACTGGACTGCCAGTCGAAGGCCGGGTTGTGGAGGCGCAGCCAGGGGTAACCCAGAATGACGGGAGCAGCTGAAGTGGGCAGGACGAACAGGCTAAGGTCTTCTCTGTGATTTCCAGAGATGATGACGGAAACGGGAACTGTCCGGTGAGTGACCTTCTCCAGAGGGGTTCGAGAGAGAGTAACAAGATTAAGAGGGGCTGGCAGAGCTTGGCAGGGGATGCCCAGGCGGGTTGCCAGGCTCTTACAAATGAAGCTTTGTTTCGCCCCCGAGTCCACCAGTGTGTGAGTGACGTGCTCAATGAGGTTGTGACAGAATCTAATTGGGAGGAGGCACTTTGATAGGGGATTTGACTGGGTTGAGTCCGCGAGACCCCCTACAGTGACTCGCGGACTCCCCCTTTTGGCTTGACCGGGCAGGTTTCCACGGGGTGCTGGTCGTCTCCGCAGTACATGCAGAGACCCAGCTCCCTGCGGCGCTGTTTCTCCACCAGCGGAAGCTTGGTCTGCCCAATCAGCATTGCCTCCGGGTCGTCGGCGGACTCTGGCGCGGGCAATGCCAAGTGCGAGGTTGAGAGACGCAGGAGGAAGCTCCGCTCGAGCGGCTGAACGTCTTCCGCTCGGCGGCCCGCTCTCTCAGCCTATTATCGAGACTAATAGCAAGAGAAATTAATTCAGACAGCCGTTCCGGCAAGTCCCGGCAGGCCAGCTCATCCCGCAGGCTGGGGCTCAGGCCATGGGCGAAGATGTTGCAGAGGGCAGCATCTCCCCACCCAACTTCCGCCACTACCACCCGAAAGTCGACAGCGTAGTCGGCCTTTGACCGACTACCCTGGCGAAGATTCAGCAACCGGGTGGTTAGCACACTGTCACGGTCCAAGTGATCAAAGACTTCATTAAAGTCCTGCACGAACTGGGCATAGGTTAGGTTTGCGTAGCTGGGCCTCGCCATTAAGGTGTAGGCCCACGCTAGTGCTCGCCCATCCAAGAGATTAGCTACATACCCAATTCGGCTGTGATCAGTCGGGAAGTCCCCGGGGACGTGCTGAAATACTGACTCACACTGGAGGAGGAACCCCCGGGCTTTGCCGAGTTTTCCACTGAAGCGCGTGGGCGTTGGAATAGGAGTGAGCCGGGTAGGCGGCCCCGGGCTAGCCTGGCTAGCTGGGGGAACGACAGGAGCTGGCTCGCTGTGCTGAACCGGAGGGAACGCCTGCTGAGGATCCAGACGGTCCAACCGGCAATTAATTTGGGTGAGTTGATTTAAAATAACCTGTTGCTCATGAGTTATCTGATCCACTCGAGCCTCGAGAGTGTTTAGACGGTGTGCGAGCCCACTGTTCGCTGGGCCGCTTTGCTGGAGCCGTACTGACATAATGTCGGGCCCAGGGAACACGCACACAGGCTCAAGTATGATTCAATGATTTTATTAGGCAACAACAGGTGTATGGATGCGTGTGTGCGGGATAAGATGGATTGCAGGAGGACGGGATGCATCGAGGGCAAAATGGAGTGCCGTACAGCCAGGCAACCCTAAGGGCAGAGCAAACACAGAGGTTAACGATGGGTTTACACCCCACAGAATTAATGCTCAGTCTGCTGCTTACTTGTAGATGTTTCGGTGGCTGGCGTTGGCTTAAGCCGCAGGTCTCCTGCCTGGAAGACAGCGTCCTGATGCACGCTCGGCGCGGTGAGGAGAGGAATGGCGAGGATGAGGGAGGAATATCCGCCGCCAGAGGATCCACCTGTGCACAGGGGAGAAACTGGAGAGCAGTTAAGTGGAGAAGTATCTTACGTGCTAGATGAGGGATCAATCAAAGGGCGCAGGCCGTGAGGAAGCGGGCGAGCGCTGGAGTAGAGAGTGTTGACGAGCAGACAGCTCCAGGCCGAGGCTCCAGGCCGAGTGGGCTATATAGCCCGAGATTGATGAGGCGCAGGTGTCCGCGCAGCTGAAGCGGGAGACAGACGAGAACGAGTTGTGACAGACATAGCGAGTCCTATAATCATCAGGAGTGACTCTTATGATCTTTGATGATGTCATTGCAAGTCCTATGATTGTAATTGACACATGCCTTTGATCTTTGATGATGTCATAGCGAGTGTTATGATCTTTCAGTGAGTCCTATGATCATGACATAGTGAGTCCTTTGATCTTTGATGATGTCATAGCGAGTCCTATGATAGTGAGTGATGCCTGCGTTTGATCTTTGATAATGTCATAGCAAGTCCTATGATCTTTTAGCGAGTCCTATGATCGTCTCACACACACACACACACACACACACACACACACACACAGAGCTTTCTTGAATTATACTGTATATAGAGTGATATAATTCGAAAGCATGGGGAGTTGTTCAGAACTCCTTATAAGAACTCCCGATACAAAGATATACAGTGATGATATAGAGTGAAGTACGTGGCGGTAATGTACCTATAAGCTGGTTGCCAACCGCCAATCAAATCTAAAAGAAGAAGAGGAAAGCAACCGCCAATCAATCAAATCTAAAAGAAGAAGAAGAAAATCTGTGTCTGTCTGTGTGTCTGTCTGTCTCTGTGTCACGATCATTGGACTTGCTATGACATCATCAAAGATCAAAGGCAGAGGCATCAAAGATCAATGGCAGGCGTTACCATGGTTACTGTTGCCATGGTAACCATGTCAAAGTTCAAAGGCAGGCATCACCATGCTTACTGTTTCCATGGTAACCATATCAATGTGAAAAAAAGTCTATTGCATACTGCTACTCACGCTGTTGATAACACTGGTCAACACCAAATTTATTTTCTAAGTTTTTTTAGCTGATCTGGTACAATTCTGATGTGCTGAATTCAAAAATCACATTGGTTTTGCTCAATCAGGTCAACTTTTTGAACTATGGCCACATGTTTTCTTATGTTTTTGTTTACATGTACGGGTATTTTCGCTTTATATGATGCAAAATTTTTATTTCTTGAAATTCTCTGAATTTTGAACAATGATGACATAACATTCAATTTACATGTACTTACCTTTAACAATGTCTACTATTCAATTTACAGTACACCTGTACAACTGCTGTATAACTGCTTATAACTTAACATAAAAACCTGGCCTGATCAAGAGAAATGGATGTCATTTTCAGATTCAGCAGTGCAAAATTGTCTTAAATCAGTTGAAAAAACACAGACAACTTACAAAAAATTGTTTTTGTTATGTTGTATAATGTGTGATGTGTGATGTGTGTGTGTGTGTGTGTGTGTGTGTGTGTGTGTGTGTGTGTGTGTGTGTGTGTGTGTGTGAATAAACTATTAAACTGTAAAACAGTAAACTGTAAAAAGATCAAAGGCAAGCATGCAGCAGAAATACTTGCTTATACTTGGTTTCTATGGGCATGCATGGGTACCATGTCAATGATCAAAGGCAGGCATCACCATGGTTACTGTTGCCATGGTAACAGTAACTTTCTACGGGCATGCAAAAATACTTGCTTATACTTGGTTTCAACGGGCATGCACGGGTATGCACTAGTAAGTAATAATGGATGGGCATTAATCATGATTACTGTAAATTAATCCACACTATCACTATGATTTATCAGATTAAAAAATGTTATTGTTTGACAGCCCTAGTTTTAAGACATATTGAGATTTTGTTTTGTTGTTGCTTAGTAATAAATACATATTTTTGAAGAACAGTTTGATGTAGTTTAGTTATTCATTAAGGTATTTCTTCTAGTTTTAGAACTTATTTTGAGCTTTAAATTCTTGTAAAGCTGCTGTGGTGGGGATCAGGCCAGTGTTCATGGTGAGCAAAGACATTTATATTGTGTAATTGACACCGACCACCCAATACATCAGTTAATGAAAATAACTGATCAAAAATAACTGATTTCACTGATTTCATCAGTCAATGAAAATACATCAGTTATTTATTTATATCATGTTGAACTGCTGCCTCCGCGACCCGGACCTCCGGAAAAGCGGTAGAAGATGGATGGATGGATGGATGTTTGATTGTATTTGAAACTTCATTTTTAAAAATTCAATAGTGTCCGACAGCAGAGGGAGCGCTAATGGAAAACTAGTTGACGCTCTGTGCGAGTGGTCGAGCAAGAGAGCGAGTGAGGGAGCAGTGTGCACCTGATTCTCTGTTGATCAGAGCAGGGGGGTGTTCCAGAAAACAGGGTTAACAGACCCTGAAATAAACCCTGAACTCAGGGTTAAGTCAAGCTGCCAGAACTTCCTCTGAGTTTCTGGTTCCAGAACTGCTGTCATGACTCTGTTTGATCAACTCAGAGTTGACTGACCTCCAGACGTGCACATTCTCCCCGTGTCTGTGTGGGTTTATCCTGGGTACTCTGGTTTCCTCCCACAAACCAAAACATGCAGGTTAGCTTAACTGGAGACTCTAAAGTGGTTCTAGGTGTGAATGTGTGTGTGAATGGTGAAGGGACTGGCGCTGCACCATGGTTGCCTCATCCATCCAGGTGGATGTCCTGTAATTTCCCCACTGTAGGACTAATAAAGGATTATGAATAAAAAATATTTCTCTTTGATCTGCAAAGTGATCGAGCCTCTGAGTGACATGAGTAGAGTGACGGACTCTGATGGGAGAGGCTGTGAGTTCCAGCTCCAGCTCGGACATCCTTTGGATCAGATTTTATTTTCCATAAAAAACTAAGGATTCAGAATAAAGTGATGTTATAAATCCAGTGCATTGCAAGGCAGGAGGCTATTTTACAACCTTTATCATTGCATTCAGATAGAATGGTTATTGCTATAAAGAATTTTTTTCATGTAAATTTCTACTTTTTCATAAATTTACAGCTTTTTGTGTAAAGTAGAGCCTTTTATCTTGTAATTTTACTGTTTTTTATAGGAAATATGCAATTTTTTTAAATGTAATTTGAAATAATTTTCCCAGATATTTTTTGCAGATTTCTTTGTAAATGTAATTTTTCTGTTCATAAATTTGGAATTTTCGTCACATGAATTTGAAGATTTTTCTTGATATATTTCTAAATTTATTCATGTAATTTTGTGGCCTTTTTTGTAAATGTAGTAAATCAGAATTAGCACTGTTAAAATTGAGCAGTTTGGGTGAAGGAGCAAACATCAAATCCCAAATGTTAAAAACTGAGCCCCACTGTCATGAACAGATGTCCAGACCAGAGAACATCTGGGTTCTGCCCTGGTTAAATGGAAGAACGTCTGATGGTTCCATCCTTCATTGTTTAGTCTGGGAAGCTCTGTTCAGGCTTTTTAACTTTCCCCACATGCCGAGATAATCAGATTAGACAGGATGATTTTTATTGTTTCCCATATTGCAGTTACAATAAGGCATCACTATGCAGCCTTGCTGTCGTGTTCATTTATACGAACCTTCTGTAGGGTTTTTCTGTTCAACCAGTTTCCCTCACAAGCCTCTTTTTTCATTCAATGAATGTGGGCTTTTTATTTGAACTTTTTTATCATTTATCACCGTCACAGTCCAGTGGGCAGTGGCGGCCTAATGGTTAGGGATGTGGACTGATGAGTGGAGGGTCCCAGGTTCGATCCCTTGACCAGCAGCATCAGATCTGGGTGGGACAGATAACAGAGCAGTGTCTGCCCCACCCTCCTTAACCCCACTGTGGTGCCCTTGTGCAAGGCCCTGAAGCCCAGCTGCTGCAGTGGAGCTGCTCAGTGGCCACAGGTCAGTCTGTGGTTGGACTGGGCAGCTTCCTGCTGTGGATGTGTGAGTGTGAACAGGGTGTCCTTGAAGAATAGAGGTTGCCTCCCAGTGGAACCATCCTGGATAAATAAAGGTTAAATATAACATGGTGTCCCCGTCTTGTAATCTAAATATAATTTTTTTCCCCCTTTTTGACAAGTTATCCTTCATTAGGCCAAAGGCCATAAGACTGTTACTACAATTAAAAGGCTGAAGAGGAGACAGCATCAGCTGTGACAGAAGTTGATATGGAGGGTCCACTAAACTCTATGGACAATATATGCCGAGCATCAATATGTGACTGTGGTGTTTGAAGACGGAGGATCTGCAGCAGAACTGATTTCTTTGTCAAATGCGTTTTATTGAAAACCTGATATTGTATATGCATTACATAATAAAAGCACATCATGTAATTTCCCTTGTTTTTCAAAAAAATATACAAATACACCAAACACACACACACACACACACACACACACACACACACACACACACACACACACACACACACACACACAAAGGCTCTTTACACCCCACCACCACTTGTTCTGCTAATAAAACATAATGTATGACAGCTGTTGTGATGGACGATAATAAAGCAAACAGGAGATACAGAGCATTAGTTACATTGCATAGACAGTACAGAAGATTAATGAATTAAGAATTGTTCTTTAGGTAACAGACGAGGGGTGACCAGATCTGATCAAACTGTGACTCTTTATTTTTTAAGAAGAATCTTATTTTTTCAAAATGGAGTATATCAGCTAATGCCTTAAGCCAAAGCTTAAAGGTAGGAGCTTCCTTCTTTTTCCAGAACATCACAATCCATTTTTTGGCTGCAATCAAACTATAGGAGAGGAGTTGGTATTGTGTTTTCTGTAACGTAGGTGTATTATCAGATACTCCAAGTATAATTAGGATGGGGTCTGGTTCAATTTTAATCTGAAGAATTTTTGATAAGGCATCAAAAATTTTGTCCAATATCTTGTTAACTTGGTTGGGGCAAAAAACAAAGGAGTGAACGAGGTTCGCCTCTGCTGCAGAGCTTTTATCACATTATGAAGAGACGTCTGGAAAAATGTTGTGGAGCTTGGATTTAGAGTAGTGTAGTCTGTGAAGGACACCAAACTGAATCAAACAATGCCTAGCATTTAAAGAGCAGGTACCGATGTCTTCAAGACTCTGATCCCAGAGTCCATCAGCGATTTGTGTCCCCAACTCATTTTCCCAGTCGTTTTTGATTTTGGACACTGAGGGAGGGTTGATGGATTGTAAGGCGTCATAAAAAAGTGATACTTTTCCATCAGAGCCTGTGTTTGAAGAAGGCACTTGTCTAGGACTGTAGGTGATGCACTTTCAGAAGAAGATATGTGGGTATGCACATAATTTCTGATTTGTAAAAACCTTTCAAAAATTACTCCTGGGTAATTCATACATTTCTTGTAGCAGTTCAAATGAGGCTAAGGTACCATTCAGGTGAAGATCACCGATAGTGTGAAGATCCAGGTCTCTCCATCATAAAAATCCATTTTCAAACAGATGGTGGGAAAGACGGATTCCCAGCAATAGGAAGTAAAAAGGAGAGTGATTTAACCCTGAAATGCATCTTAATTTGTTTCCAAATTCTGATCGTGCTATTTATAACCACACTTTCACCATATATAGATTTATCTAAAGTTACAGGAGACAGGATCACTGCCCCCAAACTGTGTGGGTGGCAATGCTCCCGCTCCAACGGCAGCCAGCGAGGGAAATTAATTAAGTTATCCAACCATCTTGAAATTATTTTAATGTTGAAAGCCCAGTAACAAAGACAAAAGTCAAGGAGCGCAAGTCCTCCCACCTGCCTGGGTTTACAGAGATGAGCCTTTTTAATGCTATGGTTTTTGAAATTCCAAGTAAAGGGTAAAATGACAGAGTCTAATTTTTTGAAAAAGGATTTTGGTACAAACACAGGTAGACATTGGAGGAGATACTTTGGTTCCAAGGTTGTCATAGCCAGGAGCGGCACTGGGGTTAAGCTCCCAGTGCTCATAAAATGCTCCTTACGGCGTGCGTCTCGAAAAGCCTCTGACAACTAAGTCCAACTCCTACCCTGCCCGTGTGGTTTAGTCTCTAAGCCCGGCGGAACTGCTTTTATTAATAGGAGAAGGGGCGAGGGCGGATCTCTGGCGCCTTAAAACCAGATGCTTCGGGTAGATGGTGGCTCGTCAACCTGGGAAGGTAGCCCATCTAGGGGAAGGTAAACCCTGATTTCAAACCTCCGCTGCCTTGCAGCACACCCGGTCACGGGAAAGGCTTCGGGAGTCAACCCTGAGGAAAAATCCGGAGTCGGAGTCCCTAAGGCAGTTCTCTGTTGTGCTCAACATCGTTCTGGCAGCTCCTGCGATGGCGCTGGTGCCAAACTGTAGCAGCCCTGCTGTTCCTTTGGATTCATCAGTGACATGGAGAGGGGGGACATGCTGCATGGGCAACATCTTGTCCTCCATATCTTCCTGCCCAGGCTTGAATCCTACCAACGCCCAACGCTGAAAGGTAGAACACCAGATCACTGGAGAGGACACTCCAGCTTCGCCTTTGGCGTAGACAAAACACGGGGAATGACAGTTTCCGGTTATAAGCCACCGCTCAATTGGCGTAGAGCGCGGCGCCAGGGGTTGTTCCCAACGGTGGGAGGGATCATCAGATCTCACTGGACAGCTACCGCCCGCCTCAAGCTGGGCAGCCCCCAGCCAATAAGGTGTTGTCCCGCCACAGCTTGCTTTCCTCATTGGGTGCATGGGGATGAGGTGAAGTCCGAACAGCAGGCTGAGTACCTTCGCACCAGGCAAGAAAAAAAAACAAAAGAGACCAACTCTAAAACTGGGAACTTGGAACGTCCACACTATGATGACAGGACTCGCTCCTAACCTCAAGGACATCAACGACACCAGGAAGACTGCCATCATCAATAATGAGCTGAAGAGACTGGAAGTGGATATCACCACTCTCCAGGAAACACGGTTGGCTGACACAGGCACACTGAGAGAGAAGGACTACACGTTCTACTGGCAGGGAAAGGGCACCGACGAACACAGGGAACACGGAGTGGGCTTCGCAGTGAAGAACACCTTGCTGAAGATGGTGGAACCGTGCAGCAATGGCTCTGCACGACTCCTCACCCTCCGCCTCAACACCACTCATGGCCCAGTCACCCTCGTCAGTGTATATGCCCCAACACTGACAGCCACACCAGAGGCAAAAGACGAGTTCTACTAGAATCTCGCAACAACTGTCAGGATCATCCTCAACTCTGAACAACTCATTCTCCTTGGAGACTTCAATGCCAGAGTGGGTGCTGACCACGAATCCTGGCCCTCCTGTCTTGGACCATTTGGCGTGGGCAGAATGAACGACAACGGACAGCGGCTGCTCGAGTTCTGCACATATCACGATCTGTGCATCACAAACTCGTTCTTCAAGACCAAGCCCCAACACAAGGTTTCCTGGCGACATCTGCACTCAAAGCACTGGCACCAGCTGGACTTGATCCTGACCAGGCGCACCTCACTGAAGAACATGCTAATCACCCGTTCGTTCCAGAGTGCAGATTGCGACACGGACCATTCATTGGTGTGTTGCAAGGTCAAGCTGCAGCTGAAGAAATTCCATCGTGCTAGACAGCCTGGAAAGGCATGGATTGACACCAGCAAGATGGCCCAACCAGAACTTGTTGAGCAGTTTGCCTCCACCTTTGAGAAGGAACTTGGTGTACCACAAGAAGGAGAATCTGCAAAGCAGAAGTGGGAAGAGCTGCGAAACACCATCCACCGCACAGCCTTGGCTACCTTTGGGAGGAAGACCTCGAAGTCACAGGACTGGTTTGATGCCAAGTTGACTGAGATGACCTCCGTCATTGAAGCCAAGCGTTCAGCACTTTCTGAGTACAAGAAGTACCCAAACGAGAAGAATCTCCAGATTCTCAGGGCTGCGAGAAGCAAAGTTCAGCAGACTGCTTGGCGCTGTGCCAACGAATACTGGACTCAGCTCAGCCAAGACATTCAAACCGCTGCCATAACAGGGAACATCCGTGGTATGTACAATGGCATCAAGAAAGCACTTGGTCCGGCTCAGAGCAAGACGGCCCCCCTCAAATCCTCCACTGGGGAGATGATCACAGAAAAGAACAAGCAGATGGAGAGATGGGTGGAACACTACTCCGACCTCTACTCCAGACAGAACACCGTGACACCGTCAGCCCTTGATGCCATCGACTGCCTGCCATTCATGGACGAACTTGATGCCGAGCCAACCATCGACGAACTCAGCAAGGCCATTGATAGCTTGGCCGCTGGCAAGGCACCCGGCAACAACAGCATACCCCACGACCTGATCAAGCACTGCAAGACCGCCCTACTGCTGCCATTGCATGACGTCCTCTGCCAGTGCTGGAAGGAAGGTGCCGTACCACAGGACATGAGGGACACCAAGATCATCACCCTCTACAAAAACAAAGGGGAGAGAAGCGACTGCAACAACTACAGGGGCATCTCCCTCCTCAGCGTTGTTGGCAAAGTCTACGTTCAAGTTGTTCTCGTTCGTCTACAGAAGCTTGCCGAACGTGTCTACCCCGAGTCTCAGTGTGGCTTCCGCGCTGAGCGACTGACGGTTGACATGATATTCTCCATCCGCCAACTCCAGGAGAAATGCAGCGAATAGAACATGCCCCTGTACGTCGCCTTCATCGACCTCACCAAAGCGTTCGATCTGGTCAGCAGAGACGGCCTTTTCAAGATCCTGCCAAAGATAGGATGCCCACCAAAGTTGCAAAGCCTCATCGAATCGTTTCACACCAACATGCAGGGGATAGTGGAGCACGACGGCAACGTCTCAGAGCCATTCAACATACACAGTGGAGTGAAACAGGGCTGCGTATGTTGCGTATGCGTATGCGTATGCTCACTTGCGCCAACCCTTTTTGGGATTTTCTTTGCTATGCTCCTGAGGCATGCCTTCAGCACAGCAACAGAGGGAATCTACCTGCACACAAGATCTGACGGCAGGCTTTTCAACCTCGCCCGCCTGAAAGCCAGAACCAAAGTACGTGAGGCTCTAATCAGAGACATGCTGTTCGCAGACAACGCTGCAGTCGCAACCCACACACAGCAGGAGCTTCAGACCCTGATGGACTGCTTCTCCCAGGCATGCAAGGACTTCGGGCTTACCATCAGCCTGAAGAAGACTAACGTCTTGGCGCAAGGCACGGAAGCACGACCAACCATCACCATCGACGACTACGAGCTGGAGGTCGTGAATCAGTTCACGTACCTGGGGTCCATGATCAGCAACAACCTCTCCCTTGATACATAGATCGACAAGAGGATTGGAAAATCAGCCTTCACACTCCCTCACCTCACCACACGAGTGTGGGAGAATCCCAAACTCTATGTCAAGACGAAGATGGCAGTGTACAACGCCTGCGTCATCAGCACACTGCTCTATGGGAGTGAGACGTGGACAACATACGCTCGGCAGGAAAAGAGACTGAACTCCTTCCACTTGCGCTGCATTCGCCACATCCTGGACATATCCTGGCAGGACAAAGTGCCCAACACAGAAGTTTTGTCCCGTGCCGGCCTTCCCTCCATGTTCATTCTACTCAGGCAGTGCAGGCTCCGCTGGCTAGTCCACGTTCACCGTATGGAGGATGGCAGAATCCCCAAAGACGTCCTCTACGGAGAACTGGCGACTGGCAGGAGAGACATTGGCCGCCCACAGCTGTGCTTTAGAGACGTCTGCAAGAGAGACATGAAGGCCCTGGAGATCAACACAGAGCGCTGGGAGGACCTTGCAACGGACCACTCCAAATGGAGAGGCACCCTGACCAGACAGCTCAAGGCGGGTGAAGAGAGACTGACTGCTGCAGCAGATGAAAAAAGGACCCGCAGGAAGAACCACCACAGACCCAGCAGCACAGAGACCATCTACAAGTGCGACCTGTGTGACAGGGACTGCCATTCGCGCATCTGCCTGTTCAGCCATAGGCGGTGCTGTTCCAGCAGAGTAGACGTTTAGGATTCTCTTCCATGGTCATCATAGACCGACGGAGGCCGACGACCCAATACAACTTTTGGTATTGCTGGTTGATCATGTCAAAACCTGTAGACAGGTAGAATATGGACTAATAAGGTACGACATAATTATCTAATATTATATAAGACATTTGAGAAAGTATCAGGCAATACAGCAAAAATGGCATTTTTTGTGTCCCCCTCAAAAATTAAGCTCTAAAATTTTCTTGTTTATTGTCCCCCCTCCCCCCCCCCCCAACAGTGAGATGGGATTTTGTCCCCTGTGACATGATTTATGACCCAGAAGGAAGACACAGACTCCAGAATAAACTCAATTATCTTTTTATTATGCAGTATGAGCATGGATGTGTGCGTGAGTGCAGGAATGTAACAGCCGGGGCGAGCAGAGCACCGTTCAGACTGGCAACCTGTTGACGGGTTGGTGTGAAGCAGAGGTGAGATCTTGGAGGCTCCGGCCAGTGGGACAGCGTCTTCGGCTCCGGCTGCTGAGGAGGTGAGAGGGTGAAGAGATGTGCAGTGAGCTGGTGAGGTGCAGGTTGAGCTCAAGCCTGCCGCCAGGAGGAGGAGGTCCGCCGCCAACAGATTTCCACCTGTACACAGGGGAGCAGAGCGAAGCGTGGAGATGAGGAAATGATAGAGGCTTACTTGTCTTTGGGGAGCTAGGACTCCCTGGAGGATGACGAGGCTGGAAGGATCAGAGGAGATGGAACTCCGGATCATGAAGGCGACGAGAAGGCAAAGAGGTATTGCCAGACCAGGGAGCTTGATGTCTCCATGCACGCCCGAGGGCAGCACGGCTTAAATAGGCAGGCTAATGAGGAGAGCAGATGTGCGCGCAGCTGTGGAGGAAATTAGGGCAACAGGCAGGCAGAGCAGATCACTACAGTACTCCCCCACCCCCCCATGGGACGCCTCTCGGCGGCCGATCCAACCTACCCAGGTGCGTCCGGTGGAAGTCCCTGATGAGCTGAGGATCCAACACGAAGGATGGATGCACCCAGGACCTCCATTCAGGGCCATAACTCTCCCAGTCCACCAGGTACTGGAGGCCGCGACCCCGGCGCCGGACATCCAGAATGGAGTTGACCCTCCATGCAGGATCACCATCGATCACTACCGGTGGAGGTGGCATCTTGGGAGGAGGGCTCAGAGGGCTACAGCATAATGGCTTCACCCGGGAAACGTGAAAGGTGAGACAAATGCGGAGGGAGGGGGTTAGAGCCAGGCGCACAGCCACAGGATTCACAATGTGTGTAATAGCAAAACGACCAATAAAACACTGTGAGAGCTTCCTTGATTCAGCCTTGAGATTGATATTTTTGGTGGAAAGCCATACCTGTTGCCCAACCCAGTAGGGTGGAGCTGAAGTCCTGCGGCAGTTGGCAATGACAGAGTTGCGGTCCGCTGTGCGTCGAAGCGCGGCCTGGGTAGCCTTCCACATTCGGCGACAGCCCTTCAGATGGGCCCGCATGGAAGGCACCGCAATGTCCCCCTCCTCTTCGGGAAACAGTGGAGGGTTGTAACCCAAAGAAGCCTCGAACGGTGACATGCCTATGGCAGACAAGACCGTGGTGTTGTGAGCGTATTCGATCCATGGCAGATATGATCTCCAGGACACCGGGTTGGCGGTGGTGACGCACCATAGTGCTGCCTCCAGCTTCTGATTGGCACGCTTGCACTGGCCATTGCTTTGGGGGTGGTACCCCGAGGACAGGCTCACCATAGCCCCAGTAGCGTTGCAGAAGGCTCGCCATACCTGTGAAACAAACTGGGGCCCACGGTCGGACACAATGTCCAGGGGGATACCGTGGAGCCGTAGCACGTGGAGGACGAGCAGGTCCGCAGTCTCCTTGGCCGTGGGAAGACCCTGCAGGGGAATGAAATGGGCTGCCTTGGAGAATCTATCCACTATGGTGAGGATAACAGTGTTGTTAGCAGAGGATGGGAGGCCGGTGATAAAGTCCAGTGTCACATGGGACCAGGGCCTGCCGGGGATGGGAAGTGGATGAAGCAGCCCAGCCGGAGGAAAGGAGGACGTGTTAGCGGTGGCACACTGGGGACAGGCATGGATGTACTCCCCGACATCCCTCCGGAGCGATGGCCACCAAAAGGTCCTTTGCAATAAGGCCACGGTGCATGCCATCCCTGGGTGGCATAAGAGCTTGGAGGGGTGGGCCCAATTTATGACTTCACCCCGGACGGCAGAAGGCACATACAGCCTCCCCGCTGGCCCCCCGTCCGGGTCAGCCTCGGTCTCCTGCGCTCTATGAACCTTCTCCTTAATACCCCACAAGAGGGCGCCCACAATGCACAAAGGAGGAATAATGGGGTGAGATAGCACCTCCGCCACATCCGAAGTGAACTGTCTTGATAGAGCGTCAGGCTTGGTGTTCTTGGACCCCGAGCGGTAGGTGATGGTAAACTCAAACCTGCCAAAGAACAAGGACCAGCGGGCCTGGTGCGTGTTCAAACGTTTGGCCGTCCTGAGGTACTCCAAGTTCTTATGGTCAGTCCATATGATGAATGGCTGGGAGGCCCCCTCCAGACAATGGTGCCACTCCTCCAAAGCCAGTTTCACTGCCAGGAGCTCCCTGTCCCCAATGTCATAGTTCCTTTCAGCCGGGGAGAGATGGTGGGAGAAGAACGCACAGGGGCGAATCTTGTCATCCACAGGGAAGCGTTGAAACAAAACTGCTCTGACTCCGGAGTCTGAAGCGTCCACCTCCACCAAACACTGCAGAGCGGGGTCCACCAGCGCCAGAATTGGAGGAGATGAGAATAATGATTTTAATTCCAAAAATGCAGCCTCAGCCTCCTCCGTCCACTGGAAGGGCACCTTGGTGGAGGTGAGGTGAGTGACAGGAAGGGCAGTGAGACTGTAATTCTTTATGAAGCGGCGGTAGAAGTTGGCGAATCCCAGAAACTGCTGTAACTGTTTTCGGGATGAGGGGTTCGGCCACTCTACCACCGCTTTTACCTTAGACGGATCGGTGATGATCTCGTTGTGCGAGATGACAAATCCCAAGAATGAAGTGGATGAAGTGTGGAACTCGCACTTCTCTGCTTTAACGAACAGCTTGTTCTCCAGCAGCCGCTGCAGCACTCGCCTGATGTGCACTCGGTGTTCATCAAGGGACTGAGAAAAAATAAGAATATCATCAAGGTACACAAATACGAAAGAGCCCAGAAAATCCCCCAACACATCGTTAATCAGCCACTGAAACATGGCAGGGGCGTTGGTCAGCCCAAACGGCATGATGAGGTATTCAAAGTGGCCACTTGGGGTACGGAACCCCGACTTCCACTCGTCTTCCTCTCAAATCCATACCAGGTGGTAAGCGTTGCGGAGGCCCAATTTTGTGAACCAGGAGGCCCCCTGGAGGGAATCGAAAGCCGTGTTGATCAGTGGAAGCGTGTACTTGTCCTTGATAGTGATATTATTTAATTCCCGGAAATCAATGCAAGGCCTCAGGGAGCCGTCTTTCTTGCCCACGAAGAAAAACCCTGCCCCACCGCCGAGGAAGATGGGCAAATTATGACAGAGATTAGGGACTCTTTGATGTAAGTTTCCATGGCCTCCCACTCCAGGACCGACAGGCTGTAAAGCCGACTTGATGGCAACGGACCCCCAGGCCGGAGGTTAATGGCACAATCATATGGGCGGTGGGGGGGGGATAGTGCTTGGGATTTGCTGAAGACGGCACCCAGATCATGGTATTCAGAGGAACCAGGGACAGGTCAGGTGGGGGGGGTGTCAGGGGCACCGAGAGCCACGGAGGGCAAGCATGCAGCAGACTGATGACAGGCACTTAGGCAGAATGAGCTCCACAAGATGATATTTCCAGAGCGCCAATCAATGGAGGGGTTGTGCAACCGGAGCCAGCGATACCCCAAAATGACCGGGGAGGTAGAGACTGGCAGCACAAACAATCTGAGCTGCTCTCGGTGATTACCAGACACTAGGACAGATACCGGAGCAGTCTGTTTGGACACCAACGCAAGTGGAGCCTTGGACAGGGCAATTAGCTTTAATGGCATACTTAACAGGTGGCAGCGAGCCTCAGTCGGGTTGCCAGGTCTTCAGAAATGAAACTGCTCAGCCCCTGAATCAGTGAGTGCATGTGTGGAGATTTCTTGATGGTTATGTGAAAAACGAATGGGCAGGAGGAACTTGGTGAGGGGATTTCTTTGGCATGAGTCCGTGAGTCCCCCTACTGCGACACACGGACTCCCTCTTTTGGTCGAATGGGGCAAGTAGCCAGTTCATGCTCCTCACTGCCACAATATAAACACAGACCTAGCTCCCGGCGGTGCTATTTCTCAGCCGGTGGCAACTTGACCATAGGCTCAGGGGAGTCTAGTGAATCAGATGGAGGAAGGGCCAGCAGGGGGAGCTGTAGGGAGTGGCGAAACTGTGAGCCTGAGTGATCCAAAGGTCTAAGCTCATTGGCCCGCTCCCTTAACCGATTGTCTATGCTAATGGCTAGGGAAATGAGTTCACTCAGCTTGCTAGGTTTGTCAAGACGGGCTAGCTCGTCCCTCAGGCTAGGGCTAAGGCTTCGGACGAAAATGCTACAAAGGGAGGCATCCTCCCACCCCACCTCCGCTGCCACCACCCAGAAGTCCATGGAGTAATTGGCTACCGACTTATTCCCCTGTTTTAGGTTGAGTAACCGGGTAGTGAGCACGCTATCTTGGTCCGAGTGATCAAATACCTCATTGAACTCACTCACAAATTGATCATACGTCAAATTAGCATAATTAGGCCTAGCCATAACCGCATAAGCCCAGGCTAAAGCCCGCCCCTCCAGAAGATTGACTACATAGCCTATATGGCTGTGACTGGTGGGAAAATCCCCTGGTACCCGCTGAAAAATTATCCCCCATCGTAACATAAAACCCCTAGCCTCTCCTAGCTTACCGCTGAGGCGTGTGGGCGTGGGGACTGGAGTCAGCCGGGACGATGGAGAAGGAGAAGGGATGGAACTGGCTGGGCCAACCGTGTTCCCAGGAGCAGGTGGGAAGGACTGAGGAGCTGTATGGCGATCCAGGTGTGTGTTAATCTGTACGAGCTGTGTAAGTATGACTTGTTGTTGATGAGATAATTGGTCTACTCAAGCCTCAATGATGTTAAGCTTGTGCGCTAACGCACCATCTGCTGGGTCGTTTTGACGGAGACGTACTGACATGGTTTATGACCCAGAAGGAAGACACAGACTCCAGAATAAACTCAATTATCTTTTTTTATTATGCAGTGTGAGTGTGGATGTGTGCATGAGTGCAGGAATGTAACAGCCGGGGCAAGCAGAGCACCGTTCAGACTGGCAACCTGTTGATGAGTTGGTGTGTAGCACAGGTGAGATCCCGGAGGCTCCGGCCAGTGGGACCGTGTCTTCGGCTCCGGATGCTGAGGAGGTGAGAGTATAAAGAGATGTGCAGTGAGCTGGTGAGGTGCAGGTTGAGCTCAGTCCGCCACCAGGAGGAGGAGGTCCGCCACCAATGGATTTCCACCTGTGCACAGGGGACCAGAGCAAAGCATGGAGATGAGGGAATGATGAGGGCTTACTTGTCGTTGGGGAGCTAGGACTCCCAGGAGGACGACGAGGCTGGAAGGATCAGAGGCTCCGGATCATGAAGGCGACGAGAAGGTGAAGAGGTCTTGCCAGACCAGGGAGCTTGACGTTTCCGTGCAGACCCGAGGGCAGCACGGCTTAAATAGGCAGGCTAATGAGGAGAACAGGTGTGCGTGCAGCTGTGGAGGAATTTAGGGCAACAGGCAGGCAGAGCAGATCACTACACCCTGGAGTAATCACTTTTTCACACAGGGCCATGTAGGTTTGGATTTTTTTAGCCTTAATAATAAACACCGTCATTTAAAAACTGCATTTTGTATTTACTTGTGTTATCTTTGTTTAATATTTAAATTTGTTTGATGATCTGAAACATTGAAGTGTGACAAACATACAAAAAAATGAGAAACAAGGACAGGGGCAAAAACTTTTTCACACCACTGTAGTTCACTGTACGTTTTTGTAAATACCAGTGGAGGGACATCAGGGCCAGCAAAGGCTTCTCTGCTGGCCTAAACTCTACGTTTATGCTCTACATTTTTTTTTCTTGTTACCATCACTCTATATACAATTCAAGAAATTCTGTGTGTGTGTGTGTGTGTGTGTGTGTGTGTGAGACGATCATAGGACTTTGTGTTGCCATGGTAACCATGTCAAAGATCAAAGGCAGGCATCACTCACAATCATAGGATTCGCTATGACATCATCAAAGATCAAAGGCAGGCATCACTCACGATCAAAGGATTCACTATGACATCATCAAAGATCATAGGACTCGCTATGACATCATCAAAGATCAAAGGCAGGCACCACTGAACGAGTAGTGATGTCAAAGATCAATGGCAGGTTGAAACCTGCCATTGATTTTATGACTTACATTCACATCAAGCGTGAAATCACTCTTATATGTCATGTCCGTGTTTTTCTGCTGTGAAAGTTCAGTTAAGCTCCTCCCCTTGGAAAAAGGCAAGTTCAGACACACCGTTTTTGCGATATCCCCATAACAGGTGAACCATTCAGGACGAAGCACTGGCTGTTCAAATTTGCCAACTTACAGACTTCTGTGTGCTGTGGTCCTGTATAAGAGGCAGCGTATCAGTGTCCTTGTGGGTGGGATGTGGGTGGGCCTAATTAGATCCTGGCGTTTGAAGGAGGAGGAAAAGGCAAAGATTTTCATAAGCAACTGTAAGACAATGAAAGATTTTCTTCTTCTTTTAGATTTGATTGGCGGTTGGCAACCAGCTTGCAGGTGCATTACCGCCACTGACTTGATTATCATCACTCTATATCTTCTTCTTCTTTGTATAAGGAGTTATAAGGAGTTCTGAACAACTCCTTATGTATGAAAAAATTATCCGTCCTTGTGGAAAAAAGGGCATAACATACCATTTTAGACAATGTAGATTTGCTTTTAAGGGGCTTTATATCCATTGCAGTGTCTCCTACTTTTTTTTAATGTATGCTGGACTTTTTGTCAAACCATTTCATGCCATAATGGCATTTCAGCCATTATGTGTTGCTCGGGCCTTCAGGAATGGAGTGTGCAGGGATCATACTTTCAGTCTTCATTACAATACATTACAGTGAAGACTGTTCCTTTAATCAATGAGATTTTCAGTTTGCCACACAGTTGCACGGATAGAAGGCATTCAGTTTTCATGTCCTTTGACTGGATGGTCATAGTTATGTGTTCACTGGTCATACTGTTCAAGACTCATTGGTTCTGCTGCTCAGAACAGACAGGCTGCATACAATTGGTTGACACAACCAGCTGTGGGTGGTCTTTCACCAGGACTTCAACTCTGGGCCAAGATGGCAGATCATGATATACAGTAGAGTGAAGTACGTGGTGGTAATGCACCTGTAAGATGGTTGCCAACCGCCAATCAAATCTAAAAGAAGAAGAAGAAGAAGAAGAAAGATCATGGATAAATGCTAAGGTAATCTCTGACTGATAACTTTAAAACAAACCAGCAAAAGGGATTTCCAACAACTTTTCATGTGAGAAATAATAGGTGCAGTTAATGAATCTGTTGCAATTTGACATTAAAATATGCATACATTGCCTATGCAGGACGCGGTTGCGTGTAGGCGATCGCTTCCTTGTACTGAACTTTTAAAATAATGGTTGTTCTTAAAAAGTAAACACATATTCAGCAACTACAGTCGTGAAAAAATTAGGGCACCCCATTAAATATTCAGTTCTTTATTAAGAAATGTTAACATATCTACGTGTAACTTTGTTTTTGTTTTTATTTCAATTTTTTAACATTTATTATAACCATTTTAAGTGGGAATGAATATTGGGGGGACACCCCTAATTTATTCCTCACTATTTGTTTAGCATTAGATTTTACAGAAAATTTGAAAAAAGTCTTTAATTCATTTTTAATTGTTTAGTTATATTACATGTGTGGCGGTTCGTTTTAACCCCACAACAGACTAAGGACACTCAGCCCTCTTTTCTCTGTTTTCCTGCTGCACTACTGAGATGCAATGTGCCATTCATGTATTTGTGATGCAAACATGCATGTATTGTGATGTAATGCGCCATTCTGTATAGTGTGCATATGGCTTGTCCTTACTGTGCTTTTTCTGAGCATCTTACATATGTAGATGTGCTTTGGTGTATTAATGTCTACAGGTAGACGAGTTTCTTCTGTCTCACCTCTGTGATGTTAATTATTGCCTTTCATCCATTGTACTCATGCGTCCTGTCCTTACTGTGACCTAGAGACTCAGATCAATATGTAGATGTGCTTGTTAGCCTCTTTGTCCGCACCTGGAGCGAGGTCTAGCTAATCTGCCCTTGGTCTCACAAATGCAAATACCTCCTGCCTGTTCTGTTATCCCTTTGATCATTCTAACTGTGGGGTATGTCTCTTTCATGTATTGTTATGGTCAAGTATTTAAGGCGCAACTCTGTAACGCAATCTCTCTCTCATTCTCTCACTCTTCAACCTCTGCTGCAGGACACAGACTTTGTGTCCGCTTCTCCGAGAGCCTGAGGATCCCGCTCCGGGCTGCTCACACTATGCACCGGAGAGGGGATCCCGTGACGGCGGTATGATTAATAAAACTTCCTTAAAACCACAACATCGCTGCTTATTTTTGCATGTCGCTGCACATGAATCTCCCAGTATTTTTAACATTGATATTAAATATCCATAGATCCAAATATGTTTAAAAAACACACAGGCTTATACAGGGTGTCCTCATTTTTTCACATGACTGTATACTGTTTATTTCTCACCACGATTGTTCAAAAACATTTTTTCACTGTTTACTTTTAAATACAGCATCTCCATTTCTGGAGCGGTGGGCGTTGGCAATGCAGTGGGCCACAATGTCGCTATTGCGTTGGGTCTGCAGCGACAACACTGCAACATGTGAGGCATAAATTTGAATTTTATATACAGTATACACCAACCAAACCAGTTACAGCGGGGAAAATAAGTATTCAACACGTCAACATTTTTCTCATTAAACATATTTCTGATGGAGCTACTGGCCTGAGATTTTCACCAGATATCAGTAACAACCCAAGTAATCAATACATACAAAGAAATCAAAGCAACTGTATTTACAAAACAAGTTATATTTAATAAAGTTGAATGACACAGGGAATAAGTATTGAACACGCATGGGGAAATTCAATCAATCAAGCTTTGTTCCACACTCGTAGTCCAACATAACAAAAAGACAAAACAATTAAAAAAATACAAATACAGTACAAACTTTAAAAAGACTTAAAAAGACAACTGTACCAATGCCTTCTAAACTGAGACTGACAGCATGTCATGATTCAGTTCAAGAGTGAGGCTCAAACGCAGAGCAACCACACCAAACAATCACTCGGACTCAAATGTAAAAAGTTTCACCACTTTAATGAAACATAAACCCTAACGTACAACCCTAAATGAAAGTGCACAGTTAAAGAATAACGCAAACAAAACGCACACTTAAATTTAAACACAAAACAGGTGTCCACTGGAGCGCATGCAGCCTACGGGAGAAGAGTAGAGACAGAGAGGATTAGAGGCAGTATCTCCAAAAGAGGAGAATAAGAAAAGGACTACACTCTTACTACTCAGAGCAGAGGAGCCCGGCAGGGAACTCTTGCGTGGGACCGGGGAAACATGGGGAAGATGGTTGACCTAGGTGGACGTCCGGTGTCTTCGGGTCAGGAGAGCGTAATCAGCCACGGAGTACACACCGCTAAGGTGGCTGCAAACTTAACAATACAGTGGTGAGCTGCTCACACACTGGCTCTTAAATATGCTGGACAACCAGGAAACAGCAGGTGTGTCAATCACGCAGGTGGAAGCAACTACTCCAGAGCCGGGAAGACAGGAACAGGAGGGGAGGGGGAGCATGCTCGCCTGATCATCACAGTACACCCCCCTCAAGGTGCGCCCGATGGAATGCCCACACCACTTGCTTGTCCAGAATGTAGGATCCCGGGATCCATGACCTCTCCTCCGGACCGTACCCTTTCCAATGTACCAAATGCTGGAAGCCGCGACTCCATTGACCGATGTCCAGAATCTTCTCCATGGCGTAGGTGGTCTGACTGTCGATGACCCGGTGGGGGGGGGGGGGTCCGGAGGAGGGCAGAGAGGGCTGGTGGGGCTTGATGGGGGAGACGTGGAACATTGGATGGATCCACATCAAAGGTGGCAGGTCCAGCCGAACAGTGACGTCGTTGATAATCTGCTTGATGGGAAACTGGCCCAGATAGTGTGGGGATAGCTTCTGGGACTACATTTTTAGCGGGATCTGCTCGGCAGACAGCCAGACCTTCTGTCCCACCGTATACTTCGGCGCCAGTGCACGCTTGCAGTTTGCATATTATTGATTCCGCTCCGCAGAGCGAAGGAGGACAGCTCTTGTGGCCCTCCACAGATGGCGACAACGGCGCACGTGGACCTCCACGGATGGGACGGCGAGGCCCCTCTCCACCATGGGCAGCAGAGATGGACTGTAGCCCATCGAGGCCTCGAACGGAGAAAACCCAATTGCGGAGGAGACGGCAGAGTTGTGGGAATATTCCACCCAGGAAAGGTGGGAGCTCCAGGTAGTGGGGTTACAGGATGCAACGGCCTCCAAGGACTGAATGGCACGCTCAGCCTGACCGTTGCTCTGCGGATGGTATCCGGACGTCAGGCTGGCTGTAGCACCCAGGAAAGGACAAAACGCCTTCCACACCTGAGATGTAAACTGTGGACCCCGGTCCGAGACAATGTCCATCAGGATTCCATGCAATCAGATAACATGCTGTGTCACAAGGTCGGCTGTTTCCATAGCCGATGGTAATTTGGGGAGAGGGACAAGGTGGATGGCCTTGGAGAAATGGTCGATGATGGTCAGTATGACAGTATTACCTTGGGATGGAGGGAGGCCCGTGACAAAGTCCAAAGTGATGTGGGACCACGGACGACTTGGCACCGGGAGGGGATGGAGGAGGCCAGCTGGAGGAGAAGAGTCCGTCTTGTTCGTGGTGCAGGTGTGACAGGTTTTGACATACTCCAGTACAGCCGTCCCGAGTGTGGGCCACCAAAATCCTCTCCTGAGCAGCTCAATAGTTTGGGAAATGCCAGGATGGTAGGCGAAGAAGCTGGTGTGCCCCAGCTTAATCACCTCACTATGCAGTGTGGAGGGCACATATAACCGGTCAGACGGACCTCCCTCCGGGATGGGTTCAGCTGACTGGGCCTGCTCAATCTCCCACAAAAGCGCCCTGAGAAAGCAAGAGGAGGGGAGAATATTCTCCGGGGGAGATACAGCAGCTGAGGAAAGGAGGTGGAGGTGAAAAAGTTGGAAGAAAACTGGCGTGAGAAGGCGTCAGCCTTGGCATTATGGGACCCTGGTCGGTACGAGATGGAAAGATTGAACCTATTAAAGAACACGGCCCACCGAGCTTGCCGCAAATTCAACCGTCTGGCCAATCAAAGATATTATAAATTTTTATGATCAGTCCAGGCAATGACCGGTTGGCTAACCCCCTCAAGCCAGTGCCTCCACTCCTCCAACGCCAGCTTAATAGCTAACAGTTCATGATCCCCCATGTCATAGTTCCTCTCAGCTGGCGTTAGCCGCCGAGAGAAATACGCACACGGATGGAGCTTCTGGTTGGAGCTGGAGCACTGGGACAGTGCCCACCCCTGAGATGGAAGCATCTACCTCGACCATGAACTGCGTCCAAGGATCAACTTGTGCCATGACGCGCGTATTGGTGAAGAGGTCTTTCAGGGTTGCAAAAGCTCGTTCAGCAGCCTTGGACCACTTGAACGGACTTTTGGTTGACATCAGCTGCGTCAGAGGTTGTGTCACCTTGCTGTAGTCACGGATAAATCGGCAGTAGAAGTTGGCAAAGCCCAGGAAATGTTGGAGTTGCTTCCTGGACTGGGGGGAAGGCCAGTCTACTACCGCCTTGATTTTCGCCGGAAGGGCCTTTAATATGCCCTCGGCGATGATGAACCCCAGGAACAAAGTTGAGTGAGTGGTGGATTTGCACTTCTCTGCTTTAACAAAAAGCTGATTCTCCAGCAGGCATTTTAGGACGGCCCAAACGTGGACTACGTGCTCCTCCAGCGTGAGAGAAAAAATCAAAATATTTGATCCAAATAAACAAAAACAAACCTGTTAACCATGTCTCGTAAGACATCATTAATTAACCGCTGGAAGACGGCAGGGGCATTGGTCAGCCCAAATAGCATAACCAAATATTCGAAATGGCCCAGTGGTGTTTTAAGTGCCGTCTTCCACTCGGCTCCCTCACGAATGCAGACCAGGTGGTACGCATTATGGAGGTTGAGCTTGGTGAAGAAACGCACCCGTTGGAGCAGCTCAAATGCAAAGTTGATAAGGGGCAGTGGGTATTTATCCTTACGGGTAATTGCATTCAATTCACAGTAATCAATACACGGCCGCAATGTCCGGTCCTTTTGTCCCACAAAAAAGAACCCAGCGCCAAGAGGGGCAGAACGACGGGTGAATTGTGCTGGCGCTGAGGGAGTCTTTTATGTAGGTCTCCATCGCCTGCCTCTCCAGCCCAGATAAACTGTAGAGCCGGCTGGATGGTAGCCACGTGCCCTGAAGGAGGTCGATAGTACAGTCGCAGGCTCGATGAGGTGGTAAAGATAGGGCCCTAGACTTGCTTGGTTCCAAGGTTGTCATAGCCAGGAGTGGCACTGGGGTTAAGCTCCCAGTGCTCATAAAATGCTCCTTACGGCGTGCATCTCGAAAAGCCTCTGACAACTAAGTCCAACTCCTAGCCTGCCCATGTGGTTTAGTCTCTAAGCCCGGCGGAACTGCTTTTACTAATAGGAGAAGGGGCGAGGGCGGATCTCTGGCGCCTTAAAACCAGATGCTTCGGGTGGATGGTGGCTCATCAACATGGGAAGGTAGCCCATCTAGGGGAAGGTAAACCCTGATTTCAAACCTCCGCTGCCTTGCGGCACACCCGGTCACGGGAAAGGCTTCGGGAGTCAACCCTGAGGAAAAATCCGGAGTCGGAGCCTCTAAGGCAGTTCTCTGTTGTGCTCAACATCGTTCTGGCAGCTCCTGCGACGGCGCTGGTGCCAAACTATAGCAGCCCTGCTGTTCCTTTGGATTCATCAGTGACCTGGAGAGGGGGGACATGCTGCATGGGTAACATCTTGTCCTCCATATTTTCCTGCCCAGGCTTGAATCCTACCAACGCCCAACGCTGGAAGGTAGAACACCGGTGCGCATCAGCCTGTTCAGCCACAGGCGGTGCTGTTCCAGCAGAGTAGACGTTTAGGATTCTCTTCCATGGTCATCATAGACCGACGGAGGCCGACGACGAGACTTGCTAAAGACTTCCCCTGTCATAATAGACCTCGGGCACGGAGCTGAGATCTGCCGGCTCAGTCGGAAGGGAGGAGATCGAGAGAGAGGGCGAGCATGTGGCTGAGCGGAGACATGATGAGAGGCAAAAAGCGCTCCAGGATGAAAGGGAGCACTGGCTCCAGTTTATTATGGGACTGTGAATACAGCGCCATGGATACCCCAGAATCATGGAGGTGGTAGATTGAGGCAGGACATAAAACTGGACAGTCTCGTGGTGATTACCGGACAAAATGACCGAAATGGGCTCAGTTTGTTCGGTAACCGCCATGATGCTGCTGCCTGAAACCGCCAAAACATTCAAGGGCGTCAGAACATTCCTGGTGGGTATCTGAAATTTTTTGACCAGTGCCAGTTGAATGAAATTTTGCTCTGCTGCTGAATCAGTCAGGGCGGAGGTCTTGAACTCAGCCCCTGGTAACTAATAAGGGCTGGGAGTTGGGAGGATTTTGCAAAGATCCTCCAGCCAGATCCCCCACGGCGACTGGCGGGCCGGATCTTTCAGGCCAAATTGGGCATTTCAATATTGCGTGGCCAGGGACCCCACAATATATACACATCCCCGCCCTCTTGTGATGCCGGTATTCCCTAGGAGTCAGATGGACCCTACAGAAGTCCATCGGCTCCAGTGACGATGCTGGCAGAGCAGCATAGCAGCATCTGAGGCCACGGGGGCCGGCCGGGGGGCGAACGAGGAAGCAGCGGCCTTCTGCTCCCTAGCGCACTCCCTAAACCAGTTATCCAGAGCCACTGCCTGCACAATAATCTCATCTAGAGAGGAGGGGGACTCGTGGATAGCCAGCTCGTTACAGAAATGTGTATCCAGGGCCCAGAGGAAGGCGCTGCGCAGGGCAGTGTCGCTCCATCCGGAGTCCACCACAGCGACCCGGAACTCAACGGTGAAATCGGCTACAGACCAGTCTCCCTGTCAGAGTCTCATCAGATGGAGAACAATATTCCTCTCACTCTCTGTATGGTCGAAAGCCTCAATAAATTCCCGCACAAACCACTCAAATGTGTATAGGGGCCCGTCTGGAATGCTCAAGATGGACTGTGCCCACTTAAGCATCCGGTCCCGCACCAAAAAGGTCATGAAGTGGATTTTAGCCAAATCATCCCTATACTCCCCTTCCACCTGCTGGGAATAAAGCCGGCAGTGGAGCAAGAACCCTTTGCATCCCCTCACCTCCCTCCCATAGGGGGCAGGCAAAGGAACAAAATGTTCCTGCGGATGGCAGAAACTACCGGAGCAGCAGGTGCAGGGGGAGACACCGCACCAGGAAGCCCACACAAGTGCTCGGTGATGGTGGCCAATTGCTGGGTGAGGGTTTGGAGCTGGTCAGACAGATACATGACCCGGCGTTCCGTGGACTCCAAGCGCCAGAGTACCGACTGTTCACCTGGCGAAGCGCTCGCTGAGCCTCAATCTTGGCTGGATCATTCTGTCATGATTCAATTCAAGAGTGAGGCTCAAACGCAGAGCAACCACACCAAACAATCACTCGGACTCAAATATAAAAAGTTTCACCACTTTAATGAAACATAAACCCTAACACACAACCCTAAATAAAAGTGCACAGTTAAAGAATAACGCAAACAAAACACACGCTTAAATTTGAACACAAAACAGGTATTGGCTGGAGCGCACGCAGCCTACAGGAGAAGAGCAGAGACAGAGAGGATTAGAGGCAGCATCTCCAAAAGAGGAGAATAAGAAAAGGACTACACTCTTACTACTTAGAGCAGAGGAGCCCAGCAGGGAATTCCTGCGTGGGACCGGGGAAACATGGGGAAGACCGTTGACCTAGGTGGACGTCCGGTGTCTTCGGGTCAGGTGAGCGTGATCAGTCACGAAGTACACTCCGCTAAGGTGGCAGCAAACCTAATGATCCAGTGGTGAGCTGCTCACACGCTTGCTCTTAAATACGCTGGACAACCAGGAAGCAGCAGGTGTGTCAATCACGCAGGTGGAAGCAATTACTCCGGAGCAGGGAAGACAGGAAAAGGAGGGGAGGGGGAGCACGCTTGCCTGATCATCACACAGCGGACAGAACTGAGCCTGGTGTTAGACATAACCTGGATGATTTCTTTTCCAGATACATCAAGACGACAACTGAATTTATACATAAGGTTCCTGATTACACCTTGAAGTGTATTAACATGTGATGACATAAATAACTCAGAAGCACTTCACCATCGAGGCTTTTTTAGTAAAATTCTTAAGGCATCAACAATTCATTTAATATTTAGTAGAAAAGCTTTTGTTGGTAATAACGGCTTCCAGATGCCTCCTATATGAAGAAACAAGGTGCAGGCATTGCTCAGGAGTGATTTTAGCCCATTCTTCCACACAAACTGTCTTCAAATCTTGAAGGTTTCGTGAGTGTCTTCTATGAACTGTGATCTTCAGTTCGTTTCATAGATTTCCAATTGGATTCAGGTCAGGTGACTGACTGGGCCATTCTAGCAGCTTTATTTTCCTTCTCTGGAGCCAGTTAAACATTTCCTTCCTGTATGTGTGGGATCATTGTCTTACTGAAATGTCTACCCTCGTTTCATCTTCAGCATCTTGGCAGATGGCAACAGGTTCTTATCAAGGATGTCTCTGTACATTTGTCCATTCATCTTTCCTTCAATTGCATGAAGTCTGCCTGCACCATGTGCTCAAAAACACCGCCACACCTTGATGGGATGTGCAGTGCCATTTCGCCTCTAAACATGCTGTGTGTTGTAACATCCAAAAAGTTCAATTTTGGTCTCGTTTCAACAGACCATATTCTCCCAGTACTTTACTGGCTTGCCCAAACGTTGTGTAGTAAACTTTAAACGAGCTTCAACATGCTTTTTCTTCAGCAATGGAGTCTTGTGAGGTGAGTGGGCATAGAGCCCATGTCGATTGAGTGCATTACTTATTGTTGTCTTTGAAACAGCAGTACCTGTTAACTCCAGTTCTTTCTGGAGCTCTCCACAAATGGTCTTTGGCTCTTGGATAACTCATCTGATAACTCTTTTGACTCCTCTGTCAGAAATCTTAAGAGGAGCTCCTGGTCGTGGCCAGTTTATGGGAAAATGATGTTCTTTCAACTTCCTAATGATGGTTCCAACAGTGCTTACTGAAACATTCAGCAGTTTAGAAATGTGCCTGTAACCAATGACGTTACGTCTTGCAACAATAAGGTTGCAAAGGTCTAGAGAGAGCTCTTTGCTTCTACCCATCATAAGTTCTTTGTGGTGTGGCAATTTGATATTCACAGACTTAACCAGCTGAAATTAATTTGCACTGATGGGGGATGGGATGGCTTCCTAAATTCTGATGGATTTCAGCTGGTTTCTTGGCTTTCTATGCCTTTTTGCACCTCTTTTTCTTCATGTGTTCAATACGTATTCCCTGTGTCACTCCACCTTATTAAAAATAACTTGTTTTGTGAACACAGTTGCTTTGATTTCTTTGTATGTATGGATTACTTGGGTTATTACTGATATCTGGTGAAAATCTCAGGTCAATGGCTCCATCAGAAATATGCTTGATGAAAAAAATGTTGACGTATTCAATACTTATTTTCCCTGCTGTATATTACAGCTCTATCACTGAAGGCCCAGATGTAAAACACAGGGCCTGCCACTGGTAAATACTGCATTTATGACAGTAGTGTACAAAAAATAGCTGTAGTGGACTATGAAAAGGGAGCCAGATACAGTAACTGATACAAAATACTGTATAATGAGTGTGCATTATTAACATAATATCAATTATTGCAGAGTAAATATAATGGTTATTGTCAATATTGGTGCATTGTGACACCCCTAAAGTGAACTAACACATACAGTAAATATTAGTGACACAAAACCTGCAGTTTTTGATTGCCTTTAATCTGCAACTATGACAGTCTGACAAAATAAAATATGAAATTTAGTTATGGTACTTCAACCCTTGCCAAATCTGTGGGCAGAGCTTGAGGGGGAGTAATAAATAAAGCTAAGGAGTTAAAGGATATGAGTTTCAGTGTATACACTAAGCTCTTTCATTCCTGTGTTTACCCTATGTTGGACTATGCATCAGGAGTTTGGGGCTATAAACTGTATAAGTCATGAGAGCAGATTTAAAATTAAGCAGTTAGACAATTTTGGGGGGTTAACAAGCTCACCTGACTTTTAGCACTTGAAGGAGACATAGGGGTGGGAAGTATGTACAGTATGTTGGGTAGACTGGATGTGTCGACTATGGAATTGACTCATGAATCTGAATGATGACAGGTTATGTAAAAAATTGTTCCTTTGGGATGTGCAGTCACTTGGCCCTTGGCTAAAGTTTGCTCAGCAAATACAAACAAAAGATTAACACTGAGTTTACTAAATAAGCCTTTTTTCAAGAACATGAGCTCATGAATTTTGGCACAAACCAAAGATTAGAATATTTGTTTATTAAAGGTGGTATATGGTGGAGAGAATTATGTCGAATTTAATTTGTCTAAAAATAAAAGACCATGTGTGCACAGTTAAGGATGGGAGTATTGCCCCTTCATCTGAAAACCTTAGTGCCGGCCTTATTCATCCATCATCCGCCCCTCTCGGTGCTGGGTTCTTTTTCGTAGGGAAAAAGGATGAGATGTTGCGGCCAAGCATTGATTACCGTGAACTTAACACTATCACCTGTAAGGATAAATATCCTCTAACCCTTATAAACTTTGCTTTTGAGCTTCTCCAACAGGCGCGTTATTTCACCAAGCTCGACCTCCACAATGCGTACCACCTGGTCTGCATTCGGGAGGGAGACGAGTTGAAGACAGCATTCAAAACACATCTGGGCCAATTTGAATATTTGGTTATGCCATTCGGGCTGACCAACGCCCCTGCCGTCTTCCAGCGGCTGATATTCTGTGAGACATGGTTAACAAGTTTATTTTTGTTTATTTGGACGATATTTTGATTTTTTTCCGCATGCTGGAGGAGCACGTAGTCCACGTCCGGTCTGTCCTGCAGTGGCTGCTGGAGAATCAGCTTTTTGTTAAAGCTGAGAAGTGCGAATTCACCACTCGCTCCACTTCTTCATCATCGCCGAGGGCACGTTAAAGGCCGATCCAGCGAAAATCAAGGTGGAAGTAGACTGGCCTACCCCCCAGTCCAGGAAGCAACTCCAACGTTTCCTGGGCTTTGCCAACTTCTACTGTCGATTTATCCATGACTACAGCAAGGTGGCACAACCTCTGACGCAGCTGACATCAACTAAATGTCCGTTCAAGTGGTCCGAGGCTGCTGAACAAGCTTTTGCGACCCTGAAAGGCCTCTTCACCAACATGGGCGTCCTGGCACAAGTTGATCCTCGGGCGTAGTTCGTGGTTGAGGTGGATTCTTCCGTCTTGGGGGTGGTCCTCTCCCAACGCTCCAGCTCCAACCAGAAGCTCCATGCATGTGCGTATTGCTCTGAGTGTTGCTATCCCTGTGCTGCTGCAATCCTGAAACTTCCCCATTGTGGGACTAATAAAGGCTTACCTTATCTTATCTTATCTTATTTTATCTTATCTTATCTTATTTCTCTCAGTGGCTAACACCAGCCGAGAGGAACTATAACATGGGGGACCATGAACTGTTAGCTATTAAGTTGACGTTGGAGGAGTGGAGGCACTGGCTCGAGGGGGCTAGCCAACCAGTCATTGTCTGGACTGATCATAAAAATTTAGAATATCTTAGATCTGCCAGATGGTTGAATTCTTGGCAGGCTCGGTGGGCCCTGTTCTTTCTTATATTCAATCTTTCCATCTCGTACCACCCAGGGTCCCATAATGCCAAGGCTGATGCCCTCTCGCGCCAGTTCTCTCCCGACTCCTCCTCCTCCTCTCCCTCCACAGCTGCTGTCTCTCCCCCGGAGACCATCCTTCCCTCCTCCTGCTTTCTTGGGGCTCTCTCATGGGAGATCAAGCAGAAGGTCCAGCGGGCACAATCCTCTGAACCCATCCCGGAGGGAGGTCCGGCCAACTGACTGTATGTGCCTTCCTCTTTACGCAGTGAGGTTATCAAGTGGTGGCACACCAGTTTTTGTTCCTATCATCCCGGGATTTCTCAGACAGTCAAGTTGCTGAGGTGAGTGTTTTGGTGGCCCGCACTCAGGAGGGATGTGTGGGAGTATGTCAAGGCCTGTCACGTCTGCGCCACGAACAAAACGGACTCTTCCCCTCCAGCCGACCTCCTCCATCCCCTCCCAGTGCCGAGTCATCTGTGGTCCCACATTGCTCTGGATTTCATCACGGGCCTCCCTCCATCCCAGGGCAATTCAGCAGTTCTCACCATCATAGACCATTTCTCCAAAGCCATCCACCTTGTCCCTCTCCCCAAATTGCCATCGGCTTTAGAAACGGCCAATCTGCTGACCCTACATGTCATCTGCCTGCATGGGATTCCCATACATTTCTCGGACCATGGCCCCCAGTTTACCTCCCAGGTGTGGAAGGCATTCTGTCGGTTCCTGGGTGCTACTGCCAGCCTGATGTCTGGATACCATCCTCAGAGCAACAGTCAGGCCGAGCATGTCAACCAGTCCTTGGAGGCCACCCTGAGATGTGTGGCATCCTGCAACCTGACCACCTGGAGCTCCCACCTGACCTGGGTGGAGTACGCCCACAACACCGCCGTCTCCTCTGCTACTGGGCTGACACCGGTTGAGGTCTCAATGGGGTATACTCTGCCCCTGCTTCCTATGGTGGAGAGGGGAGTTGCTGTTCCATCTGTGGAGGTCCACGCGCGCCACTGTCGCCGTCTGTGGAGGTCACGTGAACTGCCCTTCTCCGCTCAGCTGAGCGTAATCAACATTACGCCAACTGCAGACGTGCACTGGCGCCGAAGTACACAGTGGGGCAGAAGGTCTGGCTGTCTGCCGAGCAGATTCCACTGAAGATGCAGTCCCAGAAGCTGTTGTCACGCTATCTGGGCCCGTATACCATCGAGCGCATCATTAATGATGTTACGGTTCGGCTGGACCTGCCACCTTCGCTGTGCATCCATCCAATCTTCCATGTCTCCCGTATTAAACCCCTCTCCGCCAGCCCTCTCTGCCTGTCTCCGGACCCCCCTCCTCCCCCCCCCCGGATCATCGATGGGCAAACCACCTACACGGTGCAGATCTTGGACGTCCGTCAATGGGGCCGGGGTCTCCAGTACCTCGTTCATTGGAAGGGGTACAGCCCGGAGGAGAGGTCCTGGATCCTGGGCAAGGACATGGTGTGGACATTCCATCGGGCGCACCCTCAGAAGCCCAGTGGGATGCCAGGAGGCACCCCTTGAGGGGGAGCACTGTGATGATCAGGCGAGCATGCTCCCCCTCCCCTCCTGTTCCTGTTTTCCCGGCTCCAGAGTGATCAACTCAACTGTGTGATTTACTGCACCTGCTGCTCTCCAGGTCACTAGCGTATTTAAGGTCCAGTGTGTGGATACGGCACCGCTGGATCGCTGGGTTTGCTGCCATCTCTGCTGTATGTTCTCTGGGGCTGGTGACATCGGATTCTCCACCCATGTCACCCGCCTTTACCCTTCTTCCCCTGATCCCATGCAGGAGTCCCCTGCTGGGTCCTCTACTCATGTAGCTGCATGTGTTCCAGCGTGTTCCTGTGTTTTGTGTGTCGATTTAAGTTTGTGTCTAATATGCGCTCTTCCTTAGTGTTGTACTTTTATTTTAGTTTGTATATTTTGAGTTTTATGAGTTTCATTAAAGATGTGAATTTTTACCATCTGAGTCTGAGTGTTCATCTGGTGCAGTTGCTGTGTGTTTGAGCCTCTCTTGTGTTGAATCATGACAATGTTGTCATGATCCTGGGGCACGGGTGGAGACCGTACCCAGTTTCCTCCCTAGTTTAGTGTTTTTCTGTCTGCTGTGTTTGGTTCCTGTTTTTTTCTTGTCTTTTTGTATCTGTAGTATTATGTACATTTTGGGCTTCTGTTGTGTTTGTATCGTTATGGTTCCAGTTATGTTTTATTTTGACAGCGCTGTGCGGCTTCTAGCTGTCAGACTGGTCGGAGCTGCACACCTGTTATTCATTCTGTTATTTTCTCCACTCATGCATCCACACCTGTCACTAATTATGTACTGCATATAAGGGCACGGCAAACCTCTTTTTTTTTTTTTTTTTTTTTTGTTACTTATTTGTACCCGTAGGTAGACTTGGTTTGCAGTCTGGTGACAAGCCACCGGCTACTGGTCGCTGCGTGCGCGAGCGCCCTAAACCTACATGTTTTTGGTGTGCGGGAGGAAACCGGAGAAATCCCGGAGTAAACCCGCGCAACACGGGGAGAACATGCAAACTCCACACAGCTCACTGTTGGTCGGGGGCTGGGATCGAACCCACGATCTCATGATCCCCGCGGTCCCCCGTCCGAGGGTAAAACTGTGCTGCCACAGTGCTAAACCACTGCGCCACCGTGCAGCCCAAACCTCTGGGGTTTGTCGTGTCCTTCTTCCACATATGCCCGTCCTCAGGAGCAGTGCTGTGTGTCCTGAGTGTGTTCGGGTCCCACTGTCGAGGAGAGTAGGTATGCTCCGTCCAGGTATGTTTTTCCCTTATTTCCAGCCGTGAACCCCGCCGCCTCTGGGTGTGCTCCGGCTGGATTCTGCCCACTTTGCTCGGCATTCCGGCTTCATGTCCCCCTGGACGTTGAGCCCGGCTCTCCTCCAGCATTTACCGTGTTTGTATTTGTATGTCAGTGCCCAGCACTTCATGGTTTAGTTTTTGTATGTTAACGTTTGTGTCTGTTTTTACGTTAATAAATGTGCAGAAACCACAGTGTGCGTTTGGTGTCCTTCAATAGCCCTTGAAAAGGGCCGTTCACGACAAACATCTGCATTCTGAGTGGCTGTATGAAAGCCAAATTACATGTATGGTCCCTGTTTGTGTTTCAGTAAAACATTTTAAAATAATTTTTAAAAAGTAGTCAAATGAAAGTATATATCAAAAATATGGTGCCCCAGACAGAGAAAACATCTCCTTTCTAATGACTGAAGGATATGTGGTTGTGCCAGCCACTACCACTACACTACCATCTTCATCCTAAAAACTAAAATTAAATATCCTTTTGCAATACAATATGGGTATGCATAAATATGAGGAAAAAGCATTCTTGACCAATCCCTGTGTGACGAGTTAGTAGTGAGAATGTGTCGTAACATTAAACAGGACTTAAACTGGATTATTTTCTCAGACTTTACAAAGCTCCTTCAGAGACAAAGGCAATATTACACAATGGTATTTGTAGACTAAATGGTATTAATCATATGTCTTATAAAAGGAAAAAAATTTGAGTGGGTGTTCTTTTAATGTTGCCGACTGTGTACAAAGTTTACATCAGTTTAGTACAAGGGTTAGTTATAATCAAATATTCATTCAAACACCAAACACTACAAATCAGATGTCAATATTCTGAATATATGTTAATAGATTCATACTTTTTCTTTAAGAAAACATATACATATTCTGTACATATTGTATACAATCCTGTCTCTTTTTACAATTTCTACATTCCTTTGATGTTATTGAATTTTAAGACTCAAACAAGCAGAACAAAAGGAAAGGGGAAAAGTTTTTTTCAGCTTTCTGTGCCAGAAGAGAAGAGCAGCTCCCTAATCCTGCAGTCCTGGCCTCTGGCAGTCGGATCTTCTCACAGGCCAGACGCACACAAACACACTCTTACACACACAATGTGTAGTCCAGATCAAAGCCTGACAGCCTCCACAGACCCCCACTACAACCTGAAATTTGTCTCTGGTCCTCCATGCCAGGAATCTTTTTTTTTTTCCTCCACCATTTGTTCTCATCCTTCGTTTTCTCGCCTTGTCCTTGCACCTTTATTTCTGTCGCCTGACGTCTCGTCTCACCCTTTTTTCGCCCTTTCAGCTTTCTATCTGTCCCCCATGAAATATGTCCAGCTGGATTTAACTTCTTCCTCCTTAGCTCTTAGCTCACCAGCCCAAGAGAGAGAAAGAGAAACAGCTGGTTTTACACAAGAAGAGGAAGGGATAGATGGATGGGCTGGGGGCAAGGTGGGTGAGGTGGAGGGCTGATGATGTAGATGGGAAAACAGATATGGAAGGGGAGGAGAGAAATATGGGAAAGCATGACAGAGAAAGAGTGGGAGATGGAAAGAGTAGAAGCACAACGGAAAGAGGAAAAAAGACAGATAGCATAAGATCTGTTGCTACTGTCTGCTCAACTCAGCTACTTCATCCAAAATTCAGGACAAAATAATTTGTGAAATCATGCTAAAGCTGCTAAGTACTTGTTGAAATGGAACTGCACCAGAATTGCATTCTCAAGGAACAGTTCCCCCTTCGTGTACTCATTTTTCATAAGATATGAGCAGATAGACAGTGCATCCGGAAAGTATTCAGTGCGTCACTTTTCCCACATTTTGTTATGTTACAGCCTTATTCCAAAAGGAATTAAATTCATTTTTTTCCTCAAAATTCTACACACAACACCCCATAATGACACAGTGAAAAAAGTTTTGGGTTTTTTTTAGATTTTTGCAAATTTATTAAAAATAAAAAACTAAGAAATCACATGTACATAAGTATTCACAGCCTTTGCCATGAAGCTCAAAATTGAGCTCAGGTGCATCCTGTTTCCACTCATAACCCTTGAGATGTTTTTGTAGCTTAATTGGAGTCTACCTGTGGTAAATTCAGTTGATTGGACATGATTTGGAAAGACATACACCTGTCTACATAAGGTCCCACAGTTGACCGTGCATGTCAGAGCACAAACCAAGCATGAAGTCAAAGGAATTGTCTGTAGACCTCCAAGACAGGATTGTCTCAAGGCACAAATCTGGGGAAGGGTACAAAAAAAATTCTGCTGCTTTGAAGGTCCCAATGAGCACTGTGGCCTCCATCATCCATAAATGGAAGAAGTTCGGAACCACCAGGACTCTTCCTAGATCTGGCTGGCCATCTAAACTGAGCAATCAGGGGAGAAGGGTCTTAGTCAAGGAGGTGACCAAGAACCCAGTGGTCACTTTGTCAGAGCTCCAGCATTGCTCTGTGAAGAGAGGAGAACCTTCCAGAAGGACAACCATCTCTGCAGCAATCCACCTATCAGGCTTGTATGGTAAGAGTGGTCAGACGGAAGCCACTCCTTAGTAAAAGGCTCATGGCAGCCTGCCTGGAGTTTGCCAAAAGGTACCTGAAGGACTCTCAGACCATGAGAAACAAAATTCTCTGGTCTGATGAGACAAAGATTGAACTCTTTGGGGTGAATGCCAGGCGTAATGTTTGGAGGAAACCAGGCACCACTCATAACCATGCCAATGGTGGTGGCAGCATCATGCTGTGGGGATGTTTTTCAGTGGCAGGAAATGGGAGACTAGTCAAGATAGAAGGAAGGGATGAATGCAGAAATGTACAGAGACATCCTGGATGAAAAACCTGCTCCAGAGCATTCTTGACCTCAGACTGGGGTGATGGTTCATCTTTCACCAAGACAACAACCCTAAACACACAGCCAAGATATCAAAGGAGTGGCTTCAGGACAACTCTGTGAATGTCCTTGAGTGGCCCAGCCAGAGCCCAGGCTTGAATCCAATTGAACATCTTTGGAGAGATCTGAAAATGGCTGTGCACCGACACTTTTCATCTAATCTGATGGAGCTTGAGAGATGCTGCAAAGAGGAATGGGAAAAACTGCCTAAAAGATAGGTGTGCCAAGCTTGTGACATCATATTCAAAAAGACTTGAGGCTGTAATTGCTGCCAAAGGCGCATCAGCAAAGTATTGAGCAAAGGCTGTGAATACTTATGTACATGTGATTTCTTTGTTGTTGTTTTTTTAATTTTTAACAAATTTGCAAAAATCTCAAAAAAAAAACCAAATTTTTTTCACATTGTCATTATGGGGTATTGTGTGTAGAATTTTGAGGAAAAAAATTAATTTAATCCATTTTGGAATAAGGCTGTAACATAACAAAATGTGGAAAAAGTGAAGCGCTGTGAATACTTTCCAGATGCACTGTACATAATGCAAACATACTGTATGTATCAGTGATGTACGTATGTCCATGTTGACTTTCCAGGCTGATGACCAGGTGACCTTGACCTTTGACCTCTGGACCCAAAAACTTTAGCAAAAGGTGAAAGTTCCAAAGTTATTGTGTGTACAAATTTTGGTGACCCTAGCTTCATCGGTTCTTAAGTTACAGTGCAGACAGAAGGAAGTGAGGGATCATCCCATGTCTTGACTCTTGAACTCAAGCTAGCTAGCTAAGCTTCCAGAATGTGCAGCACTTTTCATGCAGGTTTTCCAATTAGTTTGCCCAGTGTGGCTAATGTTAGCAGGGCTGGTACCACCAACAGTCTGTCCTCCCAGATTAACATCTACACATTCGTGGAGAGTTTCCCTCTAGCTGAGTTTGCACATCTGTTTCATTTTGTTTGCTTTCGACTTCTCAGAGAATAAAGGCCTTTACATACTCTGCAAGAACAGAGAATTTTTTTCTTTTTCTTGAGGTGGCAAGAACAAGAATAAAGTTTTTCCTGACCAGGACATTTCATACTTCACAAGAAACTCAAGTCCAGAACTCATGGGAAATTCAAATTTCTGACCAGTCACACAATAGTTTTTGGACACTACACAAGAAAAAAGGTCTGCCACAATGATGTGTCAAGAACAAGCTGCAAGAACTCCCAAGCCAGCCCTGGTTTGGGAGCCTTTGGAGAGAGAACAAATTTCTCTGTTCTTGCAGAGTATGTATAGGCCTTAACAGATGGTGTGTTGCTAGCCCAAATGGCTCCATAGCATCTTAGGCCAAGTCCACATGTAGACGGTCAATTTTAAAAACATGCTTTTTGCTCCTCAGTTTATTTGAAAAACTGCATCCTCAGAGCACTGTGAGAAAAAATCCCTGCTCACATCAAAATGCATAAACATAATCTAACGACTGTAAGAGACATGCCCAGCTGGGTCTGATCCAAAACCATCAAGGTTGTCATGGGGGGGTTGTTTTACGTAGCATGACCTCCATAACGTGTTCTAATTCCACAGTGCAATGAAAGACTGACTTCATTTATGTGCAAACGTAAAAAGTCCTCTTAGCAAAGTTAGGAGTAACAAAATCTTAGCTGCATTTGTTGTTGCCATATAAACAAAGCAGATAACTGTTCATATTGTGGCTTCAAATGAAAGCAATGGAGACGCACAATCTGACATTGCATGTTAAAACTTTCAGTTTTCTACACAAACATCATCAGTGGAGTTAGGGCTGTCACGATAACTGCAATTATATAGTACCGCGCTATGGACAAGACTACCGAGGGGGATAATGAGCAACCACAACAACCAGTGTTCACTTTTTTTGTGTGTGTGGCTAAATGCTGTTGTTCACTTATGTGCCCTTATTGAATATTAAATAAATTGTTACATGTAAAGTGCATTTTTATTGTCAGCAGCATGTTTTCAAGGCATAAAGCGTGTTATTTGTTCTACTTTTGGTGAGATCAGATTGCTTGTGGCAGATGGGGGGGGTGAGAAAATATCCTAAATTTAATAAAATAATGGCTGGATGGGCTCCTTCTGAGGGGAGTGTTTATGATCCTAATGATTAAGCTCTGCTACTGCATAGTGCATTGCTTGCTTACTGTGTGAATGTGATTTTTCAGACAGTGGCATTGTCCAAAAATCGCTATGGAGAGACACGGAGACAAGATGCTACACGGAGTCCTGCACAGTCTGTCCTGTTTAAATAAGCTGAATGTCACAGCTGTCTCCAGCCAGTCCACACACCCTGTAGTTGAAATGCTAAAGTTACTGCCACTGCTTTATGAAAATGATTAAGGGTTTTTTGTGTTATTTTTTTAACAGAATCAGCAGTTCAAGACTGTAGGAAGACCTGAGCTCCGCACATAAGTTGAGAGCAGAGCTGCAGCTGCAGCAAGTTTCTCAACATAGCTTACATCATTTGCCACATAAGTTATGAACCCTGTCTAAATTACAAGACCACAGGGCCCTTGAAACATTTATTGCTCCTGGTGGGTCTGGAAGCGCCATGTTAGGTAACATGCCGTCATCAGTGTGTGAATGTGTGTGTGAATGGGTGGATAGCAGGATCTGTAAAGTGCTTTGGTCATCAAGAGATGAGAATAAAAGCGCTATATAAGTGAATGCCATTTACCATTTTTACCAATAATACCACATATCGCGCTGTTGAGCTATCCACCATCACCGGAGGGGAAATTCCTCCACCGTGACAGCCCTAATTGAATGAAAAACTTCAACTATGATGGAGTTTTTTAAAAAGTATTTTTAGTGCATAAAAAGTGTTTTGATGAAAGGTTAAACCACTAGAAAAGACTGCATTTTTAAAAGTGCCCGTGTATGTTTGGACGAGGCCTTGCACTCAACATTTAAGAGGTATTGTATATTAAAGACAATATACAGGCATTAAAATGTGTTTGAATTTACATTTTTAATTCTATTTTTGTTAATATATTAAGTTTAAAGTGTCATTCTGGCTGGATGTTTAAAACATTCCTTTCACACTTCAGTATTCAATGATGATTTTCTGGAGTTAAAACTGAAGCGCTTTACAGAGCCTGCTATCCACCCCTTCAAACATGCATTCACACACTGATGGCAGTGGAGATGCCATGCAAGACGCTGTCCTGATTCACCAGGAGCAGCTCAGGGTTCAGTGTCTTGCTCAAGGACACTTCGACATGGAGGCTGCAAAGACAACAGGAATCAAACCGCCAACCCTCCAATCAGTAGTCAGTCACACTACACCTTCGCCACAGCTGCCTGCAAACACTAGTTGGTCTATTGCAGTACAAATTAAAATGTTAAGTAGTCCATCCATCCTTCCTTCCATCCATCCATCTTCTACCGCTTATCCGCAGGTCTGGATCATGGAGCAGTCATCTAAGCAGAGAAGCCCAGGCTGCCACCCGATCCACACCTATGATTTCCATGATCAGTCCTGAAAGGTGGTGAGTCTACTGAAGGTTGGACCTATGTGGCATGTTCAGGCTGAGGACAAGCCAGGAACCATGCCCCTCACTGAGGCCTGGCTCCAGTGTGGGGCCCTGGTACCAGGCGGAGTACTCTGAATCCTTGAAATCAAATCCACCATAGGAATCTGTTGGACTACTCTTAGTCTGGCCCTTCACCTAAGACTAGCTTGTCTTGGGTGATTACACTAGAAGCAAAATGCCCAGGGATAGTGTTGTAGTCAAGACCCCATTAACAGAAACCAAGACATGATCAAGACCAGAGTGTACTGAGACCAAGACAAGACCAAGACTTTTAGAGTTTGAGACCAAGTCAAAACTAAGAGCAAGCGAGATCAAGAACGAGTCAAGGCTGAGACCTTGAAAATATGGTCTCAAGACCAAGACCGATCGTGAGTACTACAAAACTATAAAGGGATCACTAGGGCACACAAACCCCCCCAGCACCACCACGATAAGGTGGCGATCCATGGGGGGACCAACATGTCAATTTATGACACAACCGCTATGGGTCATTAATGTCCAAATTTACAGTGCATCTGGAAAGTATTTACAGCTCTTCACTTTTTCCACATTTTGTTATGTTACAGCCTTATTCCAAAATGGATTAAATTCATTTTTTCCTCAAAATTCTACACACAATACCCCATAATGATGTGAATTTTTTTTTTTTTAGATATTTGCTAATTTATTAAAAATAAAAAACTAAGAAATCACATGGACATAAGTATTCATAGTCTTTGCTCAATACTTTGTTGATGCACCTTTGGCAGCAATTACAGCCTCAAGTCTTTTTGAATACGATGCCACAAACTTGGCACACCTATCTTTGGGCAGTTTCACCCATTCCTCTTTGCAGCACCTCTCAAGCTCCATCAGGTTAGATGAAAAGCGTCGGTGTACAGCCATCTTCAGATCTCTCTAGAGATGTTCAACTGGATTCAAGTCTGGGCTCTGGCTGGTCCACTCAAGAACATTCACAGAGTTGTCCTGAAGCCACTCCTTTGATACCTTGGTTGTGTGTTTAGGGTTGTTGTCCTGCTGAAAGATGAACAGTTAGCCCAGTCTGAGGTCAAGAACGCTCTGGAGCAGGTTTTCATCCAGGATGTCTCTGTACATCGCTGCATTTATCGTTCCCTCTATCCTGACTAGTCTCCCAGTTCCTGCCGCTGAAAAATGTCCCCACAGCATGATACTGCCACCACCATGCTTCACTGTAGGGATGGTATTGGCCTGGTGATGAGCGGTGCCTGGTTTCCTCCAAACATGACGCCTGGTATTCACGCCAAAGAGTTCAATCTTTGTCTCATCAGAACAGAAAATTTTGTTTTGCATGGTCTGAGAGTCCTTCAGGTGTCTTTTGGCAAACTCCAGACAGGCTGCCATGTGCCTTTTACTAAGGAGTGGCTTTCGTCTGACCACTCTATCATACAGAGTGGTGGATTGCTGCAGAGATAGTTGTCCTTCCGAAAAGTTCTCCTCTTTCCACAGAGGAATGCTGGAGCTCTAACAGGGTGACCACTGGGTTCTTGGTCACTTCCCTGACTGTCTCAGAGGTCTACAGACAATTTCTTTGACTTCATATTTGGTTTGTGCTCTGACACGCACTATCAACTGTGGTACTTTATAGACAGGTGTGTGCCTTTCCAAATAATGTCCTATCAACAGAATTTACCACAGGTGGACTCCAATTAAGCTGTAGAAACATCACTCAAGGATGATCAGCGGAAACAGGATGCACCTGAGCTCAGTTTTGAGCTTCATGGCAAAGGCTGTGAATACTTATGTACATGTGATTTCTTAGTTTTTTGTTTTTAATAAATTTGTAAAAATTTAAAAAAATAATAATACTTTTTTCACATTGTCATTATGGGATATTGTGTGTAGAATTTTGAGGAAAAAAATGAGTTTAATCCTTTTTGGAATAAGGCTGTAACATAACAAAATGTGGAAAAAGTGAAGCACTGTGAATACTTTCCGGATGCACTGTACATATAATAACTGCAGGTAAAAATGGCATTATAAGGTATTTCCTGTTGAAAGACAGGCTCATCATTTCAGAGAGTTCAAAATTAGAATGCGCCTTGTTGTTTGCTAATACTTTATCGTCTAGTCTACTTGGGAACAAGGTTTCATGAAACATAACATGAATTTGAGACACTTATGTGTGTACATCAAAAGAAAAAGACAGAAGACAATGCGAGTCTGAAATATTCAAGGTTAAGATTAGGTAAGCAGAGACAAGACGTTTCTGGGTTGCCAACAAGAGCCAAAGAGAAAAGAAAGGCACTGTTCATATACATAAATTCCATAAAAAAGACAGTATCGCCTACGCAGTTGTGAATAAAAGAAAAAGATCTGTAGGATTACAACATTAAACCCACCCTCACTCACCACACTGAGAACACTGGCTAAACATTTGGATTCTACGGGTATCTTTGACATCGTTTAAGTGCACCTATACTTAACATATTAATTTGGCATTTGAGGATTAGTTCTGTAAATTACAGTGGCGACTGTTGATTTCTATGATAGATGGAGTGCTTTGGGTTTTAGCACACCCGCTCTAGGAATGAGTCACAGCATTATACTTCTCAGACTGAGACAAACAGAGATTACTGGGCTTACCTACTACCACACAGGTAGACACTCAGTCAAACACTCATCCACAGCGCGCGCACACACACACACACACACACACACACACACACACACACACACACACACACACACACACACACACACACACACAAGCTGCTAAAGCCTTAAGATATACACAATCAAACAGAAGCAGCAAATGCATAAAAACGGATCCTGCACTGTTGCAGCTGCTTTAAACCGTTGCTGGCATAAAACTCAGAATTTAAGGTGTGAATTAGCATGCTAAAAAAGAGTATTTCATCATAAAATGTTAGGTATTGTCTCCAATTCTAATTAAAAGCATTATGTGACTAGTTGAAACTATGCATGCAGACACATTGTTGTGGCTTGAGAAAGAGGTGTGTATTACAAAATGCATATTTGTCATTGTGTTGTAATGGTTAAAGAAAGATGTCTCAAGTGGTAAGTTACACTGTTTGTCAGATACAATTTCATACTTCATAATTCTAACTTGTAGGAACACATTTTGTTGCTTTCCACAATGTAATTTGCAGTGTATTGAATATTATTCTTTTTCTATTCTATTCAATAATGAGAAAATTGTTTTGTTTGGTATTTTTATCTTGGCAACTCTTATTTAGTGGAATTAATGTTCAAAATTTAAAAAATCTAAACCTTCTTAATTAACTTTTTTATATTTCAAAAGTTCTAACTGTGATTAGGATTTCTTCACTATATGAGCTGCCCAATTTTAAATGTATTTCAGAATACTGTGATGATCTCAGTGTTGTTTCAGACACAGTATTGCCAACATAATAACTATGACTCCATGAGGAGCAATGGAGCTTCTTATTACAGCTGAAATTTTGTCTTGTCATCGGGGGAAAAGTACTGGTATAAATAGAAATACAGCGGGGAAAATAAGTATTGAACACATCAACATTTTTCTCAGTAAACATATTTCTGATGCAGCCATTGACCTGAGATTTTCACCAGATATCAGTAACAACCCAAGTAATCCACACATACAAAGAAATCAAGGCAACTGTGTTAACAAAACAAGTTATATTTAATAAGGTGGGATGACACAGAGAAGAAGTATTGAACACATGAAGAACAAGCGGTGCAAAAAGGTATAGAAAGCCAAGAAACCAGCTGAAATCCATCAGAATTTAGGAAGCCATCACATCCTCCATCAGTGCAAATTAATTTCAGCTGGTTAGGTCCTGATTAATTGCCTTTAAAAAAAAGTCTGTGAATATCAAATTGTCACACCACAAAGAAGTCATGATGGGTAGAAGCAAATGGCTCTCTCTAGACCTTCATAACCTTATTGTTGCAAAACATAATAATGAGAGCATTGGTTACAGGCACATTTCTAAATTGCTGAATGTTCCAGTGAGCACTGTTGGGGTCATCCTTTGGAAGTGGAAAGAACATCATTTTACCATAAACCAGCCATGACCAGGAGCTCCTTGCAAGATTTCTAACAGAGGAGCCAAATGAATTATCAGAAGAGTTATCCAAGAGCCAAAGACCACTCGTGGAGAGCTCCAGAAAGACCTGGAGTTAGCAGGTACTGCTGTTTCAAACAATAAGTAATGCACTCAACCGACACGGGCTCTATGCCCGCTCACCTCGCAAGACTCCATTGCTGAAGAAAAAGCATGTTGAAGCTCATTTAAAGTTTGCTGCACAACATTTGGGAAAGCCAGTAAAATACTGGGAAAATATAGTCTGGTCAGATGAGACCAAAATTGAACTTTTTGGATGCCACAATACACAGCATGTTTGAAGGAGAAATGGCACTGCACATCAGCCCAAAAAAATATCATACCTACAGTGAAGTTTGGAGGTGGAAGCATCATGGTATGGGGATGTTTTTCAGCACATGGTACAGGCAGACTTTATATAACTGAAGGAAAGATGAATGGACAAATGTACAGAGACATCTTTAATAAGAACCTGTTGCCGTATGTCAAGTTGCTGAAGATGAAACAAGGGTGGACATTTCAGCAAGACAGTGATCCCAAACACACAGCAAAGGAAACTCTCAACTGGCTCATTACAGGAGGCATTTGGAAGCTGTTATTACCAACAATGGCTTTTCTACTAAATATTAAACAAATTTTACCAAGTGTGTTCGATACTTATTCCCTGTGTCATTCAACTTTATTAAATATAACTTGCTTTGTAAACACAGTTGCCTTGATTTCTTTGTATGTATGGATGACTTGGGTTGTTACTGATATCTGGTGAAAATCTCAGGTCAATGGCTCTATCAGAAATATGTTTAATGAGAAAAATGTTGATGTGTTCAATACTTATTTTCCTTGCTGTACATGCAGTGCATTCTATTTTGCATAACTTTCATGATTAATGCATTCCATTCATTGCTGCTATCCATTTAGGCAAGGCTGCTATGTATTTTCTTTCACATGTGCTTTTTCTTTAATTAAATTCAAATGTCTGCCAGAGAAATTAAAATACAGTCATTAATGTACAAAGTATTTTGAGGAGTTTGAGGTTTTCTGGTTTGAAAAATAAAAAATAAAAATATAAAGAGATGATTTTGTTTTATCATATATGGGGGGGGGGGGCGCTGAAAAGTTCCTAGGCTGACCATGATGCAGTGGTCAAATTTGACCAAATATGTTTATTGTACCCATACTCTTGACAGTTCTTTCATTCTCAGCTCTGCTCTATCCTCTTGTTCCTCGGCCACTGAAGCACAAACACTACTGGCTCAGCACCAATGACCATAACGCCTTCTTAGTCAGCCTATGAAGTTTTCAGCCCCCCTCGTATATATATTTTTTCATTTATATATGTAAATAATTTTTATACTGTATGTTAAGAGTGGGGGGGGGAATCAATGCATTTTAGTACCATGATACTTTGTGGTGGTGGTGATACTGTATGGATTCGGAGACTCACTGTTATGATACTTTATGAAAAATGATCACCCCTCCCAGCACAAGCCGTAATTTAGACATTGTATTGTGGGCTAAATCAGGTCCATCAGTCCAAGCCTTAATATACCCCACAAACAGACATTGAAAGTTGGGCTATGTGTCACGAGCTGGGGCTGGGATTTCTGCCCAATCCGGTCTCGTGGCCTCTTCAGTGCATTTATTGGTCTTTTGTGTGTTTGTGCTCCTGTTAGTGTTATTCTGCCTTTCATTTTTCTCCAGTTGTGTTTGTTATTTTTGGCCATGTCTTATTTTGTAATTGTTTTTGAACTCATGTTTATTTGTAATTTGTTTTCAGTCTGCTGTGATTATGTTTGTTCTTTTCACGTATGCCTTTCTCTGGGCTGACAGCTGTCAGGCGATTTCCTGGTTTGTGCTCTGTTGAGGGCATCGCCTGCCAAGTTGTCAATCCAGCCGCTCCGCCCTCACGTATCAGCTGGCTCCAAATACTATTTTTCCTCTTTTGCCTGCTCATGTGAGCCCACTTCGGTACTCACTTGTGTAATCATTTCATCTGTATTTATGTTCTGCCATGACACTGGGTCAGTGTGGCTGCATTGTGTTGGTGTAGATTTCTCCTGTGATCCTCATTCATTCTCGTTTGACTGGCTACCGCTGTGCTGCTCACCCCTCCAGAGCTACTCCGCTCTGAGGCACATGCTCTAAGTTTTCCATGTTGGATTTTTGAATTACTGTCATCATTCTGGACTGTTTGCTCTTTGTTTATTAAATGCAAGACACTATCTGGCGCTTGGGTTGTCCTCTCTGCCTCGAAGGGGCACTAAACATGACAGAATGTAGCCGTCATAAGTAAACTCAGCGGTGGTGTCTGCATTTCTTTTTCCTTCTCCTTTTTTATGCACCTGTTGTTGGAGCTCACCATGTCTGTCCTGGATGACATGGAGCGTTGGGCGGTGTGTCTTCTGGAGGACATTTGGTCATGGACACAGGCCTCCCGTTCTCTCAAGACGGTCCAAGAGAGTCGGGATGGCGCTGTGCAGGTGATGAAGGCTTTTCACAGCCTATGGAATCACCTGGAGGCAACGGAAATACTCCTCACTATATTCTCCCTTCCCGTCTCGCCCGACTCTCCTCCAGCACGCACCTCGCCAGCTCCACAGTGGCGCCATCACCCTGCTCCGAACTGGTGAAGAAAAGACTCCACCTCTCAGATAGCAACTTTCCTCTCATCGAGCAAGACAATTCCCGCAGCAGTCTCCCTTTCTAGCTCTTATTTGCTGACTGTCACGCCAGTCTATTTCTCCTCCTCTGCTGTCTTTTCTCCTGTCTCCTCGGTGAGTTCTCCCACTGCTGAGAGTTTGGCTACGCCCTTTTCGGTTCTGCTCACCTCTGCCTCTACGGACACTGCTCCTCCACTGTCCACTAGGGAGCCCAGATACACCGTAGACACGAAGAGGAATGACTGCCCACCTGCTGCTGCAGAGAACATCGTTCATCAGGATGACAGGCAAGTGTCATTTATTTCTCCTCCTATTAATGTTATTGTGCCTTGTCTGACGCCCGGTGATGAGGCTCAGGATTTGCAGTCCCCTGAGCTCTCACCATCTGTAGCAGCAAATCTTTCCTCACCTATCCTCTCCGTGTCTCCCCCATCTTTTCCTGAGTGTCCATCAGTCCCGGAACCGAGCTGCCAGACGATGGAGGAGCCCGTGGCCTTGGAGGATCCAAACCCAGGGTCAGCACGGAGCCAACCCCCAGCTGCCAGGCTGGAAGAGCCACCAGCAGGGATTATGTCGTCTGGGGGCACCATGACTGCAACGACCATCATGCCTGCTGCGGAGGCTGCCGCAGCAGAGTGGGAGACGGAAATAGACTTGCTGAGGACCGAGCCCGAGTCATCATCGTCACCTGGGTCGTCGAAGTCCTTGATGGCGGTAGCGCTCAAGCTCAGGCAAGTGTTGTCTTTTGTCTTCCTTCTCTCAGTTTTGGAGCAATCTTGCCTGGCTCTTAGTGAGGAGGGCTGGGTGCAGCCGCCCGCTGCACCTGAGCTCACCTCCCTGGGCTCCACTGCTGCCGGTGACCCTGACCTCCTTTCTCTTTGTTCTCTGTCTGAGCGCTCTCCCAGGGTCACCGGAGAGAATCCAACACCACCAGATGCCTCCTTAGATCCAGGTTCGCCACTGGAGGTTGATCAGGGTCCAGTCTCCCCCGAAGAGGTCATCTCGGGGGTCCCGTTCCAGCCCGGGACCTCCGCAGGTGCAGCTACGGCCCATGCCGGGTCCTCCGTGGGTGCAGCTCGTTCTTTGCTGGAGGCCGTCATCTGGGTTCCCTCTTCACCATCCAGCTCTCCCTGGACACTGCGTCCTGGCTGGGGTCCCTCATGGGGCCTGTGCCCTAGCATTAGCCCAACGTGGGTGCTGCGCCCCAGTGCGGGGCTGCTATGGGTGCTACACCCCAGCCCTGGGACCACCGCGGGTGCAGCGTTGGCCCAGCCCGGGTCCACCGAGTGTGTAGCATTGGCCCAGCCTGGGTCCACTGAGGGTACAGCGTTGGCCCAGCCCGGGTCCACCAAAGGCTCTTTTCCATTAGCCCGGCTCAGCCTCGAGTTGAGAACACGACTCGTTTCACCACGACTCGATTCTCCCTCGATTGCCTTTCGACATTACTGCTGAGACGCCTGGGGTGGGTGGGATTTCTTGAACAGCAAGGCGGCGCCACACTCTCGTGACGTGAAGCGCGCGACCCAAGCAAACATAACATGGCTGCTCTACAAGGCGACTCCTCGGTCTGTGGCTTTTTTCGCCGTAAATACCAAAAAGGACCGTCAGATAAGGGTACAGGCAGCGAGACGAAACACTCTGGAATAGTTCTGCAGCTTCTGGGAGAGCCGAAGACATGAGGATACAAACTAGGTTATATATGACGGTAAGCTAATGGTTGCTAATGCTAGTTTGCTGTAAGGACGTCGTGCTACACTGTAATGTCTGCAAGTTAGGTACTAAAATATGTATGCTGTGTGTGTGTGTTTCAGATGGCTCTGTTGTTGGGAAATTACCTCTTCAAATGGTCGGTCTGGCATTCCTCACAGCCTCTCACTGTCATCAGCCTGTCACTGATGTCATCAGCCTGTCACTGATATCAGCACAGCTTCACCAACGATCAGTGGTTACAGAGCAGGGGTCACCAACCTTTTTGAAACCAAGAGCTACTTCATGGGTATCGAGTCATGTGAAGGGCACCAGCTTGACACACTCCTCTAAAATAACAAATTGTGTATATATATACAGTATATACGTATATATATACATATATATACTGTGTATATATATATATATATATATATATATATATATATATATATATATATACAGTATATATATATATATATATATATGTATATACTGTATATATATACTGTATATATATATATATATATATATATATATATATATATATATATACACACACACATAAATAAATAATTATCAATAACTTAAGAGTGGGTAACAGACAAGATCAATATTCAACACTTTATTTTTATTAATCTCAGCAATTGTTCAGATGATCACTTCTACATTTCATTAAAAAAATGTCCAGTTTTCACCAGTCCCTTTTAACCATAAAAAACTAAACCCTTTTAATTCATGAACTATGTTGAACCATGTTTGAAAAAGTTATGCAACATTTAAGAAAAATCAACTTTCATATTAAATAAATCTTATCACATTTTTAACTGAACAAATCTGCTGCAATTCTGCTCAAAATCTGTTACACTTAATAAACACACTTTTGTGTGTTCTTCTTCACTGGAATTATATCCATACAGTTCTTGCCAAGAATCATGCTGGAGTAACAACCAGCGCTGTCCTTTCATGAGAAGAAGCTAAACAGCGCTGAGAGTGCTTATATGCACAGTGGCGCAGTGGTTAGCACTGCGGCAGCACAGTTTACCCTCGGCCAGGGGATCGCGGGGATCATGGGTTCGATCCCTGCCCCCGGTCAACAGTGATCTGCGTGGAGTTTGCATGTTCTCCCCGTGTTTGTGTGGGTTTCCTCCCACATGCCAAAAACATGCAGGTTAGGGAGTTAAGGGGCGCTTGCGACCGGCAGCTGGTGGCTTGTCACCGGACTGCAGAACAAATCTACCTACGGGTACAAAAAAAAAGAGTGGGCAGCAGTTTCATGACGCGTTGAAGTGTCGCCTCGCAAATGAAACACACGCAGCTTCCTTTCACTGTAGTAAAAAAGAACTCTTCCTCCCGCTCACTTTGAAAATGATAAATTTTCTGTCTTTTTTGGGGGGCTAGGAAACAGCACTGCGTTCACCATCTTCACCGCCTGCTAGCTTACGCTCCAGCGCGAAGGTTTTGTCATGCGCACAATACTGACCTTTGAACTAGGTCAGAGTTCACCTTAACTTTACGTATAATAAACATATTTTCATTTTTTTTTTATTTTTAAGACATTGTCATTTTAAAATCTATATAAATGCAAGTGTGATTTTAAAAAATAGCGGCAGAAAAAATTACATCTTAGACGCAGCTCACTTGCGAGTTGTGCTATTTTTAGAACAGGCCTGCGGGCGACTCATGTGGTCCCTGCGGGCGACATGGTGCCCGCGGGCACTGCGTTGGTGACCCCTGTTATAGAGCTTAAGAATGTCTTTAGAAACGTTTATTTCCTGTACAACAAATTGCTCTGCTCTGTGTGAAAATCATGGAGAGACTGTTGAGACATCATGGACGTACCTGCTTCTGCAGCAGTCTGAGGTGTGGTAATAGAAAAAAATGATCAGCTGACACAACTTGATCGCCAGTTTAATAACTATATTAGCCACAAAACATCTATTCAAAAAGTAAACTGTACTGAGTTACGTATAATAAGATATTTTTGATAGTTATGATGTATTTTAGGCCAAAACAAACTTGATCTAGGATTAAAGGCAATTAAAATAATGCAGTCACAAGGTTACATGGAAAATAATTGATTTACTAGATACATGTACTGTAGAAATCTATATTCTCTGCATCAACAACGTACTATACTTGCACTGGGAATTGCACTGACAATAAAACCTGTGAAGTTTTTGCAGATGTCTCTTTTTTATATATGTGAAGGTTACCACCATGTGACACAAATTAAATACTGAAAGATTGGAAAAGCTGTCTAAGAACAATCCAGCAGTTTGAGAAATCACTTTTGGTTTGGTGTAAGTCTGTCAACAAAATTATGAACCATAAAGCAGTTTGTGTTAAATCCCATTAAACCTAATCCGGGGGCTTCCAATCAGGTGTCATGGGGGCCAAGACCCTGCAGGTTCTCTCTTCTACCCAGTCTCTTCAGCAGGTGTTGTCACTGATCAGTCAGTGGAAGAAGTTCAGTGGAATCTGCTGTTGAAGACACTGGTTGGAGGTAAAGCCTGCAGGGTCTTGGCCCTCCATGGCACATGATTAGACACCCCCGCCCAAACCCATTATGATGAAGAGCAGATGCTAATATGACCCAGAATTCCTCCATATACATCCAACAATACAGTCTTCAGTTAATAAAATAATTGTTTTGGTTACTTTTTTCTTAAAAATGAGCCATTATTTTCAAGGTCACCGATAAAGCCTTTGTACAGTTGACTCTTTTCCCACCGGTGTCTTAACAGACAAAATGGAAAATCATGATGCAAACACATAAGTCACTAAATTCTTTATTACAATCAGCAGCAAATTCCAGATTATTCAGAATGTGCAAAATTCAAACTGTAAAAAAGAATAAAACTGGAATGGGTCACACACGGCTGCCACGCTCCCTCACTGAGAAGCAACTGGATCGGCCCCTGGTTCTGGTCCTGGTCCAGCAGATCTTCAGCCTGCATCTCTGTAAATATTGAGGCAAGGTCCAGTTGGGGTGGACATTTTCCCTCTTGCATAGACAAAAGACAAATGGGTGGTGGTTAGTTAAAGCAAGTTTAAAACATATTTGGGAAATACACTTGTTGCTAAAAGCCAGTGGTGGAATGTGAATTAATGAATGAATCTTTATTTTGGATTGATCAAAGGTAAAGATTAAAAGAAAATAGAATAATATAACAAAGTGGAAAAAAATCTAACAAGGTCAAATTAAACAATAACTCCTCTGATTATACAGTTCAACATAGGTTATCTGAAATGGGTGATGGCTGAAGCTGCAGCTTATATTGCCTACCATATTCCATCCAAGAATTCAAAAGAAAAACAAAACAGGAGGGATTACAATTTGAATGTGACAATAAAGTACTTTGTTGTTGTATTTAACCACAATTTTCATGTAGCTGCGCTTCACTAGATTTTACAAGGGCTGCGTTACATTTAAAATCATCTCTTTTTACTGTGGCCTCAGCAATCAGAATGAATTAATACATTCACTTGAATGGAATCTAGTACTTTAACTGATGGTGTGCATCACCGAGTATGGAGTCACTCAGTCAAAATATGAATTTTTTATCAATAAAAGTTTGTCTTGTCTGTAAAAGTGTCTTTTCTTGCCCTGGCTTCATGTGTGGGCGGTGTTTTGTACTAGCATTGCTAAAATATAAAAGGAAGCACTACAATGGGTCTCAAATATTTGTAATGTGTCCTGTTACTGCATGATTTTATTGATGATAGACTATAAACTACACATATAAAGTAAATTATATTGACGACTGAACATCTCACATTCGCCAAAACATACAGTTATGAACATAACTCACAAAGGATCACACAAGTGATCTGACAAAAAAATAAATACATTAATAAGCGGTTTATTTTACAGTTGATGTGCCATATTCACACAATCAAATAAATCTCAGTTCAGTCCCTTTTATATTAAGTGGAAATTGTGCTTTTGACACTTTACCTATAAAAGCAAAGGATTTCAGTACTTTCCACAGTGGCGAGGTAGGTTGTGGGGCGGCTGATTTCGTCTTGCCTAGACAAACGACAGAAATGGATGGTGGTTAGTTTCAAGCAAGTTCAACACTTATACAGGCACATCTCAAAAATTAGAATACCATGAAAAAATTCAATATTTTTGTCACTCATTTCAGAAAGTGAAACCCATATATAGATTCATTACAGGAACAGTGATATATTGAAAGTGTTGATTTTAATATTGATGATTACAGCTACAGCCCATATTAACCAACACCTCAACGGCCAACATTTATATTTAAAAAATATTTTTTAAAGTTAATTTTATGTATTATTCCAAGTTTTTGCAAAATAGAATTTGGGGTTTTCAGGGGCTGTAAGCCGTAATCAGCAAAATTAAAATAAATAAACGCTTCAAATATATCACTGGCTGTGTAATGAATCTATATAACATACGGATTTCTCTTTCTGAAATGAGTGAGTGGTGGGATGTGACAAAAATGCTTCGTTTCCCTGACAAGCACTGCACGATCCACAGAATAGGTGTGTGGGTCTATTCTGACGCTTTAGAAAATTATATGAATGACTTTATAAATCACTGGTTTGAAAAAGCAATTTTAATATGACGAGATTTCGGCTCCTGTAGTCCATTTCACCATTATCCACAATATAAACAGGGAGGCTAAACCCTGGCATGTGGAAACACATTCTAGCATTAAATTGCACACAATTTAAGGCGCAGGACCAAAGTGCAATACAAAACACAAACCAGGACTTTAACCAGGATTAACATATTTCATCGTTTTGCTCTCACAAGCGAATATTTAGGAGAAAACTAGCGCAATTCAGCAGTTGGTACTAGCTAGCTAGCAAAAAAAAAAAACGTTAGCTACAAAAATGTTAGCCAGCACAGAACAGCACTGTATATGGCTCAAAAAAGTGAGCTTACCACCAACAGGATAAATAAGCAAACAGATGCACATTATTACAAATCACTCACCATCGATGGTTCTCTCACGTTTGTCTTCAGCTTGTCCATAGTCCAGTTTCTATGCTGTGCAGCCATATAGGTCCGGGTCACTCCTCACTGTGGATCTGCCACAAAGCAGAGAAAACTCCGCACCTCTTCATTGGATCACGGTGTAGAGTTCCGCAAAACCTACAACGCTGTCTGTATTAATATCATATTTACTCCGTGACCGAGTTAGTCCATGACAATATTGCAAATGGCGGTCATCAGAAGACGGCGAAGACGGTCGCTTTCGTGACGTTATGACCTGACCAATCAGCGGTGACCAGTCTGTTGACGTCACATCACGGCCCGACTCGGCCGTGATGGACCCTGCCCTAGATTAGTTATGAAAATAGCGCCTGCTAACCGGTGCTGGGGCTAATGGAAAATGCTCAAACGTGGGGTGAGTGGTGCGGTGTTGGGGTAAGCGGGGCTAGTGGAAAAGAGCCTCAAGTGTGTAGCATTAGCCCAGCCCAGGTCTACCGAGGGTGTTGCAGTGCTCCAGCCCGGAGCCACCAAGGGTGCTGCGGTGCTCCAGCCCGGAGCCACAGAGGGTGCTGCAGTGCTCCAGCCCGGAGCCACAGAGGGTGCTGCGGTGCTCCAGCCCAGAGCCACTGAGGGTGCTGCAGTGCTCCAGCCTGGAGCCATCGCAGGTGCAACTATTCCCCAGTCTGAGACCACTGAGGGCATCATAGTTCTCCCTCCTCTTCAGCCAGATGCCATCGTGGTCCCCCTTCTCCCTCTGCCAGACGCCGTTGGGGTCTCCCTTCCCGCTCTGCCTGAAAACATTGTGGTTCCCCCTCCCCAGCTCTCCTCTCCTTCAGTGGGTCTCCCTGTGGGGGAGCCACCTCTTCTGTTCAGGTGGCTCAAGCACTCTGGCTGGCCGCCAGAGAGACTGAGCCGCTTGGTCAGGTGGTCCATGTTCTCCGGCAGGCCACCCAACTCGTACCACCTGGCCGTCCGGCTGGCCTGGGACTTCGGCAGGCCACCTGACCTGGTTCACCTTGCTATCCACTGGGCCTGAGACTTTGGGCGGCCCCAGGAGTTTTAGGCCAGGGGCCTTTTATTTTGGGTTTCAGGGTTGTTTTGTTCCCTCCTGACCTGTTCCCCCCACCACCCGCCCTGGGTCGATCGTTGTGGTTCCTGCTGGGATGGAGCAGGATTTTTCTTTTCCTTTTGATGGTACATTGGAGTGTCTGGAATCCACCCCTTGGGGGAGGGGGGGGGCTCTGTCACGAGCTGGGGCTGGGATTTATGCCCGACCCAGTCTTGTGGTCTCTTCAGTGCATTTATTGGTCTTTTCTGTATTTGTGCTCCTGTTAGTGTTATTCTGCCTTTCATTTTTCTCCAGTTGTGTTTGTTATTTTTGGCCATGTCTTATTTTGTAATTGTTTTTGGACTCATGTTTATTTGTAATTTGTTTTCAGTCTACTGTGATTATATTTGTTCTTTTCACGTTTGCCTTTCTCTGGGTTGACAGCTGTCAGGTGATTTCCTGGTTTGTGCTCTGTTGAGGGTGTCGCCTGTCAAGTTGTCAATCCAGCCACTCCTCCCTCATGTATCAGCTGGCTCCAATTACTATTTTTCCTCTTTTGCCTGCTCATGTGAGCCTGCACTGGTACACACTTGTGTAATCATTTCACCTGTATTTATGTTCTGCCGTGACACTGGGTCAGTGTGGCTGCATTGTGTTGGTGTGGATTTCTCCTGTGATCCTCATTCATTCTCGTCTGACTCGCTACCGCTGTGCTGCTCACCCCTCCAGAGCTACTCCGCTCTGAGGCACATGCTCTAAGTTTTCCATGTTGGATTTTTGAATTACTGTCATCATTCTGGAATGTTTGCTCTTTGTTTATTAAATGCAAGACACTATCTGGCGCTTGGGTTGTCCTCTCTGTCCTGAAGGGACACTAAACATGACACTATGTTTAGTCTATCTAATACGGACCATATTTAACCCAAAAATAGACATTGAAAATTGAGTTGACAGTGAAATTTGGGTTGTGTTTAGCCGGTCTTCTATGGACTACATTTAACTCAGAATAGACATTGAAAATTGGGCTGTGTTTAGTCCATTTAGTACTGACCATATTTAACCAGAAAAGAGTTGTTGAAAACTGGACTGTGCCTGACCATATTGACCAAAAATAAGGCAATAATTGAGCTGTTTAGTCCACAGGATTTGTCCCAAATTTATCCTCAAAATATTTTTTGGCATTTGGTGATGGTGGTGGGGATCTGTCTCTCAAAAGTCAAATACACTTTTACAACCACTGGGAATTTTTTTTTAAATTAGACATTTTGTAGTATTCCAAGGTTGGTCCACACTCTCTCTCTCTTCTGCCGTCTCTGCTGATCGCTAATCAAGACCTGCTGTGCTGATTACCGCCTACCTCTCCCTGCTGCTATAAAGATCAGTTTGTCTGTCTTTGGACTCTGTTTGCCAGAGAAGCAGCTGGCTTCAGCTTTGTGTGCCAACCTGGGATCTCTCCTGTGTCGTCTCCTCCATTTCTCCAACATTGGTAGTGATGTTAAAACTGAGGCCTCATGAAACAACGAACAACTTTGAGACAATAGCTTCATGAGCGACATAGTGTTATGAAACATCTAATAAAGGCTGCCATCTGGTGACTGACTGTCAGAGCTGCATCAGAGTTGAAAAACCTGAAAAAATCTCAATATTTTTTTTTAAGCATTTGGCCATCTGAGGTCTATTCAAAATTGGATGGCAGGAACAAACAATACAAAGCAAACAAAAAAAAAAACTAATTCCCTCTCAAACTTCCCACAAGCCCTCAAGTCACATGATGTGGCTGACATAACGAGGCCTCGCTTGCTACAGTCACGTGACTGTGGGCATGTTGACACAGTGCTTGACATTCTGCTCACGACACTTCCGTGTTATATTGCTTGAGTCAGTGTCGAGTGGGCGGTGTCAAGCATAACATCACTAAACGTTGGACATGTGTAAGGAAAACATTTCATCTCAACTTAATTCTCTCCTTAAATACCTACCTTCTCCCCACGAACTTTCATTGAGCTCAGCTGGTGGCGGACAAACCCGTTCACTAAACTTGGATCATTCTGACCTTCAAGTACGGTATGTCTCGAGCAAGATTTGATCAACTCTCTCTCCCCCAAGTTCCCCACTAGGGCAAACTTCTATCTTGTCCAGATCACCTTCCCTACCTTAACCAACGCTGCACAACCCGAGAGGAGGAAGACCAACAACCTGCAAAAGATTCTCACTGTGTGACCTTCAGCTCCACCTGTAAGAGAAACAATCCTAATATTACCTGCAGTTTTTCAGCTGTATACTCAACATTTTCCTCTTCTCTCCCGTCTCCACAGGGGTTGCCAGTTCCTCTCAAATCATGTCACTTTCACCTTGTAAATAAATTCATTATTATCACCATTCAAACTTGTCAGTGTCTGCTTTTGGATCCATTACCTAAAAGTGTCACATTTGGCATAATGCTTGTTAACTATCTGGAACAATCTGAAACCAGTGCTAGTGCTATACACTCAAAATGCACTATCTGAATAAAAGTATGTTTGACAAATTTTTCTGTTGGCCTTTTATTGATGGTCTCACCTCGGGCTCCAGGTGTCCCCAGACAGTCTTGGTTAATCTGATCTTGAAAGTTAAGCAGGGTTAATACTCAGATGGTAGACTGCCAGGACATACCAGGCGCTGTGCCGGATAATGCTGGTATAGGCGCAGCCCATACACACAACTCAAAAGGATCAGATGATGAATGTCGGTTACTACCTAATGACGTTATGTAACGACCTTTAAAAGGCAGGTTTTCATCTTTCACTTTTCAACCAAATTTAGATAGAGATGCTTATATAGAGAAGCCTTTTCAACCACCTTAAGATGGCTTTTCATCCTCATTTTTCAACCAGATTTAGAACATGCAGAAGTGTTATGACGATGTCTTCTCAATGACCTTAAAAAGACAGCTTTTCACCTTGATTTTTCAACCAAATTTAGACCACACAAAGGCATCTATATGAAGACGTCTTTTCAACAACCTGAAAAAAGGCGCCTTTTCATCTTTCACTTTCTAACCAAATCTGGAGCTTTTTTTAGACGGCTAGCAAAGCCATCTTTTCAACGTTTCTATTCATCCAAAGGGAGGGGAGGGTAAAAAAAATGTTACAAACGTAAACTTCCTGATTTAAGTACCAGAGTATTAAAACCAATTGACTTTTTAGTGCATTAGATGGTGCTAGGGGTGCGACCAAAGACTTGTTCAGCGTAGTATCACAATACTTGACACTCGGAATGATGCACCGATCCCTAGATGCACATACCAATCTTTTATTAATTATATACACTACATGATATATGGTATCATAATACTTAAGGAATTATATTATGATAGCAGTGCATGGTGAGGACCCTCACAAATTCCACACCTACTGTATGTACCTAGGATCCTTACAGTTATTTACTTTTGAAAAAAATATACTGTTTTTTTTATTTGGGATAATGTTGCGTAATTTTACTTGACTTCTACTTAATGTACTAATTTAATTGCTTAAGAAAATGTACAATAAAAACTTTTGAATATATCATGATGCATATCAAATCTGTTTTACTAAGAAATTATTTACCATATATCCCCAAAGATTGCACAAGTTAAATAGAATAAAATTAAAATGTGAAATTGTATGATACTGTAAATGTCTTGTTTCTAATTTTATTTCATTAGAAAAAAATACTTTATTCTAAGTTTATGCAAATCCCTTGCTCTTTGCCAGTGTCAAAAATTGTGTTAAAACTGTAGAATTACAACAAATCCAGTACATATCAGCTAAAACAATTTCATGAGTTCATTTTTTTAATTCAGAAAAAAACATTACTAAACATAAATTAAGAACTTGTATAATTGTGATTCAAATGTGCACTTCAGCTATTTTCAGCAAATTTGAAAGTTCATTCAACTATGAAGACCGTCTTCAGTTTAATGCAGGGTGTCTGAATTTATTTATTGTCTGTAGACGGATTTTGGATGGAAATGATCAAACAATTCAGCTTTTTAAGTATGGAACTGAAGATTCACCGCATCTGTGACCAGCTGACAGCTTCCTTGATCTTCTTCCAGCCAAAGACCTTTTTTCTGTTACATGATTTAAGTCTACACTTAAACCATTAAAGGTTTGTTAAAGATTAAGAAATGGCAAACAAAATGAACCTGTTTTTTCCATCCTAGCAGAATTGCTCTGTATAGCATTTTGTCCACTACATTTGTATGAAAGCAGATATTGCCAACAGCAGTAAGTAAATACAAAATCATCATAATAAACGCCCATGTTTAAATGAAATTACTCGAATTACAATGCATGCGCAAGTAAAGTCAAACATAAAGAAGGAAACATGCTCCTAACCCTAAACCCAGTTCTGCAGCACTCTACACTGTCTGCGCCTTCCCAAAAAGGAATTAGTCACACTCATCTGCATTTGTACACAAATCCACCTGGCAACAAACACAGCATCACTAAGTCGAACACGCATGTGCAGAGTCGTATAATAAAGCATTACATGTGTGCCCGAAACTAACCCACTCAGGAACACGAGGATGCTTTAGCCAGCACGCCCACCAGCCATCATGCCAACGTGATGAGCACAGCCTCAGTGTACACAAGTGGAAACACACACTCTCACACTCACTACACTGGTGGTCCCGCTTGGAGGAGACCTAAAGCTCCTTCTCTTTTGTCTGCCGTGGGAGGCCAAGACAAAAGCAACAACCTGGCAGGTAAATAAGCAGTCATGTTTGGGCAGACCTGCCTGAGAAAAGCACTCACCCTGCTCAGCCTTACCCAGCACACCCATCTCCTCCCACCGTCACCAGCTCCAGACTGTGGCTTCTCTTGCCCCATCCTCATACCTGATTCCTCCTCTTGGATCTATTGCAGCTGAACACCTCATTTGTCCGAGGTTTAATCTGAACCAAAATACCGAGTTCTCGTCATTTGATTAACATCTGATGCATTGATTTATTTGGATCACAATAAATCCACATTTGATCTACATAAAGTAACAAATTGTTGCATTTGGAATGACTGAAATTGTAAAATGCATGTGGTATAGAGATAATATGGTTCCAAAAAACTGTGTAACCTTTATCTGACAAATATGCAAAGTTAGGTCGCACCAGTGCACAAAACAGAGATGGCAGTTGTCTGTTTTAACCAGTTTGCTAGCAGGATTATACAAAAATGGGAAATGGATTTGCATGAAACTTTTAACAGAGGGGAAGCTTGCCACATTTTAGAAAAGATGAACTTCAATCCAGAACATGATGTAGATTGTTATTATTATTATTATTATTGTGACCATCATGTAATATCAGTAATATGTCAACTTAATCAAAACATTTTCTATGTAAGTGTAGAAACACTGTAGGTGGACACTGTCATCATTAATGAATTAATTATTTGGAAAAATAAAACCTGCTGACGACCCATCCTGTGAAAGGCCTATTGTCCTATAAAAGTATGCAACTGCCGTTAGTAAGAGCAAATAATGACGGAGTAACTGTGGTTGTATAAATTCTGATGTCATCTGTGGAAATGAAGAGAAATTGTAGAATCAGAATAAGTTACACATCCACATGTGCTGGCCCTGTGAAAGACAGTCATATAGCCTTTTAAAGTAATACTCTTATTGCAGTTTTTATGGTAAATTTTAATAAACCATCCACTTGTGCATTATTGACTTTCTTGTTTTCTCTAACCATTAAAAGACAATGATTTTTTTCCCCTTTTTTTGGACTAAGATGCTCTCAGTCACGGTGGACCATCAATAGTTAAACTAGCCATCACAACTCGTTCTTCAAAATAACGAACTGAATACCTTTTCACGATGTTTGTACTCAAAGATACAGTATATTACTGTAACAAATTTACAATTTTAAAATAGAGATTTACTGTAAATATATGACTTTCTATAGGCAGACTGGTAAAGGTGGGGGTTTTTTTGTAAATATGTGACATTAAAGGCAAAATTGAGCAAATAATGCATAATATCTACAAAAGATAAATAACTGAATCATAAAAAGCATATTAGTACAATATCACTTACATCCTGCATTGCTTATATCCAACATGGCTTGTGCACGCCAGCATGTTCCATCATATGCTGTGAAATTTTGCCCAAGAAATTCCCATTTATTAATTCCTGATGATTTTTGTGATCGCCTAATCTTTCTCCTTCTGTCGTGCTGCGTTAGCCTACGAGTGGTTGCCTGTCCTCTGCTTTGTACCTAAATGCAGTACACCTCAGAGCTTAATTTTACCTCATCGGCATGATTCCTCCGGCGGCTCCAGTGTCATGTTTGTTGTGCAGACCAGGGCAGAGATATTGACTCTAAGAAGCTACAACAAAGCAAAAATAAGTAAAGGCAGCTGTCAGCAAGATTTTAAAAGAAGTTATAGAGGGTCTTTTAGTGTTTTCTTGTTTATTTGTGGTTGGTAACAGAGATGTAGAAATGTAATAGATGACTAAATATCTTCAGTTCATATTTGGCAGTTGGTGAAAGTCTGAAATGTGTCATAATGCCCTCAAAATCAAACAGAACAATGACCCACAATGCTGTATTTATAGGAAAAATTATTTATACTTATTCTTATGTATAAGTTTTAAAAGATAAATATGCATGTATGCTTTGGTTTGCAAACTGGGCATGTGTCATTCAAAATACCAAACACTGATCAAACCCATGTTAGAGGGCATCAAGCCAATCCTGTCTTATTTGGTGTATGAATAATAACTATATACAGTAACTGAGATGAATATACGCATGCAGTGAAACTGGCGAAAAGCAGTGAATCCCTGCAACTCCAGCTTTTCTGTTTTAACACATTCTGAAATAGAGTTTCAACACCAGTAACGGGTTTGTTCATTCTGCACGGCAAACAACAGACCACATAAAACTCCATAAGGACAGAACCAGGATCAACAGACTGGGAGAGTGCAAATGTTTGGATAAAGACAAAGAGGTGATTATTTAATATTTACCCATGTTCTAATTAGTGATGTCACGATAGGCATATCGAAAAGTCAATATGCACCAGTGCGTCAATAGTCCCCATATTTACTGTTGTATAGATTATATTATTTTTTATCTTTTTGTACAGTATGTTTAGACTCTCACCATCTGCATCCGCTCCTACTTTGGGTTTGACTAATTTACCAATAAATGTACAGCACACAGGTGGAAAGGAATCTCTGGGCTATATTAGTGTTGCAAATGCCACAATAATAAGGAAAAGAAAATAAGCTTTAGGCACAGCTGTTGTAAGAAAATGTGTTTTATACTAGTAAAGGGCAAGTAACCATACATAAATAATGCATACACACAGGCATCTTACTGCCATACGTGCTTATATAACAGAATGGCATAAAAGATATCAGCAAGAGTTTATACTGATGATGTCATATATTATTGCACCTTGGTTTCATTATTTGTCAGACTTTATCTTCTCCACTTTTCCTGCTATTATACAAGCATACTTAGCATTTATGATAGCAATAAAAAGTAGGCAAAGTTAATCACAAACGTAATTTTAGCATTAGAATGTCTTCCCTTCATCTGAGCAACCAACCAAACGACACTCATCACAGTTCGTGGTTGATGACCCCTCAACCATGAACAAATAGAAAATTTGTTGTCAAATGCAAAGTTCTCATGTTTTTGGCTATAACATGAAATGTTCATCAGATTATTTTTGTGTGTGTGTACTTTATTGATTAGACATAAAAATGGTTAATTGGATGAAAAATGATGATGTTTTGACATTCCATATTAGGTAGGTAAAAATACAAGTTGGGCATTATTTTGATTATAATACCATCAATTAATACATTTTACTACAGCTGAAAATTGATTAAAAATTTGTAACTAATTATTTGAACATTTTCCATAATTAATTGTGATTGATCACTAAAATTAAAGTGAAGAAACAATGGAAAAGAAGCATTTTTAAGCAACTTTTAATTGCATTTTTCATTAAATATACCAGTGACCCTCATATTGAACAAAAAATGCTAGAGAAACATAAAACACTTGTTAATCATACATGTATAGTCAAAACATTTTAATGACATTTTTTTTATTTTTTTAGTTCATTATAAAGAGAGAGTTGATCTCTCTACAATATTACAATTTTTAATATTGTCACATTTCCTGCTTTATTTTGAAATGGTCAAAGAGGAAGTCAGTGCTTCTACTTAAGGAAACTTTTTATCTCAACCTTTAAAAGTACAAACAAACAGAGCAATTCTTAATTGATATCCAGAGGTCCCAGCTTTAATGGTGAGATGGATCCTTTTATTCACTTTATATTGCAGTGTCTGTTTTTCTCCTCTCACTCTGATAGAATATCTGCCTCCTTTCATAATTTTGAGCAAGCTGCCATGTCACTTTAGTGTGGTGTAAATTTAAATCCTGAGAAACAAGACCTACTCTTGTTTTAAGCTGAGCCAGCTGCTGTACCAAATCAGTCACCACTGCCAACACCAACTCAGGATGCCTCAATTTTTTTTTAATGCATTAACAGACCCACATTAATCGAAAAAGCTGATGCATTAATATTTCTAGCCCTATATTTTACTTTTGGTTGGTTATTCTATTTGACTGTCTTGTTTTAATTTCTTAAATATAGTTTATTCAAGTCAAAGAGGAAAAAATAATTCAAAAGTGATTTTAACAAATATTTAGGGGCAATCTCAACCACTAGATGAGAAAAATACAAGTATACTGCCTCTTTTTTATGATTATGAAACATTACCTAATGCCTCTGAGAGGTACACAATAATGTTTTAATCATTATATCCTTCTTCTATAACTACTCACAGTAGATAAATCCTACTACCAGTCAGACATATAATACATAGAGCTGTCACTGTATGACTTGGGAAAATATGCTAACTTAGCAAAATGTGAAAATTTTGAGAATCACTGAAGAAATTAGTTAAGTTTGTTTATTGTTTTATGTTGTTTTTCCTATTATTCATTCTTCCTATAGCTAGTATCTCGCAGAGCACCGAATGCTGACAAGTGTTGCAGTTTTTGGACTCACCAACTTTCTGACAAATGCTGGCCAAATTCAAGGTTCGTTTCTGTCATTAGCAACATCTGGTGATGTTTAGCCACAATTAGCAATATTCATGCAAATGTTTGCAAAAGTGTTTGCGAAAGACAGTCGGTGAACATTGCAGACTGTCAGCAAATGTTAGCGACAGTGTTTGTGACAATTAGCAACTATTTGCCACTCTTTTGCCACTGTTTGGGGATGTTTGGGACCTTTCGCCAACTCCAGCTAAAATACCAAGCAAATGTCAGGAAAATCTTGGACCCAATGCTATAAAAATGGTGAGCAAACCCTCCCCAGCATTCCACTTTCAAGGGTTTGTAAAGGTTCTTAAACAGTTGCTAGTGTTCACTACTCGCCGAACTTAAAAGAACTTTAGGGTAGTCTCTCACAAAGTGGCAAATGCTGACAAGCATAGCGATTTTTGGATTCAGCAACTTTTTTGACGAATGTTTGCGAAAGTCAAGCTAGTACCTCACGGAGTGCTGAATGCAAAGGAACTTTCACCAACATTGTGCTTTTTGGGTTTCGTCAGGGTTTGTAAAAGGCTGCAAAACAGTTCATCAACAGTTTTTAAGGTCAAAAACACTTTTGTCGTAAAGGTTCTCATACAGTTGCTAGTGTTCACTACTTGGCGAACCAAAAAGAGCTTTAGTGACACGTGTTACCACCGTTTGCGGAAAAATACATTCACAAAAATTTTCTGAACATGTTCAAAAATGTTTTTGCGACAAGAAAAACCAGGACCTTAAAAACTGTTTGCAAACTGTTTGGCATCCTTTTAAGATCCCTAAAAAGTGCTATGATCATGACATAAGATAAAAAAAATCTTATATTTTAGACTTGTTTAGCTAAAACACAAATCTAAAGAACTAATACATGCCTACATAATATTTTTTTTTAAGTTTCATTGGTTCTTTTCAAGCATTATCTAAGTATTATCAATATCAAAGAGCAACAAAGTTTAAAGATGAGACTCAGAAGGGAGTAAGCATAACCTGCAAGTGCATTATTCCACAAAGCCAAGGCTGCTTTTCTACTGAAAAACTGCTCGATTAAATAAAACTGTCGGAGGGAGAGCAATAAAGAAAGCAGAGTGTAATTCTGCCTAACTTAAGAAGATGTGTCAAACTGCTATTGCGTGTGCTGCTGTGGGAAAAAAGGCTTTTGACTGTCTGAAGATAACCAGAGTCCCGGCAGCTCATCCTCCTACCCCTCCTCCCAAACTCCTCTTTAACCTGGCCTGCTGGGTCAGGCTACTGTGTGTTTGTGTCCCGTGTTGATCTATACCTGCATCTGTGTGTCTGGCTCAGCAACCAGTATGGAAAGGAATGAAGAGAATTAACTACAGAGAAAAGGAATACATATGTTATCCCTCTCTCTGAAGCGTTAGACACTCAAATTTATAACCTTAAACCAAAATTTGTATTTGCAAAATATGACAAATTTCTGTAGCACTCTAATAACATAGTTCACAAATTATACCACAAGTATGGCATAATTACAGCAAAGAATGATGTAACTATGACATTGGTATGGTTTAAGTACGAGGTTAAGGTGTAAGCCTGCTGTAATTACGGTGTACCTACAATGTAATTACACTGTAATTACACTGTAAGTATGATGTGATTACAGTATAACTACAGCATAAGAGCATGGGCATGGCTATACTGTTCCATGAATTTGACAGGACATACTGACTATGTAAGTAAGATGAAAATATGGAGTAAGAATGAGATTAGTGCATAATTATGATGTAAGTATTAGTTAAGTACAGTAAGTACAATGTAATTATAACATGATTACAGGAAAGTGTATGAAATCATTGCAGTATAACTATGGCATAAATACAAAGGTGTGGGCTGTATTCTTTATCAACTTTGATTATACTTAATTACAGTATATGTATAATATAATTATGATGTAAGTATAGATCAAGCATAAATACAACATAACTATACAATGTAATTATATTACAGTTTATTATTTAAGTTTAATTACATTGTAAATATGATGTAACTATATTGCAATACTTACATCCAATCAAGGCTGAGGAAGAATACAGCCAGTGCCCTGGTAGTTATATTGTAATTGCATCATACTTACACCATAATTACATTGTAATTACCTCCACCAAGGAGGTTCTGTTTTCGGGATGGCTTGTCTGTTTGTCTGTTGTTAGCAAGATTACGCAAAAACTACTGTACGGATTTTGATGAAATTTTCACCAGAGGTAGCCCTTGGGCCAAGGATGAACCCATTAAATTTGGGTGATGATCTGAGAGTGCATACCTCCGCCAAGGACCTTGTCTGTATTTGTGAAGCAGGTTTACACAAAAACTACTATATGGATTTAGATGAAATTTTCACCAGAGGTGGTCCTTGACCTACACATGAACCTATAACATTTTGGTGATGATGCGAGAATGCATACCTCCACCAAGGCTCTTATCTTCTCACAGTGTGTTAGCAAGAATACTCCAAAACTACTGGATAGACTTTGATGCAATTTTCACCAGAACTGGCTCATGGCCTACACATGAACCCATTACATTTTGAAGGTGATCCATGAGGGACGGAAGGAGCCTTGGTGGAGGTATGCACTCTCTGAGTGCTTTTCTAGCTATGGTAATAATTTGTCTTCTGGGTCTATAAATGCTAGTCAAATTTCAATCAACGTTCATTCAGTGTATCCAAGCTGATCAAGAAAAAAACTCCTAATGCGTGCCTACTTTCACCCCTTTTCTCTCAGACATTAAAACACACAACACAGCAATTAAAAGGTCATCATTTGAGCTGTTCATTGATTAGTCAAAAATAGTTTTGTTTTTTTTTAATTTGGCCACTACTTAAAAATATAAGTCTTCAAAAAAGGCCCAGCTTCTGTGTACATTTGTTGGCTAAGTTCACGCCGGTGAATTTCGTGCTTTTTATCAGAAACCATAACGTGAGAAGGAGCTAAAGTGCTTCTTGCTAAAGACCTTTGTGTAGAGCTTTAAAACACCAGAAACCGCTTTATCTGACAATCAAGATAAAACTGCCAGGGCGAGTTCACCGTTCCAGCCTTTCCCACTCTCCATTCCCATACCTGGATCATGTAGAATTCCCAGAGTAGGGCAGTAAATTGTCCAGCGGGGCGACGCTGTCCTCTCCCTCCTGAATACTTCTCATTCTGAGAAAAAGACACAAGAAAGGAGGCATGTTGAGCTTCACCTGCATGTCCTTTCTGAAAAACACATAGATCACTTTTTCTTTTTTTATGGGGAGGATGTGAAGTGAAGTAGAGCAGAATGTGCATGTAAATATTCATCCATAGCTTTCTGAAGTTTGTGGTGAATTAAATTTGCAGCTGACCTTTTGCTGATGGACAAACACTACTGAAGTTTGCGAACAAATCTGACGGAAGACTCATTCAAACTGATTTTTTTTTTTTTCTTAATCAATATACACTTGCTGGAAAAAGTCAGATCTGGCCAAGAACGTGTCACCACTACAAGCTAGTATGCAAAAGTCTGTTTAGATATATTGTCATGTCAGAAAGAAATGAAATACACAGGCAGTTTCATAGAGCAATACTGTGGTCAACTCCAGGCTAGTTGTCAGCTGAGGTGTAAGTCATCGATCCCTGTGGATTCATTATTAGAGCTGAGGCAACGCTCATGAATTGCAGACCTATTTTACCAGGGTAGAATAAGTTATACACATTAAATTATTGCTTAAATAAACTTTTAAAAAAAACTATAACCCAACAGTGTTTTGCAGGTATTTCCTTCATAATAATTCAAGTGAAAATGCAGCCTATCTGGAAAAAATGGGATATCAAACAAAATGGGAGAGTGACAGATGCAACAGCAAACGATTAGACATCAAGTCGTCCAACCAATATAATCCCCACTGGTCGCTTGTTCCAAATATGACCAGGGAGAGCGTTTTCTCTGCAAAACTGATGCCATACACATCACACCATCGGGTGGGGGTGAGGGATGGGTAGAACAGCAGTCATAAGTGAAAGTAAGCAACCTGTGAAAGAGATTTTAGGGTCATTTTCCTCACTCGACATACAGCTCTGGAACAAAAAAATAAGAGACCACTGCAAAAGTTTCTTAAATTAGCGTCTCTACATTTATAGCAGCCATTCAATTTGAGCATGCTGAACTCCAACACAAGGACGCCTCAGTTCAGGAGGTACTGATTAGGTGATCATCTAAGATCATCTAAGATGCATGAAAGTTGTGAATAAAAATCAGTTATTCCACAAATACAGATTCTGAGTTCCTCCTAAGTTAAAACTTAAAGCGTACCTGTGGTGGTCGTGAAAAAAAAGATATTATATTGAGCCCCTGTCTCACGTTCTAGTTCAAGTTTAAGTTGAAATTCATGTTCAAAGCAATTTGATATAAATCCATTGCTGATGTGCTGGTTCAGCTATGTCAGCAAAACATGAGTGCAGCCATACTAGCGGCTACATGGCCTTCCAGGACGCTTCCTGTGACGTAATTTCGTTGACACCGCGATCTGGATCAGTATTGGCTGAGCCTGCAGTGCCCAGATGAGCAGTGGCTTTCAGGATATTCAAATTCAAATTCAAATGTTTATTTCAAACTCAGGGTTCATATTAAATGCAGAACTAAAACGATTAGAAAATAAATAAATAAATGCTTAAATTCAGCGGCTTGTCTCGTCTGATCTGAGCTCGTAAAGGCCGATGATTCTAAAACTATGCGATCTGGATCAGTATTGGCTGAGCCTGGAGTACCCGGATGTGCAGCGGCTTACGGGATATTCAAATTCAAATTCAAACGTTTATTTCAAACTCAGGGTTCATATTAAATGCAGAACTAAAACGAGTAAAAAATAAATAAATAAATGCTTAAATTCAGCGGCTTGTCTCGTCTGATCTCAGCTCGTAACAGCTGCGAGACGGGCTGGGCTCCTCCCTCACCGCGGGAGCAGCAAAGAGAGAGAGCAGCAGAGCAGAGCAGCAGACACTCGGCGCTCTTGTAACAACAAAAACATACAATGCGATATGGATATCCCAACATGGCGGAATGTAAAGCCTTTGGATGTCTCAATAATAAGCGAAAAAACAAAGATAAACACTTCTTTTGTGTACCCAAACCCAGCTCACCTTGTCAGAAGATCGGAGCAGAAAAGTGATCTCGGAACAGGGCACAGACGAATCCTTTCAGACGAAATTGCGTTGTGTGTGAGGACCACTTCGTCACTTTAACCCTCAGAAGACATTTCTGGCTCAAACCTGTAGCCATGTTGGACGAATTCTTCCCCAGAGTCCGACAATTCAGCCATAATAGAATAAAAACACTCACAAAAGCACCCTATTCTCTCGTACAGGTGGAGCATTGACTGTTGAGTTGAGTATCAACGAAGTGACGTCACATCCGCATGTGTCATGGCTGCGCTCAGAGTTTTCATTGGCTGGCCATGCCTGCGGTCGTATTTGCATATTTCTCTGGTGGTATTTGGCTGGCAATAATTATTTAACCAAATAACGAATAATTTGCCTAATGTTTTCAAGTTGAATGCGTTTAGACGACCACCACAGGTACCCTTTAAGTGTCGTAGTGTTTAAGAATCAGAATCAGAATCAGAATCAGAATCAGAATATCAGCTTTATTGGCCAAGTATGCACAACACATACAAGGAATTTGACTTTGGCTAAAAACTTGCTCTCATTGTTCAGGTGGAGGATTTAAATAAGGATTCAATGACAACAGGGTATGTACAGTAAATTACAGTCTGTCCACGTTTCTATAAAAGGATGCAAATATATACAGGAATATATGCAGTTATTTACTCAGACTAACCACACTTTGCAGAAATATATGAAAAAATATACAGTCACACAGTATTTCAATGTGAACTCAGATTCAGTGATATAATGTGAATGAAGTAAAAAGCAGTGTGAGAGTTATGTGCAATGTAATAATGGATGAAAAGTCATGAGTACAGCAACAGGTAGGACTAGGTGAATGTTAGGAGTTCATCAGAGTGATGGCTTGAGGAAAGAAACTGTTCCTGTGACAGGTGGTTTTGACCTTCAGTGATCTGTAACGACGACCAGAAGATAGAAGTTCAAACAGTTTGTGGTCGGGGTGTGATGGGTCAGCACAGATGTTTCCCGCCCGTTTCCTGGTTATGGACCGATATAAGTTCTCAATGGAGGGTAGGTCAGTACCAATGATCCTCTCCGCAGACTTAATGATCCGCTGCAGTCTGGTCTTGTCCTGTTTAGTGGCAGATCCAAACCAGACAGTGATGGAAAAGCAGAGGACAGATTGGATGATGGCGGTGTAGAAGACAACCAGCAGCTCCTGAGGCAAATCAAACTTCTTGAGCTGACGCAGAAAAAACAACCTCTGCTGGGCCTTTTTCTGGACAGTGTCTATATGGGAGGACCACTTCAGGTTCCGGGAGATTGTGGTTCCCAGAAACTTGAAGGAGTCCACAGTGGACACTGTGCTGTTGAGGATGGTGAGTGGGGGGAATGAAGGGGGGTGTCGCCTGAAATCCACAGTCATCTCCACCGTTTTGGCTGGGTTAAGTTCAAGATGGTTCTGGCTGCACCAGAGGATCAGCTGCTCCACCTCCCGCCTGTATGCAGACTCATCATCATCCCGGATCAAACCGATGACTGTGGTGTCGTCCGCAAACTTCAGGAGCTTCACCGAAGGGTCCTCTGAGGTGCAGTCATTGGAGTAGAGGGAGAAGAGCAGTGGGGATAGGACACATCCTTGGGGGGCGCCAGTACTAATTTTTCGGGAGCTGGATGTAAATCTCCCTAGCTTCACCTGTTGCCACCTGTCAGTCAGAAAGCTGGAGATCCACTGGCAGGTGGAGGGGGGCACCTTGAGCTGGAGGAGTTTCTGATGAAGAATGCCTGGGATGATGGTGTTGAACGCTGAGCTGAAGTCGACAAACAGGATCCTGGCGTACGTCCCTGGGGAGTCGAGGTGTTGCAGGATGTAATGTAGTCCCATATTCACTGCATCATCCACTGACCTGTTTGACCAGTAGGCAAACTGCAGTGGGTCCATCAGGGGGCCTGCGATGACCTTCAGGTGGTTCAGCACCAATCTCTCCAAGGATTTCATGACCACAGAGGTCAGGGCAACAGGTCTGTAGTCGTTTAATCCTGTAACTGAGGGTTTCTTGGGAACTGGAATGATGATGGAGTGTTTGAAGCAGGAAGGCACTTCACGCAGCTCCAGTGATCTGTTAAAGATCCGGGTGAAGGTGGGAATGAATGTGAATGAACGTGAACTTGTTTTCTTTGCATTATTTCATCTAAAAGCACATCAGAAAGTACATCTTTTTAATTCTTTTGACCAGTCATCATTTTCTCTAAATAAATGCTTTAAATGGTGATATTTTGACTATTCTCAATAGTTTAGAGATAAAAACAACATTGTTCATTTTACTCAAACACATACATAACTAGAAAAGCACTCGGAGAGCGCAGACCTCCGCCAAGCGCCACAGTTCCCCCCCATACAGTGTTTGTGTGTACGTTTTCAGATTCCTTGACCATGAAAACATATGACTAGCAATTGGATTCACAATGATAGGATTAGTGGTTCAGTGGTTATTGACGAAAATAGCATTTTCCGTAATGGCGGTTTTCTTCTGGACGGTGATCCGGATCACCACCAAAATGTAATCATCTGTAGGATACCCCATTTCTGACAATCTGTGAAAATTTCATAAAAAAATGTCCATAACTTTTTGTTATCTTGCTAACAAACAAACAAACAAACAGACAGACAAACCAACGCCGATGATCACATAACCTCCTTGGCGGAGGTAAAAAACAGATAGTGAGTGTGATAATTTTGCAGTGGTCTCTTTGATTTCTAATTTTTCCAGAGCTGTATGTACAAGTGACCCCTAAATAATGAAACAATAAATGTCCAACACTGGGTAATTAGCAAACGGTAGGATGAGACTAACGGTGCTTCCGCACTCAACCATTTTGCCCAGACTTTTGGACTTTTCAGTTTGGTTCAAACCAAAATTTTATGTGTGAAACGTCCCTTGTGAACGTCCCACAGCCAGAACCAAAGACCTGAAATTTGGTCCGGCAAAAAGAGGTGGTCCGGATCAAACTGAACCTTGGTCCGGTTCATTTAGAGTGTGAAACTAATTTTCAGAAAGATTCAGACTTCCAGACCAAAGACAGGAAGGTATGGCAGCTGAAGAGATGGAAACACACTCAGGGAATGGATGAGACCCAATAGAAATAATAGAAATATGACCCTTAGTGGCATAAACAGTCAATTGAAAAAAAAAAATCATAAAGATACAGAAACTCACCAGTTGTTTTCAGAGAAGATGTGATAGAGTTTATAAAAAAATGGACGAGCAATGCAACCAAAAGATCACCATGTGTGATGAGAACGACAAACATCCTTTTTTAATGAAAACCTGGATAATATTCTGGCCTCACTAAACTAGTTTTTCTCCTATTGTGGTGGAGTCTTCTGCAGTTTCAGTTTGGAATCTGGTTACCGATGTGCCCAGAGCTGCAGAAAACACCTTAGAGGGTGAGTAGCATGTTAGCTAACGACCAGTCTGTGCTAACAGCACAAAAAAGCCGTCATGACAACAAAGTATAGATTGCGTCATATAAAGTCGTTCAGTTTGCTTGAAAAGAGAGCAGTGTGAAACTAAATCTAACCAGAACAAATGAATGCAATGTAACAAAAATATGAACCTTCGTTCAGATGTTGGTGCAGACTTCCAGGTGTGAAAACGCCCTAAAAAATGTGAGAGTTTCATATTCAGTATCACCTAAACTCACTGTAGGATCGTGCTGGAAGTTTCTGAGACCTTCTTTAGCCCTTTGCCATGTTTGAACAGACGTCTCTGTTCACTGAGGAGTCCAATATGGCTGCTGCTTTCTTGTAGCCTTTACAAGGTGCTGTGAGACACTTTAAACGCTATGTGACGATGTGCAGTGAGCAGTGTTGGGAATTACTGTAATGCCACTACTTTTGTAGTAACGTGCTCTGTAACGACATTACTGTTTAAAAATTCAGTAATGCGTTACAGTTGCTGAAATTTGATCAGATGCGTTACTCGCGTTACTCGTTTTATTAATATGGATAGATATTTTAGCGCAAATAAACTGATCCTATCATAGCTGGCGCAGCCGTCAGTCTCCTCCCCCGCGGGTTGGTTTCCTGTCCCACGGTGGGAAGAAATGCCATGGTGACTTCTCATATGGAGCCCTGATGTGCACAGCCTCCAGGAATGCTTTAACTGTACAGACTGGGAGATGTTCACACTGGCCTGCGGAGATGATTTGGACTCTTTGGTAGACGTCACATGCTCATACATGGCTTTCTGTAAAAATAAGATCGTTCCACGTAAACGTGTCAAAATATATCCCAACAACAAGCCATGGGTTACAAAATCAGTTAAATCCTGCTTACAGAGGAAAGCACTTGCCTTTAAACAGGGGTCTGTTTCTGAGCTACAGGTTGCCACAAAAGAACTGAAATCCAAAATTTTAAGAGCAAAACAGAATTATAAATCAGAATTGGAAAGCAAGATGGCAACAAAGAAACTTGGTTCAGCCTGGGCCAGTATGAAAACTATTGCAGACCTTCAGAGCACAGAGCGCAGTAATCGTGTGTTTTTAGATGGTTTTAATTCAGACACAGAGCTGGCTAATGCTCTTAATTGTTTTTATGGTCGTTTTGACTCCTTTGATTTTAGCACAGAAACCCAAGATTTGAAACAGAAACTCAAAGACAATCAGCACTTTAATATTGAGGTGCATGATGTTAAAAGGGAGTTCTGTGCTGTAAAAGTGAACAAAAGTCAGGGCCCTGATAATATATGTGGGCGCTTGGTAAAGTCCTGTGCACATGAACTGAGTCCTATATTTCATTACATTTTCAATAAGTCCTTACAGACACAAGATGTGCCTAAGATCTGGAAAGAAGCCGTGGTTGTTCCCGTTCCAAAATCCAGCTGTCCTAAAACGGTAAACGACTTTAGACCAGTTGCTTTGACTTCAATTTTAATGAAAATGTTTAAAAAACTGGTCAGATGTGAGGTCCTAAAGCAGACTGAGCATGCATTGGATCCTCTGCAGTTTGCCTATAGGCCTCACAGAGGAGTGGAGGACGCCACTGTCACTCTGTTTAACATGCTTTTTGAACATCTGGATTTTAATGGGACACACGCCAGACTTTTATTTGTGGACTTTTCCTCCGCCTTTAATACAATCCAACCTCATATCTTAGTTGAAAGGCTCCTGCAACAATTTGATTTGAGCAATAATCTGGTGGGTTGGATTCTGGATTTCTTAACCAACAGGACGCAGAGAGTAAGGGTCAATGGTACATTGTCTGGCCTAAAGTGCTCTTCTACTGGCTCTCCTCAGGGGTGTGTGTTGTCACCACTACTCTTCATCCTGTACACAAACATGTGTCGGAGCAGACATGACAACAGACACATTATAAAGTATGCTGATGATTCAGTTATTGTCAGTCTCCTCCAGGATGGTGAGAGTGGCCACGGCCCAGTAGTTGATGATTTTGTTCACTGGTGTGAGGATTCCTACCTGCAGCTGAATACGACAAAAACTAAAGACATGATTATTGACTTTAGGAGGAAAACTCCCAGGCACAAAGTCACCGTACTAAAAGGCCAGACCACCGAATGTGTACAATCCTACAAATATCTTGGGACGATTATTGATAGTAATTTAAACTTTGAAGAGAACTGTGAAAGGGCGTGCAAAAAGGGTCAGCAACATTTGCATTGCTTGAGAAAACTTGCACGCTTCCAAATTGACCGAACCATAATGACAATGTTTTATCGGGCTTTTATTGAATCTGTTTTATCCTTTTCTTTAGTGTCATGGTTTGGTCAGATAAAACTGAAACAGAGGAAATCCTTGGATCAGGTAGTTAGATGGTCCAGTCGTTTGCTTGGTGAGCCACAGCTGAGCCTGTCATCCCTGTACACCAGACAAGTACAAAGGATGGCTACCTCCATTTTAAATGATGTCTCCCACCCTTTGCACTGCAACTTTCAGCTTCTTCCCTCAAGACGGAGGTTTGCTGTCTCAAAAAGTAGAACCCAGCGCTACAAAAACAGCTTTGTTCCTGCTGCTGTCAAAGAGTTGAACAAGCTGTAACAATATATTGCACACAATTTAGGTACCTATTTATTAACTCCATTTTATATTTACTTATTTTTGTAGGATGTTACTTGGGTTCTAAATATTTTATTGGGTTTTAGACCTTTGAGTTTTTAACCTCTATGACTAGTTTTTAACTTTTAATATGACCCCTCTCTCTTACCTCTGGTTTTTCGTCCCATCTCTTTGTCTTTTTATACCCTGATTGATGGAGCCTTGAGTATTTTTATCATGTTTATAGTCAGCTTCATGTGTGCTTGTGTTTGTGTTCATGTTGAATGTAATTGTGGTTTGTAAATATGGATGTCACCAGACTGCAAAACAAATCTACCTACGGGTACAAATAAAGTAACCTGAACCTGAACCTGATCACCTGTTGTCCGAGCGTGAGTAGCCCCCCAGCAGCTCCTACCTCTGTGGTTAAACATGACTATTTTTTGAGCAAGAAGCTAGCATTTGTCCACAGTTGTGTAAATGTGTAAGTTGTGTAAGTAATTGTGTGTAAGTTTTCTTACGCACAGAGAAAAAGTGACTCGGTTTGTTGCTGTAAAGAACAGCTTCTTGTAAGCGGTGAACTTTCATTTATCTGTGCTTTCTATTTTATTTTATCTCATTCATTTACATGCTGTTGTGATATGCAACTATTTCATGGAAACAAATCTTCTAAATATGCATTTTTAATGGGCTGGTCCAGGGGTGTCAAACATATGGCTCGTGTGCCAAAAACAGCCCACGAGGGGGTCCAAAATTTTCTCTGTGAATTTACAGCTTTATTTCTAGTAAATTTCTGACTTTCTACTGATTACAATAGTTTGTGTAAATCTGAGACATTTTTTCTCTGTAAGATGAGACTTTTTCTCATCAGTTTTCTTTTTCTTCTTTTTTTTCTGATGAGAACAAGGGGCCCTTGATCTTGCTATGTGTGCAAGATAATTTAAGTATGCATTTAAAAGTAACACAAAAGTTTCTTTTCCAAGTAACTAGTTACTTTAATCATGCAGTAACTCAAAAGTAACTCAGTTACTTTTGAAAAGAAGTAACTAGTTACTATTTTTTAGTAACTTGCCCAACACTGGCAGTGAGTCATGCTGCAGTATTGAGCATCTCGTGAGAACTGTGTGTGCTTATACAGTGGATGCTTTCTTTTTGTTGGTGTGTTTGCCAGTTTGTCTTTTTTTCTAGTCCGCGGTACCTTGACTAACCTGTACTTAAAAAACGTGCATCACAGGAACTCACCCTACCAGGGGAGCCATCAGCACCTGTGAAACGGGCATCGGAATATTATGATTTAAGAGCATAATTTGTCCTAGAAAGCTGTGTCATTTCTTCATATCATTTTTATTCAATTACATTAAATCAGGACATAGGCTGGTCATTAAATGTACTCAAAAGGCTGCAGTTAAACATGTCTGTCCATGTTGCTTGAGGGCATACAGCTGTACTTGTCTGTGCACACGTTTGCCTGCGTGTGTCAGTCTGTGCACTTGCACATGGGAGTTTGTTTATAAATGTTTACACTCTCGGCCTCTGCTCCGCCTGGTTCCCCTGAGCAAGCAGGTACACCAACAGGCAGGGAGCCGGTGGCAGCCTCTTAATCATTTCTCCCCCCGTTTTGTTTCTCTTTTGACAGTCCTTCGCTCTTGTGTGACGGCCCACAACGCCGCCCCGGCCTGCTCACCTTTTCAGAACTCCTGAAGCGAGACTACTAATGCACTTGCTGCTCTCTTCGCCACCTCGCCGGCCCACCCTGAGCTCCAAGCTCCCGTGACAACACAGGGCGCTCACTTTGTCTCTCATGTTTGTCCAAAAATTGTTTCAATATGTATTTTTGGGAATGGTGATGTTTGCATAATAAATCTTTGTGTCAGGGTAATACAAAGGGAGCTATAGGTCAAAACCTGGGTGGGTTACTCTCTCTCTCTCTTTTCTTCATTAATGCACTTCTACTTTCCATTCTCTCTCTCTTGGGTTGTTTTTCCAGCCTGATGTGAGCAGGCTTATACAGACCTGTATCGGACCCAGAGTAGCGATGGAGCGGCCTTTTCAAAGTAACATTTGCAGGTGTCGTGCCGCCTAACTTTGCCCCTTCACATGGCCAGGGACAGAAAACATTCACCTGCTATATTTTTCTATCATCATCTGAGGAGTATAGAAAAATGGAGTGAAACGACAATTTTCCAATTTATTTGAACTTAATCCCTGACTTTCTTGTGTTGTACATTTGTGAGTGTTTTTCTCACAACCTTGCCACTTTTTTCTTGAAAATTTGCAAAGTTTTGATGTAAATTTGCTCTTTTATTTGTAAATTTGAAGCTTTTTTCTTGCAAAGCTGCTACTTTATTCCTCATGAATTTGCAATTTTCCCTTTTTTCTTGCAAATTTCATACTATTTTCATTAATTTGACACATTTTTTTCTTGTAAATTTTCCCTAATGTTTTGTAAACTTGCTTTTTTATATAAATTTGACACTTTCTTCTCATAAAGCTGCGATTCTCCCTCATGATTTTGCCCCGTTTTCTTGTATACTTCACACTTTTTTCTCTTTTATATCTGAGAGAAAAGAAACAATGTTTTAACTTCTCAGGTGGTCCTAATACCTAACAGATGCTCATGTTTATTCAACTCGCTGGGATATACCTAGTCGTTTAGAGATGACAGAACCAGTCAAATGTATCATGAGAAGATCTTTTTTCTGTAACTGTACTGTACTGATCCACCAGTATTGCATTTAACTAATAGGCAAAAATTGTTATTTTACCCAATGGATTATAGGCTGTATTGTGTTAGCGCTTCGATTGTTAATGTTGTTATTGATACTGACAAATATGGTATGATGGCTTAATATTAGTTAATAATGACTGAATAAATTTTGCCGCAGGAGACTGACTGACTGCTTGGCAAGACCCGGCTGACCGTTGGCAGGACAGGGCGGACCAGTCCCAGAGTAGTTGTTGACCACCTGGGCACCAGTTGACCAACTGGCAGGCCAACTGGTAGACCACTCCGGTACCGGCAGCCAGTGGCTACTGCCCGCATTTCTCACTTTAGACCAGTGCATCAGATTGACTGGCTATAGCCAACTAACTGGTCATGCATTCTTCTACTGTGAAGTGGCTCGTCTGCCAATTTTTTCCACCCAGAACACCAAAAATAGTAAATTATATTCATACCAGTTTTGCTGCTTTGTTTTTCTCTGCATCTGTTGTTAGATTATTTTGTGGCAGCCGCTGTAGGTGTCGTTTGGGGGTGGGGAAAATAGGTGACCATACTGATACCTGTCCAAAATTAAGCAAAGGTAAATAAAGTGACAAAATACTCGTCATTATTTATAGTGGTTTCTCATACTGTTGTTACTTAGGGAGATTTGAGAAATTGTTTCCCCCCCACAACACACAAAAAAACCCAAAAATGCAGATTAATGGATAGTGTCTCAACTTGCTGTATATCTCTTTAACACCTGCCAAAAAGCTCCAGTTTTATCTCATTAGTCCAAAGGACATTCTCCCAGAAGGTTCGTCAGTATGTGTTTGGGCAAGTCTTGCTTCTCCAGTCATGTAACAATAAGAAGAAGAAGAAGAAAAGGGAGAATAATACACAATGTTACTGGCAACTGTCCCAAACTGTAGCAGGTAACATAAATTACAGAAATGGTAAAAAAAAAAAAAAAAAAAAAAAAAAAACACATAGATGATTAACTGTAATGAAATTGTCATTATTTCATTAGCAAGTCTGTAAAAGTTAGAGTGAATGCATCTGCCCTACTCTAAAGAAAATTATTTTATGAGTATCAGAATACTGAAAATGAATCTGTAAGTGCCTGTGATAATTTTCTTATGTTTGGCGGTATACAAGTAAAAATGAATCAAACTGAGCTGAATATGAGAAAATTTAATTAATTTAGGGTTTACAGTAGGGTTTACAGCTGCACTTCCTCCACATCCTGAGGAAGAACAACCTGGACCAGAAGCTGCTGCTGGCCTTCTATCGCTGCTCAGTGGAGAGCGTGCTCACCTACTGCCTGGATGTGTGGTACACCGGCTCCACAGCCGAGAACAGGAAGGCTGTGCAGAGGGTCATCAGCACCGCCCAAAAAATCATCGGCAGCCCTCTGCCCTCCCTGGAAGACATCTCCAGGTCCTCCTGTCTCAGAAGGATCAAGGCCATCACAGGAGACCCCTCACATCCTGCCCACCACCTGTTTGACCTGCTCCCCTCTGAACGACGGTTCAGATCAATCAGGTCCCACACCTCCAGGCTGACAAACAGTTTCTTCCCCTGGGCTATCTGAATTGCAGATAGTCAGAGGCCCCACCCCCCTTCCTCCGAACGCTCACATGCACGAAACTGAGGACCTTTTTAATTATCACAATAACACACCTGTTTTTGCACTCCACACTTTCATATATACTGACCCATCCGTGAAACCACTATGTATCGTTTCCATAATCCTTGGGCCATTTTACTCAATTGTGTGTTCTGCACTCCGCGCTCTTATGTACATAGTTCCATCCATGAAGCTACCACCATACCTGTGTATATTTCCAGAATCGTGGGCTATTTCATTTCAGTCGTGTATTTAATTGTGTGTTCTGTAACAGTGTTTATATCTAATCCTCGTTTCTTACTTTATTGCACAGCAGCCTGGTGGAGCACCTGTTACATATAAGAATTGCACTCTGGGGCTTGCCGTAGCTCAGCCGGGGTTGGGAGGGTGGGTGAGTGACGTCAGGTGGGTTACAGCTGGGATATATTGTGCTGTGCAGTTTAATAAAGTTGTTCACTGTTCAACAGTGGAAACTCTCCATCCTCCATTATTCCTACATAACATTTGGTGACGAGGAAAATGGGCGCATGCATCAGGGAGCCACCTCCATTCCTGCAAGACCGAGGTATGCCAGCCATACTGTGGGCCTGCTGGAAGTCCATGTTCCAGGTGTATGCGACGGCAGCCAGGCTAGGTGACATAAGCGAGGAGAGACAGAGGAGCCTGTTGGTGCATTATCTTGGCACCAAAGGACAGCGCGTGTTCTTCAGGCTGTGTGGTAACAGTTCACTGGAAGACAGGCTGGCCCGAATGGACAAAACTTTCGGTGACAGCTCTAACATCACCGAAAGAAGGTATGGATTTTTTGACCGTCAACAGCAAGCCGGTGAGTCCACATTATCATTGGCTTTGGAGCTGCATAGCCTAGCAAGAGAGTGCGCTTTTGGGCCTATCGAAGAAAAGCTAGTGAGAGTCAAGTTAGCTCATAGCACTAGCAATGAGTGGCTAAAAACCAAGCTAAGGTTAACCCGGGAAACCCTGTCCCTCGATGGCGTGTTGGATTTAGTCAAACAAAGAGAATCTCTGGCCCTACAGAAGCTAACAACGCCAGCTAGTAAGAAGCCAACTGCTCGTGGTGTCCCACCGGAGAGGACAGTTTGCATGCTAACCAGACCCCAAAAACGAGCTAAGAAGAAGAGAGAATAAAAGGCGGATAAGGACACACACTTTAGCCCCTGGTCTAGAGATGGCGGAGCCCAGCAGTAACGAAGCGGTGTGTGTAGCACACATGGGGAAAGGACCACTAAAGTGGTATGTGCTCCAGCTCGACGGGGTTGACGTTGCCCTGATGGTGGATTCGGGGACAGGTAAATCTATTCTGTGTTGGCCACGTTGAGAAGACTGTTCCCCGCAAAGATTGTTTGCGCGGGAACAGTGAAGATGTTCGGCTACGGACACGCGGAAATCAAGATGGTGGGCACAGCGGACTTTTCAGTGTCTTGTGGGTTGAAGACGGTGCCCAGATTCACCTTTCAGGTGGCGCGTCAAGGGACGGACCTGTTGGGAATCGACCTGCTGGGGGTGCTGGGTTTCTCCATTAGGGACCCAAAGGGCTTGACCGTGTTGACGGTGTACCCAGATTGGCACCTCCTCTGGCCGGCGCTGTTTAAGGGCCTGGGCCGTATAGACGCTTTTCACCACCGGCCTCTCACTGACAAAAACGTGACCCCAAAGATCCAGCCACTACAGCAACTTCCCCTGGCGCTGTGGAATGAGGTCTCAGCGGAGCTGTCCAAGCTGCTGGAATTTGGAATCATTGAGAAGGTGGATGCCTCGCCGTGGATCTCCAACCTGGTAGTGGCCAAGAAAAAAGGGGGGGGGGGCATCCAACCGTGCATAGACCTCTGGATGGTAAACAAGGCGATCATTCCAGACAGGTACCTCCTCCCAACCATGGAGGAACTCACGGCGGTGTTCAGTGGGTCTCAAGTCTTCACAAAGCTGGACCTCCACCAAGGCTATCTGAAGGTGCCACTCCACCCGGAAAGCAAGAACTTGACGGCATTTGTGACTCACATGGGGGTCTTCATGTATACCCGGATGCTGTTCCGCCTGAGCTCTGCACCCAGTTGTTTTCAGAAGGTGATGTTGACGATGTTGGCCGGACTCAAGGGCGTGGTGGCCTACCTAGATGGCATCGTGGTGCATGGCACGTTGCGAGAAGAACACAACGAGAGGCTGGAGAGGGTCCTGACAAAACTCCAAGATTATGGGGTTACTCTGAATGGCGAAAAGTGTATCTTCGCAGCGGACGCCATAGAGTTTGCGGGATTCCGGCTCACAGGATGAGGGCTTCAACCGCTGCATTCAAACGTGGAAGCAGTCCTGCGCATCCCGGACCCCTTCACGCCTGCTCAGATCTCGTCATTTCTGGGCATGGTCAATTTTTATGGACGGTTCATCCCTCGCTATTCAGAGACAACTGAACCCCTTCAAGCCCTGTTGAAGCAGGATGTGCCGTGGGTGTGGACCCCAGCCTGCTTGACGGCGGTCTCCAAGTTGAAGCGGCAGCTCACCTCTCCACCGGTGTTCACCCATTTCGACCCCAACTGAGAGACCATTGTGACCTGCAATGCATCAGGTTCGGTGCTGGGGGCAGTCAGGTCGCAGGTGCAGAATGGCACAGAGCGCCCAGTGGCGTTCGCGTCACGGTCTCTCTCAGCAGCGGAGCAAAAATACACTGTGGGTGAGAGGGAGGCGCTGGCCTGCATCTGGGTGTGTGAGAGGTGGCACATTTACCTCTACGGGCGCCACTTTACCCTACAGACGGACCACCAGGCACTCACGACTTTGCTGGAAACATTGGGGTCGGGGCACCGACCACTGAGGATCCATAGGTGGTCTGAAAGACTGAATTCCTATAATTTCACCACCAAGTTCACCCCGGGCAAAGAGAACATCATGGCAGACCTCTTGTCTCGCGCCACGGTCGATGCCTCTCAACTAGTTACTGGTGACAGTGATCCAACAGAGGCAGACCTTATCCACACACTCCACGTGTGGACAAGGTCCATAAGATAGTATCTCCTCAGGGACTCAGGGAGGAGTCAGAGCGGGACCCAGTGATGGCGGAACTGTGCTCAGTGATTAGGGAGGGCTAGCCAGAGAGGGTGCAGGGTGAGTTAGCACCTTATCACTGGTTCAAGGATGAACTGAGCTGCTGGAATGAGGTGTGCATGACCAGAGGGCAATGCACCCTGATCCCATCGTCTCTGAGGGCACGTGTCCTGGCGATGCTGCACGAGGGGCATTTGGGGGTGGTCAAGGTGAAGCAGCGCAGTAGGGACTCTGTCTGGTGGCCGGGTATTGATAAGGACATCAAGGCCATGGTGAAACACTGCGTACCATGTCTGGAGAGCGGCAAGATGGGCGGACCTCCTCCCCCACCACTGCAGCTGTATCTGGAAGGACCTTGGACCTGGAAGGACCTTGGAGGCACGATGAGTTGGATATCTGTGGCGAATTACATGCGACACCTTCGAGTAGCCGGTTCCTGCTCGTGGCTTATGATATGTTCTCGAAATGGCCGAAGGTTCTACCAACCAACTCTGTCACAATGGAGGTGGTCACGGGGTTCCTGGTGTCTCTGTTCGCTAGGTGGAGGACCCTGAGCATGTTTACGACAGACAATGGCCTGCAGTTTGTCTCCGGAACTTTCAAGGAGTTTCTGAGTAGCAGAGGTGTGGAACATGTGAAGATAGCGTTCTACCACCCTCAGGCCAACGGTGGGGTTGAGCGCTTTAACAAGACATTGAAAAATGGACTGAGAGCTCACCTAGCGGATGGTTTTGTATTCGTTGATGCCCTACATAACACACTGCTGCACTACAGGGCATCTGTTCATGCCACGACGGGCAGTTCCCCGGCGGCTCTCATGCTAGGGCATGAGTTGCCTTTGCCAGTGGGGTGGCTGAGACCTTCGGCGGCGAGTTCTCAGGAAAACACGGAGACGGTGGGGGACAGGGTCATCAGACAACAACGCAGGATGAAGCAGAGGTTCAACCAGAAACACAGGACGAGGGACCATGGACTGAAGGAGTTGGACCAGGTGTGGATCAAGCATCCTGTCCGCTCTCATAAGCTACAACTGCTGTGGACGGGACCACGGCGAATCACTAGGAAAAGGGGCCCGGACATGTTTGAACTGGATGATGGGTCTCGGTGGCACGACAGTAGACTAAGGAGGTCACCACCAGGGCAGGGGACTGAGCCTGCAGCGGGACACTTTAGAGAGAGCTGGGACTGGGGGGGTCCTGCCTGATAAGGGCCCTCAAGCCGACGGTGCCAGGTGCAGGGTCCCCTCCTGGGGGACGCCCAGCTAGAATTCATTGGAGGCCTGGGTTCCTGGAGGACTATGTTACATAAACTGCTGTGTTTAATGTCAGTTGGATATAGCGGCAGAATAATCTGCTCCAACTTGGCAGGGTGCACTGATAGTCAACTCAGACACCCAAGGTGTTCATTTGTTTATAGTTGTCATGTAAGAAAAAAATGTTGCTATTTGTACACTGTGTTCTTGGGTTATTGAATTGGGGCCTGGAACTTTGTAAGGGGATGGGAGAATGTTACATATGAGAATTGCACTCTGGGGCTTGCCGTAGCTCAGCTGGGGTTGGGAGGGTGAGTGACGTCAGGCGGGCTACGGCTGGGATATATATTGTGCTGTGCAGTTTAATAAAGTTGTTCAGTGTTCAACAGTGGAAACTCTCCGTCCTCCATTATTCCTACATAACAGCACCCACAATTTTGTTGTACTGCACAACTGTACAGTGACAATAAAGCCTATTCTATTCTTTCTATTCTATTCTATTCTAAAATGTTTGTGATTTTTATTGTCATGATGAAATGTTGAAATGATAGAAACAGCGTACAGAACAACCATGACCTTATATTCATACCATATACTTTATACATTTCCCTGTAAACCCTAAATTAATTCAGTTTCCTCTATTCAACTCAATTCGATTCAATTTAATTTGTGTAGTGCCGATCAAGGCACTTACAGATTCATTTTCAACATTCTGATGCTCATAAAATAATTTTCTTTAGAGCTGGGCAGATGCATTCACTCCAATTTTTACAGTAAGTACTCCAGCAAAACTTAGCTAGCATGCTATCTTTATCAGAAATTAAAATCTCACCTTCTGTCATTGCTCAACAGAGGCAAACCATGTTATATGGCTTCCCAACCACTTCCTCATTCTGAACACTTGTCTTCTTCTATTTTTCTAACTGAAAAGTATTCACAATTATATGTTTCCCACTCCATTTTTGCTTCTGGCCCACATTGCATGATACAGGGCTTGACTCCTTCCAGCAGAAATGGCTATTAAATGTGTGAAGTTTGAGACTTAAATTTTGTTTTTCTTGGGGCTGGATGCAAAATGTAGTTTTTCATTTGGCTTACAACAATTGTGTATAAAAGCAAGAAAACAGAAATAAAGCAACCCTACCTGATTATTGATAAATTTAAGCAATATTACATGACAGTAAGTTTATGGTATTATTATTACTATTATTATTATTATTTCGGATAACTTATGTTGAACTGTATAATCAGAGGAGTTATTGTCTAATTTGACCTTGTCGGATTTTCTTTCCCCCTTTGTTATATTATTCTGTTTCTTTTAATCTGTACTTTTAATCTATCCGAAATAAAGATTGATTGATTGATTGATTGATTGATTGATGGTATCGCGAATATACAAACTCTGGCTGTGATACAGCTTTAACATAGTTGCCAAGTCCACTTGTTATAAGCGACTTTGGGCTTGTTTTTCTCTAAAGTCGCTTGCAAATCTCGCCAGTCGCAGGTTGCGGATTTTGGGGCTTGTTTTATAACGTGTAGTTGCTTATTTGGGCTTGCTTTTTGGGGAAGTTACTGAGGTAAAAGTGGCCTCCCAGGGGAATCACTTCTGGAGGCCAATGAGCTCTCCAGTTTTTTTTTTTTTTTTATAGAGATCAGCGGCCTACTTTATGGGACCTTAAATCTAAAACAAAAAATCTCCATTGAAATGAATGGCAAGAGCAAAATTATCTTTTGATCCCGATCAAATTTTGCCATGAGTTACACATGTTTGCCAATTTAAAAGATAATTTTCCACTTAATTAAGGTTGTTGGCTGTTGTACAATAACAGAGTAATATTTAGTTTTTGTTTAGCAGACAACAACTCCCATCATCCCACATCACTATACTGTAATCATGTTTAGTGCTGTTACTTATACAGAATGTACAGGTCTTTTCTTTTGATCACACTTTAAAAATTTAATTTATTCAAAGTTTTTATGTTGACTGTGTTTATTATAAATTTGCTGTTGCTTATGCAGAATGCATATGTATTTTCCTTTAATTAGAGTTTATAAAATTCCGTTATTCAGTGCTGACTGTGTTTACTGTCAATTTACTGCAAACAAAAATAAATCTATATATCAATATATGCATGTTTTCAAGCAGCCTCTCTTTTACACAATGTGGCAGGTTGCCTGTTTGGGGGGGGGCTTGTTTCCATATAGCTGGTTGCTTGTTTCTCTCGTGAAATCTGGCAACACTGACTGGCTTAGCGGAGGGCACAAGCATATCATCATCATCATAGCAGTCTGTCGAGGGTGACAGAGCATAGCATTGCTTTTATGCAACAGTTTTGCAAGCACAAATTATTAAATGACAGCAACACTGGACAAAATATTACAGAATAATTTGTTTGTTTAACCAGCTATTTTGTGCAGCTGAGAAAAAAATAGTCCCTTCGGAATGTAACCAGTAACTGCTGCTAAACATCTCAGTCAGTATGAAGACACCTATTGTCATTTCACACACATGTAAACAAATTAAATATTGTCAACTGCAAAAGTAATAAGAGTTTATAAAACACATACAGTACCTGTTGAGCTGGTACTCGCCAGAACCATCAGTAGTTAGCCAGTAGCTAGTAGTTAGCATGCTAGCGATTTAGCACATGCTAGTGATTTAGCACATGCTAGTGATTTAGCACGTTACTCACTTTTCTTTGCATTTTCAGATGAAACAAAGAGACCATCACCACAAAGGTATTGTAGCAAAGCAGTCAATGTGAGTCAGAAATGACAACAGCTGGAGGCAGATAATTGCTCTGGAACTTCATCTGGCCAGGAAAGTGCCACTGTTAGCCATGGGACACGCCTTACAGCTGTGAGAGAGATCGAGGCAAAAATTTGCAGCACTATTAATATCACTCTTCACTTCCTGCTGCTCCTCCCTCCCTCTCCCTTGTGGTGCTTTTAAGGTCCCTCAGAAAACGCATAACTACTGAACAACAACAGATACCTGAACATGGTGAACACATAACATCTGACAGAACCCCAAATGTCACACTGCCCCCACCTTAGAGGTTAGCTATGCCCAGCAACCTAAGTGTCCATGGCAAAGTCTCTAAAATGTCCCGGTAGTTGCTGGCGGTGGTGTTCTGGCCTAAGTGGTTCACCCACACCCTGGGGAGAAGGCTGGGATGTTTGAGACTGGTTTAAAGCTTCTGGCTCCTCACCTCTAGGATTTTTGGGTCTGTAGGGTGCAAGGCAATCCCTGTGAAGCACCACCACCCATCTCCTCTTGACCAGGTATGCTCGGTACACCACGTCTGATAGTTTCTGAAGCACCGTGTAAAGCCCCACCCACTGGCTCATCAGTTTAGGGACAACCCTTTCTTACATTCAGGGTTGTACACCCATACCTGATCCCCTGGAGAAAAGTCTGTTCCCATGCCGCGGGTGTCAGAGGCCCTCTTCTGCTTGACTCCTATTTCAATAAGAGCATGCCGGGTCAATTCGTGCACCTCCAGTAGAAGTAGTCCAGTCCTGGTTCACCCGCTAACTCCGGTTCCAGAGGTCTACCAAACACCAGATCCACAGGTGTACGGAGCTCCCCCTGAACATGAGGCTTGCAGGGGTGCATTTTGTCGATTCTTGGACAGCAATGTGGTAAGCCCAGAGGACCAAAAGTAGATGCAGATCTCAATCCCTCTGCTGGCGGCTAGTAAGAATTGCCAGCTGAGTGGCCAGGGTGTGATTAAACTGCTCGACAAGCCCATCACTCTGAGGATGCAACGGTGTTGTCCTGGTCTTTTTGATGCCCAACAACTGGCATACCTGGCTAAAGACTTTGGCCTCAAAATTCTGCCCCTGGTCACTGTGCAGTTCCTCCGGCACCCCAAAGCAGCAGAACATCTCATTGACAAGGTGTTCAGCAGTGGTGGCTGCACTCTGATCTGGGACCATATATGCCTCTGGCCACTTAGTGAAATGGTCCATAGCCACAAGGACACAGCAGTTCTCCTGACTGGTGATGGGAAAGGGCCCTTAGATGTCAACACCCACTCGCTCCATTGGGCCTCCCACCTGATACTGCTGTAGTGGAGGTGTGAGAGTACTGAGTTGGGCCCTTTCTGGCTGTGCACAAGTCACATTGATGGACAAATAGCTCCACGTCCTGGTGGAAACCTGGTGAGTGGAACCTGGACCGGAATCAATGCAGGGTTTTGGCCACCCCAAAATGGCCCGACCCCATGGAGCCATGGACCATCTGCAGAACCTTGTGACATAGCCGGCATGGCACCAGTAGCCAAAAGACATCACGATGACCCCCCCGGAGCCTGCCAGCATCAATAGAGAAGGCCGTCCCAGCTGATGAGGCTTGACCACTGAGAGTAGAGCACCTTCATCTCGGGATCTAGTGCTGCCACTTCCATCCATGCTGGTCACTGTCCTGCCCCCATCCATGCCTGAATCTTGGCAAGCACAGAATCCTGACTCTGCTCCTGCTTGAATTGTTGGGGTTCGGTGAAGTCCCAGTTGTCAGTAGCTGCAGCTGGTGATACTGAACCTCCACCAATAGAGAGGCCATCTTCATCCAATGACTGCCACCACCCCAGTTGCAGCATGCCGCTATTCAACTCGCTGGCAATAGCAGCACTTCTCTTCCAGGCAGGGCCTCAAGACAGCACATCTGCATTGGCATGAAGACAGCCACCCTGGTGATGAATCTCAAAGTCGTAGTCCTGTAGCACCTCCGACCACCAGGCCAGCTGCCCCTCTGGTTCTTTAAAGTGGAGCAGTCATGTGAGAGATGCATGGTTGGTGCGCAAGATGAACTTCTTGCCATAGAAGTAGGGTCGGAAATGGCAGAGTCCTTGGATCAAAGCTAACAGCTCCCGGCAGGTCACACAGTAGTTCCTCTCTGCCTGGGAGAGACCACGACTGTAGCAGGCAACAACCTACTCCCATAGCTCCCTCTCCTGTGACAGGACCACATCAAGGCCCACATTACTGGTGTCAGTGTCCACGATGAATGGCTGTTGGGGGTCTGGGAAGGAGAGCACTGGCACCTCCACAAGTGCTGATCGAAGCTGGCTGAAGGCATTGGAGCAGTCCTCACACCACTGGAAGGCTTGGCCCTTCTGCATCAGCTGATGCAGCTGCCTGGCGATAGTGGTGAAGTCCTTGACAACCCGCCGGTAGTAAGAAGTCAGCCCCAGGAAGCTCTGCAGCTCCCCGATGTCACGGGGGATAGGCCAGTCCCTCACCACAGCAACCTTGGCAGGCTCGGTGGCCACCCCTGTTGCACTGATGATGGAATGATGTCTCATGCTAGAGCAGGTGGCATTTCTTTGGGTGAAGGCAAAGCCCAGCCCATCAGATGGTGTAGAAGATATCCCTTAGGCTTGCCAGGGCACCCTCAAAGTCTGCATTGTGGGAGAGGAGGTCATCGAGGTAGACTATGCACCGGCTTCGGGGGATGTCAGCCAGCACCCTCTCCATCAGTCTTTCAAAGGTGGCAGGCGCGTTGCACAGAGCAAAGGACATAACCCTAAACTGCCACAGCCCTTGGCCAATGGAGAATGCGGTCTTAGGGTGAGCCTCTGGTGTCAGCTCCACTTGCCAATTACCACTGCGGCGATCCAGGGACCTGAACCAGCTGGAACCAGTGATGCAGTCGAGGGTGTCATCCACCCGTGGCAGCGGATAAGAATCCTTGTTTGTGGCTTTGTTGAGGAGGTGGTAGTCAACGCAGAACCTCCACGTACCATCTTTCTTCTTCACAAAGACTGCTGGAGCTGCCCATGGGCTACTGGAGGGTTCTATGACCCCTGCCGCTACCATCTCTTTAATCTTAAGCTCTGCTGTCTCCCGCTTGGTGAGGGGCAGACGACAAGGGCAGAGATGGATTGGGTGAGCATCACCGGTATTAATGTCATGTTGTACTAGGCTGGTGTGCGTGCAGTCTTCATCTCGGGCAGCAAAGATGTCAGTGAAAGAATCCTGCAGCTCCCGCAGCTGATGTCACTTTTCGGCACCCAGACCCTCACAGCTCCGGCGATACAACTCCTCGATCACCTGCATGGTCTCTGGAGATGGCAACTGGGGCACTGATGATGATGCTGCAGACCCCATCTCCCTCTGTGGCTATGCATGGGGCTCCTTAGCTGGCTGTGGTGATGCAGAGACATGCCATAGTCTTCCTTTTAAGGTGGGGTGGAGCATCACGACTTCCGAACCCAGATGGAGTGTCACCCTGGGTACATCCACCATGGCCCCCAATTTGGTCAGCAGGTCAAGCCCGATGATACAAGGGTCTTGTATTCTGGCTAACCAGAACAGGTGATCAACAGTGCAGTCAGCAACAGACACCTTTAGCAGTCTCTTTCCCCTTATTGTCGTCCATGCCCCAGTGGCTGCGGTTATCTTCAAACCTGTAGCTTCCCAGCCTGCAGGCCTCTGCCCCTCAGTCCCCAGTAGAACCCCAGGGCAGACCAGAGAGAGTGTGGAACCTGTAGCCACCAGCCGGAATCAACGAGTGTATGTCACTTCCGGCAGGCGATGGCTGCTCCCCATTGGTTTTGACCGAGCGGTTTTCGTGGGATAAAATTATTCAGTATACTGACTCTAGGGTGTTATTTTTACTGAGTAAATGCATTTTTGGTTTATAAGTAATACCTAAACCATGACTGATGTTATAATAACCAGTACTTGTTTCCTTTAAAATGACAGCAGGGCCGGAGTAGACGGAGGTAGACCTCTTCAAATGGGTGGGACTTCCGGGTCACAGATGTATAATTTCTTGTCAAACAGCATCTCACTGTGGAAATTAAGTTATCCAAAACAGTACAGCAATTGTCAGAGGGTTGACACAAAAATACTGTTAGTAGTAATTAACATTACTAAAACACCTTTGAAGCAGAGTGATACATAGCCACTGAAACTGGAGTACAATTATCGTGGAATATAGTAACTCCTGGAATCCCTATTGTCCAGTCAAATTGCTCGGTTGGAACTAACTGTTGTATAAATGGTAATAAAACTAACTGTGATAATTACTGACTTCAAAAAAATAATTCTGTCTACCTTGACAATACCCAAGATTTTGTTGTTCCATGCCCATCAATTATGACTTTATTTTTAATGCTGTGATTGTTGTTGCTGACTGGTTTTTGTCATATTCAAACCATATGTACAGAATAGGCTACCAAATTATCAACTAACATTAGGAAACTTATTCTCAAGGACCAAGCAGGGGACAACTTATTTTTTTTAACCCCAAAATGTTACAGAAAGATTGATTAAGCTAACCTATAAAAGTCAAAATTGAATTTAACTCAAAATAAATGCAACCAATTAGGACACAGAAAAATAAAAGCAAGTTTAAGACAGACATGGGAGCATTTATAGAGGTTTGGCAAAATCCATATGAAATTCAAAGTGGATGTACAACCAAACTAAATGAATTAAAGTCACCCTATAATCTGAGAACGCTTGGATTGGCCTAATCGGCTTGGTCCAAGCTTTAACCCATCCCATGGCCACACCTTGAGCTTATTCAGTAAGGGTGCAGTAAACAGTCATGGCAGCTCAAAAACAATAAACAAATGATTCATATAACAAAGTAAACTACATGATCATTATGTTTAATGTCCGTTCATGTCTGCACTCTCAAAAGAAAGAAATATTGCTTAAATATAAACCAACTTTAAATCAAATTTCTCACTTTTATATACTGCCAGTGAATTTATGACCGATGTACATGAGTAGTGAGGTGTTGTTAAGCTTTTATCATTATTTGGCTGTGGCCATTACAGTTGGCATGGTTCACCTATAGACTACTCCTGTATGGGCTCATGCCAGAGGCATACCCTAAATACCTGCTTTCATAGTGCATAAAATACTAGTACTATGTATAAAAATACTATAGAATGTTGACTCATTCATTTAACATTTTTACACCCAGTTTGTAAATTGTGTATTCTGTACTTTGTATTCCAATGAATTAGTATCCTAGAGTCAGTGACCTTTAGTTTTGAAAACATGACCTCTAGTGGTTGTAAAAACAACTACATGAAGTGCCATGGTGGAGGATTAGAGCTGTAATCTGTTTACAGAAGACCCTCACCCTTCCCTAACAATACCCTAACCTTAACCATGACATTTTAATGCCTAATCTTGAAGTTGTTGAAAAAAAAAATGAGTGAGTAAAACGCGGAAGTGAAATGAAATGAAGTGAAATTTAATACCAAAAAAGGGAACGAGGGAACATGAACTTGAGTCTCGCTCATGATTTGGGAACTTTTGAAATTGTGAATTGTGTTGATGCCATTTTGACTGATACACTGCAGTGGTTTATATTTGGAGGGTTGGGGAAAACAACCCACTGTATGCTATTGTATTGGTTCAGAGCTTTCCGAAAACTACAACATGATTTCAAGCTTGCTATTCAAGTTCATGACTTTCATGGGGAAAAAAAAATCTGGCAATTTTTTCAGTGATCAGTTCCCTTTTGGGATGGGTTTGCTACATTCTACTTGTTTCTGCTGCACCCATGTGGTGAAGCCTGTTAGTTATTATGGGTTTAATTTGTCAAAAAAGATAAACCATAACAAAGTTAACTCAGTAATGTAAAGACCAAGCAGCATAGCTCAGGCCCCTTTAGATCCAGCTGTCAGAGCTGTCCTGCAACCAGAGCAGCCACATGACCTTGATGTTTTTATTGTCCACTCACTAGTGACAGAAACAGACTGATGGGGAAGAAGGAAGTGAACATTTTTCCCCCAATGAGCCAGAGGCTGGATTAAAAGCAGGGAAGCAGGATAGGAGTGACTTCAGAGGGGTGATACAGGGCAACGCCATCCCAAACACAGCAGAGTGCTATAAGCCATCACCATAAATCTCAGAGTTCGTCCACAGCCAAGCCCGTCCAGAGCTGTGTGGCGCTCCAGAGGCCAGAATCCAGATGTTGGAGAGAGACCGTAAATAAGCCAATTGATCAAAACTGGAAGAAATAAGAAAAAAAATAGTTTTTTAAAAAATATTTTCTTCAATACGCAGTCTACAACACCAATAGAGACTCCCTCAGTGTGTAAAATCAGTGATATAATCCCATTTGGGAGCACAAGAATTTTATAGTACCATGGGTGCATTGTAACTGAAGGTGTTTGTGAATACAAAACAGGCCTGTTTCTCTGGATTACTTTTCTTCATTTATATAGATGCAGGTGGATTGAAGGGATGAACAGATATGGAAGCCTCATTGTGGAATAAATGTCTGAGGCTTAAAATCTTATCTGAACATTGTGACGGTTTATTGTTTAAGACCTCCACCTCTGGTTATAAATGCCCATTGATATGCTGACTGTATCCTTTGTCCCAGCTGCTGTTGGGACTTCTCTCAGCTTTCAGTTGGCATGATAAACAAAATACAACAAAGTAAATGTGCTACTGGGACCAGATAATGAGATGTGATGCTAATTGAAGGGTTCTTCTTCTGTTTGGAATCTGCTGATCACTCAAATTTATGTTGCATAAGAAGAATGGCCACCCATTGATGAGACTAAAGGTGTGTTCAGACCAGACGTGAACGGGTGAATTTTTCACACGGCGCAATTACATTTTAACTTGATGTAAACACGTGAATAGACATGAATTCACTGTCTGAGTGAGTTGCAGACAGGCGAAGTTACCTTTATAACTTCTGCAGCTGTGTTCAACCTGCTGTGGAAATCCCCAAAACACCGTCACGCTTAGGTTTACATTATCCAACAGTGTCTCACCTGAAAAAATTGTCCCTGTCTCCAAAATTTCACCTGAATGATGGGTTGTTTACATTGTTAGCCTGGTACCGTTGTTAGCACATCCGTGGCAGGAGTCCGTGGGTAAAAAACTCTGACACTCCGATTCAGCAGCAGCGCTCCCAGTCCATTTGTCTCCAGGTGAGTGTCAGTCTCATTTTCAAACTAGTTTACTCTCCAATGTTGATACTTTTACTCTGGTGACAGCAGAATCTCAAGGCCATTACTATCTAGCGCTATCCCTCAGACGTGAAGGTGTGAATGTACGCGATTCATGTGTGCTCACCTCTTTCCATTGACTTTGTATGCATTTGCGCCACGTGAAAAATTCGTTTTGCGTTTGGTCTGAATGCACCTTAAGACATTGCTAGTTCCACCAGAAACACGACAGAGAAATTTGATACTTGAAGGGTTAGAAATTAAACTGCATAGGAGTGTTATCTTACAGAAAAGGTGGTGATATAGTATATGTAAAACTTCCCCAGAAAGCATCATGTAACCTCTGAAATGACGTTCAAAAACAAACTATTTTTAAAGGAAGCAGATAAGTTTTTGCCAGTTTTTCTATATTTAGAATAATATTTTGAAGCATACAGTATAATGGTTTTCAAGACTAATTTTATCAGCAAGTTCTCTGCCAGTATGAGCCATTGGACTGCTGTGAAAACAGTGGCATCATCAATTTTTCATGCCTTTCACTTACTTGGTTAGGGTAGGACAGGGGTGGGCAATCATGTGCCATGGAGGGCACTGCAGGTTTTCTGTTCCACACACCAGTGTGAATGTGTGTGTAAATGGGTGGATAGCAGGATCTGTAAAGTGCTTTTATCATCTAGAGATGAGTAAAATGTGCTATATAAGTGAACGCCATTTACCATTTACCATTCCATCCAGTCTCTTCAGCAGGTATTTTCACTGATAAGCAATCCTTGAAACTGATCAAAGCAAACGCCTGGAATGGTCTACTTTAAAGCGGTCATTGACTGAAAAATGGTGTGTTTGTAGGTTTTGACTGTCTGAAATGTGTCTATTTGTCATGTAATTTTCCAAAAAATATCAAAACAGTCAATTCTCTTAAAAAACACACAGCCTTTATCTCGTTTTTCTCTTCCAGAGACACCGAAAACATTTTTTACTCTGCCGCGTAAATCATATACATCATGATTTGACAAAGCCAACCCACTCAGTCCTTGAGACCTGCCCACTGCTCTATTATTGGGCCGCCTGTTTGTCATGTAGATGGAAGGGGTGCTAAAGGTTGCCTATTAGCTCCCCAGCTAACACTGGTGCAAGAAGGCTCGCACCAAGCATGGCTTATATTGTTATTTTCTTCAGATCTTAGTCACCCTAATAACAATCCCTGTTACAACCTGGTTCACCAGTCCACAGTCGATGATATACCTCACATCACTCCAGCCACTCTCCCAATAATCTCCAGCACCGGCACGCTGGTCGTGGCAACCAACCTGACCCGGTGTAGGGACCCGAGGCTGCTGGCTCTCATGCCCAGCTCCCCCACCATCCTCCGGGGCTCCATGTAACTCTGCTCTGCTCTCACAGGCAGCGTAGGGGAGGTGCCTTATAATGAGGCATCCCCCAGCTGGCTGTGGGAGTGGAGTGGTGTCCTGCAGAGTGAGATACTGCCCCTTGAGAACCCATGGCTCGGCAGCTCGGCTCTGCAAGCTTCGCCTCAACTCGGCCAGCAGCCTTGGGTCCCAGGCCAGGTCATGTGCGGCAATCGAGAAGTCGCCCAGCATGCAGTTCTAGGGATTTGTTGTAGACTCATGGTAAAATTATTGGGAGATGAGCCAGAGTGACACAAGATACACCATCGACTGTGGATCAGTGAACCGGCGCAGCTCATCTGAGCTAGAAGGAGACAAAAAGCTAAAGGCTAGAAGCTAGTCAGCTAATGGCTAACTGACATGAGAGGAAGTTGAACAGGTGAAGGATGTTTCTTAAAGTGAGAGGCTTTAAATCAGAACGTTTCAAGAAAGTCAGAAAAAATATAAAACAAATTTGCTTCAATAACTAAAAAAATAAAGAAAATGTGAACAAAATATGTCACAAACACTTCATTAAGACATGAGTGAACTGTTAAAATGTGGACACAGTGTAGCCAATGAGGGCTGAGATCGTCACTTCCTTGTGGTAACGTATCGTCACTTCCTGTTTTGCTGTCTGCCTGTGTGGTTTGCTCTCCAGCTCTCGAGCCACTAGCTATGGCTACTAGCTCTCTTTCCTCTCCTCCTCTGGTGTGCTCTCTCTGTCAGATGTTTAGCTACACCTCTGCCTCTTTTAGTGATAACGGTAAATGTAATAAATGTTGTCTTTTTGAGGCGCTCGAGGCGAGGTTGTCTGATTTGGAATCCCGGCTCCGCTGCATTGAAACACCGTCTGCGCCAGTTACTCTCGACGGACGCCCCTTAGCTGCAGCGGAGCTAGCTAGCTTAGGTCCCCCTGTCACCGGTTCCCCGGCTCTCCTCTGCAGCGAGGAGACTGGGTGGGTGACGGTGAGAAGGAAGCCTAGTCGCAAAGCCCCGGTTCACCACCAACCTGTTCACGTTTCTAATCGTTTTTCCCCGCTCAGCGACACACCCGCTGAGGAAAAAACTCTGATCATTGGCGACTCTGTAGTCAGAAACGTGAACCTAGAGACTCCAGCGGCCATAGTCACATGCATTCCTGGGGCCAGAGCAGGCGACATCGAGTCAAATTTGAAAATGCTGGCTAAAAGTAACTGTAAATATTCCACAATTGTTATTCACGCCGGCATTAATGACATCCGTCTCCGGCAGTCGGAAGTCACGAAACTTAATGTAGAATCGGTGTGTGACTTTGCAAAAACGATGTCTGCCACTGTAGTATTCTCTGGGCCCCTCCCCAATCTGACCAGTGATGACATGTTTAGCCGCTCGTCATCCTTGAACCGCTGGCTGTCTGTGTGGTGTCCTAAAAATGACGTGGGCTACATTGACAATTGGAGCTCTTTTTGGGGAAAACCTGGTCTTATGAGACGAGACAGCATTCATCCCACTTTGGATGGTGCTTCTCATTTATCTAACAATCTGGCATCTTTTTTATCCAAATTTCCAAAACCCTGACTACTCAGAGTTGGGACCAGGAAGCAGAGTCGCAGTCTTACACGCCTCTCTGCAGCTCCTCTTCATCCGCCACCCCTCAGCTTAGCCCCTGTCTTCCCCATCAGAGAATCGTTGTCTGCTCCCTCCAAAGTAAATAAAAATATAATGTATAAGCATCCCAAAGTGATAAAGCAAAATATTGGTAAAACTCAAATTAAACATAAAGCCTCTAAATTGAATGATTTGGCCTCTGTTCCTCCTCATAATTTAAAAATTAAATGTGGTTTATTAAATATTAGGTCTCTAACTCCCAAGTCTCTGTTAGTCCATGATCTGTTAATTGATCATCAGATTGATTTAATTTCCCTTACAGAGACTTGGTTAGGACAAGAGGATTATGTTGGTTTAAATGAATCAACTTCCTCTGGTTATTTAAACTGTCAAAATCCCAGAAGTTCTGGTCGTGGAGGAGGAGTAGCAACAATTTACCATTCCAAATTACTAGTTAATGTAAAGCAAAAAACATGTTATAATTCCTTTGAGGGCCTGGTCCTCAGTATTGGGCACTTTAGCAATTCCAGGTTAAACCCAATTTTATTTGCCATAGTTTATCGTCCCCCATCAACCTATTCAGAATTTTTATCCGAATTTCCTGATTTCTTAGCTGATTTAGTGCTGAAATCTGATAGAATAATTATAGTAGGGGACTTTAATATACATGTGGATGTAGATAGTGACTGCCTTAATGTGGCTTTTAATTCAATATTAGACTCGATTGGGTTTTCTCAGAAAGTAGGAAATTCTACTCATTACCTCCACCATACATTGGACCTTGTTCTGACATATGGCATAGAAATAGAAAATCTGGTAGTGTCTCCTCATAACCCTGTACTGTCAGACCATTGTCTGTTAACCTTTGATTTTACTATTTCTGACTATTTGGCTCCTAAAGAAAAATATTATCACAGTAGATGCCTCTCAGATGATGCTGTTTCCAAATTTATGCAGATTGTTTCCTCTATGCCATGTGTCAACACAACGGAAATAAGCTATAGACAGCTTGCTCCTTCTGTAATTGATAACATGGTGGATAGTGTTTCAGCTTCTCTGCATCAGGCTCTAGACTTGGTGGCCCCCTTAAAAAAGAAAAAGTCTAATCAGAGATTTTTAACTCCTTGGTTCAACACAGAAACTCGTAGCTTAAAACAGAAGACTCGTCAATTAGAAAGAAAATGGCGCTCTACTAATTTAGATGAAATCTATTTAGCTTGGAGAAATCATCTTTTAATTTATAAAAAATCTCTTAGAAAAGCTAGAACGAGTTATTACTCTGCATTAATAGAAGAGAACAAGAATAATCCCAGGTTTCTTTTCAGTACTGTAGCCAGGTTGACAAAGAGTCAGGACTCTGTCAATCCTAGCATCCCCTTAGAGCTTACTAGTCAGGACTTTATGAACTTTTTCAATAATAAAATTTCATCCATCAGAGATAAAATCAATCAGATTCTTCCCACAGTTAACTTAAATACTGTAACTACTACAACTCCTTCTATTGATGTCTGTCTTGATGAGTTTACTCCAATCAACCTTTGTGAGTTAGACAAAATAGTTTCCTCATCCAAACCTTCAACTTGTCTTTTAGACCCTATTCCTACCAGGTTATTTAAAGAAGTCTTCCCACTTATTGGTAGCTTTATTCTTCATATAATCAATTCTTCATTAACTTTAGGCCATGTACCGCAGGCTTTTAAAACGGCTGTAATTAAACCCTTACTCAAAAAGCCAACGCTAGATCCAGGAGCTTTAGCTAACTATAGACCAATCTCTAATCTCCCTTTCATTTCAAAAATCTTAGAAAGAGTTGTTGCTATGCAATTATTTGACCACCTGCAGGGAAATGGTTTATTTGAGGAGTTTCAATCTGGGTTTAGAATCCATCATAGCACTGAAACAGCCTTAGCGAAGGTCACTAACGACCTCCTCATTGCATCTGATAATGGACTAGTTTCTGTACTTGTCCTTTTAGATCTTAGTGCAGCTTTTGATACTATTGATCATAATATTCTACTTGATAGATTAGAACACTATGTTGGACTTAATGGAACTTCGTTGCAGTGGTTTAGATCTTATTTATCTGATAGGTTCCAGTTTGTTCATGTAAATGATGAGTTTTCTCTCAGCTCAAAGCTTAGTCATGGAGTTCCACAGGGATCTGTGCTTGGCCCTACTCTTTTTAGTTTATATATGCTTCCGTTAGGCAACATTATTAGAAAGCACTTTATACATTTTCACTGTTATGCAGATGACACACAATTATACCTGTCAATGAAGCCAGATGATAGTAATCAATTAGCCAAGTTAGAAGCCTGTCTTAAGGAAATCAAAGTTTGGATGACTTGTAATTTCCTGCTATTAAATTCAGATAAGACTGAAGTCATTCTTGTTGGTCCAAAAAACCTTAGAAATTCCTTTCCAAATCAAACTTTCAGTTTGGATGCAGTTACTCTTTCTCTTAATAGCTCTGTGAGGAACCTTGGAGTTATTTTTGATCAGGATTTGTCCTTCAATTCACATATTAAATTTGTTTCTAAGACTGCCTTCTATCATTTGCGTAATATTGCCAAGATTAGGAGCATCTTGTCTCAGAGTGATGCTGAGAAGCTGATCCACGCTTTTGTTAGCTCGAGATTAGATTATTGTAATTCTTTATTATCAGGTTGTCCTAAAACATCTTTAAAAAGTCTTCAGCTGATCCAAAATGCTGCAGCAAGAGTTTTAACAGGTACTAGAAAGAGAGATCATATCTCTCCGGTTCTGGCCTCCCTTCATTGGCTTCCCATAGAGTTTAGAATTAAGTTTAAAATCCTTCTTCTTACTTACAAAGCTCTAAACAATCAGGCTCCTTTTTATTTAAAAGATCTGATACTACCGTATCATCCTAACAGAGCACTACGCTCCCAAAATGCAGGTTTACTTGTAATACCTAGAATCTCCAAAAGTACAATGGGAGGCAGAGCCTTCAGTTATCAAGCTCCTCTCCTGTGGAATCAGCTGCCAATCTGGATTCGGGAGTCAGACTCGATCTCTGTTTTTAAGAATAGGGCTAAAACCTACCTTTTTGATATAGCCTACAATTAGGGAGGGATCATGTGTTTTCTGAACCCTCCCTTAGTTATGCTGCTAATAGGTTTAGTCAGCCGGGGGACCTCCAGTAATGCACTGGGCCTCACTCCTTTCCTCACTCTCTATGAAATATTTTTTTTTTTGCTGGTCATTAACATTTGTTTGTTCTCTCCCATAGATTGAGTCCCCATCGTGCTGTTTGCTCTCTACATGTCTGTTCTTTTCTTCTTCTCTATCCCCTCACCCCCCAGCCAGTCGCAGCAGATGACTGCCCCTCCCTGAGCCTGGTTCTGCTGGAGGTTTCTTCCTGTTAAAAGGGAGTTTTTCCTCTCCACCGTCGCCAAGTGCTTGCTCACAGGGGATCGCCTGATTGCTGGGGTCTTTCTGCAACTGTGGGGGTCCTCCCTACAGTTGATAGTGCTATGAGATGACTGTTGTTGTGAAATGGCGCTATATAAATAAAGTTGAATTGAATTGAATTGAATTGAATGACCCCTTTAAACACATTACAGCTTTAACCCTCCTTCACGTCACTGCATATAATTATTTTCACAGTCGCTAGATGTTGCTCTTGTCAAACCATGATTGTAACACCTGCTGGTAAAAATGCTTCTATTGTCATTTTCTGTTGGAGGACAGCTTAGATCTTTTCAATGTTTTCCCACAATGGTCCAGCATTTCCCAGAAACAAACACTATCTCATGATACAAACTGATTTCCTTAAGAACAGAGTAAGTATGTCACTATTTGCACTGAAAAATCAGGAAGTGGATGATTGTTGTGAGATTATACCACTTAAAGCAGGCTCTACTGCAATGATCAAATCAGTGAAACCAAGTCAAGAAAACTTCTCCTTAGCCATTATTTTTAACACTACAGTTCCTGTGTTAGGTGTTAGTCGTAACAAATAAAGGGTAAATGCCACTTCTGCAGTACCACTTGAAATGCAAAGGGTTCTGGAGCAGGATTATCTTTTTCCTTTAAAGAAGCAAATAAAAAGATACTTTTAGAAAATGCTAATAGTCTTTTTCTTTCCTTATGGAACATGTACTACCTCCTCAAAACTGACCAGACTGAGACCAGTGTCCCAAGAACAAGACCAAGTTGAGACCAAGAACACGGGATAGATAGATAGATAGATAGATAGATAGATAGATAGATAGATAGATAGATAGATAGATAGATAGATAGATAGATAGATAGATAGTATTGTCTTTATTGACTTTATTATTTACTGGGAAATTACAGTGTAACAGCAGCATGACACAGTAGATGACCCAAAACCAACAGAAATATGCATAGCATAATAGAAAAGGAGTTACCCAGGGAAGTACAAATGCTTAGATAACTTTATATACTACATAGGATACTACTCGGTTAAATAAATGATGATCCTCATGAATCTATGGCTAGTACCGACAGTACAAAGAAGGATTTTAAGCCACAGGGTGAAATGTGAGGTACCACTTAGACTGTAAGGTGCAGTAGGGCAGCATTGCTATGACCAGAATTCAACATTAGAGTGAGCTATTGTACAGTGAAATGGCATGTGGCAGGAAAGATTTCCTGTACCTGACTGTTTGGCAGCGGAACTGTAGCAGTCTGCTGGAGAAAGTGATCCGCTGTCTGTCCAGTGTCTGGTGGAGGGGGTGATCAGGATTGTCTATGATGGATAACAGTTTGTTCGGTGTCCTCCTGTCCACCACAGTCTCAAAGGTCTTTAACCTGAGTCCAATTACAGAGCCAGCCTTCTTGGTAATCTTGTCAAGTCTATTGGTGTCACTGGCTCTGATACGGCTACCCCAGCAAACAGCAGCAAAGAAGATAGCACTGGCAACTACAGTCTCGTAGAAAAGCTCCAGCATCTCGCTGCACACATTGAAGGATCATAGCTTCCTCAGAAAGTAGAGTCTGCTCATCCCCTTCTTGTACACAGCATTGGTGTTAGATTTCCAGTCCAGTTCATTGCTGATCACAACACCCAGGTATTTGTAGTCCTCCACTACCCCCACATCCTCCCCCCTAATCCGCAATGGCTGTGAAGGCGTCCTCTTCTTCCTGAAGTCAATCACCTTCTCTCTAGTCTTGCTGACGTTCAGCCTCAGGTGATTCTGCTTGGTCCAGTCCACAAATCTGTCTACCAGTGGCCTGTACTCCTCCTCCTCTCCCCCTCTTATACACCCAACAACAGCCGAGCCATCAGAGAATTTCTGCAGGTTGCATGACTCAGAGTTGTACTGAAAGTCATTGGTGTATAAGGTGAAGAGAAAAGGAGAAAGCACAGTCCCTGTGGAAATCCCGTATTACTAACCACCACGTCAGACAAGACACCGTCCAGCCGGACAAACTGTGGCCTGCCTGTCAGGTAGTCAGTAATCCAGGAGATCACAGAGCTGTCGACCCCCATCACCCGCAGCTTCTCACCCAGCAGCAGTGGCTGAATGGTATTAAATGCACTGGATAAATCAACGAGTGTGATTCTCACAGTGTCTCCTCCTCAATCCAGGTGCAAATGCACTTGTTGCAGCAAGTAGATGACAGCATCTTCAACTCCTAAATCGGGCTAATATACAAACTGCCTTGGTCTTGGTCTTGGTCTTGGGAGACTCTGGTCTTGACAAGATCTCAATCACAACATTAGATATTTGTTCGTAGACATTTGTATCAGGTTTGTTTGCTTTAAAGGTCCAAGACAGTGCATTTTCCAAAGTTTTTCACATCTCAGCAGAAACACTTTTTCTTTCAGTCAGTTGTCAGTCCACTCTGACCCTAACTCTGACCTCTAATCTGATTGGGTAACATTTTTTGAATGGGCCAATCACAAGTAAAAAAAAAAGCATAGGTTTCTAGAGAATGGAAGGCAAGGCTTGTTGATGTGTGGCATAAAATTCAGGAAAGGCAATCCGTACATTTCTTTAAGAGTTTAACTAAATAAAAATCGTGTGTATTTTTTGTGAAGAGAGCATTTTTGATATTTTAGCTGTATACATGTGGCCCATAGATGCATTCTATTAGACTGGAATCCATAAATGTGCCATTTTGCAGTTAATAGGAACTTTAATAAAATTGGTTGTCAAAAAAAATACACTTGCCCATTTCTGTATCTTTTGATCTAAACCAGGAGTCTCAGACCATGTGCTATGAGGGCCAAGACCCTGCAGGTTTTCCTTTCTAGTCAGTCTCTTCAGCAGGTGTTTTCAATGATCAGCAATCAGTGGGAAGAAATTCAGTGAAATCAGCTGTTGAAGGCAGTGATTGGAGGTAAATTCTGCAGGATCTTGGCCCTCCTTGGCACATGGCTGGAGACCCCTGATCTAAACTGATCTTTAGTTGGTGGATGTACTCAAGGTCATCATGTTTAGTTATTGCATTGCATAATTATCAGATATCTTTCAGTAACAAAAACAGTCCTCAGTTACTCTTTTAGTTTCAAAGTTTTAACTTCTTTAAATTTTGAATTAAGTCCTCTAGATATTATCACCAAATGTATCATAGATGTCCACTGTATGCCCTTTTACCCCAAATTCTCCTTGGTATATTAGGTATGTTTTGTATAATTTAGAAAATCTTTCATAAGTTGGTCAAATAAATTATTCTGTTGAAGCCAGCAGTCAATGCGAAAAGTTGAAGGTATTGGAGATGTTTAGAAGTCTTCATTTTCATAAAAACAGTAGTGTTTTCTTCTTTCTCCTTGGGGTCACCACAGCTTATCATCTTCTGATATCATAATGATCCACATATTTGATTTGGCAAGGATTTTGACACTGGATACCCTTCCTGACAAAACCTTTCCCATTTACATGAGCTTTGAATCGGCATAAGGAGTATGCTGGTACTTCCCCCATGATTGGGTAACCAACTTTCCTCCCCCCCATTTTATATTACACTGAGCACCAAGCCGGAAGGCAGTAAGTACCATTTTTATATGGTCTTTGGTTTGACTCAGCTGGGGCATGAACACACAACCTCCCAGCCCAGGGGCAGATGCTCTACCACTAGGCCACCACTCTGGTCAATGAAGTAGGCTAGTGTACCTTTTGAAAAAAATCTGTACTTTGGTTGAATGTTTTTAAATTGCCAGTGAGAGTTAAGTGTGTGAGTGTTGTTATGAATCCTTCCATAAAAAATTAATCAGTGGTGCAGTTTCCTGATACCCTAAGCTTCACCTACACTACTAGCTCACTGGAATTCCTCTGAGGTTAGAGTGTGAGGCTCTGGATCATGGGGCTGGGGGTTCAAATCCCAGCATGGGTATAGGCATGAGACTATATAAGTAGGAGTCTACCTTGCTAACCAGATGAAAAATACAATAGTTTAGTCCACCTTGACCATAACCCATAAAGCGTTGATATGGACAACGAGAGTTCCCAATGGGTGATTCTGGCCTTGGCTGTAACAGAAAATGGGGGCTCGGGTTCTCTCATTTCCTTAAGTATTGGGAGGTGTTAAGAATCCTTTCATAAGAAATCAATCAGTGGTGCAGTTTCCTGATACCCTAAGCTTCACCTCCACTACTATACCCTCTTCCAGTTATAGAGGACGTCTACAGGAAAAGATGTCTGCGCCGGGCACGCAGCATTCTTAGGGACTCCAACCATCCTGCTCATGGACTGTTCCAGTTTCTCCCCTCCAGAAGACGTTTCAGAAGCCTTCGGACTAGAACCAGCAGGTTTAGGAACAGTTTCTTTCCAACAGCTGTCACGTTATTGAACTTAGTTCCCCGCTGACTCTCTTACCATCATCTCTTACCATCCTCACCTGTACATAACTGCATAACTACATCTAACTTATTGTACATTATTTGCACATAACAGTACTCTTAACTTTCTGCACTGCTGCATATATTTGCATATATTTGCTTAAATTGCACATACTGCTAATTACCGTATATACTGCACTGCTGTCCTTTGCACTTTCTGATTGGATGCTAAACTGTGTTTCGTTACCTTGTATTCATACATGTGTAATGACAATAAAGTTGAATCTAATCTAATCTAAAGAGTCAAAACGGACAAGAGTTCCCAGCTAATAGGCGATTAATAGTAGTGTTCACTCTGCACCATCAGCAGCACTGGACATAAAATCCTCCTTCAGATTTGGTTAGAATTTAAACACAACAACACTTTCATGTTATGAATCAAAAAAAGTCAAACTCAGTCAATGTGTGGATCTGCCCAAAGTCACGAGAGCAGCCTGGTTTGGTGGTCGGCCACTGAAACATTACAGCAGAGAAGGAAACATCACTTTATCCACCATTAGGTTTACGCTCAGATGAAAAACTGGAAGCTGGACGTCCGATTCTCATCAGCCTTAAGCCGGAGAGAGCTGCTGAGTTTGGACAAAGTGGAAAAAGGGGATGATGCCTCCTCTTGAAATGATGATCTATGAAGCAGACCTGTTTACGTTGGTAATCTCTGAGCCCTATGTAATCAAAACATCACTAATTTCACTGCCGATTGGAAACTGTGACATCTGCGTTTTCAGCACACTTCAATGGGGGCCTGCTTTAAAGAGGGGAAAAAGGGCAACTGGGAAGCATCTATTCCTTATAATGGTCCCAGTGATGAGAGGATGACTTCATCCTTTGTCAGCTTAAATGTTTTGATGAGGATATATCCATAGTAGTGGAAACTTTATGCAGTAAATATCCCAGCTTGTTGGTCGTCTGTCTGACAGGCTGTTGTGTGTCTGTCTGAGCATCTGGGCAGGCCGGCCGGTTGGGTGTTTAGCTTGTTGACATGCAGGCGGACTCTCCGGCTCTGCTCCAAGTTAGAGGAACTCCTGCAGTGCTACAAAAGGCTTTCCATGCTGTCGAGCTCTCAAAAAAAAAAGAGCCCTCCTGATTGATTCTACAGAGTCTGGACAACACGTGGTTCAATAGCACTTCACTGCTCCTCACTCGGCGGAAACGGGCCTTAATGCCGGCAGCTCTGCTTTATTATGAGGGCCCTGGACGGGGGCCCCTGCAGAGAGTCACCACTGGAAAGGGGCTACACAAAATGATTCTGCGTAAGTGTGACGCCTCCCTTGTAGGAACTCATTCATCTTTCCTCTCTAAAGAAGAAAATCAATCCAACCAACTTTTGGTGGAGTGTGAGCTTGTCCCCCCCACCCCCTTCCAACTTGGATCAGCCCTTCTGTTGTTCAGGAACAGCTATTTACGCTGCAGAGGTGACCATCAGACTGGTCCTGGCCGCACACAAACACGCGCTCTCTCAACAGGCTTAACAATCCCTCCACCTATTTGCACAGGGGAAAAGAGGCCACTGCCTCACCTTCAGGGTACTACTTAAGTCCCCGAGTCACTCGTTGAGTAATCACAGCATTCTCCTGCCTGCCTACTGCCTAATTACAATGTGTACGTGTGTGTGTGTGTGTGTGTGTGTGTGTGTGTGTGTGTGTGTGTGTGTGTGTGTGTGTGAAAGACTCATTATTTAGCAATGCAGGCCCCACAGGTTGACAATTACACAGGCAGGCTGACTATTATTACTATTTTTTAATACAATTGCATGTTTCAGCTTGAGGGTCACTACTGACAGGCAAACCTGGACTGCCCCCCCCTCAAAAAAAATAAAATAAAATAAAGCAGGAAAATGTGCAAGTGTGGTGCATGAAGTGCAGAATTTGAAAATCTGAGCTTTGTGTTGCACTAGAAGATTAACAGACCTAGATTCCTTCAGTGATTTTGGTGTCATTATTACTCATTTTCCAACAAACTGTGAATATTTCAAGAGTGCTTCTGAAAACAGAAGAAGGAGCAGCTGACGTGAGGAGGGGTGAGGGAGACCTTCGGTGTGTCCGTGGGGGAAGCAGGTCTGCCTCTGTCCTGTACTGGGGCCCCGCAGCTCCGCGGTAATCCCTCCAGGATCCCTCTCTCAGAGCCCGGGCTTTGCTTTGTAGCGCAGCTCTTGGCCCGGGTTTAAAATGGAAAGTGCAAGGGTGGGACACGTTTCGCACTTTCTCTCGTGTCTCGGGCCAAAAGAAGGAACTTGTAAAAAAAAACAAAAAAAAAAAACAGAGCTTGTGAAGCTTGAAGTATTTCTTCTCCACACGGACGGTGGTTCAGTGGCGCACCGGTTGTGCGTGGGCTGCAGCTCCAGGCCGTGGACAAGACGACTAACACACTGATTTTTAAGACTCGTAATTGCTCATTAGATTTAATAGTGTGTTTTAAATATGTATTTCCACTTTAGATGGGTAATTAAAGATCTTTATCTGGGATTAAAAAAAAAATATGAACTCTACACTTCAATCTCTATAATTGTTTTCCTCTCCACTCCAGCGCCTCTTTTATTCCTTTAACACAATAATATGACCCTGTGCCAGAAATCATCTGTTCATTTGCTTTTAGCTAAATTGTTATTTTGTTGTCACAGTCTTGCCCCGTTTGTTCCGCTGACGCACAAAGGCCTGAAAAAGAGAACACATTGCCCCAATTAATTCCTATTTTTAAAGCAGCTCCTGTTGCGTATCGGTCATATTTCCAGCATTTTAACAAGGAAACTAATAAACTGCGGCGCCGTTAAAACGTTTTAATTATAGAACAGAAAGTTACAAAAAAAAAACACTTTGATTATTTATTAAATGAAGTTGTGCTGAAAAGCGTAAGCTCGGTGTAACCAAATTTCTAGGTAGATATTTGATCTTTCACTTTTAAATTAAACTGAATTAAACAAAGTTAATGGAATGATCAAACTAATTTAGTTTGATCTATTTATTTGTATTTGATAAATTTAAAAAAAAACATAAGCAAACTGATTCAAGAGGAGCACAAATTAAAATGTCAGTGTTTCCGTCCTTCTGTCTCGGCGTCTGAGTTTAAAGAAACTGTAAAAGAAAGGAATGCCAATTTTTGATTATTGCGTATAAAAACGTACCCCCCCCCCCTCCCCCGGAGCTTAAAAACATGTTATTATTATCATCATTATTATTATTTAAGATAAGTATATTAAATTTCAAGGGCGGACAAAGAGAGCGATGGTGGCGATAAAATTTTGGAATTTCAAAAGAACTGACAAATACGTCCTGGATGAAGATGCTCTGTGACGCGGGTGGGAGTGAAGACGATGACAGTGGGATGTGCGGGGGGTGGGGGGGGGGGTGTTGTGGTGTTGTGACGTCACCGCGAGGCGTGAAGCAGAGCGCAGGCGAAGAAAACGAAGCGGCGCGGCAGAGGGAGAACCAAAGCACCGATTACCGCGGACGCAGCGTTTACGCGCAGCCGACGCTAAAGTGGATTTACTGAACACCTGCATGGGGAAACCGTGAGGCTTTATTCCCCCCCTTTTTTTTTTGTTCTGTCGTCTACTGGGAACCAACTGGTAAGTTGCTGTCTGTCTCGCTGTCTCTGTCAGTCTGGGGGCTCTCAGCTTTTGGAGTCAGCATCTCGCTCTTAGCCGTTTTACGCTTCTAAATAAAAGTGAGATTCTTTAAGTGTGAGGAACTCAGATAATGCCAGCAACAGCTGTCTCCATCGGGAGCTGTGCGTTGTCGGCTGGTTGACGGTCAGGCGACGCTGCAGTGACCGGAAGGAAGCGTCCAGAGCGCAGAGCGCAGGGTGGATGGAGCTTTACGCGCAACAAACGCTAAAACTTTATTGCATCTGTCTGAGTTATCCAGCCGGTCCGACATTAAAACGTCTCCTGCGCAGCAATATTCATTCTGATTATACTCGAGTGAATATCTTTATTTGTCTTGGACTGACATCTTAAATGAGTATGAAGTGCAGGCGTGTGCGCGCGCACCAAGGGACAGAGGTTTGCTGGGTGAAGATTTACTGCGGACATAAAAGCAGCAAAGAGATTCCTGTAGATAAGAAGAGATCTGCGTGTGTGTGTGCGCGTGTGTGTGTGTGCTGTGGGCAGTGTAGTGTCATGGCAAAGGTAAGCCTGTGTCTGCCATAATGGGTCAAGGCAGCGACGTTACTTTGGGCTGAAAATGTGAAATGGAAAACATAGATTAAATAAGCGGTAAATATTTGAGGAAACGTTGTTTTTGCTGAGTTCCTTGAAATTCCTCCCTTCTATTTCTTCCAAGAATTTCCAAGTCATTGTGAAATTCCAAATAGGGTGGAACTATTGTCACACTGCTGGGAATTAAAACAGTCCTGCGTTAGTGTGTTCATATAGAAATATAACACCAACATTTGGAGGCAAAATAGAGGCAGTAATGTTGTGATTCAAAAAAGAAAAGTCTGTGTTTACCTGTCTTATTTTCTATTCCAGGTAGCTGGGATGGAATTGAATTTGTCGAAGAATGTGATTTCTTGTGGGGACCCAGGTAAGATTTTCCTTGAAGATAATTTATTGATTTGTTAGCCACAAACCCAACAAAAAAAGGACACTGATGCACCAGTATTAGGTGGAATAAAAGCCAGAAATGTGTGTGATTTTTTTTTTTTTTTTGGGGGGGGGGGGGTAAGTGCCATGCAGTTTTACACATTGACACACACACACACACACATTACAGCTGGTTTCATATTATGAGAGTTATTGTGTCCACAAAAAGGAAAGAAGTAACATACAGAAAGAAACTAAACCAACAAAAGAGCATAAATCTCTATTCAGAGTTTAAAATGTTTTGTCTTTTATTGCAGGAGTTTCAGCTCACACATAATGAAAAGAATGTCTCCTGGATTTAATCAAACCAAAGAAAGGCCCAAAAAAAAGTCGTAAAATGGAGAATTAAATGCTTTGGAAGACATGAACACGCCCACGAAGCAAAAAGAGATTGTGCGCAATTCTCAGCAAACACATAAAGTTGCCTTTAGAAGGATGCGTTTTTGCGCACAGCATTTTACACATATTTTGCTTCAGTCTCATTTTTCAAGTGTTATATTGTATCAAAATATTTTTATCTAAAATTATAGCGAAAATAACAGCTTCGGTAGAGAGGAAACATCTAAGGAAATTCCCAGTGTCTCCCTGCTCCTCTGTGTTGGCAATTTAAAGTGTTATTTTCGTTTTTATTTAAATACACACCTGCCTGTGTCCTCTGTGCCAAGTTGTTTGTTGGTTGTTAGCCTCCAGGTCAAACAGGCCTTGGACCAAGCAGAGAAACCATCACCAAGGCAATAATCAGCCCTGTCCTTCTCCAGTTACCCACCGTGTCCTGTTACGTCTCCACCACAGTCCTCCCTTTGAATCCGCTCCCAGCTTTAATTTTCTATATGCTTTGTTTTTCTGGGGCCCTGTGGTGAGCTTGACTTTGCCTGCAGAAGGGGGGGGGAAATGCATCCATACTGTATTTTTTTCTCTCTCTCTCTGAGTGTGTGTTTGGTTGCGCGTGATTAATGGCGTTCGCAGAGTTTATTTTCACTTCTTGGAGGGGGAAAATATGAGTGTTTGCACTGCCACTGGCCTTTAACCCGTCCTGCCGGATGGAAAGGCTTTTTAACTCATCCATCACACGCAAGTGCCCTCCAGAGCGGCAGAGGAGCGGGCAGGGATAGAGGCAGAGGAGGCCGGGTATTTAGATTACCCCCATCTATCAGGGCGCAATACGTGGGGGGGGGGAGGAGGGAGAGCTCACAAGAACAAACCAGGAGGAATATTTCAGAACGCTGGGGCCAGGTGAGAGCCTTATGAGGGTTCCCAAAATTAGCGTTGTTGTTTTGTTGCCTATATAATGCAAGATCTGCAGCACAGCCTGCACAGGAAATGCTCCCTGTCAGCTCACATGTGCACCTGATGCTTTTCCGCCTCTTAACTCCGGCGCTTGGGTGAAGCCCAGCAGATTAATTTGTGTCTAACATGGTTTGGCCCGACTGTGAAAATATGAGATTTTCACCACAGTATTGCAATATCACGATAATACCTAGTATTTTGGGGATAACAGCAGAAAAACACAATAAAAACTGTAATAACCCTCCTGGTGATGTTTGATTGTCTTTGTAAATTTTGTATGTTTAAATCAACCCGGTGTAAGTAAAAAAAAAAAAAACAAAAAAAAAAAAAACGTATCTAATAAATGTTTTCCACCCCTCTAAAATCGTACATTTGCACCTTAAATCAAAAAATAACGTGTCTCAGCACGTATTTACAAGCAGAGAACGTGCCTTCACTCGCCGCGCATGCGCAGAACAACGCCTCTTTTTGGTTTCCCAACGCTCACTTGGTCGGCGGAAGACGAAATAGCAGACGGTTAATTACACGGACGTTCAAGCAACGCCATAAAAACACACGGGTTTGAATCCCACTCTCATCTGTGACAAAATATCTATTACTTGATGATTATATATTTTGAACAGATATCGATTATCACCTTTTTTTAAAAAAAATCACGGTTAATGTCAATATCACGATATTGCTGATACAAAAAGAAGCTGTAACTTTATTGACTGCAGCCATCAGCATGTTAGCACTAAATATCCAAATAATGCATGACTCTTGCATAATATTCCTAACAACCTAATTCTTTTATAAAATGCAAACAACATTCGATGCCTCTTTTTATCTTTGAGCACAGTCAGGTCAAGCCACTGTGGAGAACGATGGCTGACAGCAAGCCATTTTTCAAAGTTTGCACAATTTTCCTCCTGAAATGCCTCCAGGGGAGGGTTCTCCAGTTTGGACTGGGATCTCATGTCACAGGTACCAGACACACAATGGCCGAAACCCCCCCCCAGACTGGCGCCGGTGACAGTCCGGGTCTCGGTGTCAGAGATTATGGCCTGGTGATCCGGTGCATTTACCTGAAATCCATGAATCCCAAATAAGTGGGCAGGTCACCGCGCGCGCGCTCATGTGGCGGAGGGGCTTCAAAGGTGTGGCAGCAACCTAGAAAAACACACGTGGACGTTGTTAATTCAGTTAGAAATTGTTTTTAACGATTAATATGTTCAGGAAACAGCCAATTTCCGATTCTAATAAAATTGCTAAATTGATACAAATTTTTTTTTTTGGCTTAATTGATTCACTAATTTGTGTTTTTGCTGCATTAAATGTGACCTACTGAGGACACTTTTGCGGTATAGCGCTTCTCGTTTCTTCTGTGTTATTTCATGTTATGTAGTCGCAGTCTGTTCAGCTTAAAAACAACAACTCTTTTTGGTCGGATTTGGCCAAGAACACACTTTCATGAACATTGAACCTCGTTACTGAGCCAGAGAGAAAACTATAGGCTTCATATTCTGGAACGCACCAGGCTTCCTAAAGCAGCGGGAATGGAGATTTTCTTTCATAAAATAGTTTTATCTATCACTGCATTCAGACTTCAATCTAAAAAAATAAAATAAAGGCGTAATGCTGCACAGGCGCACTGACTACAGCTGTGAAGAGCGCGTGCCTGCCCGAGATGACAGATGACAGCATCTGATTGGATCTGGCTTGCTTCCCATCTCCACTGCCGTGACAGGTGTCAGTTTTGGTCTGGAGTCCACATTTAGGTGAAACGGTTAAAAAAAAAAACGGGCCCCCCGTGAGGTTTGGTCGCCCGTTTTTTGTTTTGTTTTTTTGCGTCAGCGCCAAGGAAACGGGCAAACGTCAGACGTGTGACCACACACTCAGGTGTGGCCAGGTGCCACTTTTTTTTTTTTTTTTTTTTTTTGCGTCCCATTAGTCACGGTGCGGTTTGCGCTGAAAGGATGGAATCCAGCGGTCAGAACAGGATGCGCCATTCTGCCATTTAAACGGTCCTTACTGCTGGGTTGTTTGAGGAGCGCGCACGGCTGAAATAATGAGCTCTCCTGTGCATCCTGATTCATTAATTATCATCCATGCGCAAACAGGCCTTGTCAAACAGAGAGGGCTGCGGTGTTTGCGGCCCATTTATTAGCGGTAATCGCTTCTTTGTGAATCGGTGAGGTGACAGAGCCTTTCTTGTTGCGCTCACATGTACAATAAATTTGATTTCATTGCCTTTCCACTCTGGGAAAACAGTGACTGGGAAGGTCCGTGTTAAACGGCAAATGTTGATTCACTTCGGTACATATCCCATATACTGTATCTATATGTTGTGCGTAAAAGCGCGCCCGGCTGCGGTGTTGAGCCGGGCACATTTCCAACATGCCCGCACGAATAAAGGACCCAGTTTATTCTCAAAGTGCGCGCTCCCCTAGGAAAGAAAAAAAAAAAAAAACGCTTCCAAATAATCCATGTAGCAGAAGATTTAGTAATACTGTGCCATAATAATTTTTCAAAAGTGCAAACTCTTTTAAACTTAATCATTTCTAGTGTTTTTAACTCTCCTTTATTGGATTATATTTTCCACGTGCACGCACACAAAGGTGGAAGAAAAGTCTCATTAATTCGGAGCTTTTTTTTTTTTTTTTTTCTTGCGTTTTAGCCTGACGTCAGTGGGTCTGGTCTGGGTGGCTGCTTTCTTGCAGCGGGCAGGTTCTAGTGGGTGGGACTCCGCCGTTTTGGGGAGGTTTAGCTCGCGGATGGGTGGGTCTAGTCTCCTGTCAGGGTATGTGCGGCTTCCCTGTCACAGCGGCCAGAGGCTCTTCCCTGTTGCGGATAAAAGGATTGCGCACTGGGCCTCTCGCTGCTGCACAAGAGGGAAGCGCAACTCTGCGATTTTATTTGGTTTTTTTTTTTGGTTTTTTTTAAAGTCTTGTTATATTTTTCAATCATTATCAGCTTTTCTAAGCCGCCTCCCACGGACGCACGCAAAGCTCGGGTGGAAATCCTTCCTGCATGGTTCCTCCTCCGATGTGGCGGCGCGAGCCTGACGGCGTGTGGATTGTTTTGCAGCCTCGCGCAGCCCGGGATTCACCCGCTTTCCCCTTTTCACGCATCCTTCTCTTCAAGGTGGGATGAATTTGGACAGACTGGCAGAAGCGGCGAGGGCGCCGCCGCCGCCGCCGCCGCCGCCGCCCCGCGACGCGGCCCCCACGTTCCATTTGCAGAGAACTGCAAACAGCGGCAGAGGAACTTTAGAGAACTCAAGCAGCGAGTCTTCAGACACGGAGTTGGCAGGTACGCCGAGCGGAGAGCTTTCAGCCACTCCATTCCTCCCGCTGAGTACAATAACAGTTTATCTTACGCCTCCCTCAGCGCCTTTAACGCGGGGCAGCCTGACAGCCGTCTCTGGCAGTTTAACGCTAAGAAGGGGGGGGTTTAGCTTTTCTTGTCCCACTCTTTTCTTGATTTATTTCCGCGTCTTCTGGCGCACGCGGGGATGGATAAAACGTCCTCTTTTTTTTTCAGTTTAATGTGCGGAAATGAGTAGCAAGGAAGGAAAAATGCGGCGCTGGTGCAGCTACACCCTGTTTTTTCTGCAGCATTGTGTCGGTCTCTCCAAACGCTTGGCACCGTCCCGAGGACTGTCAGGGAAAAATGCGCGGAGCTGGAGCGGCCTGGCCGGCTGTCAGCGAACGCATTAAAGCGATCTGTAAATACTGGAGCCATCCACCACTCCAAACTAAACCCAGCTTCTATTAACAATTCACCCAGGTGCCTTTTTTTTTTAATTATTTGACTTTGCAACATTGGGGGGAAAAAAGAAAAAAGATTGTTTTTTTTCCTCCGCCTCTTCACCTATAGTGAAGGTCATCTATCCATTGTCCCCACAGAGATCAATAATGTAGTTCAAGTTTATGGTTTGCGTTGTTTTTTATTTTTTGGCAAACATTCTAGACACGGTTGCATTTTTTTATGGTTGACCTTTGCACGCGTGGCCTCTTCAGTTTAATGGGGCAATCTCGTTAGGACGCAAATCCAGGACCACATGGGCAGATAAGCGTGGGCAGACCAGGTCGTAAAGATATTTATCTATCAGTGAAAACTTTATTGTGTTTGAAAGAATGTTGAAGCCAAACTCTCGGGAATGTTTGTAAATATGCGGATTGAAGTTGTGGCATCTCCTCTGAGGTTTATTTTTACCAGGAAGCTTGTGTATCATTTCTTTCAGCCTATAACTTAAATTTAGCATGTTTATGATTTTCTGTTATTGCTGATTTTTTTTTTTAAACCATCAGTGTTTTTGCACTCTTCACTCACTTCAGCGCGGGAACACCCCTCATTTGCGTGTCATCCAAATCACCTCGCACAGTTATCTCACCTCCTTCCTGTTTGCACACAGAGAAGGAGAGGAACGCCGAGCACCGGACCGATGACGGCAGCGTCGACGACCCCAAGAAGAAGAAGCAGCGGCGGCAGAGGACTCACTTCACCAGCCAGCAGCTGCAGGAGCTGGAGGCCACCTTCCAGAGGAACCGCTACCCGGACATGAGCACCAGGGAGGAGATCGCCGTGTGGACCAACCTGACCGAGGCCAGAGTTCGGGTAAGACGCCAGCAGGCCCGTGCGTAATCTGTGCGTAACGCGTGCGTAAAGGCGATCCCACAAAGGGCGCTGTTGTTGATAAATAGGGCACTTGTGTGAGGCGGATGGAAGCCATTATGTAATGATGGAAATGTATGGAATAATTTGTTGAACCAAATAAGGAATAGAATGTTAAAACACGCAACAATATACGCACTTATTTATATTTTCAAACTCTGCTTTTTTAAATTTGACGTGTTACATTAATTTAAGGTTTTTTTTGCAGCATTCTAATGTAGTTTTATTCAATCGAGCATTTTGCAGGAAACTCCACTGAAAACATCACACATTTTCACTCTTCCATCGTTTAAATTCATATGGTGTATTTATTGTTTCAGCGCCGATTTTCTGTGAACGCGCTGGAGCGATTTTCAGCGGCTTAGAAGTGACCAACTAAACCTGCGACAGCTCAAGATGAAAATGTGAGCTGTGTGATGTTCACACATATTAAGTTGCAGTCAGCTGCCAGCTGCGGCGCATCCAAAACACACGACAGTGAATCTTCCGTTATTAAAACACGTGCGCAACTTTCAGCACCGCGCGCACTCCTTGGCACAAGCGCGTGTTAATATATTTCACGTGGATTTTTTTTTTTTTCCAGCAGAAATGAAAGTTGCCTGTGTGGGAAGTGGAATGGGCTCTGGAGGGTGCCTCCTCACGGACAATGGAGCTCGTGGGAGGATTTGTCATTTTGATGACATCATCGCCGTGTTGTTGTTTGCACTGCGGGATATGTCCGTGGAAATATCAGTCCAGTGGACAACAGGATATGGGTAGCTGGACTGCCTCTTACCTGTTTTAATTGGACGAGATTTCCAAGTGTTAATCAGATTGAATTTTTGTTCTGGAAGAGGATAAATGTGGGACTCTGGGCTGCTCGTGTTTCTGATTTTTATTGTGAACATCGTGCCGTTGCCAGAAACGGGAGTTATTTAAACACTAATCAATCCCAGTCGGTTTACATTTACAGCAACTGGCGCCTGACTGTCCAGACTGTACAAAAATCCGTCCTATCAGATTTCATTTAAAAAAAGCATATGCTACATTGAAGGGGGAACGAATAAGCTGAGGGCTGGATTTTCATTTCTGAACCCAGAGTGACTTTAAAACTGTGCAGCCGATTGTCCATGGAATAAAAAGGAAACGTCTTTAGAGTCGCGATGCTTCAGATTTGAGTCTTTGCGCTTAAATCACTTACGGTGTTTTTTTATTCTATAGTCTAATTAAACTTCTTAGGTAACTTATTTATATTCATAAGCAGTATTAATTGCAGTGCTTTTCCCTCGCCTCAATAAACCCTGTCTTGTGTATTTTATGGCTCACCGGGGAAAGCGTCTCCTCTGTGCCATGGCTTACGTCTCTGACGACAGTTTGTTGCTGCTCCCAGCTCCTCCCTGGTCCAGCTGATGATCGCACCTGTAAACTGTTTCTACAGCCGATTAAAAATGACCCGCCGACTTAAGACTGGCCGTGAGGATTTCCAGATCCCGCCTTTCTCATTCATTTACTTTGTCTGAACTCGCAGCTATTTTAAAGCTGATCTGGCCCTCATAAACACACACACACACACACACACACACACACACACACACACACACACACACACACACACACACACACGTATTGGTAAAGATGAAGAATAAACATTATTTCTGTCATATATATTTCATCTAGGTCACACATCGGTCTCGCCTTGTGCGTCACATCTAAGCGCGTTTATGTTGGTTTTGCATAATAATTATTTGATCATCAAAATTAGAGACGTTTCAGAATTTTGTTTGATATTCTTTTACGTCTAGATCAGGAATTTTAAAAAACGATTTTCCCGGCGAAATGTTTAATATAAAAACTTTATGTCATGTTTGGGCGCAAAAATGTTGTTTTCTGTTTTTGTTTCTGCTTATCAGGCTGATGACATTTATCCACAACTTGTTAAATGCTGCTTAATAATACATTTTAACTGGTTAATTATTAGTAGCTAATAAACATAAACAATTTCAACTAAGACTCGTCATATTTTAATTTACATTATTGAGTGCATGATTAAAGTTACTATTTTAGAAGCAGCTTTTTAAATTAAAATAAAGCTTTACCATTAGTGACCACGTTTGAAACTTTCAAAAACTAAAAAAAAAAATCTTTTTATATTTTTAAGATCCAAACTGACCCAAATGCAACTGAAAAGAGCATGGATTGGTGCATTATTTGTATTTGTATTGAAGTTTTTTTCTCCTAAAATGCAATGATAAGTTGCTGATTAAGACCATTTATTTATTTATTTAGAACACATAATTTAGTGCTTAAACATCAGCGACACTTTCAGCCTCCAATATTTAAGTAATTCCTTTTATTATTTCTTTAGTCATTTATTGCGTGCAAGACACCGATGCAACAAAGTTAAACTACAATTTATGATATTTAAGGGAAAGGTGGGACGTCACTTTCGGAGGAAAGCGGGACTTTACTACCACTTGAGATAACTGCTGAGGTTGGAGTTTTGACTGTTTTTTTTTTTTTTTGAGATTCAAGAAACTTGTAGACGTTTATTCGATTATTTCAACAAAACTGCAAATTCACACAAAAAGTAATTTCGGGAGAACAGCCATAAATTTGAGAGAGCGACAGCAAATTTACAGCATGAAAAAAAAAATCACACATTTACAAGAAAGGAAAAAAACAACAAAACTTTTCAGAAAAATCATAGATTCAAAACATGTCCAATCACATTTAGTACCAAGTAACGTTTACAAAATATAAGATTTTTTTTTACTATATTAACAGCTGTCAGTATAATTCATGTGGGTTAAAAAGAAGCAACAATTAGTGCAAAAATGAAACAAATAAACAAACACCATGAAAAAGTACAGGACGACAGGTTATTTTTTTCTGTTCTGCTTTGAGACTCTAATATTTTTTTTTCTTTTCCATACATTTTATTTTATCTTGGAAATAATTTGCTGACCTTTGACTCAATCTAAATGTTTAGATGTGTTAGCCTACACCTTTCCCCCTAAGAACAGGCGGAAACTTACTTCTACCCTCTCACGCGCAGGTCTGGTTCAAGAACCGCCGGGCCAAGTGGCGCAAGCGCGAGCGCAACCAGCAGATGGACCTGTGCAAGAACAGCTACCTGCCGCAGTTCGGCGGCCTCGTGCAGCCCTACGACGACATGTACCCGGCCTACACCTACAACAACTGGACCAACAAGGGCCTGGGCCCGGCGCCGCTCTCCACCAAGAACTTCCCCTTCTTCAACTCCATGAGCCCCCTCACCTCCCAGTCCGTCTTCTCCGCGCCCAGCTCCATCTCCTCCATGACCTCCATGGCCTCCGGGATGGGCCACTCGGCCGTGCCGGGCATGGCCGCGCCGGGCCTGAACAACCTGAACGGCATCGGCGGCTCCAGCATCAACTCGGCCATGTCCCCCTCGGCGTGTCCCTACGGGCCGCCGGGGTCCCCGTACGGCGTGTACAGGGACACGTGCAACTCGGGCCTGGCCACGCTCAGACTGAAGTCCAAGCAGCACCCCACGTTCGGCTACGGCGGCCTGCAGAGCCCCGGGTCCGGCCTGAACGCCTGCCAGTACAACAGCTGACCGGCCCAAAGCCGAAACTGACACGTCTGTAGAGACATGCACGTGCGTGCGTGAGAGACGCACACGGCGTCACGCGCTTGGGGTGGAAAAAAAAAAAAGAAGGCGACTAAAACTGGATTAGTTGCAATCAATTAAATAAAAAAGGAAAATGCGGGTTACATGTGTTTACCAGTGGACTTGCACAGCATTTTAAATGTCCAGTTGTTGTTTTTATGATGAAGACGTTACATGGCTGCACTGTACATAGAAATGTAAATATATATATATATACAGCTCTAAACGTGATTTGATTTGAAAGACTGACAGAGGGTGGCTTCTGACCAAATAACAAATTCAGCTAATAATATTAATAATAATAATAACGTGTAATAATATTTTTTGGATCCAGACTCTGATTTAAAAAATAAGTTCCTATCCTGTACATATTTTATACAGCTCCTGTGTGTTTTCTGTGTGCAGGGTGACTCCAGTTTTAAATGCTTTTCTCCTGTTTTTTTTTTTTTTCTGGATATAAATCCCTGCATGTTTACCGTGTTTTTTTTTGTTTTGTTTTTTGTACAATAATGTAAGAATAACTGTATACCAAAAGGTGATTCAAAGTAAAGTCCTCATGTGATCATGCTGGTTTGAATAAACTAGAAGAAGACGGAGCAGTTGTCCCTAAAGAGGAACAGAATAAACAGTCCACCCAGTATGAACTGTCTGGTTTTTAATCATTATATCCCTCTTATCTGCACTAAAATCAATCATTGCCCGTCACAATTTACACTTGTTGCGTAAAGTAAACGCGTCTCTGCTTTCTAAGATTTAGATTTATACTCAGACATTTTTTCTGTTGTTGTTCCCGTCACGCCCAACACGCGGGATTTCATTCTGAGCCCAGTCAGGCTGAGCCCTGGCAGGCTCCCATCATAAAAGCACCTTCTCCAAATGAAAGAAGAATTTTGTTCTGCGCCCCCCCCCCCCCCAAAAAAAACTGAAATAGCATATGTTTAAAAAAGTTGCACAAACGCGCCTGCCATTCGTGGAACATTTTGGAGCGCGTGAATTCATTCTGGTGCAATTAAAGCGCAGGAAATGCGCCTTAAAAGTAAAATCCGCTCACGTCCTCAGTGTTGCGCTGGGAATGACGTGCGTGGCGGCGCTATCTGCGCCGGTGACACCTGCAGAAATCCCCATATCTATATGACTCCCCATTAGACTGATATTAGCGCGGCGCACGGCTGTGTGCTTAAGCTGATAGGGACGTTTGGATTAGCGGCTGAACTGTCATCTGACTAATAAAACTGCTCTTTATAAACAGTTAAACTAAATTTTCCAGGTTTCCAGTCACATTAAAGTGAATATTTTAACTGTTTTACTTTATTAAGTTGTTCCTCTTGCTTTATTTTGTACTTTATTCCCTCCAGTAATAGTGATTGTAAGTGTTTGCAGCCAGGTGACCTTGGTGGTGAATTTAATCAGGATTAACCGCGGCGCAAATTTACGCTTTTTATTTTTTTTTTTTTTTTACAATTGTCACATAAATGTGATTAAAATGTTTTTATTTCACACAAATCTCGCGCATATGTCATCGTTCAGGTTTGATCTTGTATTACATTACATGAAAATATATACGGTGTTCTAACTTTGCATCCCGCTAACGGGGCAAGTTGTTACAGTAGGCGGTAAACTGATAGAAGCTGTTTTTCTTCTATAGTTTTTATTCAAACTGTAGACAAAGCACTTATTACTTAATACCTTTGCAGCATGTTTTATAGGTGAGCTAAAAGACTTGCAGTGCATGAGTCCACGCAGATGGAGGTGCCACGCTGCTGACTGAATATGGCTTTAAAACAAGCTCATGGTGGAATTTTGAAGCCTTACCTTAATGAAGACTCAACTCTTAAACACGTGTTGTGTTGATTCATTCTAAATAAATTGTAATGAAATGGTTATAAGCTTTTTTTTACATAATTACACCATGTTATAAAATATCAACTTGACAATAACCCACAGCGCCATAGCAGTTACACCATTTCATTTTGACGCACCAGGCGTAACAGCCTGTCCGGTGTAACTTCTTACCCCGGCTTTTTATATTCAAATGTAGGCTTCTTTTTTTTTTGCCTTACATGTCATAATATATGTATTGTAGCGAACTCAATATGAGCACCCTACTTGGCTTGCCAAGTGGGTTGACCCTATTGGCGACACAGGTAGGGTGCGGGACTCCGGAGCGGGAGGCGTGAGTTCGAATCTCCCAGTGGGACGTCGCCATGTCGAGCAGCACGTTACAGTATATTTGGCAGTTTTTCTTGCTTTCTTCCCTGTGTTATAGGCTGTACATATATAGGCTGTTTTTGCAAAGTGACAACTTAGGAGAAAAAAAGTTATTTTATTACGAGGCTCAGCTATAATGGTATAGTAATCTACTGAATTATTATATAGCTTTTAAATATATATTAGACAGTTGTCATAAACCTGCCTGGCTGTTTTGGATGTCTAAAATATGACACTTTACCTAAACATGCAGCAGTATCCGAGACCTATTTACATTAAAAAAAACAACGAATTTTCTATCAAAGAGCATTCCTGTCAGTAAATTATTGAATAATGTGGAAAAGGGTGAATATTGAATTTAATATATTCAGTAGCCATTACACACCCAGTGAAATATTTCAAGCTTTTTCATGGAATTTTGATGACTATGGCTTTATTATTTTTAAAATTAAATTACAAACCACATTGTGATTTACTGAGACGCGCCAGCATCTCACCCGTGACCCGGTTTCCCCCTGACGGCGTGAATCTCCTGTGTCGCTGAAGTTTTCATAATTATATTCACAACAAGTCACGACACCGTCGGAGCGCGCATCTCCAAATTCTTTCCTTGGGCGCGCCCTCGCGCACGGCTCATGGCGGGCGCGCGCACCGGCAGTAATTTTGCAGCCCTCCGCTTTGATTTGGGAATGTCTGACGGGAGGCCAAAGAGCGCTCAAAGGCTCATAATAATAATAATAATAATAATAATAATAATAATAGTTTTTTAGCTATAAACGAGGTGCACGCGCCTTATCGTGGCGGGGCAAAGTTCATCATGCAGCCTTATAGCCTGTAAATATTTGAACTAGAGTTTCTCTGCTGAGGAAATCCCCACTGAACCAGATACAGCGGGCCAGTAGAACACAACAGAATAATTGAAGCTAGCCAGCCATTTCCTGTCACAAAAACTAAAGTGGAACACAATGAATATGCTCTAGTGCACCACGTGTGAAAAGCCCACACATCCACCCCCATGCACACGCACGCACGCGCAAACGGCTCTTGTTTAACCAAATCTTCCGCACACTTTCCCTATTCAAGCACACCGCGGTCCCATATTTGACAGACTATTGTGAGCCAGTTAAACACTTTGCAGAGATCCTTAAATCAGACACTGTCAAAAGAAGGAAATAAATCCGTTTTATGACACAAACATTTGCAATGTTTTTATGACCCTCTATGGCTTACCTTTGTATTTTTATATTTATTTTATTGCTTTAGTCTTTTAATGCTCTAACAACCAGAACATCATGAAGATAAAATTATACAAGCTTTATATCTATATCTATCTATCTATCTATCTATCTATCTATCTATCTATATATACAGTATATATAGATATATATATAATTGTAATATAATATAATTATATTATATAATTATAATTATAATATAATTATAATTATATTATAATTTAATATAGTTTTAGTAACTTTCTAGCACTTTCCTAGCCATAAAATGATGTTAGAAATGTTTTTTATCAGTAGTCTGCTCTAAAAAGCTCTATGTGTTTGCTAATTTTGAGATGTTGGAGTTATTTTTACTATTGTTACATCAAGGAAGATACTGTATGTCATAGCACGGTTGTTATGACCCTTGAGAAAAATCTCCATTAGGCTAATAATGCATATATCCCTGATGGCTTTAGGAACAAAATTACTGTAAGTCTTGTATAGTAAGGAACTAAGTGGCAAAGGTTAAACAGTTTTTGCAGATTCATGGTCAGATAGCAGAGGCATCATCATTAGAAATACAGTGCTGTGAAAAAGTATTTGCCCCTTCCCTATTTCTTATATTTTTGCATATTTGTCACTCTTAAACGCTTCAGATCGTCAAACAAATTTTAATATCAGACAAAGATAACCTGAATAAATTGAAAATTCAGTTTTCAAATGATGATTTCATTTATTAAAGGGAAAAAAAAAAGCTATCCAAACCAAGCTGGTCCTGTGTGAAAAAGTAATTGCCCCTGTTGTTACATCATGAATTAACTGTGACTAACTACATTTTTTGGAAAGCTGAGTTCAATTTCAGTAGCTACAGCCAAGCCTGATTACTACCAGACTTGTTGAATCAAGAAATCACTTAAATAGAACCTGTCTGACATCCCGAAGTAGGCTAAAAGATTGCAAAAAGCAACACATCCCACTGTGATCTAAAGAAATTCAAGTTCAGATGAGAATCAAAAACCCAGAGCAATGTCTAAAGAACTGCAGGCCTCATTCGCCTCAGTTTGGACATTGGTCCACGATGGAACAATAAGAAAGAGACTGGGCAAAAATGGCATCCATGGGAGAGTTCCAAGACAAAAAAAATGCTGCTAAACAAAAAGAACACAAAGACTCGTCTCACATTTGCCAGAAAACATCTAGATGATCCTCAAGACTTCTGGGAAAATATTCTGGGGACTGACGAGACAAAAGTTGAACTTTTTGGAAGACATGTCCTGTTCTATCTGGTATAAAACTAACACGGAATTTCATAAAAAGAACATTGTATCAACAGTCAAACATGGTGGTGGTAGAGTCATGGTCTGGGGCTGCTTTGCTGCTTCAGGACCTGGACGACTTGTCCTAATTGACAGAACCATGAATTCCGCTCTCTACCAAAAAATCCTGAAGGAGAATGCCCAGCCATCAGTTCATGAAGCCCTCCATCGTGACTGAATTTAAACAGTTCTGCACAGAAGAGTGAGACAAAATTCCTCAGCAGCAATGTAAAAGACTGACTGCCAGTTGTTGGCATCAATGGTGGCACAACCAGTTTTTAGGTTTAGTTGCCAGTTACTTTTTCACATAGGGCCAGGTAGGTTTGGATAGCTTTTTTCCCATAATAAATGAAATCTTCATCTAAAAACTGTATTTTGTATTTACTCAGGTTATCTTTGTCTAATATTAAAATTTGTTTGAGACATTTAGGTGTAACAAATATGCAAAAATATAAGAAATCAAGAAGGGGCAAATACTTTTTCACAGCACTGTATTAGATATATCTTTAGTAGCATATTAGTCACTTATTTATATGTCATTACAGAGGGCAACACTTGCACAGTAAGCTGTAACAGAGACGTCACTATACTTCTGTGACAGCCTCCATCTCCCATCCAGTGTTCCCAAACAAGCCCTGCTAAACCAAAACCTCTCCTCACGTATTACTGCAGTGCTGCTCGGCTTCTGTTCGTTTTCTTCTGCTCCTTCTGCTGCCAGATCCCCTCAGTGACTGATGTGATCTTGAAATCTGCACTGCAGCTGCTGCGTCCCACAAACACACTAAGACTCTGTTTGGATCCAAACCTGCAGTTCATCCAGAAGAGCAGCAGTACTGTTCTATTAGGGCAACATGGCAGCACTGACCTTCCTCTCAATGGTGTGAGCACTCTCTGAATTTATCCATTACAAGACAATTCAGTTCAGTGAATTAAGAATCGTAGATGTTTAATTTAGGCCTATTATAGATTTTAGTCTGACTGCAAAGTTAAAAATCTACATGCATTTGGGATTCAGTGGGACTGTGGGGTTAGAATTAAACACAAAACCCCAACCAAATGTCTGTATTTTGTAAATCAGCTACTGATCATATTCACGGTGTTATACAGAGTCCCAAATGCTCTCTAGTCAACTAATAAGTAGCTAAACTCAAACTGCCATAGTATGGTGACCTAAGGATTAACACAATTGCATGTTGTGCAGCAGCAACGATCCCCATGTTTCCTGCCTCACTCTTTAACTGCAAATGCCAGAAACAAGACTTCAGTTCAGTTTTACTCATTTCTGTCATTTAAATGAACATTATGTAGTAATCCTGAAAACTAGCATTTACTAAAAACAGACACTGCAGCCCAAACTCAAGTAAAGAAGGCTGTTCCTCCTCTCCTTACAAGAGTCAGATAGGTTGCCAAGTTGAAGACAGGGTAAACAAGAGTTTTAGCATGCACTGGGAAGCCATGATGACTCCTAGACAGTAAGCTGTTCTTTTCAGGTCTCTGGTCCTGTTCTCTTGCTTGTCTCCATGACAGCAGCACTGTGCTTTCTCCGGCAAAAGTTTGCCCACTTCTTATCTGGTTGAATGTGATTAGCTCTGATTTTAGGAAACAGTCTAGTCAAAACTAGAATTTTTATCTGAATTTGCTGATTTCTTAGCTGATTTAGTGCTGAAATCTGATAGAATAATTATAGTAGGGGACTTTAATATACATGTGGATGTAGATAGTGACTGCCTTAATGTGGCATTTAATTCAATATTAGACTCGACTGGGTTTTCTCAGAAAGTAGGAAATTCTACTCATTACCTCCGCCATACATTAGATCTTGTTCTGACATATGGCATAGAAATAGAAAATCTTGTAGTGTCTCCTCATAACCCTGTACTATCAGACCATTGTCTGTTAACCTTTGATTTTACTATTTCTGACTATTTGGCTCCTAAAGAAAAATATTATTACAGTAGATGCCTCTCAGATGATGCTGTTACCAAATTTATGCAGATTGTTTCCTCTATGCCATGTGTCAACACAACGGAAATAAGCTATAGACAGCTTGCTCCTTCTGTAATTGATAACATGGTGGATAGTGTTTCAGCTTCTCTGCATCAGATTCTAGACTTGGTGGCCCCCTTAAAAAGAAAAAGTCTAATCAGAGATTTCTAACTCCTTGGTTCAACACAGAAACTCGTAGCTTAAAACAGAAGACTCGTCAGTTAGAAAGAAAATGGCGCTCCACTAATTTAGATGAAATGTATTTAGCTTGGAGAAATCATCTTTTATCCATCCATCTTCTACCGCTTTTCCGGAGGTCCGGGTCGCGGAGGCAGCAGTTCAAGCAGAGAAGCCCAGACTTCCCTCTCCCCAGCCACCTGCTCCAGCTCTTCAGAGGGGATACCAAGGCGTTCCCAGACCAGCTGGGAGACATAGTCTCTCCACCGAGTCCTGGGTCTGCCCCGGGGTCTCCTCCCAGTGGGACGTGCCTGAAACACCTCAAGTGGGAGGCGTCCAGGAGGCATCCTAATCAGATGCCCGTACCACCTCAACTGACTCCTTTCAATGTCTACTCTGAGCCTCTCCCGGATGACTGAGCTCCTCACCCTATCTCTGAGGGTGAATCCAGCAATCCTACGGAGAAAGCTCATTTCAGCCGCTTGTATCCGCGATCTCGTTCTTTCGGTCATTACCCAAAGCTCGTGACCATAGGTGAGAGTAGGAACGTAGATTGACTGGTAAATCGATAGCTTTGCCTTAGAACTAAGCTCCCTCTTCACCACAACAGACCGGTACAATGTCCGCATCACTGCAGATGCTGCTCCAATCCGTCTGTCGATCTCTCGCTCCATTCTCCCCTCACTCGTGAACAAGACCCCAAGATACTTAAACTCCTCCACTTGGGGCAGGAGCCTGTCCCCAACCCGGAGAGGACAATCCACCTTTTTCCGGCTGAGGACCATGGACTCGGACTTGGAGGTGCTGATTCTCATCCCAGCCGCTTCACACTCAGCGGCAAACCGTCCCAGCAAGAGCTGTAGGTCATTGCTGGATGAAGCCAACAGGACAACATCATCTGCAAACAACAGAGATGAGATCCTGTGGTCACCAAGCATGACACCCTCCATTCCCTGGCTGCGCCTAGAAATCCTGTCCATAAAAATTATGAACAGGATCGGTGACAAAGGGCAGCCCTGGCGGAGTCCAACTCTCACTGGGAATGACTCCGACCGAGTGTTGGCAATACGAACCAAACTCTCACAACGGTCGTACAGAGACCGAATAGCTCGTAACAACAAGCCCGATACCCCATACTCCCGAAGCACCCCCCACAAAAATCCACAAGGGACGCGGTCAAATGCCTTCTCCAAGTCCACAAAACACATGTAAACGGGTTGGGCAAACTCCCACGAACCCTCGAGAATTCCCGAGAGGGTAAAGAGCTGGTCCGATGTGCCACGGCCAGGACGAAAACCACATTGCTCCTCCTGAATCCGAGGTTCGACCAACTGCCGGACTCTCCTCTCCAGTACCTTGGCATAGACCTTCCCAGGGAGGCTGAGGAGTGTGATCCCTCTAAAGTTGGAGCACACCCTCCGGTCCCCTTTTTTAAAGAGAGGAACCACCACCCCGGTTTGCCATGCCAAAGGCACTGCCCCCGACCTCCACGCAATGTTGCAGAGGCGTGTCAACCATGACAACCCAACAACATCTAGGGCCTTGAGGTACTCAGGGCGAATCTCGTCCACCCCCGGGGCCCGGCCACCAAGGAGATTTTTAACCACCTTGGCGACCTCAGCCCCTGTGATAGGCGAGTCATCCCCCCCGTCCCCAAACCCTGCTTCCACTGTGGAAGGCGTATCAGTGGGATTGAGGAGATCCTCGAAGTATTCCTTCCACCGCCCGACGATGTCCCCAGTCGAAGTCAAGAGTGTCCCATCCGCACCATACACAGTGTGGACGGGGAGCTGCTTTCCCCTCCTGAGCCGCCGGACAGTTTGCCAGAATCTCTTTGAGGCCGACCGAAAGTCTTGTTCCATGGCCTCACCGAACTCCTCCCATACCCGGGTTTTTGCTTCAGCAACCACCCGAACTGCACTCCGCTTGGCCTGCCGGTACACCTCAGCTGCTTCGGGAGTCCCACAAGCCAACCAAGCTTGATAGGACTCCTTCTTCAGCTTAATGGCCCCCCTCACCACTGGTGTCCACCACTTGGTTCGGGGGTTGCCACCACGAGATGCACCGACCACCTTGCGGCCGCACCTCTGGGCTGCCGCTTCAACAACAGAGGTGGAGAACATGGCCCATTCAGACTCCATGTCTCCAGACTCCCTCGGAATGTGGTTGAAGTTCTTCCGGAGGTGGGAGTTGAAGACCTCCCGGACAGGGGCCTCAGCCAGACGTTCCCAGCACACCTTCACTATACATTTGGGTCTACCAGGTCTGAACGGCTTCCTCCCCTGCCATCGGATCCAACTCACCACCAGGTGGTGATCAGTTGACAGCTCTGCACCTCTCTTTACTCGGGTGTCCAAGACATACGGTCGCAGGTCTGATGATACGATAACAAAATCGATCATCGACCTGCGACCTAGGGTGTCCTGGTGCCAGGTGCACATATGGACACCCTTATGTTTGAACATGGTGTTCGTTATGGACAGACTGTGGTTAGCACAGAAGTCCAATAACTGAACACCACTCAGGTTCAGATCGGGCAGGCCTTTCCTCCCAATCACCCCCCTCCAGGTTTCACTGTCATTGCCCACGTGCGCATTGAAGTCCCCCAGTAGGACAATGGAGTCTCCAAGAGGAGCACCCTCCAGCACCCCAGTCACAGACTCCAAAAAGGGTGGGTACTCTGAAACATCATTTGGTGCATAGGCACAAATGATGGTCAGGACCCGTTTCCCAACCCGAAGGCGCAGAGAAGCAACCCTTTCGTCCACCGGGGAAAACTCCAATATAGAGGCAGCAAGGTGGGGCGATACAAGAATACCCACCCCTGCTCGTCGCCTCTCGCCTGGGGCAACTCCAGAAAAGGCCAAGCTCCAGCCCCTCTCCAGGAGACTGGTTCCGGAACCGGAGCTGTGTGTTGAAGTGAGGCCGACTATATCTAGCCGGTATCTCTCAACCTCGTACACCAGCTCAGGCTCCTTCCCCACCAGAGAGGTGACATTCCACGTACCAAAAGCCAGTTTAGAAAGCTTGGGATCAGTCCGCCAAGGTCTCCGCCTTTGACCGCCACCTGATCCACATAGCACCGGACCCCCATGATCCCTCCTGCAGGTGGTGAGCCCACTGGAGGGCGGACCCATGTAACTCCTTCGGGCTGAGCCCGGCCGGGTCCCATGGGTGGAAACCCGGCCACCAGACGCTAGCCTTCGAGCCCCTCCCCCAGGCCTGGCTCCAGGGTGGGGCCCTGGTAACCCCATACCGGGCGGGGTACACTGAATCCTTGATATACAATTCATGAGAGTCTGTTGGATCGTTCTTAGTCTGGCCCTTCACCCAGGACCAGTTTGTCTTGGGAGACCCTATCAGAGGCAAATTGCCCCGGACAACATAGCTCCTGGGATCACTGGGGCACGCAAACCCCCCCACCACGATAAGGTGACGATCCATGAGGGGAAATCATCTTTTAATTTATAAAAAATCTCTTAGAAAAGCTAGAACAAGTTATTACTCTGCATTAATAGAAGAGAACAAGAATAATCCCAGGTTTCTTTTCAGTACTGTAGCCAGGTTGACAAAGAGTCAGGACTCTGTCAATCCTAGCATTCCCTTAGAGCTTACTAGTCAGGATTTTATGGACTTTTTCAATAATAAAATTTCATCCATCAGAGATAAAATCAATCAGATTCTTCCCACAGTTAACTTAAATACTGTAACTACTACAACTCCTTCTATTGATGTCTGTCTTGATGAGTTTACTCCAATCGACTTTTGTGAGTTAGACAAAATAGTTTCCTCATCCAAACCTTCAACTTGTCTTTTAGACCCTATTCCTACCAGGTTATTTAAAGAAGTCTTCCCACTTATTGGTAGCCTTATTCTTCATATAATCAATACTTCATTAACTTTAGGCCATGTACCGCAGGCTTTTAAAACGGATGTAATTAAACCCTTACTCAAAAAGCCAACGCTAGATCCAGGAGCTTTAGCTAACTATAGACCAATCTCTAATCTCCCTTTCATTTCAAAAATCTTAGAAAGAGTTGTTGCTACGCAATTATTTGACCACCTGCAAGGAAATGGTTTACTTGAAGAGTTTCAATCTGGGTTTAGAATCCATCATAGTACTGAAACAGCCTTAGCGAAGGTCACTAATGACCTCCTCATTGCATCTGATAATGGACTAGTTTCTGTACTTGTCCTTTAAGACCTTAGTGCAGCTTTTGATACTATCGATCATAATATTCTACTTGATAGATTAGAACACTATGTTGGACTTAATGGAACTTCGTTGCAGTGGTTTAGATCTTATTTATCTGATAGGTTCCAGTTTGTTCATGTAAATAATGAGTTTTCTTTCAACTCAAAACTTAGTCATGGAGTTCCACAGGGATCTGTGCTAGGCCCTACTCTTTTTAGTTTATATATGCTTCCGTTAGGCAATATTATTAGAAAGCACTGTATACATTTTCATTGTTATGCTGATGACACACAATTATACCTGTCAATGAAGCCAGATGATAGTAATCAATTAGCCAAGTTAGAAGCCTGTCTTAAGGAAATCAAAGCTTGGATGACTTGTAATTTCCTGCTATTAAATTCAGATAAGACTGAAGTCATTCTTGTTGGTCCAAAAAACCTTAGAAATTCCTTTCCAAATCAAACTTTCAGTTTGGATGCGGTTACTCTTTCTCTTAATAGCTCTGTGAGGAACCTTGGAGTTATTTTTGATCAGGATTTGTCCTTCAATTCACATATTAAATTTGTTTCTAAGACTGCCTTCTATCATTTGCGTAATATTGCCAAGATTAGGAGCATCTTGTCTCAGAGTGATGCTGAGAAACTGATCCACGCTTTTGTTAGCTCGAGATTAGATTATTGTAATTCTTTATTATCAGGCTGTCCTAAAACATCTTTAAAAAGTCTTCAGCTGATCCAAAATGCTGCAGCAAGAGTTTTAACAGGTACTAGAAAGAGAGATCATATCTCTCCGGTTCTGGCCTCCCTTCATTGGCTTCCCATAGAGTTTAGAATTAAGTTTAAAATCCTTCTTCTTACTTACAAAGCTCTAAACAATCAGGCTCCTTTTTATTTAAAAGATCTGATACTACCGTATTATCCTAACAGAGCACTACGCTCCCAAAATGCAGGATTACTTGTAATACCTAGAATCTCCAAAAGTACAATGGGAGGCAGAGCCTTCAGTTATCAAGCTCCTCTCCTGTGGAATCAGCTGCCAATCTGGATTCGGGAGTCAGACTCGATCTCTGTTTTTAAGAATAGGGCTAAAACCTACCTTTTTGATATAGCCTACAATTAGGGAGGGATCATGTGTTTCTGAACCCTCCCTTAGTTATGCTGCTAATAGGTTTAGTCAGCCGGGGGACCTCCAGTAATGCACTGGGCCTCACTCCTTTTCTCACTCTCAATGAAATATTTTTTTTTGCTGGTCATTAACATTTGTTTGTTCTCTCCCAAAGATTGAGTCCCCATCGTGCTGTTTGCTCTCTACATGTCTGTTCTTTTCTTCTTCTCTATCCCCTCACCCCCCAGCCAGTCGCAGCAGATGACTGCCCCTCCCTGAGCCTGGTTCTGCTGGAGGTTTCTTCCTGTTAAAAAGGAGTTTTTCCTCTCCACCGTCGCCAAGTGCTTGCTCACAGGGGATCGCCTGATTGCTGGGGTCTTTCTGCAACTGTGGGGGTTCCCCCTACAGTTGATAGTGCTATGAGATGACTGTTGTTGTGAAATGGCGCTATATAAATAAAGTTGAATTGAATTGAAAACAAACCTTTCCACAACAGTCTGAACTTTGCATGGGAATGTATGGGCTGTGGCACTGTTGCTGGAGAAGCCAGGTTTTCAACTTAAATGTTTAATTAATCTCTAGTAAAACTTCATGGATGTTTTTATGGTTTAATACATTGTTTTCCTTATAGATAGTCCCTTTAGAAATATTAGTAGTCTGAACAAATTATAAATCTTAAGGTAAAGAGTCTACAATTGCAGTGAGAGTGCCTCTGTGCAGAGGTGCTGGATGCTGGCAGGCAAGGCAGGCAAATGCTTGGGACACAAGACCAGAAGGGGGCCCCCAAGGCCTGACCAGCTTTGAATCATTATAGCAGCAACAATGTGGAGAGTTTGCAATGACATTGGTAGGCCAGCCAGAACTCCCTGAAGAGGCCCCACCTCCACCTCTCACTCTGCAAGTACCAGTGTGCATCTTAAACCACAGTCACAAATACCCTTACGAATGGCTGCCAACACCATATGAACGATTTTTGGACCATTTCATAAGGGCTTCGTAAGGTGGCCATAAGAGAATCGAGCATTCATAGACCGTTCGTAAGTTTGTGGCAGGTCAATGGTCTTGTCCAAGATTTTCTGCGAACACCCCATGAAAACCCCTCATCGTAGGGCAGCTGCACAAATTCCTTAGGAACAAAGTAGGAACAACACAAAGAAAACAGATTTTTCTTATAAAATTGTAGAGGACTATATGTTTGTACAAGTGCATATAGACCACAGTGAAATACTGTTGCTTCCAGAAAATTACACTTACTTCTCACTTTTCAAGATGCATGGAGCAACACAGTGCAATGCACTGGCAAGGTGTTATAGTCCATCCTCGTGCCTCGCCCCCCTGAAGACGCGCACTGTGTGCAGTTAGCTTTCTACAGCTGCTCTGACCCAGCACAAACCAGGATGAATCTGGTCAAAATAGCCAGAATAAAAATATAAAGCTTTTATCCAAAGGAAATTTCTTCTCCCCTCTGGGAACTGATTTTCTCTGCATGACTGAAATTAATCCCCACTCCAGGTGAGTTCTTGTATGTTTTCTGAACATTTTTTTTTTTTTTTTGGTATTTATAAGTATTTCTTTTGTGACAAAAACATACTTTTTTGTGAGAAAAAAATGTTTACATGAAATTATTATTAAATAATTTTGTTTGTATCAGATATTTTATAATTAAATAGCTAGAGGTAGCTGTAATTCAATGCTGGCACTGCTCCTGTGGTGACTTATGGCATATTTTCTTATTTACATTTATTTTATATTTATATATATAGTGAAGTTATTCCCATGCCAATGACATTTGGTGTAGGGAGGCACCTATCTCCGTTTTTGACACCCTAGGCCACACAGCTACTGTAGATAGTGACAGCTACAGTGGAGGGTCAGTCCTCTGGTAGCTCTGTGTGTTAACGTTGATATACACTACCGTTCAAAAGTTTGGGGTCACTTAGAAATTTCCTTATTTTTGAAAGAAAAGCACTTTTTTCAATGAAGATAACTTTAAACTAATCAGAAATACACTCTATACATTGCTAATGTGGTAAATGACTATTCTAGCTGCAAATGTCTGGTTTTTGGTGCAATATCTACATAGGTGTATAGAGGCCCATTTCCAGCAACTATCACTCCAGTGTTCTAATGGTACAATGTGTTTGCTCATTGCATCAGAAGGCTAATGGATGATTAGAAAACCCTTGTGCAATCATGTTAGGTCTGCAATGCTGTAATTGCTGCAAATGGAGGATTCTTTGACAAAAGCAAAGTTTGAAGGAAAAAAATATTATTTCAAATGCAAATCATTATTTCTAACCTTGTCAATGTCTTGACTATATTTTCTATTCATTTTACAACTCATGGGGGTAAATAAGTGTGACTTTTCATGGAAAACACAAAATAATTGTCTGGGTGACCCCAAACTTTTGAACGGTAGTGTATATATATATATATATATATATATATATACACAGTGGGGCAAAAAAGTATTTAGTCAGCCACCAATTGTGCAAGTTCTCCCACTTAAAAGATGAGAGAGGTCTCCAATTTTCATCAAAGGCATACCTCAACTATGAGAGACAAAATGAGAAAAAAAAATCCAGAAAATCACATTGTCTGATTTTTAAAGAATTTATTTGCAAATTATGGTGGAAAATAAGTATTTGGTCACCTACAAACAAGCAAGATTTCTGGCTCTCACAGACCTGTAACTTCTTCTTTAAGAGGTTCCTCTGTCCTCCACTCGTTACCTGTATAAATGGCACCTGTTTGAACTCGTTATCAGTATAAAAGACACCTGTCCACAACCTCAAACAGTCAGACTCCAAACTCCACTATGGCCAAGACCAAAGAGCTGTCAAAGGACACCAGAAACAAAATTGTAGACCTGTACCAGGCTGGGAAGACTGAATCTGCAATAGGTAAGCAGTTTGGTGTGAAGAAATCAACTGTGGGAGCAATTATTAGAAAATGGAAGACATACAAGACCACTGATAATCTCCCTCGATCTGGGGCTTCACGCAAGATCTCACCCCGTGGGGTCAAAATGATCACGAGAACAGTGAGCAAAAATCCCAAAACCACACAGGGGGACCTAGTGAATGAGCTGCAGAGAGCTGGGACCAAAGTAACAAAGGCTACCATCAGTAACACACTATGCCGCCAGGGACTCAAATCCTGCAGTGCCAGACGTGTCCCCCTGCTTAAGCCAGTACATGTCCAGGCCCGTCTGAAGTTTGCTAGAGAGCATTTGGATGATCCAGAAGAGGATTGGGAGAATGTCATATGGTCAGATGAAACCAAAATAGAACTTTTTGGTAAAAACTCAACTTGTCGTGTTTGGAGGAGAAAGAATGCTGAGTTGCAGCCAAAGAACACCATACCTACTGTGAAGCATGGGGGTGGAAACATTATGCTTTGGGGCTGTTTTTCTGCAAAGGGACCAGGACGACTGATCTGTGTAAAGGAAAGAATGAATGGGGCCATGTATCGTGAGATTTTGAGTGAAAACCTCCTTCCATCAGCAAGGGCATTGAAGATGAAACATGGCTGGGTCTTTCAGGATGACAATGATCCCAAACACACCGCCCGGGCAACGAAGGAGTGGCTTCGTAAGAAGCATTTGAAGGTCCTGGAGAGGCCTAGCCAGTCTCCAGATCTCAACCCCATAGAAAATCTTTGGAGGGAGTTGAAAGTCCGTGTTGCCCAGCGACAGCCCCAAAACATCACTGCTCTAGAGGAGATCTGCATGGAGGAATGGAACAAAATACCAGCAACAATGTGTGAAAACCTTGTGAAGACTTACAGAAAACATTTGACCTCTGTCATTGCCAACAAAGGGTATATAACAAAGTACTGAGATGAACTTTTGTTATTGACTAAATACTTATTTTCCACCATAATTTGCAAATAAATTCTTCAAAAATCAGACAATGTGATTTTCTGGATTTTTTTTCTCATTTTGTCTCTCATAGTTGAGGTACTGTATACCTATGATGAAAATTGGAGACCTCTCTCATCTTTTAAGTGGGAGAACTTGCACAATTGGTGGCTGACTAAATACTTTTTTGCCCCACTATACTGTATATATATATATATATATATATATATATATATATATATATATATATATATATATATATATATATATATATATATATATACTGTATATATATATATATATATATATATATATATATATATATATGGTAAAACTAACCTGTCTCACGACGGTCTAAACACAGCTCATATTCCCTTGAGCACTATATATATATATATATATACAGTATATATACTGTATATATATATATATATATATACAGCACTTTGTGTAGCGAGTGTTGCTTTTATACATACAGCAGGGAAAATAAGTATTGAACACAACTTTATATATATATATACTGTATACAGTATATATATATATATATACAGTATATATATACTGTATATATATGGTAAAACTAAACTGTCTCACGACGGTCTAAACACAGCTCACGTTCTCTCTCTCTCTCTCTCTCTATATATATATATATATATATATATATATATGTATATATACAATACTTTGTGTAGCGAGCGTTGCTTTTATACATACAGCGGGGGAAATAAGTATTGAACACATCAACATTTTTCTCAAACATATTTCTGATGGAGCCAGTGACCTGAGACTTTTACCAGATACCAGTAACAACCCAAGTAATCCATACATACAAAGAAATCATGGCAACTGTGTTCACAAAAAAAGCTATATTTAATAAAGTGGAATGACATAGGGAATAAGTATTGAACACATGAAGACAAAGCGGTGCAAAAAGGCATAGAAAGCCAAAAAAACCCCACCTGAAATCCATCAGAATTTAGGAAGCCATCCCATCCCTCATCAGTCCAAATTGAACTTGGCACTATGGGTATTACTGCTCTACTTTTCTGTATATAAGATTGCTGGGTCTCGTCATTTATTGTTTATCTTTATTTGCACTATGGGAGGTCTGGGTCTATCTTTCGTCACTATGGGAAGCATTACTGTACATAGACTGCTGTTGTTGTTTTTCCTGCCTTATTCCTTTCTTGCCTTATTCCTTTTTCTTTTTATATTGCGTACACCACTGAAGAGAGAGAGAAACACCCTTTTCAATTATTCTGTATGTCCTGTATGTATAGTAGTACAGGACATATATGTACAGTAGTACATATTATTTATTTATTTTTTATTTTTTATTCATTTTTTACTGTGGTTCTTGTGTTAGCTCCCTTTGTGTTAGTGCCCTGCTTTTATGTTCTCTTGCTGTACAGCACTTTGTGTAGCGAGTGTTGCTTTTAAAGTGCTTTAGAAATAAAGTTGATTGATAGTATTGACAAACAAAGTCTTTGAATCTTTGAATCTTTAATTTCAGCTGGATAAGTCCTGACTGATAGCCTTTAAAACATCTGTGATTAACAGATAGTCACACCACAAAGAACTCATGATGGGTAGAAGCAAAGAGCTCTCTCTAGATTTTCACAACCTTATTGTTGCAAAACATAATAATGGCATTGGTTACAGGTGCATTTCCACACTGCGGAATGTTCCAATGAGCACTGATGGAGCCATAGTTCAGAAGGGGAAAGAACATCATTTTTCCATAAAACAGCCACGACCAGGAGCTCCTCGCAAGATTTCTGACACAGGAGTTGAAAGAACTATCAGAAGAGTTATCCAAGAGCCAAACACCACTTGTAGAGAGCTCCAGAAAGACCTAGAGTTAACAGGTACTGCTATTTAAAAAAAACAAACAAAAAAACCCCAATAAGTAATGCACTCAACCAATATGGGCTCTATGCCTGCTCACTTCACAAGACTTCATTGTTGAAGAAAAGCATGTTGAAGCTTGTTTAAAGTTTGTTGCACAACATTTAGGCAAGCCAGTAAAATACTGGGAGAATATAGTCTGGTCATATGTGACCAAAATTGATCTTTTTGGATTCCACAACACATAGCATGTTTGGAGGAGAAATGGCACTACACATCCTATCATGGTGTGGTAGTGTTTTTCAGCACATGGTATAGGCAGAGTTCATTTAATTGAAAGAAAGATGAATGGACATATGTACAGCGACATTCTTGATAAGAACCTGCTGCCATCTGTTAAGATGCTGAAGATGAAACGAGGGTGAACATTTCAGCAAGACAATGATCCCAAACATACAGCCAAGAAGTGTGGAGTTTGCATGTTCTCCCCGTGTATGCATGGGTTTACCCCGGGATTTCTCCGGTTTCCTCCCACATGCCAAAAACATGCAGGTTAGGTTAATTGGAGACTTTAAAGTGGCCCTAGGTGTGAATGTGTATGTGAATGGTTAAGGGATAGCACTGTATCGTGGCTGCTTCATCCATCCAGGTGGTGGATGACCCTCAATTTCCCCTCTGGGGATCAATAAAGTATACTAAATCTAAATCTAAAAAAAAAAAAAAAAGAAAACTCCCAACTGGCTCCAGAGAAGGAAAATAAAGCTGCTAGAATGGCCCAGTCAGTCACCTGACCTGAATCTAATTGAAAATCTATGAAATGAACTGAAGAGCAGAGTTCATAGAAGACACCCACGGAACCTTCAAGATTTGAAGATAGTTTGTGTGGAAGAATGGGCTAAATCACTCCTGAGCAACTCCTGCACATAGTTTCTCCATACAGGAGGCATCTGGAAGCTGTTATTACCAACAAAGTAATAACTAACTAAACTAAATGAATTTCACAAAGCCTGTTCAATACTTATTCCCTGTGTCATTCCACTTTATTAAATATAACTTGTTTTGTGAATGCAGTTGCCTTGATTTCTTTGTATGTATGGAATTACTTGGGTTGTTACTGATATCTGGTGAAAATCTCAGGTCAATGGCTCCATCAGAAATATGTTTAATGAGAAAAATATTGGCATGTTCAATACTTATTTTCCCTGTTGTATATATACCCAGACAAAATGTGCCTTAAGCCTTAAGCCTTAAGATCTTCCTACCAGCAATTTGAGGAGTGCCGGGAGTTGCACATACCGAAAATTGTTGGTACCCCTCTGTTAATGAAAGAAAAACCCACAATGGTCACAGAAATAACATGAATCTGACAAAAGTGGTAATAAATAAAAATTCTATGAAAATTAACCAATGACAATCAGACAATGTTTTTGAATTGTGGTTCAACAGAATTATTTTAAAAAACAAACTCATGAAACAGACCTGGACAAAAATGATGGTACCTCTAGAAAAGATTGAAAATAATGTGACCATAGAGACATGTTCAACCAAGATGTGTCCTCTAATTAACATCACAGGTGTCTACAAACTTGTAATCAGCCTATTTAAAGGGTGACAAGTAGTCACTGTGCTGTTTGTTGACATGGTGTGTACTACACTAAACGTGGACCAGATGAAGCAAAGGAGAGAGTTGTCTCAGGAGATTAGAAAGAAAATTATAGACAAGCATGTTAAAGGTAAAGGCTATAAGACCATCTCCAAGCAGCTTGATGTTCCTGTGACTACAGTTGCACATATTATTCAGAAATTTAAGATCCACAGGACTGTAGCCAACCTCCCTGGACATGGTCGCAGGAGGAGACGGATAATGCGAATGGTAACAAAAGAGCCCAGAACAACCTCTAAACACATTCATGGTGAACTCCAAGGTCAAGGTACATCAGTGTCAGATCGCACCATCCATCATTGTTTGAGCCAAAGTGGACTTGATGGGAGACGACCAAGGAGGACACCACTGTTGAAAACAAATCATAAAAAAGCCAGACTGGAATCTGCCAAACTGCATGTTGACAAGCCACAAAGCTTCTGGGAGAATGTCCTATGGACAGACAAGACAAAACTGGAACTCTTTGGCAAGGCACATCAGCTCTATGTTCACAGACACAAAAATGAAGCATACCAAGAAAAAAACACTGTCCCTACTGTGAAACATGGAGGAGGCTCTGTTATGTTCTGGGGCTGCTTTGCTGCAACTGGCACAGGGTGTCTTGAATCTGTGCACGGTACAATGAAATCTCAAGACTATCAAGGTATTCTAGAGACAAATGTGTTGCCCAGTGTTAGACAGCTTGGTCTCAGTCGCAGGTCATGGGTCTTGCAACAGGATAATGACCCAAAACACACAGCTAAAAACACCCAAGAATGGCTAAGAGCAAAACATTGGACTATTCTAAAGTGGCCTTCTATGAGCCCTGATCTAAATCCTATTGAACATCTGTGGAAGGAGCTGAAACATGCCGTCTGGAGAAGGCACCCTTCAAACCTGAGACAACTGGAGCAATTTGCTCATGAGGAGTGGGCCAAAATACCTGCTGAGAGGTGCAGAAGTCTCACTGACAGTTACAGAAATGGTTTGATTGCAGTGATTGCCTCAAAAAGTTGTGCAACAAAATATTAAGTTAAGGGTACCATCATTTTTGTCCAGGCCTGTTTCATGAGTTTGTTTTTTAAAATAATTCTGTTGAACCACAATTCAAAAGCATTGTCTGATTTTCATTGGTTAATTTTCATAGAATTTTTATTTATTACCACTTTTGTCAGATTCAAGTTATTTCTGTGACCATTGTGGGTTTTTCTTTCATTTATTTATTTATTTAGCGAATGCAAAGTCCTTAAGCCAAGCAGTTGCCTCCTGGTTTGCTGTATGGAGGGTGTGTAATCCTCATTCCAGTCTTTGGAGCGGGCAAACCTCTATGATGTGTTCCATTGTTTGCTCCTCTCCACATGCGCACAGTGGGCTAGGGCTACTGCCCCATCTGTGAAGGCTGGCCAAGCAGGGGCCATGTCCAGTCCTGAAGCGATTGAGTGTAGACCACTGTCTCCTTGGGAGGTTGGTGCCCGGGACCTGTTGGTTGGGGTTTATCACCAGCTGTTTATTTGGGACCTCCTTGGTCTCCCATTCCTCTTGCCAAGCTGTCTGGATGGTAAAGTCAGCTGGGGGAGGGTTTTTCCAAATCGGCCGTCTGGATGAAAGTCGGGCAGTGGGTGGGGTGTAGATATCTGCATGGATTGGCAAGTGAGGAAAATCTTTAACTTTTTGGAGCATCCTTTGAGTTAATGCTGCTCGCCAGATGTGTGGAGGGGCTATGTTTGACAGTACAGAGAGCCAGGGGAGTGGTGTTGAGCGGATTGTTCCAGTTATAGTTCTCATGGTTGAGTTGAGCTGGGTGTACCAAATGGTGTGTGTAAGATGACCTGGACCAGACAGGGGCACAATATTCTGCTACAGAGTATGAAAGGGCCAGTGCTGAGGTGCGCAGGGTGGAGACTGCCGCCCCCCATTTGGCACCAGCGAGCTTGCAGAGCAGGTTGTTTCGTACCTTCACCTTAGCAGCCATCCCCTTTAGATGTTCCTTGAAGGATAAGGTCCTATCAAGGGTCACTCCAAGATAAGTTGGATTTGGGGCATGCTTAAGCTTGAGTCCGCTCAGGTGGATGTTTAGTTCTCTGGCAGCTTTTGCATTGTGGAGATGGAATACACTGGAGACGGTTTTTGCTGGGCTTGGTTTTAGGCGCCAGATTTTGCAGAACTGGTCCAGTTTGGCAAGATCTTCCGTGAGCACCCGTTCCAGTGGTTCAAAGTCTGGTGCTTGGAATGCCAAACAGATGTCGTCTGCATAGATGAATTTGCGGGATTTTGTAGTAGGCAGGTCGTTTATGTAGAGGTTGAACAGAGTTGGAGCTAGAACTGAGCCTTGTGGGAGTCCGTTTTTCTGCATTCTCCATGCACTTGTGTTCTGACTGAGGTGGACTCTGAACCTTCGGTTGGTCAGCAGGGTTTTTATAATTGCTGTTGCCCAAGCAGGGATCGCCTTTATAAGTTTCAGGAGGAGGCCTTTGTGCCAGACCGTATCATAGGCGGCTGTAAGATCGAGAAACACAGCCCCTGTCTTCAGTCTGCTCTCGAAGCCATTTTCGATGAAGGTGGTTAGGGCCAGTACTTGTTCTCCTGTACTGCGGTCCTTGCGGAAACCTGCTTGATCCACACTTAGAATATCCTCTATTTCTGGGGAAATGCGTTGCAGTATTAGGCGCTCCATGATTTTGTAAGGAACGCTGAGTAGGGAGATTGGGCGGTAGCTTGCTGGTAGTTTGTGGTCTTTGCCAGGTTTTGGGATGGCAATGACCTTTGCTGTCCGCCATTTCTTTGGGATCGAGTTTGTTTGTGTGATCCTTGTGTAGAATTGTGTCAACCAGGTTAGGGCTCGGGGGCCAAGATTTTTCATGAATTCTGAGAAGATGTTATCGTATCCTGCTGCCTTTCCACATTTCAGGCCCTGTAGGACTTTCTCCAGTTCAGCAGCCTCGAAGGGTTCAGGGTTCGTGTCCTCTACAGGCATTTTTTGGTGTTTTTTTAGCTCAGTTGTAACTGCTCTTCTGGTGTCTTTGTCTTGGGGTGCTTTGGCGATAGTCAGTAGGTGGGATGCAACTTGGTTGGGTGTGACGGATGCTCGGCTTTGGCTAGGGGCCTTCTGTGCAGCTCCTAGGTGACGGATGAGGCTCCAACATTTCCTGCTAGAGTGGGTAAAGCTCCGGTCAGCAACTGTCTCCTCCCATTTCTTTCGCCGGGCTGTATTTAGCGATTCAATGAGATGGTCTGCTATCTCTGGGTCCCCTGATGTTTGATAGGATTGTAGGAGGGCAGCACATTCTCCGTCCAAACATGGGACATAGAGGGGTCGGTAGCCTCGTGGGATTGCAGTATGGGCAGCCTTGAAGATTGCGCTGCAGAAGCGGTTGTATGCTTCATCTACAGTGATGGAGTGGAGTGGGATGGTAACAACGCTCCGGTCCAGAGTTTCACTGAATTTCTTCCAGTTGGCTTTGCGGAAGTTCCAGCGCATCTTCCTTGGGCTGTATATGACTGGAAGTTGTAGGCCAATGTGAACAAGCAGGGGCCGGTGTTGGCTGTGTGGAAAATCATCAAGAATGAGGATCTGTGTAGGATATGGCTCCCCATTCAAAGAGCTGACCCAACACAGGTCAGGAGAATAGTCCTTCTTCCACCTAGCAGAGTGGAAGGTTCCTCTTTGTTTGGGGTCGTATATCAAAGCGAGGTCATTTCTGGATGCCCAGTCTGAAAGTGCCTCCCCATCACTGTCCACTGCTGGGTACCCCCAGTCAGGGTGATGGCTGTTAAAGTCCCCCACATAGATGGCAGGGTGGGGTAGGGTGGGTAAGACCTGCAGATCCCAGTTGGCATTAGGGGGCTTGTACACATTGACAATATGGAAGCCACCAGTGATTATGGTGTCTGAGAAATGTGTTGCTATCAGGTGATTTGCTTCAACTATGTCAGAACGCACATAGGTGGCACGTCCATGTTTAGCATGTAGAACATAGCACAGGAGGTCAAAGCCTTTGATGGTGAAGCAGCCAGCTTCCTCTGTGCCAATATGAGTCTCTTGGAGGCAGATTACATCAATCGAATGTTGGAAGGCGAGGACTTCAATAAGGCTTCGCTTGGCTGCAGATAGGCCTTCAACGTTTAGTTGTAATATGCGAAGGGCAGATCCTACCACAAAGTGCTCTTGGGGCTGTTTGCTTTCGGCTTTAGGACTGTGACTAGGATTCTTCTTTGACTTGGCACAGAGGCGTCGTCTCTTCGAATTTAGTCTGCTGGTAGGATCATTAGCTTCCCCAGGCGAGCCCGGGTACTAGCGGAGGGCGCGACAAGAACGCTGATCCATAGCTTCTTTCATTAACAGAGGGGTACCAACAATTTTGTCCACGTCTGTAGGGGTGCCATACCACAATAGCGTCAAGTGAGGTTTGTGGGTGGTGAGGTACTCATTCTTTCAAAGTCAGATTTACAAATAAATGAACACAATAGCATAAGCTTGAATTTAATTTCAATCGAAAGTTTGCAGGGCGGCGCGGTGGCGGAGCGGTTAGCACTGCGGCAGCACAGCAACTCACCCTTGGCCGGGGAATCCTGGGTTTGATCCCAGCCCCCGACCAACAGTGATCTGTGTGGAGTTTGCATGTTCTCCCCGTGTCTGCGTGGGTTTCCTCCGGGATTTCTCCAGTTTCCTTCCACATGCCAAAAACATGCAAGTTAGGTTAATTGGCATCAAACTGGGGATTCTAAATTGTCCTTAGGTATGACCGTGAGAGTGAATGGTTGTCTGTCTCTCTGTGTTGGCCCTGCGATGGACTGGCGATCTGTCCAGGGTGTACCCTGCCTCTCGCCCAAAGATGCTGGGATAGGCTCCAGCCCCCCTGCGACCCGAAAAGGATTAAGCGGAAGAAGATGAATGAATGAATGAATGAAAGTTTGCATGTTTTATGATCTGCTAATTGTACATTGTAAAATCCGATTACATAAATAATTTATTAACAAAACAACTAAGGCATTTTACCGAATTGCCTCTTGATAGAATGCGCAGAGAATTTAAGTTCAGTTCAGCAATGCATGTCAAGAGCTTTTATTGTGAAGGGAAGAAGCAGAAATTGCAGCACACTCCACTTGCTTTTGATTTGCAGAAAGGCATTTGACGTTCTGCTGACTAACTCCATGCCTCCATGTTTTCATTTCATTCAACTCTGCTGAATATAAACAAAGTGCAAAGACCCTTGGCTACACAGATAAAATGTATTAAGTTATTTTACAGACAAATTTTGGGGGTCCAAAATTGATTATTGACTACTTGTTTCACACCAAGGAAGAACTAAAAGTATAGTGGCTCAGAGAGCGCATTTGCTGTACGCCCTGTAGCTCCACAATTCAATACAAATTCAAGCATATAAAGCAAGTATGCATGGTCTTACCTTTACTTGTGAATGAAATCCATCCACCTATTCCTCTGGACAAAAATCTCTATGACTTTGTTGTAAAAGTCCTCCTTGTCTTCTTTTAGTTTTAAAAGGCTCTCTTTCTCATTCGAGATTACTGCCAGCTTTGATTGAAAGGCCAATTTTGAAGTTTTTTTTTAACTTTAGCTATAAAATCTTCCATTTTCAGTCTATATATAATAGAAGCACAAATGGAGTACCCAGTACACTTGACTTTCTGATTCTATCTTTAGCTAATTTGGCACAGCAGCAAGTATAGACCGGCGGGACAAACTCACACCCTCATTGAAGCAACAGTACTGCGCAGCCTCTGATCGTGAGTTTTAACTTAAGTTTTATATCAGATTAAGAAGACTAAATATGTCATGCACACACATTAAATACATTACATAGACAATGGAAAAGGAGGACACACAATAAAAGCTCCTACAAACATTACATTTTTGACATACACAGAGCTGTCACCAGGAACAGGCATCTTACACAAGCGCTAACCGGCTGTGAAAGATTACGCAATCCTCCTGAGGCTGTTTGTTGCTGCTTCACCTGGCATCTCTCCGTTGTATTTGAACAGGAAATGCGCACATTCAGTGATTTTAAATATATAAATATTGTTGAAATGATTGGAATCATTCAGAAATTACATTTATACCTACAGGCCAAATTAGTGGACAAATAATATTATACAGTCATGTGAAAAAATTAGGACACCCCTTTAAATATTCAGTTCTTTATTAAGAAATATTCACGTATCTATGTCTAACCTTGTTTTTGTTTTTATTTGCATTTTTTAAATTTATTTTAGCCATTGTAAGTGGGAATGAATGTGGGGGTGTCTTAAAAAAGATGGGGGATGTCCTAATTTATTCCTCACTATTTGTTTAGAATTACATTTTACAGAAAATTTGTCTTTAATTTATTTTTAATTGTTTAGTTGTATTATGTGAATCTCCAAGGATTTTTAACATTGATATTAAATATCCATATGTCCAAATATGTTAATAAAAAGGCTTATACAGGGTGTCCTAATTTTTTCACATGACTGTATTTATATATATATATATATATATATTTTTATGGCCTCCCCTGACTGCACGTCACTGTTGTACCATCACCTTACAACAAAATATTTACTTAAGATGGCTGTAAGTATGCCACAGGAAGAATGGCACTCTTACAAAGAACGTAAGAACTCTAGGGCCATCTTACAACAGAAAAGCACCTCATTTCTCAAGAATGCCTCAAGTTACTCTTATGAATTGAACGGCAGCCATAAGAAACTATGCCTCCTTCTATGAATGTCTGAACTCCAAAATTTGTAGGAACTGGGAGATTCTTATGAACCCATCATTTGTAAGAATCTTTGGGACGGTAGGTTTATGTAAACAAACAAGTGAGAGTGGCTCCATCAAAATAGAAGTTATCCATCTGGCAGTGACAAAAGACAGAAGAAAAAAGAGGAAGAGGAGGAAGAGAAAGTAAGACAGTGGTAAGAAGTGCAAATAATACAGTAGTTAATTTAGCTCAGAGCAGCTTAATGTGTCCTGCCTCTGCTGGTCCTGATGTGACCACGTTGAGTACTTACTGTAGGTGTTGCAGTAAGGACACCAGTACTCATCTTGTTTGCTCAGCTAGCAGGCTAAAAATAAAAACAGTTAACTTGGACAATTTTTCTTTTTATTTAGTTATCATATGAATGCTGTGTGCCAAGCTTAACCGTCAAGCTAAGAATGCTGTTATATAATGTATATGCAAGAAATTTGGATAATGTCCCACTAAGATGCATTGATGGAAGTTATTGTGTGCTGTGTGCAAGTGGTGTGTGTATTTTATTGTATTTCCCATATGTGTCAAGTAGGCTTTGTGGCTTTATGACAGAATTTTTTTTTTTTTTTTTACATTTTACACTTTTTGTTAGTGTCAGCTTATTTATTACACAAGGGTGATGAACGCTGGTTGGAGGGGCCCCTTTGAATTTAGGGCAAATGAGACTCTAGAATCACCTCTGCCTCTATGGTCAGGTGATCCTTTGGTAGTGTTGTAAGCTACGTTCCGATCCGCAGTGCACTTCAACTGTATTCCCTACTCCCTGCTCCGTTCTCAGGGAATATCAGTAAGTTAACTGCTCTTCACAGAAAACCATCAGCTCCCTCCTCTGTGCGTTACCACGGTAACTACGGACACATACTGCTACTATGGTGGATCATTTATAGTTCTTAAATAAAATATTAATACAAATATATTTTTACTACTATCAGTTGATATAAACAATAACCAACATCAGTTAAGCTTGTTAATAACATTAGCAACAATAGTTTGTTTTACTCGTATTTGAGGCACAATGGCTTATAGGTAATCTTCTTGTCAACTTCCGGTGAAGTGATGTATCGTTATTCACTTCTTCCCTGCTCAGTTCTCAGTTCCCTTTGAACTGAAGACCGTTTGCTCCCTTCGATTTGAATTCTCAGTCAATATGGCGGATACCCTGTGCAGTACACTTTGGAGTGTACTGTGCACCATTGAGCGACTGGAATGCAGCTTCTGTTGAGACCTCATCAAGACTAGGCTGCAACCAGTCTCCAAAGACAAAGACAAGATCAGACAAGACCAAAGCTATAAGGGATCAAGATCAAGTCAAAGCCAACACCTACAGTACACAGTAGTCTTGGTCTCTGCCTGACTTGGTTTCAACACCTCAAAGTCTGTTTTTTTCTATACTCTGGTCTCAGTTCGGTCTTGGTCTGGTCTTGACTATAACATTATCCTCTACATCAGGGATGTCCAACTCATTCCATGGAGGGCCAAGACCCTGCATGTTTTTCCTCCACCCAGTCTCTAAAACAGGTGTTTTTGTTAATCAGCAATCAGTGGGAAGAAATTCAGTTAAATCACCTGCGGAAGACACTAGATGGAGGTAAAACCTGTAGGGTCTTGGCCCTCCATGGAATGAGTTTCACATCCCTGCTCTACATCAAAGGTTTGGTCAATATACTCTCAGAATTTTTATTGGCTGCAAAAATCACTATGCTATTTTCATATAATGCAGATATCATACTATCATGCCTGACCACACTTGTGGCCTTTTGTAGACCCCTTCTTCAGGCTTTTATTGTTAACATATATGACCTATCAGGCCCGTTCCCGACTTCATCACAATGAACATGTTGTCTGCTTCTATTACAGCATATCAGTAAGTCGTTGCCAATAATGAGCTCCCAATCAGTTAATAAAACCAGATACTTACTGATAACCTTCTTATAGAGCCATTTTAAGCATGTCTCAAATCTCTACAGGCCAATTTTGATAATGCAGTACAAGAATAAAAAATAATGACTGATGGAAATGTGAAAAGCCTCTAGTCCTTGGTAAGCTTTGGTAAGCTGTGAAATAACAATTTTCAGTGAACTACAGTATATATATTAACTCATACCTACAGGGACATTATCCATGTCTCAAACACTTAACAATAGCACACGTCCATGGCAGGGTAGACCAACAGGCTGAATCCTGAATCAGTGCTGGCGAATGATTGCTTTTGGATTACTGTTGCCATGAAACTTGCATCACAAACAGTATCCAATAACACATGATGCTGCATGTTTCTGCTCATTACAAACTACAGAAAGTGTTTTAATTTCCAAGTTTTTTTTTTTAAAGAAAGAACAGGCCACAAGGCGCAGGCCACAGTTTGCCTTTCTGTCCTGTAAATGTGTCATAATTGTGCGAACCAACCGCAGCTCAGCCAAACTGTCATGGATAATAAGCATATGGCAGCATGTTAGAAGGCACAAGAGCAGTTATGCGTTTATTCACCAACACTAAACATGAGAAAAAGCATGACAGAAAAGTAGATGCACTGTTACTCACAGGAGGCATCTGGGGTTAGATGACTGCTTTAAGCCATTTTTCATTGCAAAGCACTGGAACCCTTTAGAAGAACTATCAATACAGGAACTATATTCTTTGGGAGCCTTTTTTTTTCTTCACTGTAAAACCGAATTAGTTCACAGAACTCAAAACTTATGTGGAAACCGATTATCTAATAAATTAAATGATTTTTTTCCAGTAATCTTAAATTTAATTAAAGCTGCAAGCAGCTGTAAGCGGACCCCCCCACACACACACATACCCGTGGATCCCGCTCCCAAGTGGACCCAGCAAATTTCCCGTTGTTGCGGCAAGCGCTTCGTGAATAATAAAGAAAACTGTCTGGCGAAGTATTTTCTTGTGAGCAGAATGTGGTGCTACAACTCTGTCAATCATTTTTTCATAGGAGCGTGCGGGACGGGCCTAAGATCTATTGTAGCAATTATGGGATAAATTGGACAAAGTTTGTCCAAGTTACAGCTGTCCGACATATTGCCAGGAGGGAAACTTTGGCATGTGGGCGTGGCAGCGCTTACATGTTAAGCACGTGCTGCAGACCCATATAAGACTACAGAAGAAAGTCACCTTGACTTACATTCCACATTTCATGACGCTCATATTTTCCCAACCTTCCAAAGTAAAAAACGTATTGAATGATGAGGAGTGGGTTTCCATGACAACTGTGATGATCACAGGACAAAAGTGACTTCCACTGAGGGTAATCCAATGCACTCTGAGAAACCTCTGAAAATGTCATGTCATTCTGACTACTGGTCTTTGCGCAAAAGTTGATACAATTTTGTGCCGTACCTCATGTCAGCAATAGATGGTGCTGTGACAATTTTGTGAATATTGATATACAGATGTGTTCAGAGTGGGATTAGTATGATTTGTGCAAAGTTTGGTCCAAATCTGACAAGGCTTGTCTGAGCTGTAACTCTCATGCTTTGCATGGCAAGAAAGCCATTGAAGCATGCCGGTTGCCATGGAAACAGTTCTGTACTATGTACATGTACTGTCAATGAGTCCTAGTCATTCCTTCATGTCATTTTTGCACCTGGTGAGAGAAAAATAAAAAAAAAAAAAACAGTTTTCAAAACTTCTTCCTTTAATCACTAGGTGGCACTAGAACTTTTGTTAATTATTTTATATAGACACGTTTGGGGTGGGACTAATATCGATCGTAGAAAATTTGTTGAAAATCATCCAAAGTTTGTCCAAGTTGCAAGTGTCCGTTGTTCTAACCAAAAGGTGGCACTATAAGTTTTGTAAATTATTTTTACATAGGAGCATGCAGACTGGGACTAAAATCCATCATAGAAAATTTGGTGAAAATCGGACAAAGTTTGTTGAAGTTAAAAGTGTCCATTGGTCTAACCATTAGGTGGCACTATAACTTTTGTTAAGTATTTTTATACAGGAGCGTGCAGGGTGGGACTAATATCCATTGTAGAAAATTTGGTGAATATCGGATAAAGTTTGTCTAAGTTACAAGTGTCCAATGTTCTAACCACTAGGTGGTGCTCTAACCTTTGTTAATTACTTTGATATAAGAGTGTTCAGGGTGGGACTAATATCCATCATAGAAAATTTGGTGAAAATCAGACAAAGTTTGTCCAAGTTACAACTTTCTGATGTTTCATGGCGAGGAGTCAACCTACGCCATATCGCCGTGGCAACACTTACCTATCAGTTATGTGTTGGCTACCCATATAGGACTACATATGACAGTCACCTCAACCAATGTTCCAGATTTCATGACTCCAGGTTGTTTCCAACCATCCCAACAAGATCACGGATTAAATGGCGAGGAGGGCGTGTCCATGGTAACGGCAGTGAAGCCATGCTAAAGTTGATATGCAGTTATGATCATCCATGTAGTCTGATAAACCTCAGAAAATTTCACATCATTCTGGCAAGTGGCGCGTGAGTAATAAATAAAACAGTTTTCAGCAATTTTTCCTTTAACTACTAGGTGGCACTATATCTTTTGTCAGGTATTTTTATATAGATGCATTTGGGGTGGGACTATTGTCCATCATGGAAACTTTTGGTGGACATCAGACAAGTTTTGCTCGAGTTACAGCTGTCTGATGTTGTAAGGGGTGGAGTCAAATTTTGCCATGGCATCCTGGCCACATCTTTGAGCTTTTTACTGTGACTTATTCAACCTTTAATGGCCCATGCCCATAGATGCCGCCATGTGAAAATGAGTTCAATCTGATCCGGCCCCTAGGAGGAGTTTGTTCAAATGCGGGGGGTGTTTTTTGGCCAAATTGGAAGTGGGGCGGCTTTGAGGCAAGATGGCGGACTTCCTGTTGGCCGTGGGTAAGGGCCACAATTATGGTTTTTGCATGTCTTGAGGTGGTGCACACCTCACCCAAATTTTGTGTCTGTACAGCAAACTTTAGTGTCACTAGTCTCTATTGACCTTGTATGTTTGGCTCCGCCCACAAAAAATTGGGGTGGGGGACACATATATTTTCCAGTTTATCAAATTTTTCACCAGGTCTGAGGTGTGTGTGGAAAAAAAAAAATCACATTTTGGTTAACATTTAGAGAGTCAAAATTGCGATTGTTTGGGAGAAATAATAATAAACGGAGTGAAAAAAATAATTTGCTGAAAATACATTTTCAGCAAATATTTTTTTGAGTAAACTTTACTTAAAAATACATTTTCAGCATTTTGTTATTGAGCAACCTTAAAATTTATTAGGTAATCGGTTTCCACATAAGTTTTGAGTTCTGTGAACTCTTTGGCTTTACAGTGTTGTAGCATTCCCATCGACATGGAGAACTGTGTGATGATATAATCAGAAAAGCATAGTGATGTGCCGAAGTGACACAGATGACTACTATGGTGGACAACATTGCTCCAGTTGCAGCTTTTGTGGTGTATTGTTTAATGTTAATGTAGGGCCTCATCCAAGAGCATGTTAGCATGTGTAAATCCCACATACTTCGTTAGTAATCCATGTTAGTAGGGACGAGCCACTATGGATTTAACAAACACTCATATGTCCACTAAAACAGCCCTCATAAAAATGGTGAATTCCACCCACACGTTCACGAATATTGAAGATTTGCATAATTGATGCCCTAAAGCTACCATATAAGGAAGGCCATGCTTCCCACAGCATCTCACCAGAAGTTTAATTCACAAAAATGACTTCAAAGTCTAAGAAAAAGTAAAACTTCTCAAGCAAAATTAAAGTTCTCCTATCTGAGATCCAAAAAGGAAAATCTATAACTTAAGCAGCATCTGCAGCGGAATCAAAGGACTGACAAAAATGAAAGAATCTATCAGATTATAGGAGATACTGTATTTCAGTGTGTGCGTTCTGCAGATGTTCCTCTTAACAGTGACCAGTATGAAGACACAGGTGAGCACAATATATGGTTGGGTGTGAGCAGTATGACACATTTCAACAGTTTGTGCCATGTGTGTGTAAAAAAAAAGATGCAAAAATTGCTTTTGTTAATTTTTCATGAAAATATGGCCTACTCGCACCTCAAAATCATTAACCAAAATGCACTGTAACCCAGAGGCGAAGCCCACACCTCATGTGAAAGTAGGAAAAATCAGAATGATATCTATGTGATCCTATGTGCTCTGCATTGTGACAGCTGATAAGTCACTTACCGATCACCTGGTGTCCGACGTGTCCCCACTACTCTGTTGTCCTGTATAACGAAGTCGTGCGCTGCCCCAGCAATGACATTTAGGATCTTATTTTGCATCTAATATGATTTAAATGTAGATTTAATATTGCTTTTAATTTTTTTAATTTTAATTGTAATAATAATTTGAATGAAAGTGTAAAATCTCATCAACTAATTATTAGATTTATAGGGTTTACACTCTTAGACTTGATTCAGACAAATAAAATATAGAGCCAATTAGTGAAAACTAAGGTTAGAATATCAGTAAAGTATTTACAGAGAAATCCTCCTGTCATGGCTCCTCCCAACTTCCCAAGCAAAAAAGAACAACTTCATGGCCTGCAAGTCGTTGTGAGACATGCCCCCAAATCATCTTGCTGGGGGTGTAAGGAATGCCACATCCTGTACATGTTAGAACTATTTGCTTGGATGTTACTGATTGGAGCTGACCTCTTGTGATTTATGATCACATGACAGGTTCAATGAACCAGCTGATGTGATGCTGAGGGCGAGTCTGTTCCAAAGGGTTAAGCTAAAATAGAAAAACCATGATCCCCCTTTCTCTGGAGCAGGGATCATGGAACTTTTAATAACAACTGGTTCTGTGATCGGAGGGGCCTGGAAGCTGATTGTGGTTTTAGAAGTTCTGTGATGTAAAATGAGGTTTGACCATGAAGGGATTCATATGTTATAATCTATATATCAGTAAAATTTAATGGCAAATTTGAAATCACGTGTAATGAAAGAGAGAGCGATAGTGGGGAAACTACAGTGTCACAAGGCAGGTGCCAGTATTCTTCTACCAGATAGCATAAGGTATAATAATCATTTATGTTAATCAATTTGACCAAAAAAAAAATAGCAACAGAGGTGATAAACTCATTAGGAGAGAATCATGGTGAATAAAAGGCAGCACTGTCACCCACATACGTTTACAGCTAGAGCCACATGTGGGGACATCTGCAGCTCATTAGAGAGAATCCATGTTAAAGGCACTTCTGCATTGGCTTCACTTTATACACCCAGTTACAAGCATGAATTGTAAATAAGTCAGAATATTTAGGTCAGCAACTTGTACACTTAAGCACGTTTTTACTGATAAAATTAGTGATGCAGGTAAATAAGACTACTTTGTCCTAATTGGACAGTTAAGATTGACAGGAAATGATGTGTAGAGGAGGAGGGAGACAAACAGGAAGGAAGCAGGCATCAGTGTGCTTGAGCAACATGCTTTTGTGGTGTACATACAACCACTAGACCACTCGACGCCCCATAACTTGTACTTTAATGAACATTTATTTTCAAATTTGATGTTTTTATGGCGATTGTAATCAGAGGAATTTTAATGCAGAAAGACTATTTTTATATCTGTAGCAACTCAACTTCCTATTAAGACCATGCCTTTTTATATATCATCAGTGTGCATGATCCATTTTTGCTTTGTGTGCATTAAGTCAAACTGCTATTTAATATAACCAAGCACAAGGTTTTAATATGTAGCACAACAGCTGTAATTTTCTCTAACTTTCAGATGTTTTCAGAAAAAAAGGAAAAGGGCACGTCAGAGTGGCTTACGTATATCCCGCATGGCATATGAAGGAAAAACAGCCTCGCCCTCAACTTCACTTTGAGTAAAACCTGCTGATTGTGATAGTTTCTGTGATTTGCATTTACATGGTTAGCACAACTTTTGCAGTTATTATTTCATTGCTTATATAAATCAGGTGAAGAAACAAAAATGGTACAGCTGGTAGAAATGTCTTTTTCAAGACAATAAACAGCATTTTCTATTAAATATTTTTAGGTTGTGACTGCCTTACTAAAGATTTTCTTAAGGAAATTCTCCCCCTTTGGTTTCCATGTACTGCCACTGAATGTTATTGTGATGCATGAAGATCAACAAACTGGCAGAAAGTCAGAGCTACATAAACCACAAAATACATTATTAAAGGGTTGGAAGTGATTGAGCTTTCTTCGGTGGGATTAGACATGAATCTCATCTCTATTTTGGCTTTCCAGTGTTTTATTGACTGGTTTTTACAGACCTTACTGGCACTCATATCACAGAGGGTGGAGCTTAAAACTGTTTAAATTATAAACATCAGTGAGGCAAATATTTTAATGCTTTCACGAGACATCCAACAGAAAAAAGCTCATATCAGCATTTTTTACCAGCAGGCATCACAGTCTAACATTTTTACATCAGGCGACCTCTAGTGGTTGTGTAAATAATAACAAAGTAACATGGTGGTGAGTTACAGCTGTAATGTGTGCAAAGTAGACCCTCATTTATCTAACTAAAAATTTACAATTTTACAATTTACTGAGTAAAGGAAGTATATCTTAAAACTAGAAGTGAGTCAGAAATGACATTAAAGTTAACACAAGTGGCAATGAAAAAAAGCTAAATGATACTTCCCCATGGGACTCCAGGATGGGAGCAAAATTTTTAGTCATATCCACCATGTCCCAAATACATTTTTACAGGGACTTAAGCAGTTTTGATACCGAGAAATGCTTCGAAACTGAATAATGTCACCATCTTTGACACTGCATATGGTTGTATTCATAGGGTGGGAACACTTTGTATTTCAGCTGGAGATATTGTTAGCTTTCATGGTGTGCTATGCCCTAACAGTAGTGTGGTCCTCTTATACTGGCAAGTTCTCTTTGGTGGTTATTCTTAGGACAACACAAGAATTTAAAAAAGGGTGCAATTAGTAATCATCAGGTATCATTTTTATAGATTAAAGTACTCAGTCAATAATAGTGCACTGATGCACTGTAGAAAAAAAGACAGAAACAAACAAATTGGCAAAATGAGATCATAGCTAGTTAGGGCCCCTTTACACAGCACGGAGCTTGCTTGGGAGAGCCTTGTGTGTTTTGGACTGAGTCAAAACTTTGAGGAAACAGTAGTGACTATGGAGATCATTGAAGATCATTGAGAAATTAAAAATTGGCCAGATCTCTCAATGATCTCCATCCCTCTGTATAGGGGGTATGAGTGTGTGATGAGCAGTGTTGGGCAAGTTACTAAAAAATAGTAACTAGTTACAGTTACTAGTTACTTCTTTTCAAAAATAACTGAGTTAATTTTGAGTTACTGCATGAGAAAAGTAACTAGTTACTTGGAAAAGTAACTTTCACATTACTTTTAAATGCATACCCTTTAACTGTCCACATTTCATGGATGGGTTGCTCGCCCCCAATGGCACAGCGCAGCAACTGCACCTGTCAACTCATTGACGTCCCCTGGCTATACTGAGAATTTGTACTGATCTGTACTGATCTGACAGTTCAAAAGGTGGCAGACACACGTCGGAGGAAACATGGCTGACATGGAATACAGCAAAGAAGAAGAAATCCTCATTATTCTTCCTTTTCCGCTTTGAGCTCACAACACCAATGCAGCCGCTGCCATAATCGGTCATAGCGGTGGCGATCCTGAGAGAAATTGCATTTTACAGGAAAAATAGCCACATAATACAAACAAAATTCACGTGGGAAAATCATAAGAGTTTGTAGATGTGATAGAGAGTGTAAATGACCGACGAAATGCAAAACAACGACCACGATGGACGAAAACTGAGCTCACAACACCAAGATGGCCACGCCCATCATCGTCATGGAGCCCCAGAGAAATTGCATCATACTGGAAAAATAGTTGCGTAATACAAACAAAATTCACGTGGGATAATCATAAGAGTTTGTAGATGTGTAGAGAGTGTAAATGACCAACTAAACTCAAAAGAAAAACCACGATGGGCAAAAATGGACTGGCCACGTGAGCAAGTGAGCCCCCCCCCCGCCCCGCCACAGGTAAGAGACGAATTTATGTTTTATTTACATTTTATTGATTTTCTGGTTCATATACTTTGAAGATTAGATATAAACATACCCCTGTAGACAAAACGGTGTAAAAAAAACACCAAACCATTCTTTGTGTAAGTGTGTCCAAAGTCCACTTTTGACTGAGTTATGTAATTTATATAGCTGCCGTGACAATATGCAAATTAGATGCACAAATTTATTTCTAGAATTGACAGTAAGCTATTATCTCTTGCAGCTTTCAAGTTATAGCCTTGGAAATCTAAACTATTTTATTGACAAAAAATATTTACCACTCTTGACCACTAGGGGCCTTGACCACCCTTTAACCTTACAGTCGCCATACTGTGACTCGGACAGCCAACGAGTTAAATCATCTTGCATACACAGCAAGATCAAAGGGCCCCTTGTTCTCATCAGAAAAAAGAAGAAAATAAAACTGATAAGAAAAAAGTCTCATCTTGCAGAGAAAAAAATGTGTCCGATTTACAATTTACACAAACTATTGTAATCAGTAGAAAGTCAGAAATTTGCTAGAAATAAAGCTGTGAATTCACAGAGAAAATTTTGGACCCCTGGTGGGCTATTTTTGGCCCATGAGCCATATGTTTGACACCCCTGGACCAGCCCATTAAAAATGCATATTTAGAGGATTTACTTCCATGACATAGTTGCATATCAAAACGGCATGTAAATTAATAAGATAAAATAAAACAGAAAGCACAGATAAATGAAAGTTCACTGCTTACTGTAACAAATCAGTCACTTTTTCTCTGTGTAAGAAAACTTTAAATGCCTTTAATGCGGACATTAAATGCAAGCTTCTTGCTCAAAAAATACTCATGTTGAACCATAGAGGTAGGAGCTGTAGGGTCTACTTCCCGCTGGACAACAGGTGATCAGGGCTCATATGAGAAGTCGCCACTGCCAAGGTATTTCTCCCCACCGGGTTGTGATGTGAACTGGGGCAGGACAGGAACCCTACCCGCGGAGGAGACTGTGTGACGGCTGCGTCAGTTACGGTAGGATCTGTTTATATTTATTTGCTTATTTATTTGCTTGTCTTTGCCTTTGGCATGACAACCTCCAGTTTCTTGAGGCTGGTGGTGGTGCTGGGGATGGCAGTCCCACCAATAGCCACCAAAACTGTGTATTCATCCCCAGTTGGCAGCTGAGGAGGAGAGTGTCTAGCAACTGCAACTTGTATGATCATTTATTTGCGCTAAAATATCTATCCATATTGATAAAACGAGTAACGGGAGTAATGCATCTGATCAAATTTCAGTAACTGTAATGCATTACTGAATTTTTAAACAGTAATTTCGTTACACAGCACATTACTGCAACAGTAGTGGCGTTACAGTAACGCGTTAACGTGTTACTCCCAACACTGGTGATGTGTCTGTCAGGTAACAACCTCCGGCAAGAACAGGAATAATGACTCCTTAAGGCAGGACGGACTTCAGTGCAAGATAGTTTATTTACAGAAGGCAAATGAATGCAGCTCGAGGGCTGCCAAACACAAAATACGCTGATAATGATAACACTTGCAAATAAACTCACAGCGAGGAAGGACTGGAGGGAAATCCTGCAATGTTGCCACAGGGAGAAGTGAAAACAGCGGGTATATATAGGGACACAGAAATTAACTAACACAGAACAGTTGGGTAACTAATTAGGGTCAAATGAAAACACACACACAAGTGTGTTTTCATTTGTGGCTGAAGGAAAAGGGAAAATGACTGGGAGACTAGAAAACATAACTGAACTAAGAAACTGAGGATAACCCAACAAACTAATGATAACAGAATCGTGCAAATATTTAAAAAGCAACAGAAAGCTTGGACATGATGTCCAGATCATGACAGCCCCCCCTTAAGGGTGGATTCCAAATGCCCCAAAAACAAAACAAAGAACACCCCAATTGGGTGGGAGGAGGGGGACATAGGCATGGTGGGGCAAAACAAGAACATAAACAAGACAAAATGTCCATCAGGTGGACGGCCAAAGTCCCATGACCACCAGCAGGAGGAACATGATGTATCTGGTGGCCTACCAAAGTCTCAGGACCACCAGACAGTGAACATTGCACGTCAGGTGGCCTACCAAAGTCCCAGGGTCACTGAATAGATGAACACAGCATGTCAGGTGGCCTACCAAAGTCCAAGGATCACCAGACAGATGAACATGGCACATCAGGTGACTTACCAAAGTCCAAGGGCCACCAGACGGATGAACAAGGTGCATCGGGTAGCCTACCAAAGTTCACAGACCACCACCAGACGGACGAACTTGGTGTGGCGGGGGCGCTGCGCTTGGGTAACAGCAGATGAAGAGCAGTGACATCAGATGGTGAAGGCTGAGGAGTGGCAATCCCTGATGGCAAAGGCTGAGGAGCAGCGACCTCAAACAATGATGGCGCACCCTGCTCTGATGACGGTGAAGGTGGAGCGGACTGCTCTGACAGCTAGGGTGGAGTGGACTGCTCTGACAGCACAGATGGAGCAGACTGCTCTGATGGTCCAGGTGGAGCGGACTGCTCGGACGACCCTGGTGGAGTGGACTGCTCGGACGACCTAGATGGAGCAGACTACTTGGACGGCCCAGGAGAGGAGGCTGCTGCTGGGACTCTCTGGTGCGGTGAAGGAGGAGCTGCTGGAGGAGTGGAGTGTGATTCCCGCTCCGCTGCCGCTGAGGATGCCAAGGGAGAGCAAGGTGAAATGCTCCATGTGGCAGCGGAGTTCACCTGGCAGAGAGCAGCCGGGAAGTGGCGAAGAGCTGGTGTTGGGGAATGGTGAGGAGCGGAGGCTGGTGCTGACGAATGGTGGAGAGGAGGTACAGGAACTGGAGGGTGATGTGGTGAGGATCCTGGAGCTGGAAAACGGTGAGAAGCTGAAAGTGTCTGCACCAGGGGATGCTTCTTCATCAGCACAGGTACTGACGGGGAGAGCTTTTCACCATCCCACAGAGCATATGCTGGAGGATAGGAACGGAAATGAGGAGACCCATGAGTCCTGGATAGCTCTGCAGGCTGGGGTATGCCTCTATTATCTCCGCCATGCCGTCCAGAAATTTCAGGGCCGCCTCAGGAGTGTGGGAGGTGCGGGCATCCAACATTAAATCCTCAATATGCCACACTGCCCAACACTCATCCTCGTCCAAGCCGTACAACTTGAAGTCCATACCCGCAGAGTTTTGTGGTGGCAATATTCTGTCAGGTAACAACCTCCGGCAGAACAGGAATAATGACTCCCTCAGGCGGGACGAACTTCAGCGCAAGATGGTATATTTACAGAAGGCAAATGAACGCAGCTTGAGGGCTGCCAAACACAAAATACGCTGATAATGATAACACAAATAAACTCACGAGGAAGAAGGACTGGAGGGAAATCCTGCATTGTTGCCACAGGGAGAAATGAAAACAGTGGGTATATATAGGGACACAGAAATTAACCAACACAGAACAGCTGGGTAACTAATTAGGGTCAAATGAAAACACACGAGTGGCTGAAGGAAATGGGAAAATGACAAGGGAGACTAGAAAACATAACTGAACTAAGAAACTGAGAATAACCCAACAAACTAATGATAACAGAATCGTGCAAATATTTCAAAAACAACAGAAAGCGTGGAGATGATGTCCAGATCATGACAGTGTGTGATTCAATCTCTGATCATAGTATCCAGGCTCTTTCAAAGGACGACAGCGGAGCTAGAGGCAAAATTTCTCTGAGGGGAAGAAGAGTGGCAGCACACAGTAATATGACAGTAAATATAAGGTGGAATGCAGTTTATTTCAGTCTTGCATGAAAGACATCCACTATATTTCATTTGTTTGCTTTCATGAACGTCACCTCCACACAGCTGACCAATCACACTAAGAAGTGGATGTATCAATGAGTAGACATCATCATCATCATAGCAGTCTGTCGGGGGCAACAATAACTGTTTCATTTAGGTCTGATCAGATTCCTTCACACAGCTCTGTCTTTCACCCTTCACTGCCAGGAACTCCTGACCTTGTTAACCTGGGCGACGTCCGAGCCGGTATGAGTTGCAGTATGAAAAACAGACAATGTGGACTTAAAAGTCTGCATGCAGTTTTACACAAATTGTTCCATTCCAACAGGACTGTTCAACTGTCCCTTAATCATTATTAAAAACACTGATTTGGGGGATACATAGGTACATCAGATGAGGACATGCAATTTTAAAAGAATCTTTAAGGTATGTTAAAATCACTAGAAAAAGATGGTGGTATTGTGGTGTGAAGGTCATGTTCATCCAATCCCGATAGCGTGCAGTGAGTAACTGTTGCTGTAAAGTAAACACACTTCAAAATAGCATTAACATCCTGACAAATCCAGTTACCAGTAATATTCTTTAAATTAACACTTAAATTGTTTCACATTGATTACATTTTTTAAGGTTGTGTTAAAATTGTGTTTTTCATGCATATAGAGTTGCACAAAAGGCTAGTATGTGACTTACTTTGACACCACAATGACTGATAAAGTATCTAAAAAGTAAAGCACTGAGGTGGATGTGGAGCCTCATCTGTTTTGAGACTTATGGATAGTTGAACTACAATTCACTGACCAATACTACAATATTGCATTTACATTAGTAAATTTTGGTAAAACTTTATAACACAGCCTGTGAATGAAATTACTGTGTACTTTTTGTATAAATAGTGGTGTAAAACAGTGTAAGTACAGTGTAGCAACATGGTGACAATCCCTGGTTTTACCATATACAAGGGCTGCTCATTAAAGATTTCCCTTGACTCATTTCCCATCAACTGAGAGGAACCAAACGTGGCAGCATTAATAGTCTTCCTCTACATAGGTACCACCATGGGTCACACACTTCTCCCATCGCTTTATGCAGCTGTGAAGACCTCACCTGTAGAAGTCTGTAGTTTGCATAAGAAGCCACGACTTGACCTCAGAAATCAGCATTTCATTGTCTTGGAAGTGCTTGTCCTTCAAAAATGACTTCATGGTTGGAAGAGAGGAGGAAGTCAGATGATGGAAGGCTGGGAGAGTAAAGTAGTTGAGAAAGGATTTTAGTCGTAGGCCCATGCTTCTGTGTGAGCAACATGAGCGTTGTGAATCGTAAAGTTGTCTTGTCAGAAGTAGACACCTTGGTCAGTATGCCACGCCTCTTGGTTTTGATGGCCTTTAATAATTTCTGCAGTAGCAAAGCGTAGTAACTCCCAGTAATTGTGGTACCCTTTGCCAGGAAATCCATCATCAGTAGTCCATGCTGGTTCTAAAAGAACATGAGACACATGCCTTCTTCAGAGGTGCTGAGTCATAATGCTTCCATTGCTCTGACTGGACTTTAATCTCTTGATCATAGTGATGGACCCATGTTTCATCCTGCATGATTAGTGTGTCAAAGAAGTCCGCCTGGTTTTCTTGGCTCATGGCCAAAAGAGCCTGGGAGCATGCTTCTCATTCTTGCATCAAGAAAGGTGTGAGCAACTGGGCAAACCATCGTGCAGATAGCTTCTGCATGTGCAAATGACCATGGAGGTTTTTTTTCTACAGACCAAACACTAATGTTGTCATCTTGGGCTAATTGATGAATGGTTATGCGGCAATCCTCCAAAATGGTGGCCTCCACTTGCCGGATGGTGTCTTCATCAATAACGCCCTGTGGTGCCCGGAAATGGTTGTTGTTTGCACCAATGTCCGACCGCACTTGAACTTTATGGGCAGCTTGGTGGCACAGTGGTTAGCACTGTGGTAGCACAGCAAGAAGGTCACGGGATCAATTCCACCCCTGACCATCGTGGGTTCCATCCCACCCCCTGATCATCGGTGACCTTTCTGTGTGGAGTTTGCATGTTCTCCCTGTGTCTGCGTGGATTTACCCTGGGTACTCTGGTTTTCTCCGACAGGCCAAAAACATGCAAGTTAGGTTAATTGGAGACTCTAAAGTGGCCCTAGGTGTCACGCCGCGCCATTCATCAGCGGCGCCACCTGCTCACGCACCTGCTACTCGTCAGCGGCGAAGGATAAAAGCCGCCTCGCCCTGAGCGTCGGCCTGAAGCCGTAGACTTCGTTTCCTTTGCATGGACTTCTACCACATTCTCTTCAGCATCCTCTTTACCGGTAAGAAGTTCACTTACCTCATCTCTCCAGTCTGCTCCCCTGTGCACAGGTGGATTCCTCGGCGGCGGACAATCCCGTCCCTCGTCTCTCCTCGCTGCTGCACCGAGCCCTGCAGGTGGCTGTCTCCCGGGCTTCCATCCTTGAAGCGCCAGTCATCTGCCCAAACAAGTAAGCTTCTCTCCCTCGCCTATTCTCCTCCCGTGTTGGTGTGTGCTCATCACCCTGTGTCTGATTTCTCCCATAGGGTTGCCGGCTGAACGGTCTCCTGCCTCTGGGTCCGAAGCAGACGCCCCCACCAACACATAAACATTCTGCAGACACGCACCCAAACATCCCTGTTGTTAATAAACAGTTTGAACTACTCTGAGCCTGTGTGTGTGCGTCTCCTGAGCCGAACGTTATGTCAGTACGGCTTCAGCAGGACGGCTCGGCGGACGGCGGGCTCGCACACCGGTTTACCATCCTCGAGGCTCGGGTGGATCAGATTGTTTATCAGCAACAGGTGGTTCTTAACCAATTATTAGAACTGACTAACCGATTGAACCGCTTGGACCCCCAACAGCCGTTCCTCCCGACTCGCCAGGGTGGCGCGGCTCCTGCTGTTCCAGCGGCCGTCCAGCCGGCTCCAGTGGCACCGGTTCGGCTCACGCCGATTCCGACCCCCGCCCGCTTTAGCGGTAAGCTCGGCGGAGCGCGGGGGTTTATTATGCAGTGTGAGTCCGTGTTCCACCGTGTGCCCGGAGATTTTCCCTCGGATCACAGCCGAATTGGTTACATAGGGAATCTTCTGGAGGGGCGTGCGTTAACTTGGACCTACGCCGTAATGGCGAGGCCCAGTTATGCCACCCTCACCTATGACCAATTCGTGAGGCGCTTTCTGGAGGTCTTTGACCACTCACAAACCGAAACGGTCCAGGTCGATCGGCTTCTCGCTCTCCAGCAGGGAAGCCGGTCGGCAGCGGACTACGCGGTCGACTTCCGGGTAGCGGCGGAGGAATTGGGCTGGGAGGAACGCTCCCTCTGTGGCCTGTTCCTCCGCAGCCTCAATAGTGATCTGAGGGATGAACTAGCTGGTCGGGATATCCCTGGGACGCTAGCGGAGCTGACGTCCTTAGCGATAAGTTTGGATAACAGGCTGCGCGAGCGCTCCTCGGGGCGGAGGTCTTCTTCTTCTCGCCCTCGTGGAGCCTCGCCGCACCTGTTCCAAGCTCGCCCCCTGGCGGCGCCGCCAGCATCGCGCCCCGAGGAGTCGGAGCCGATGGTGACGGGCTGGACTAAACTTTCCCCTGTGGAGAAACAACGCCGCCGTGAGTTGGGCCTCTGCATGTATTGCGGAGGCGACCAACACACCGTGGAGTGTTGCCCACGGAAAGCCAGTCGGTGGGGTCCGCGAGTCACTGTTGGAAGCCTCGCGGATGTCAATCGGTTAGGATCACTGACTCAATTGAAGCTGCCCATCCGTTTCTGCCATAACCCTACTGGGCACCTCACCCACGCACTGGTGGATTCGGGCGCAGAAGGCAGCTTCATTTCACAAAGCCTGGCAACCCGATTGGGCATCCGCTGCCAGGCACTCAATACTCCCATCTCCCTAATCCACCTCTCCCGTGCCACCCTCGGGAGAGTGACACATCAAACTGTTCCCCTACCGGTCATCATCTCGGGAAACCACCGGGAGGAAATGACCTTTTACGTCCTTCCCAACTCTGTGTCGCCCGTCATCCTGGGGTATCCCTGGCTCCGCCTTCACAATCCGGTCCTGGATTGGAAATCAGCTGGGATCTCGGCATGGAGTACGTTCTGTATGGGCACCTGCCTTCAGTCCGCTGCCTGCTCTCCGTCCGCTCCTCCCCCTGCGACGGACGCTGCACCCCCGGACCTGTCTCTGGTGCCCCCAGAATTTCACGACCTGGGTATGGTGTTCAGCAAAGCGAAAGCTATGTCTCTTCCCCCTCATCGGCCCTATGACTGCGCCATCAACCTCCGCCAGGGGGCTCCCTTACCTTCTGGTCGCCTTTATAGCCTGTCTGCGCCGGAGAAGGAGACGATGAACGCCTACCTGAAGGAATCTTTAAGTGCTGGGATTATCCGCCCATCATCGTCACCCGTGGGGGCAGGGTTCTTCTTCGTGGGGAAAAAGGATGGGTCCCTCCGCCCTTGTATCGACTACCGGGCCCTCAATAATATCACGGAGAAGGACCGTTACACCCTGCCTCTCATGGACACTGCTTTCCACTCCCTCCAGGGGGCGACCTGGTTCACCAAGCTGGACCTACGCAGCGCTTACCACCTCGTCCGGATCCGGGAGGGAGATGAGTGGAAAACGGCCTTCCGTACCCCGAACGGCCACTTTGAATATCTGGTGATGCCGTTCGGGTTGACCAACGCTCCTGCAGTCTTCCAGCGCCTCATAAATGACGTCCTCCGGGACTTCATTGGCCTTTTTGTGTTCGTCTACCTGGACGATATTCTCATCTTCTCCAAGTCCAGGGATGAGCACCAGGTCCACGTGAGGCGGGTCCTCCAAAGGCTGCTGGAGAACCGTCTGTACGTTAAGGCAGAAAAGTGTGAATTTTACGCCAGGAGCACGTCCTTCCTGGGGTTCATCATCGCCCACGATAGGGTGCTCCCCGACCCAGAGAAGGTAAAGGCGGTGGTGGAATGGCCCACACCTGCATCCCGGAAACAGGTGCAGCAATTTGTTGGCTTCGCCAATTTCTACCGCCGCTTTGTCCCCAACTTCAGTGCCATCGTGGGACCACTGACCCGCCTCACGTCCCCGAAGGTCCCGTTCCGGTGGACCGAAGAGGTCGCTGCCGCCTTTGAGGCGCTGAAGGCGGAATTCTCCTCCTCCCGGGTCCTTCGCCAGGTCGACCCCGCGCTGCAGTGCATTGTAGAGGTAGACGCCTCGGACACGGGAGTGGGAGCAGTGCTGTCCCAGCGGTCACCGGACGATGGCGCCAAGCGACCGTGCGCCTTCTTCTCCCGGCGCTTGTCCCCGGCGGAGAGAAACTACGATGTGGGGGACAGAGAGCTCTTGGCCATCAAGCTCGCCCTGCAGGAGTGGCGCCACTGGTTGGAGGGGGCAAGCCTGCCGTTTGTGGTCCTCACGGACCACAAGAACTTGGAATACTTACGATCTGCCAAGCGCCTGAACGCCCGCCAGGCGCGCTGGTCCCTGTTCTTCGCCAGGTTCCAATTTTCCATCACCTTCAGGCCTGGCTCTAAGAACGTCCTGCCTGACGCCCTCTCCAGGCAGTTCGCCCCCGTGGAGTCGGAGGAGGCGCCCCACTCCATCCTGCCCAGGTCGTGCGTCGTGGGAGCCATCTCGTGGGACATTGAGAGCAAGATCCGGAAGGCACAGCAGGTGGAACCTGACCCTGGCGGCGGACCGGAGGGGAGGCTGTTCGTGCCATCCGCGGTCCGAGGAGAGGTCATCCACTGGCTCCACACCTCCAAGCTCACCTGTCACCCTGGCACCTCCCGGATGATAGATCTCCTCCAACGGTCCTTTTGGTGGCCAGGCCTGCGGAGGGATGCAGCCCGCTACGCCCGGGCTTGCCCAATCTGTGCCACCTGCAAATCGGGAAATGCCCCTCCAGCGGGTCTGCTCCAGCCCCTGCCCGTCCCTGGCAGGCCCTGGTCGCACATCGCTCTGGATTTCGTCACCGGACTCCCCATCTCCAACTCCTATGACACCATCCTGACCATCGTGGACCGCTTCTCCAAGGCCGTGCACTTCATCCCCCTGCGAGGCCTCCCTACTGCCCTGGAGACGGCGGACCTCCTCGTCCAACACGTGGTCAGGCTGCATGGGATTCCGGTGGACGTGGTCTCGGACCGGGGCCCCCAGTTTTCATCTGAGGTTTGGAGGTCATTCTGCAACGCCATCGGAGCCAAGGTGAGCCTCTCCTCCGGCCATCACCCCCAATCCAACGGGCAGTGTGAGAGGACCAACCAGGAGCTGGAGGCTGCGCTCCGCTGTGTGTCCAGATCCAAACCCGCGTCCTGGAGCAACCATCTTGCCTGGGTTGAATATGCCCACAACACCGCTCGCTCTTCTGCTACAGGGATGTCCCCCTTCAAAGCGTCCCTGGGTTACGACCCCCCGCTGTTTCCGGAGCAGGAGAGTGAGGTAACTGTCCCGTCAGTTAGGGCCCATCTCAGGCAGTTCCGCTCCACCTGGGCTGCCGCGCGCCATGCGCTATTACGCACAGCGGAGCGCAACAGGACTGTGGCGGACCGGCGTAGGAGACCTGCCCCGGCGTACAGAGTTGGGCAGCTTGTTTACATTTCCACCCAGGACGTCACTCTAAAAGGCGAGAGGAGAAAGCTGGCACAGCGCTTCATGGGTCCCTACCCCATCACCCGGATCATCAACCCGGTGGCTGTGCGCGTGGCTATTCCCCCCTCCCTCCGCATTCATCCTACTTTCCACGTGTCGAAGGTGAAACTGGCGGTTTCTGACCCCCTTTGCCCTCCTCCTGCAGCGCAACCCGCGCCCCGGATGATTGGTGGCCATCCGGCCTGGTCCGCTTCCTCCATCCTGGACTCCCGGCGCCGGGGTCGTGGGTTGCAATACTTGGTGGACTGGGAGGGCTATGGGCCCGAGCATCGACAGTGGGTGCCCCCGTCGTTTGTGTTGGACCCATCGCTCATCGCGGACTTCCACCGAGCGCACCCGGATAAGCCATCGCCAGGAGGCGCTGCTAGAGGGGGGAGTACTGTCACGCCGCGCCATTCATCAGCGGCGCCACCTGCTCACGCACCTGCTACTCGTCAGCGGCGAAGGATAAAAGCCGCCTCGCCCTGAGCGTCGGCCTGAAGCCGTAGACTTCGTTTCCTTTGCATGGACTTCTACCACATTCTCTTCAGCATCCTCTTTACCGGTAAGAAGTTCACTTACCTCATCTCTCCAGTCTGCTCCCCTGTGCACAGGTGGATTCCTCGGCGGCGGACAATCCCGTCCCTCGTCTCTCCTCGCTGCTGCACCGAGCCCTGCAGGTGGCTGTCTCCCGGGCTTCCATCCTTGAAGCGCCAGTCATCTGCCCAAACAAGTAAGCTTCTCTCCCTCGCCTATTCTCCTCCCGTGTTGGTGTGTGCTCATCACCCTGTGTCTGATTTCTCCCATAGGGTTGCCGGCTGAACGGTCTCCTGCCTCTGGGTCCGAAGCAGACGCCCCCACCAACACATTAACATTCTGCAGACACGCACCCAAACATCCCTGTTGTTAATAAACAGTTTGAACTACTCTGAGCCTGTGTGTGTGCGTCTCCTGAGCCGAACGTTATGTCACTAGGTGTGAATGTGTGTGTGAATGGTGAAGGGATTGGCGCCGCACCTTTACTGCCTCATTCATCCAGGTGGATGTCCTGAATTTCCCTCTGGGATTAATAAAGTATACCAAAAAAACCCAAAAAACTGTCAATGCCAGTACTTGGCTACGTTATAGGATGGGGCATCCTCTCCATAAGTCACTTCCATCTCATAGAAATTCTCCCATGGTGTGCGGCCTCTCAAGTACAGGAACCTGATGACTACTTTGAATTCAGCTGGAAATGGGTCAAGGGAAATCTTTAATGAGCACCCTCGTAAGTACCCTGTTGTCACCATGTAAGTACCATGCCACATGCTCAGCTGCAATTACTCCAAAACTGCTTGGTACTTGAATAACTAACCAGCAAAGAGATTGAAGAATACAGTTTGGAATCCAGTAAGTACCAGGTAATTTCAGGATTTTTAAGATTACTTGAAAAATTTAACTTGCCCAAAGGAAGGCAGCTACAAGGTTCTAATAACGTACTACCATGTACAGTCATGTGAAAAAATTAGGACACCCCATTAAATATTCAGTTCTTTATTAGGAAATGTTCACATATTGATGTCTAATCTTGTTTTTATTTATCTCTGGAAAAGAAGGTGATTTAATTGTAGGTAAACAACAAAAATTAACCTTGTTTTAGATAGATAGATAGATAGATAGATAGATGTACTTTATTGATCCCAATTTTACTCATTAAACAAAAGATATCAAAAAAATGCATATTCTAACTGAGGAAAAAGTTAGGACACCCTACTGCCTAATAGCTAGTGTTACCCCCTTTGGCTGAAATAACTTCAGTGAGACACTTCTTGTAGCCATCTACCAGTCTCTGACATCAGTCTGAGGAAAGTTTGCCCCCTCCTCAACGCAGAATTCTTTCAGCTGTGAGATGTTTGAGGGGTTTCTTGCATGTACAGCCCATTTCAAGTCACCCCACAACATCTCAATGGGATTAAGATCTGGGCTTTGACTTGACCATTCCAGGACTTTCTGTTTTTTAGTTTTTAGCCAGTCCTTGGTGGATTTACTGGTATATTTTGGGTCATTGTCATGTTGCAGGGTCCAGTTCTGCTTCAGCTTTAATTTTTTTTTACAGATAGTCTCACGTGGTCCTCAAGCACCCTCTGATACATGGTACAATTCATGGTGGATTCTATGATGGTGAGCTGGCCAGGTCCTGCTGCAGCAAACCATCCCCAAACCCTGACACTTCTACCTCCATGCTTCACAACAGGTATGAGGTTCTTTTCCTGGAATGCTTTATTTGGTCTACACCAAACACGTCCTCTGTTCTGGTGTCCAAATAATTAAATTTTAGACTCATCTGTCCAAAGAACATTATTCCAGAAGTCCTGGTCTTTGTCTGCATTATCTCTGGTAAACTTCAGTTTGGCCTTCATGTTTCTCTTAGAAAGCAAAGGTTTCCTCCTTGCACGCCTCCCATGCAAGTTAAACTTCTGCAGTCTCTTTCTGATTGTAGAGGCATGCACTTTCACATCAACAGTAGCAAGAGCCTGCTGTAGGTCCCGTGATGACATTATAGGGTTTTTGGAGACTTCTTTTAGCATCTTGCGATCTGCTCTCGGGGTGAACTTGCTTGGATGGCCAGACCTGGGCATATTGGCAGTTGTTTTTAATGTCCTCTACTTGTAGACTATTTTCCAGACAGTGGAAGGGCTGATTTCAAAGTTTTTTGAGATCATTTCAAAACCCTTACCAGACTCATAAGCTACTACAGTCTTCTTTCTGAAGGCCTCAGACAGCTCTTTCAATCTCACCATGGTGTTTGTTATGTATAAGAAAAGGAGTCGGAGTCTCTCTTCATGCAGAGAGCCAACAACACTTTATTATGGAGAACAGAGCTATATACACAGTGGGCCGTGCCCGCCTGACGTCACGCCAGGGGCAGGTACGGCAACACACACCCACATACCACACTCACTACACCACAATTCCCCTCCCCCTTACAAAAATGCAAAACCACACACACAATCGAGACCCTCCACAATTTAGGACCCAAATCATGCACTAAGGAAACAAGGAATCATGAACTGTAGTAAAATACCCTATCACATTCACACGAAACAACTAAAACAATCGGACCATGTCTCTCAAAATATATAAAATAATCCCATAACATCCTTACTCAGATGCACACCAAAAGAATATGTACATATTTACACTGTAATGTTCATGTGACACCAATGTCCGTCGGTAACCAGGGGTAAAACCAGCCCAGGGGCCCAGGGCAGCCCCAAAGCATCCATGTTCTTGGCCACTGAAGATAAGACAGGCTCGGAGGCCCTGGGCAGCCCCACGACATGTGCGCCCCTGGCCGCCGTCTGCCTCCAGGATCAAAAACAATCTCTCCAGCGAGTGTGTCCCTCTTCACCATCGTCTGCTTCTTTTCTCGAGACTTGCAGTGCTGCTGACCGGCACGCCGTCCCTCCATGCTTGTCGGTCCGCCCCCAACCGCTTTCAACACCACCGCTGTGGCTCCAACCACTCCGGCCCCCTGTGGCCGCACTCCGGGGAAAACCGAAGCCTGCTTGTCGACACCGCTTGCCGACCCGTGCGTCTCGCCGTAACACCCAGCACCCTCGTCCAGGGCGCACCGCTGTGCTGCCTCCATGTTCAGCTGCTGCTGCTCACTCCCAGGGTCCACCGCATCACTCTCGCTGGCATCGTTCACCGACCCAGTCACCTCGCTGCTGCTCCCAGCACCCTCGTCCCAGGCGCTCCGCTGCAGTGTCTCCGTGCCAGGCTGTAGCTGTTCTCTCCCGGGGCTATCAGCGTCCCTCTCGTCGGCTTCACTCTCCAAACCAGATTCTTCATCACTGCTCTCAGCACTCTCAACCCAGGCACTCCGCTGCGTCGTCTCCATACCAGGCAGAAGCTGCCCTTCCCCCGGGGCTCCCAGCTTCGCTCTCGTCGGCGTCACTCTCCGACCCAGGCACCTCATCGCTACTCCCAGCACCCTTGTCCAAGGTGCTCCACTGTATTGTCTCTGTGCCCCGACTGCCACTGCTGCTTCCCTGAGCTCTCAGTCTTCATGGTCCTGATCTCCCTCTGCCCAGCCTCCAGCTGCAGGGATGACACCTGATGCCATTCTCCCTCTCTGCTGTCATCGCACACCACACCGTCAAACTCACCAGCGCTACAGTCCTGTACCTTTCTGCGCATCTTGGCTGGCCCGCCGTCTTCAGTGACCGGGGACTCCCCCACTCGTGGCCCCGGTCCCACCTTGATGCCTAGCTGGTAGCCTGGAGCCCGCTTTTGGCCCGCAGTTAGCTTTGTGGCTAACTTGTCCATAGACACTGAATTTGCCGTTAGCTTCTCCAAGCTAACTAGCCTAGCCTCATTTGGCACTAACACTCCCGCCACCCACAGCTTCATAGTCCTCGTTTGCCCGGTGAAGAATTCGGCCAACCGCTCAACAACATCCTCATAGCATTCCATCTCACCCAACGTACCGAGAATTCTTCGGTCCTCCGCGCCGAGATGGTGGGCCAGAAGCGCTCGTCATCATCTCCCGTTGAGTCCACTTAGGCCCAGTGCCCTGATGTAATTCTCAAACATGGCCCTCCACTTCGGCCATAGGATCACCGGCTCTCCCGTGTACTCCAGAAACGGTATCAGGGGTTGAGGTAGACCTTACACTCCCATAATTTTCTTCTCGTCACCATGTATGTATGAGAAAAGGAGTCGGAGTCTCTCTTCATGCAGGGAACCAACAACACTTTGTTATGGCGAACAGAACTGCATACACAGTGGGCCATACCCGCCTGACGTCATGCCAGGGGCAGGTACAGCAACTCACACACATACCACACTCACTACACCACAGTATTCACTCTCACTTCAACAGTCACGAGCACACCAAACTAAATGTCTGAGGTTTAAATAGGAAAGGCCTCCCTCAAAATGCTGAGTAACGATGTTCTAATCATGTGCACCTGATGTGATACATCTGTGTGTGATTTTAGCCATTTTAAGTGGGAATAAATATGGGGGTGTCCTAATTTATTCATCACCAGAAATTGAATGTTTTTTAGAATTACATTTTACAGAAATTTTTAAAAAGTCTTTTCTTTAGTTTTAATTGTTTATTTATATTACTTGAATCTCCCAGTATTGTTAAAGTTGATATTAAATATCCATTGTCCAAATATGTTAAAAAAAAACCACAGAGGCTGAGGGTGTCCTAATTTTTTCACATGACTGCACCTACATGGTAAGTACAAGGTACTTATATGATGACTATATGATAATGAAGACTTGAGAGTAGAAATAAATCTTAATGCTTTTAAAAGGTAATTAAAGACCTGAATTTTTAGACTGGCTTTTAATTAAATTGATGTTTCTCATTGATTTTTTAAAAACTACTGTTCATACTTAACCTTGCCCTGTTTAGCACCATTTTATTTATTTTGTGCACCTTTATCCCATTTTATCTACTCCTTGTCTTTTGTACTCTGTTTAATCTACTTATTGTTTTTTATTCTGTTTTATTTATTTATTGTCTGGTTTTGTGGTGACCCACACAATCTACATGGACATTCAATTCTCACACTCAGCAACAGGTCCGGAGGAAGCAAAGGACCATTCACATACTGACAGAGAACCCCTGGGGGGACAACCAGAACAATGGACTATTGTTTATACGTCCCCGGATTAAGGAGAAGACGTCCGGGCGCCAGTGGTCATGCTAATCATATGTATTGACTGATATGTATATCAATATGCTAATGTGCCACGCATTGCCATGTGCCACGCATTCTCTCTGTTTGTATAACATATAAAAGACACGACACAGCAGCACAGGACAGGCGATACGATACAGCACAGCACAGCACAGTAGCACACAGCGCTACAAGTGCGTCTCATTTTGATGGAAGGAATAAAACTCTGCAACCTTCCAGCTCGTCGTACCTCACTTGATTATTCCTCCACAGTGGTGAACCCAACGTGTCATGGTGTGCCCCTTGCCTGATTCTATCCCTCCACACTGGTGACCTGACAAGGGAGAATGACCGTCTGCTCCCTTTCACCGCGCTGTGGATCCCAGAGGACCAGAGAACGCCTGTAACCTCTTCATCCTCACCGGAGCGCACGCCCCAGAGCGGGCAGCGCTTGGACCGAAACGCACCATGAACGGCGACATGAGCGAAACGAAGGAAGCAGCCTGAACGGGGAAAACATCGACGCCGACTGCGTTAATTTCCACCAAGCTCCCCGACACTGACTCAGCTCGCGACAAGCGGACCTCCCACGCACAGAAGCCCTGCACGCACACCACAGGATTACGAGGACAGCGCAACTGCCAGCTAATGTGGTCACTGCACCCCGCGCGCGCCATGCACAGGGTCAAGCCGGCTCCACAGTCGATACAGCGTCCTCTGCCGCTGCACATGCCCGAGAAACACGGCCGATCACCAGCCTGCTCACGCACCTGAAGCAAACGTGCAGCCCGCACACAGAACTTTGTATGGGTTTCTCAGCCACGGTGCACAAGGGGAATTTAGCCGATTGATGTCCCCAATGGCTTTAGGGCTGCTTCCCGCACCTAAAAGCCAAACCGCCAGGTCCCTCACACAGCTGCAGTTGTTCCACAGCCGCTACACATCCTCGGGGAATTTGGCCGCTCGCCTTCCCCACATCCTTGCTGGATCGAACCGCGAGAGGAGTCAGAGACATAATTTTTTTTTCACAGCCGCTGTGGATCACCGCCAGGTTTAACGGGAAAGTCCCTCACCATCGCGGATCCACATGCAATTTTTGCGCGGCCCAGACACCGTTGGCGTCCCGGGCCGGCACTTGCTTACTCCCACCCCCTCCCCCTCCCCTTCCTCCTCCACAGCACTCTTCCCGTACCTCACTCCCTAAAGCTGGCCGATTGCCGTCTGGTTCCATTACACACGACTGCACACCGGCTCGTGCGCCCACAATCCACGGCCGTTCAATGTGCTGGAACTCAGAGTGGAGCACACTGTTTTTTTCCATTCCTCCCCCTTCCCCCCCCACGGACTGACATGCCCTCCGACAGTTCCACTGGAGCTGGAGCCAAATTAAAGGGGGGGGGAGTCACAGTCCCTGCTGAGTGTTCTGGGGGGAGCCCTGTGGTGACCCACCACAATCTACATGGACATTCAATCCTCACACTCAGCAACAGGTCCAGAGGAAGCAAAGGACCATTCACATACTGACAGAGAACCCCTGGGGGGACAACCACAACAATGGACTATTGTTTATACATCCCCAGATTAAGGAGAAGACGTCTGGGCGTCAGTGGTCATGCTAATCATATGTATTGACTGATATGTATATCAGTATGCTAATGTGCCATGCATTCTCTCTGTTTGTATAACATATAAAAGACACGACACAGCAGCACAGGACAGGCGACACGATACAACACAGCACAGCACAGTAGCACACAGCGCTACAAGTGTGTCTCATTTTGATGGAGGAAATAAAACTCTGCAACCTTCCAGCTCGCCGCATCTCGCATGAACTTATTTTTCCCTCCACAGTTTCATTGTTTTTACCTGGCCTCCAGTGTTTCCTCAGTTTGGTTTTTGCCCAATCTTTTATTTTCCATTGTGTGTGTGTGTGTGTGTGTGTGTGTGTGTGTGTGTGTGTGTGTTCGGGCCTTCTGGCATGTATTCTCTTTCTGTTAAGCACCTTGTACTACATAATTGTATGAAAAGTGTTATATAAATAAAGTTTGATTGATTGTTTGATACTTATGTGGTACCAACGTGGTACTTTTATGGTAAAAACAGGGATTGTTACCCTTAACTTACACCTGACCTACACTGTTTTATGTCAATGCTTGCACCAAAAGTACACAATAATTTCATAGTCCTTCACAGGCTGTGCATCACAATTTTTTTAGTACCAATTTTCAGCATGACTACCAAGTCCAACATGTCTTTATGAGTGTATTTATTTAATTTAGCCCAATGTCAACACACTTATTCAGTGGCATAACAATACAGCTTCATGCAGTACTGCTAATTACACTTTGATTTATAGAGCTCACAATTTTATTAAAAAGTACTGGCTTACACAGCTGAAGGAGCTCTTGGCCAATAAATGCATACTTTCACAAGCCTGAGTACAACAGTATGAATTACTATAATTATATGTGTGCAGGGAAAATTATGTTGTTACCTCCAACACTGTGTCTCTGTGCCGCAGGAACTTTGACAGAGCTGACACGACAATCATTTTGGGATTAGTGACAGCACTGGATCAAGCTGCTGAGACTTCTCAGCCTGGTTAAAGGAAGCTGTGGGTGGCTGAGGAAAGAGAGAAACCTGCAAATGAACAAAATTTATATTTATGACAATCAGTTAGCTGAAATCTTAAATTAGAAAATGGATTTATATGTTCAAAAAGAAGAAAGATCCTGGAAAAAGAAAAAGTTTAGTAACTTCTAAACTATTGTGTTTATGGTGTCACTGGCAGAATTTTCATATGAAAATTATCTGACAAATACTATGATCCAGCCGTAAATTATTTTCCCCCATAGACTATATGTAAATATGGACAAATGGGAGTGCTTCAAAAGTGAAGCCCACACATCTTGATTGCCCTCCGGTGGCTGACTGCAGTATGACGACAAGGTATCATTATTGTGGTTGACATTTTGCCAAGATGAAAACTGTTATAAAGTAGATTTAAAACAGTGAGCGGCGTGATGACAACATATATAAGGGAGGAGCCGGCCATGTTATGGGTCTTCTGCCAGAACTGTGACTCAGGGCACAGTTAGGAGCTGAGTACTCATGCACTTGTACTGTATTCACTGGGAGTTTGTAATAAAGTTCAGTTCCAGCACAGCATCCTCGTCAGTCTTCATTCCCAGATTTGTGGACATAACATTTGGCGATGAGAATTAACGAACCATGGAAGCGTGTCTAAGACTGCTGAGGTCTTTCCTTAAGTGCCCAAGTGAATCGCCTGTCCCGTGGCCACGTTGGCTTGATGTGTTTGAGACCTATATTGCAGCATTGGACCTGGGAAAGTTGGATAAAGGAAGGAAGCGGGCACTTGTCCACAACCTGGGCTTGAAAGGTCAGAGGATTTTTCACACGCTTGTGTTATGTCCACAAACCTGGCAGAGAAGACGGACGAGAATGCTGCATTGGAACTCGAACTTTATTACATGTTGGTTCTAAACAGTACAAGCAAATGAGCACTCAGCTCCCGACATGCCCCGAGGACAAGCCGCCAAAGAAGAGGCCATAAGATGGCCAACTTGTCCCCCATATATGTCGGTGTGATGACGTCACCCGCTGACTGCATCATCACGTCACACATTGTAATGAATCCCTTTCATTACATTCAACCTCCCCCCTGGAAAAACACAGAACACATAATTATTACCCTCCCCAATTTAGCATAAACAACACCATCAACGATAATAACTAGGGTTAGCAGGTGGACCGCTGCTCAACCCAACTTGGCTGAGTAGATTTTTCTGCCACTCGTTTTGGCAGCCGCACTCCTAACTAATCAGTCCCCTTTTTTTCTGACAGTCTTCCATGAGGAAGGCAGTTCTGCTGGGGGGGCCTTGTAGCAGGCCCGCAGTGGACGCATCCCTGGAGCTGTCGGACCTCCAGGGCCGGGGCCAATCTTCATGACGCTGGAGCCTGGGTCCCACACTGCGGTAGGCTGACCCTGTGAAGCCTTGCCGTCTGGAGCAGCCACCTGGACACGCAGTATTTGATTTGAGTGTCGAACTGAACTGTCCGTCAGCCAAAACCACGCTATTCCCAGCTTCACCACGATCCTCAGTGGCGCCCGCTGTTTTGCTGGCTGTGGCCCAGTCAGTCACCTTCCCGGTCTCTCGCCGGCACGAACCCAAACCCATTCCATGACTTGGAGCAGTGCCCCACTTGATTTCATGCGTTGTTGTGCTCCCAGTGGCTCTGTGTGCTCGTTCGGCTTGGGACCTCCACCGTGCTGTGGCGGTTCCGTAGTCACCGTGTACGTTGCAGACCCTTCACCCACTGTCTCTGCCTTGGGTCGAGGCTTGTTTTGTGTACAAAAGGTGTCCGGTGCCTCTCTGGTGTTGCTTGTTGTAACGGACTCTTCAGCTGTTAACTCAGTCATAACCTCCATAGCTTGTTGAGCGCGGGTACGGGAGCAGTCCGGTTCTTCCTGTCTGCTGTCTGAAGCGCTCTCCTATGCTGCATCATGTGTTGTGTTTGTGCCCAGTTGCCGCTGCTGTGATTCAGGGCTCTTTGCATGCTCGGGCCCCCTTTCTGGGTGACTCTCCTCCTGAGAAAGAAAAGTGGATATTTTGTTGTCGGTGCCGTTCATAATTACCTCGTCGGCGTCGTTCCCGATGGACACGGGCTCCCTCTCCTCCTGAGCACAAGTGGTGGATGGAGCGTTGTATGCACTGTTCCGTATAACCTCATCCCACACTGCGACATTGTCATCCAAGTCCGCTGTGCCTCAACTGCCGCATCCAGACCATTTGAACCCAGCACTGACTCTGATAGCGAAGCCCAGTCTGTAGAAAAGGTCACATCCCATAACGTTGTCACCGCGCGCTGTCACCACGCGCTGTCACCTGGAACATGTAGTCATACACAATTTTGGTTTTGCAGAAAACAGTCAGTTCTACTGTTCCGACATTGCACAGTCTGTGACCACCATATCCATACAGCGGTGTTGGGTTCTTCTTGATTTTGTGGTTGGGGAAGAATTTCTTCACCGTGGCCCAGTTTAATATCGACCGCACTGCTGCTGTGTTGAGCAGAAGTGATACAGCTACTCCATCTAATTCAACCATGCCTTACGAATAACCACTGATGCTGGGGCTTACCGAATGAATGCTCGTTGTTGGCGGGCAGGCTCTCCTGGCAGTCTCCACGGTGCTGACGACCGGTATTCTCTGGCAAAAAGGTTCAGGTGCCTGCATTTGTTATACTGTTTTCCTCTTGCCGGGCAAACTTGTGCTTCATCCTGGTACGTCGGGGACCCACAACCCTCGCAGACGGGGCCTCTCGGAGTGGACCTTCGGCTCACTGCATTCGCCTCGCACTCTTCTGCCGTGTTCCTCTCGTCCTCCGTGTCCACCGCATTAGCTAGCATTGACTGTCTGGGGAGCCTCTGTTCTTGGTGTCCATTTAGCTCCATGGCAAACTTCTCTGCTGCTTTCAATTGGAGTGCTAGCTTAACCGCTCTAGCTAGCATCAAGTCATTTGGCGCCCTTAGCAACCTAGCTCATAGCCCAGCGTTACATGTGTGTTCGGCCAATTGGTCCCGCACCATTTCGTCTTCCAGCAGCCCAAAACGGCACACACTAGCTAACTGTCTCAGGTTTGCAACGAACTGCTTAATTGGATCACCGACTCTCTGTTGTCTCTGGTGAAAGTGAATCCGTCGTACTGTCACGCTGTCTGGCATAGCAAAATGGTTAGCTATTAGCTCCACAACCTCCTCATACGAGTCTGTCGCATCCAGCGTGCGGACAATCCTCTGGCCCTCCATGCCCAGGTTGTGGACAAGCAGCGCTCGCGTCCTCACCTTATCCAATTTTCCCAGGCTCAACGCTGTGACCTACGTTTCAAACGCCTCCAGCCAACGAGGCCATGGAACTGACCGTTCCCCTGGAAGCTCAAGGAAAGGCTGCAGAGGTGTCACGCACACCTCCATGGTTTAATCCTCAGTCACCAAATGTTATGTGCACAAACCTGGCAGAGAAGATAGACAAGGATGCTGCGTTGGAACTCAAACTTTATTACATGTTGGTTCTAAACAATACAAGCAAATGAGCACTAAGCTCCTGACATCCCCCAAGGACGATCCACCAAAGAAGAGGCCATAAGATGGCCTACTCATCTCCCATATATGTCGGCGTGATGACATCACCCACTGACTGCGTATCACACCGCACATTGTAATGAATCCCCTTTATTACAGCTTGGTCCGACGGACTCGTATGTAGATGTTGTGGAGCTACTAGCTAGCTATTTTGCTATGCTGGACAACGTGCTAACACGCTGTATAAGATTCTGCCAGAGGCGACAGGAAATTGGTAAGTCCACCCAAAAATTTGTCGCTGATTTGAGACAACTGACTAGCATGTGCAGATTTGGACTGTTAGAAGAAAAGATGTATGGGACCAGTTGGCCAAGCATACAAACAACCCAAGGCTAAGGGCTAAGATGCTAACAGTGCCAAACGACATGATGCTAGCTAACACCATCGAGCTAGCATTCCAATTGGAGTCAGCAGACAGGTTAGCATTGGAGCTAGGTGTGTGCCAACAACATCGACAGCCAGGACAGTCACCACTAACCAACGCTTCAGTATCCTCGCTCAGCACCAGTCTACGGGAATCACGGCTGAGCCGACGGGTGAAGAGTCTGTAACAGTGAACAACATGGGAGTGACGTTGGATGCCTTCAGTACCCATGACCAGCTTTGGACTATGGAAACAACAACGGTGGAGTCAGGTGAAGGGTTCATGACGAATACGGTAACGACAGAACTGTTTTGGCACAACGGAGGTCCTACAACGGATGGACACACGGTGCTACCGCGATCACAGTAGCATATGAGGCCGAGCAAGGCGCCACTCAAAGTCATGGACTGGGTTAGAGTCCGCACCAACGAGAGACTGGGACAGCGGCTAACCAAATCACGACCAACGAGACCGTGGACACCGCTGAGGATCGTGGTGCAGCTGGAATCAGCATGCTTTCGACTGACAGATGGTTCGGTTCGGCACGCAAACCATTTCCGGCGTGTCCAGGTGGCTGCTCTGGATGGCAAGACTTCACAGGAGTCAGTGGTGCAGTGTGGGACCCGGGCCCCAACATTATGAAGATCGGTCTTTATCCCGGGGGCCCAGCATCTCCAGGGGCGTGCCTGCCGCGGGCCCGCTACAAGGTCCCTCTGGCAGAACCACCTTCCCCATGGAAGACTGTACGAAAAAAAAAAAAGTGATTGTTTAGTTAGGAGCACGGCTGAAGCAGTGGCAGATTAATCCACTCAGCCATGTCGGGTCCAGTGGCGGTCCACCCGCTGACCCTAGTTCAGGAATTCTGATGAATACAAAATTGGGGAAGGTCTGAATTTTAAGTGTTCTATGTTTTTCCATGGGGAAGGTGAATGTTATAAAGTAGATTTATAACAGCGAGCACCGTGATGACGTAACTGGCTGGTGTCGTCATCATGCCGAAATGCATAAGGGAGGAGGTGGCCATGTTATGGGTCTTCTGCTTGCATTCTGACTCAGGGCACAGTTAGGAGCTGAGTACTCATGCGCATGCACTGTATTCACTGAGAGTTTGTAATAAAGTTCAGTCCCAGCACAACATCCTCGTCCTTCTTCATTCCCAGGTTTGTGGACATAACAAAAAACAAAAATATTCCTTGAAAAAAATCTAAAATATTGTTTCTGTAACTGTAAGTAATTCTTTTCATGCTGATTTATGTTCAAGTGATTGTTTTTGGATCAGTTTGGTTTTAATCAGTCATTTGATGCTGTAAAAATGGGGATGTAGTCACAATTGAGCATAGTCAGTATTGGTTATATTTAATGAAGCTGCCGTTTAGCTACTGCATGGACTGTAATGGGCAGGAACTTCACACCATGACTCTGTTTTAAGGTCATTAATGCACAGACTGTGGCTACAAATGAGGATCAATTTTTTGCAATAGAAATAAGTGGCAGCACATTGTTTATACAGTTGCAATCAAAATTATTCAACCCCCACTGCAAATCAGGTTTATTAGCAAAATGTACAAACCAGCAGCTGTTTGCAACAAACAAATCAAACAAGAACAATTTAAATACAGCTCAACACAACTAATATTACAAGTGGTTTCTCCACATTAACAACAAAATGCCACTTTTAATGACTACTGCAGTCTCAAAATTATTCAACCCCTTCATGACAAGCATCTTTAGTACTTAGAGCACCCTTTTGCTATTATGACCTGCTGCAAATGTGATGCATAGCCAGACACCAGCTTTTGGCAGCGTTCCTGAGGAATCTTAGCCCATTCCTCAAGGGCAAAGGCCTCCAGGTAACTTCACACATTCTTGGGTATGTGTGCTGCAATCACCTTTTTCAAATCCCACCAGAAATTTTCAGTGGAGTTCAAGTCAGGCAGTTGTGATGGCCACTCTAGTATCTTCCAGGACTTCATCTGAAACCAAGCCTTGGTGGACCTTGAGGTATGCTTGGAATCATTGTCCTGTTGGAAGGTCCAATGACACCCAAGTTTCAGCGTCATTACAGACGGTATGATATTTTCTCCCAGGATTTCCTGATACTTGAATGAATCCACCTTGCCCTCCACACACTGCAGTTTTCCAGTGACAGAGGAAGCGGTGCAGCCCCAGAGCATCATTGAGCCACTGCCACGCCTCACTGTAGACAGAGTGTTCTTTTCAGCAAAAGCTTCATTCTTGCACCTCCGGACATACTGCTGATCCATAGGCTCAAAAAGTTCCAGTTTTGTTTCATCACTCCACAGAACAGAATCCCAAAACCTCTTTGCTTATTTATATAATTTTGAACAAACTGGACCAGACTTTTCTTGTCCTTTTGAGTCAGTAGTAGTGTATGTCTTGGAGTTTGGGCATGGAGCTCTTCAGCATTTAGTATGTGCCTTACTGTGGAAACTGAAACCTCAGTGCCTGTTGCCACCAAGTCTTGCTGCAGGTCTTTTGCAGTCAGTCAAGGGTTTTTGACCACCTGCCTCCTCATGACTCTGGTGGCAGCCGTTGATAGCTTCCTCTTTCTGCCATGTCCAGGTAGTGTAGCCGCTGTTCCTTTAACTTTAAACTTGCGAACTATGCTTCAAAGATTCAAAGATTTTTATTTGTCAATACTTCTATATGTACAGGACATACAGTAGAATTGAAATGCCGTTTCTCTCTCTCTTAGTGGTGTGTGCAATATATAAGACAAGAAGGAAGAAGGATGGAAAACAACAACAATGAAAGCAGCAAGGTGCTGTTCCCAGTGCCTGTGGCATGATAGCATGGGCGGCTGTAAAATAGTGGCACTCCGACCACTAGTGGCCCGGGGCAGTTATTACAATACCTTTTTTCACTGCGGCATTGACAGAAATGGTGAGTTAAATTTGTGTTTATTTCAAAAACAAAGTGTTATCTCGAAATTCTGGCAAATTAAAAGTCGAGAAAGTATGGTCATACAATGATACAAGCCTTTAGTTGCACTTAATTTTGACTGGGCGAGCTGAAAAGTTGGTGACAGACAGACGGACAGATACAACCACACACACACAGACGCATTAACTGATTTCCGTATGCCTCTCTGTTTCACCGAGTCATAACAATCTATGTACAGTAATGCGAACCACAGTGCAAATAACAATAAAAACACAGTAATCCTATGTACAGTAAACCGTAATACCGGGAACTTGTAAGTTCAGCACGGTAGCGGGGTGCAGACAGTGATAGTTTGGTCAAGATCAGTATTGCAATGACAGACAGCAGCAAGTATGGCATTTGTGCAAATGGTTGCAGTAAGGTGCAAGACATACAGCAGCAGATGTGGTACTGTTAGTGTACCAAGTCTTTCTGTGCAAACAGCTGAGGTACAGTTATTTTGTGGGTGAGTGTTTGTCCAGGAGCAGGGGGTGGGGCGAAGTGGATAGAGTTCAGGGTCCTGATGGCCTGTGAACAAAGCTGTTTAGCAGTCCTGTGAAGCGGGCCCAGAGGCTCCGGTACCTTCTCCCTGATGGCAGGGGGCTAAAGAGGGAGTGTGAGGGGTGGGAGGTGTTGCCTGCGATGTTGATGGCTCTGTGGGTGAGGCGGGTGTGGTAGATGTCCGAGAGGGAGGGCAGAGGGGCATTGATGATCTTGCTGGCTGCTTTCACTATGCGTTGAAGAGTCTTCCGGCAAGAGGCGGTGCAGCTTCCATACCACACAGTGATGCAGTTGGTGAGGATGCTCTCAATGGTGCCCTGGTAGAATGAGCACATGATGGGGGGTGGGACCCATGCGCTCCTCAGTTTACGGAGGAAACAGAGGCGAGTTCAAGCCTTCTTGGCCAGTGATGTGGTGTTGTTAGACCAGGAGAGGCCCTCCAAGATGTGCATTCCCAGGAACTAGGTTCTGCTCACCCTCTCCACAGTTGCTCCATCAATGATCAGAGGGGGATGCTGTGTGTGTCCTCTCCTGAAATCGACCGCAATCTCCTTGGTTTTTCCCACATTCAGGAAGAGATTACTGTCCTTACACCACTGGACCAGTTGGCTCACCTCATTTCTGTAGTTGGCCTCTTCATTGTTTGTGATGAGGCCCCGACCAGTGTCGTCTGCAAATTTGATGATGTGGTTGGTGCTGTAGGCTAGTACGCAGTCATGGGTCTGCAGGGTGAAGAGCAGCGGGCTGAGCACGCACCCTTGTGGGGCCCCTGTGCTCAGTGTGATAGTCTTGGAGGTGTTGCTGCCAACCTGCACGTTCTGTGGCCTCCCTGTGAGAAAGTCCACCACCCAGTTACAGAGAGAGGTTTTGAGTCCCACGTGTCTGAGTTTTTGTATTAGGTGCTGGGGGATGATTCTGTTGAATGCTGAACTGAAGTCCAAGAAAAGCATTTGCACATAAGAGTTCTTTGAGTCCAGGAGAGTGAGAGATGGATGGAGAGCAGTACAGATGACATCTTCTGTGGATCTGTTTGACCTGTATGCAAACTGAGACAGGTCGTGTGAGGGACACTGGGTGGACTTGATATTCTGCATGACCAGCTGCTCGAAGCACTTCATTATGATGGAGATCAGTGCTACTGGCTAGTAATCATTGTAGCTGGATGGGATGGGCTTCTTTGGCACTGGCATTATGGTAGGAGTTTTCAAACAGGTGGGGACAACAGCTTGACTCCAAGAGATGTTGAAGATGTCGGCAACAACATCCATGAGCTCCTCTGCACAGTTCTTCAGAACGCAACCTGGTATGTTGTCTGGTTCAGCTGCCTTGCGTGGGTTGATCCTGGAGAAGGTCCTCTTCACGTCAGCTGGATCCAGACTTATAGCTTGTTCATCTGGGGGATGGGTGGTCTTCTGTGCTGATGTGCTGTTTTGTGTTTCAAAGCAGCCAAAGACATCATTTAGGTTGTTAAGCAGTGTGATGTTGCTCACATAGGTCTGAGGTGGAGGTTTGTAGTTGGTGAGGGTCTGTATGCCACGCCAGAGAGACTGCATCTCTAGTGTTGTTGAAGTGGATGGATATTTTCTTGCTGTACTGTTGTTTTTCTTCCTTAATACCGTGGGACAGGTTGGCCCTAGCTGTTGTTAGTCCTGCGGTGCCACCGGCCTTGAAGGCTGCATCTCAAGCCCTCAGGAGCCTGTGAACCTCTGCTGTCATCCATTGCTTCTGGTTAGCACAAACAGTGACGATTTTGCAGTGAGTGACATCATCATTGCATTTAGTTATGTATGCTACAACAACCTCAGTGTACTCCTTTATATTCGTGTGTTCATTGTGAGTGGCTGCATGCTTGAAAGTGTCCCAGTCTGTAGTGCTAAAGCAGTCTTTCAACGCATCGGAGGCTCCCTCTGGCCACCCACATACCTGCTTTTTAGTTTGTCTGATGGCTTTCACTCTAAGTCTGTATGCAGGCCTTAGCAAGATGATGACATGATCAGAGAGACCAAGGTGGGAAAGGGGGGAGGCTCTGTATGCTCTCTTGTGTACACCAAGTCCAGCAAGTTATCTCCTCTTGTTGGAAAGTTCACATGTTGTAGTTTTGGTAGGAGGGCCTTTAAATCTGCATGGTTGAAGTTTCCTGCTGTGATGAGGAATCCATCTGGATGCGCTGTTTGTGTCTCACTTATAGCCTGATAAAATTCATTTAGTGCCTTTCTTCTCTCGTCGATGTAGGTGGGCGGGACATACACGGCAACTAGCAGGGCAGATGTAATTTCCCTCGGCAAGTAGAACGGTTGGCACTTGATGATCATAAACTCCATCAACAGAGAACAGTGTTTGTGCGCAACAGTCACATCTCAGCACCAAGCGTCATTGATGTAAACACACACGCCTCCTCCTTGGGTTTTCCCTCGTTCCGTGAACACCCAGTCAGCACGGAGGCATGTTAGCCCTTCTAGCTGAATAGCAGTCATATTGTCATTTAGCTACGTTTCTATAAAGATAAAAACATAGCAGTTCCACGCATCACATTGCATAGATCTCAGGAGCTGTATGTGGTCTATTTTGTTATCTAGTGAGTGCACATTGGCCAGAATTAAGGTTGGAATCGGGAGTCTGTATGGGCTAGCAGCTAACTTCATTCAGATACCTCCATGCTCACCTCGTTTCTGCCTTCTCTCACACCGTCTATGGCATCTCCATTTGGGATGAGACCCAGCGGTTGAGTCCGGGGGTGTGGAAATCTGGCGGAGAACTGTGTCATCCCAATGTATAAGACCTCTTCTGGACAGAGCTGATGCTGGGATAGGCTCCAGCCCCCCCGCGACCCGAAAAGGATTAAGCGGAAGAAGATGAATGAATGAATGAATGAATGAATGAATGAATGAATGAATGAATGCTTCTCTGCTAAAGGTGCAAGACTTTGGAACTCTTTGCCAGCTGAATTGAAACAGCAGTCTGATTTTAAGGTTTTTAAAAAAAGAGCTTAAAATGGTTTAGTATAAATCAACAGTAGTGTGTACATGATAGGGTTAAAAATTGAGTGACCATGACATGATGGTATTATTTTTTCTTTTTTCCTTCTTTCTTTTTGTATGTGTATGTTAATGTATGTTGTTTTTGTATATGGATATATGCACACATAAATAACTACTTTGTGAAGAAAAGGATAGGCCAGGCAACGAGCTGAACGACACAAGGCTTTATTCTTTCTCTAACAACATAACAGCAAAACAGCAAAGCAGCACTACAGCACTGAGGCTACCGCTCCAGGTCTCTGTGCACTCCCCTTTTATATTTTTATTCCCATGCATGGAGACCTGGAGCTTCCGACCAGCATACATTGCTGTTTAACAAAGGAATGTGTGGCACATTAACATAACATACATCGGCGTCGCTTTCACACCTTTCTTCTCTGAGCGGCCACAGTGGCGCTTTCTGTCCCTGGGGGGGGGGGGGGGGTGCATAGCCCTAACAGCCCCATCTGATACCCCCCCCCCCCCCCCCGGTGACATCTCCTCCTTCGGTCAATTGTTCTCCTGTTTCCCCCTGCCTTTCTGAGTGGAGAAAACCCCCACACCGTGCCTCCACACAGCTCCCTCCCCCAAACACCCAGAAGGGGCTCCAACCCCCCCGTTCTTTGGGCTTGAGCCAGCACCCATAGCGGCTGTAGCAGGGGGTTGCCAATCCAGTAGAACTGACCTGCTGGTGAGGTGTACTGGAGGGCATGTCATTCTGTGGAGGGAAAGGGGGAGGGGGGAAACACATCAGGCCACCAGCGAGCGCAGGTCCCTGCCGAGGGATCGCCAACTTGCGGAGTCAGCAATGGTGGGCGTCTGCGCCGGGGTCCGGTGCGCATTGTGCCTGCCAAAAACTAAACCGGCCCTCTGCAAGCTTCTTGGGACGAATGTGCGGGGAAAACAATAGTGGGCCGGGCCAGGTCACTCCCAGCCTCCGTCTGTGTAAAAATTGTGCGGACGGATCAGCCTCAGCGCAGGGTTTTCTGGTAGAAACACTCTGGAGATCGCTATACTTAATATTTTGGATAGTTTTAGTAGGTTTTCTGGTTATAAAATTAATCTTAATAAGAGTGAACTGTTTCTGATTAATGAAAAGATTCAAGTTCAGGATTTTGAAAATTTTCCTTTCAAGGTTGTTATTGATCATTTTAATTATCTTGGGATATGTGTCACTAAACAATTTAATTACTTGTTTAAAAATAATTTTCTCCCCTTACTTGACCAGTGCAAGTTAATACTTTCCAAATGGTCCCCATTATCCTTGTCTTTATTTGGCAGAATCAATTCTGTAAAAATGATGTTACTTCCAAAGTTTTTATATTTGTTTCAATGTCTCCCCATTTTTATTCCTAAATCCTTTTTTAAGTCTTTGGACTCTCTGATTACCTCATTTATTTGGAATGGTAAACATCCGAGATTGAGGAAAGTTTTTCTTCAAAGACCCAAATCAGTAGGTGGCATGGCTCTGCCTAACTTTCAATATTACTACTGGGCAGCAAATATCAGGTGCATGTTATATTGGAAACATTTTTATCTGGAACCCAAATCACCTATTTGGATCCTTATGGAGTCACATGTGGAAATCAAACTTCCCTACCGGCAATTTTAGGTTCACCACTTCCCCTTGCTTTGTCTACACTGGGTAATAATAAAGTAGTTCGTCAGTCTCTTAGAATTTGGTCTCAATTCAGGAAAAATTTCGGTCTTCAGTTTTTTTCCATTAGAAGTCCAATTGCCGCAAATCATTTATTTACCCCATCAACTATTGATAGTGCATTTCATATATGGCACAGAAAAGGTTTAAAATCTTTTGCGGATTTATATTTTGATGGTCAATTTGCAAGTTTTTCTCAACTTTCCACCAAATTCGACATCACTTCTACACACTTTTTCTGCTTCCTCCAGGTCAGACATTATGTGCAAACCATGACAAAACAATTCCCTCAAAAACCTTCTGATAATCCTCTAGATGATTTTTTATTAGTTAAACCAACTTCTAAGGGGGTAATGTCAGTTTTATATAATTTAATTTCAAATTTACAATCTTCTTCTCTGGCCGCTATCAAATTGAACTGGGAACAAGATCTTAATTTTACTTTTACTGATGAACTGTGGGACTCTATTCTTGGCCAGGTTCACACTGTATCAATGTGTGCTCGTCACGCTCTTATTCAATTTAAGATTGTACACTGGATGCACCTGTCCAAGGTTAAGTTAGCACGTATTTACTCGGATATAGACCCAACTTGTGAAAAGTGTGGTAGCGCTCCTGGCACTTTGTTTCACATGTATTGGTCCTGCCCTGCATTGATGAATTTTTGGCATTCTGTTTTTATCACTATGTCTGAAGTCCTGCAATATCAAATTAAACCTGATCCATTATGCGCCATTTTTGGTGTGGCTCCAGAACTTGTCTTGCCAAGTTCCAAATTAAAAGTATTCAAATTTTCCATTATTATTGGCCAGACGTGCTGTATTACTGAAGTGGAAAGACTCTTCGCCCCCTTCACATTTACAGTGGATAAAAGATATAATGTCCTGTTTGGATTTAGAAAAAATCAGATATACAGTCTGTGGCTCTGAAAACAAATTCTATAAATTATGGCGCCCGTTTCTTGATTTCTTTGAAAGACCCACGATTATAGTTTCTGAGTAGCTCATATCCCCTTTACCTCACCCCCACTTCACACACACAATTTTTCTTTGTATTTTTTTTTTTTTTTTATTGTTTATTTAAAGGTTTTTGTGCTTTGAAGCATTTACATTTGTTGGCTTTAAGTTCTAGTTTTTTACTGTTTGGTTGAAACAAAAATGAAAATTTCTAATACTTTGTATTGTATTGATACTTCAATTAATAATAATAAAAAGACCTTTGAAAGAAAAGAAACACTCTGGAGATCAGCAGTGTTTCCACCACCACCCGTGGCTATAAGAGGGCAGTGGGCAGGAGGGGTGGTCTTTTTGCCACCTCATCTGCCTGATGGTTGTGCCTGTACTGCATAGTGCCTTTCTAATAAATGTGCATTCAGCTCGACACCTCGCCTCGTCCTTGGCTCCATATGCAGACATAAGATTTGTCAACGAGAATAAAAGTGGATTAAAACAAGGTATGGAAGCGTGTGGGTTTGAAATTCGGCCATTTTTGGAGGTCTCTGGTGAGCCACTGGTCCCCTGGCTGTGGTGGTGTGCTGTTTTCCAGACGTACATGGTGGCACTGGACCTTGGGATGCTGGAGAAGTTGTGGGCATGTGAGTTGTTGGTGCCCAATCCTAGAATAGAGAAACAGCATGTTCTGAGCACACTGAGTGACTGTGATAGCTTTGGTGAAGTGGCTGAGCTAATGACACGCTATTTTTGCACCCTGGAAAACGTCATGGCTTGCAAGATTTGGTTTCGACAGTGCCGCCAATGGGTAGGCGACTATTCAGCGGTTCATGACAGACTTGGAGCTGTTGGTCAGCGGGTGCCAGCTTGGACTATTGGAGAAGGGGATGATTCTCGACCAGCTGGTGGAGTATACCAACGGCCAAAGGTATACCAAAGGATACCAAAAGTATACCAAAGGGTCGAAGCTGCTTACGTTTTCGGGCAAACTGACGCTGCCCACAGCCATCGAGTTAGCTTAACAGCAGGAAGCTGCGGATAAACTACCACGGGAGCTGAGTGAGTGCTTATCACGCCGACATCTGAGATCACCGCCGACTGCGCATGCAGTGGCCCCGGTCAGCGTGGAAAGCGTGGAGGACGACGCTAGTGCTGTGAATGTGAGGTCTGCCCCAGGAAAGCCCAAAGGTGAGGGCTGTGGGTCCACGAACCACCGTTTCAGAGCCAAAGATTATTCGGCAAGAGTGGAGCGCTGCGGCAAGTGTGGCCACTTGCTTTATGTCACTAGGGCATGCCACAGATCCAAGTGAGGAGGTCTGTGACACAAAGAGGACTCTCACGCCCTCACGGTTGTTCATGCTGTATCTCTGAGCACCAACGGACACGCGTACTGTATGATGGAGATGGACGGGGTGGAAGTGGTTTTGTGGATCGACGCAGGAGCAGTGGGCTCCGTGCTGGACTGGATGACCGTGAGATGTTTTTCCCCGCACGTCAGGATTGAGAGTGACCTGGTGCCGCTTTGTGGTTGTGGAGGAGGACGGTTGGCCACGGTGGGAACGTTGGAACCGACGGCTCGGTGCAAATTGGCCAAGACGTGGGACTGTTCGACCCTGAGAGTGGTAGATGGTGCGGTGTGGGATGGGGAACTGCCTGGCACCCTGGAGAGGGAGCAAGACCAATATCACTCGGGGGCTTGGACGAGCAGAACATCTGATGGTGAGGAAGAGGAGACGTACCAGGGCTGGGTCAATCAGCTGCGGCCTGGGAGGCAGGCCACCTCCAGGGGCAGACTGAGGAAAGGACGGTCCAGGAGGGGGCTCGTGGGATTGTTTTCTCCAGCCATATGTATATAGATTAATTATTGTGCATGTGTTTGGAATTGATTTATGTATGTATCATAGGTTGATTTTATGCATGTGTTCAGAGTAGTTTGTTGTTTGTATATATTTTTGGGGATTATTTTGTGCCTTATAAATGGACTTTCATTTAGTTTAAGCGGCAGAATAATCCACTTTTCCATGTAGGGTGGGACAACAGTCCACCTGTTCCCCCTAGTTTTAGTTGTTTTGGAGTGACTGAGTTAGGTCATTTGTATTGTGATATTCAATTAATCTTAGTGTGTGATTCGGGTTCCAAATTGAGGCGGGTCCACATTGTGTATGTGTTTTGATTTTTTTGTGGGGGGGGGGCTATGTTGTGTTGGAGTTTGGGCTCTTATTTGTGGGGTATGGGTGGTGGCTCCACCTTCCGATTCCACCACCACCCGTGGCTATAAGAGGGCAGTGGGCAGGAGGGGTGGTCTCTTTGCCACCTCTTCTGCCTGACGGTTGGGCCTGTACTGTATAGTGCCTCTCTAATAAACGTGTGTTCAATTCGACAGCTGGCCTCATCCTTGGCTCCATATACAGACATAACAATTACAATATGCTGATGAAAAGACGATGGTGAAAAATAGTGTATAAAGTCGTTGGTTTGATTAAAACAGATGCACCCTTTTTCCAGTGGTCAAATATCAGAAAACACTTCAAATTCTTGTGAAATAAGGTAAAGCCAACTTTATTGTCATTCAATCCATACAGCCAATCATGTACAGTAGAATGAAATTACATTTCTCCTATCTACAATGTTAATCACATCTAGAATCAGAGGGGTCGCTGCCATGCAAGGCGCCGCCACAATTCCATTATTGCTGAGCACCAAGCTGGACAGCAGGAAGTTCCGCTTTTATATGGTCTTTGGCATGACCTGGCCGGGATTTGAACTCCTGCCTCCCGGGTGTGGGGCGAATGCGCTACCAACTGAGCCACCACTCCAGTTAAAAAAAAAAGCATTTTTCTTTAAAAAAATGAACTGCTTCATGTATGTATTGCAGCAATGCATAAGTGGGGTTTACTGGTTTTTCAGATGTTGACATTTGTTTGCATTAAGGAGCTTCTGTTGTTGATATTCTGGAATCAGCGTGACATCTATTACTGCAATCCCTCACATCCTAGAAGAATTTTTTTTTCCTTTTAACTGACAACTTGCCTTTCAGATAGAAGACACCATGAAGCTGCCATTTGTCAGCAAAACAGACAACATGTTTCTGTTCACCCAGATGGGAGCCGTCAGTGTCTGTACAGTAGCTGCTGCTCCACATGTACAAACGGGGTGCAACTGATCAAGCAACAAATGTTTCAGAAAACATAAGACTCCTGGTTGTTTTTCTTTTTTCTGTTATTACAGGTACATCTCAAAAAATTAGAAGATCATGAAAAAGTTTAATATTTTTTGTCAATCATTTCAGAAAGTGAAACCCATATACAGTATTATACAGATTCATTACACAGAGAGTGATATATTTCAAGTGTTTATTTATTTTAATTTTGATGATTATGGCTTACAGCCCATAAAAACCCCAAATTCAGTTTCTCAAAAAATTACATATTAAATGTAGACCGACTGAAACGTATGTCCTTGTAAACACTCAATACTTGGTCGGGGCTCCTTTTGGATTAATTACTGTATCAATGTGGCGTGACATGGAGGCGATCAGCCTGTGGCACTGCTGAGGTGTTATGAAGGTCCAGGATGCTTTGATAGTGACCTTCAGCTCGTCTGCATTGTTGGATCTGGTGTCTCTCATCTTCCTCTTGACAATCCTCCATAGATTCTCTGTGGTGTTTAGGTCAGCAGAGTTTGCTGGCCAATCAAACTCAATGATGCCATGGACATTAAACAAGGTTTTGACACTTTTGGCTGTGTGTGTGTGTGTGTGGGGGGGGGGGGGGGGGTGCCAAGTCCTGCTGGAAAATGAAATCATCTTCTCCATAAAGCTTGTCAGCAGAGGGAAGCTTGAAGTGCTCTAAAATTTCCTGGTAGATGACTGTGCTGACTTTGGTCTTGATAAAACATAGTGGACCAGCTTTATGGAAAAGCTGATTTCATTTTCCAGCAAGACTTTGCGCCCCCCCCCCCCAACACACACACACTGCCCAAAGTGTCAAAACCTGGTTTAATGACCATGGCATCACTGTGTTTGATTGGCCAGCAAACTCTCCTGACCTAAACCCCATAGAGAATCTATGGAGTATTGTCAAGAGGAAGATGAGAATGAATGAATGAATGAATGAATGAATCTTTATTTCGGATAGTACAGGTTAAAAGAAACTGAATAATATAACAAAGGGGGAAAGAAAATCCAACAAGGTCAAATTAGACAATAACTCCTCTGATTATACAGTTCAACATAAGTTATCTGAAATGGGTGATGGCTGAAGCCGCAGCTTATATTGCCCACCCATATTCATCCAAGAATTCAAAAGAAAAACAAAACAAGAGCGATTACAATTCAGAACGAAGCTAAGACCAAATGTGACAAAAAAACTAAGCTACAACACAACACAGGCTGGATATGACAATCCTTATGTGATTTTACATGTCATCTTGTATATATGTTTGGAGTATTTCTTCCTTTAGTTTTTGTTTAAATTGTCCAAGCGTTGTACATGATTTTAATTCAGGTCCAAAATCGTTCCATAATCTGACTCCTTGCACTGAAACACAGTGTTGCTTGGTGGTAGTTCTCACTGAAGGTTTTTGAAATATACATGTTCCTCTGAAATGATATTGTTTCTCCCTTATTTGGAACAACTTTTGGATATTTGCAGGCAGTGATAGATTCTTCACTTTAAACATTATTATTGCAGTTTTAAAGTCAACCAGATCTTTCAACTTGAGAGCTTTTAATTTAAGAAAAAGTGGGTTTGTTGGTTCCCTGTAAGCTGCTTTGTTTATTATTCTAATAGCTCTCTTCTGAAGCATAAAGAGTGGATATATGTTTGTTTTATATGTATTTCCCCATACTTCATTACAATATGTCATGTATGGGAGTATTAATGAATGATACAAGGTATATAGTGTGGGTTGATTCAGCAAATATTTCACTCTGTGTAATATTGCAATTGATTTGGATATTTTACCTTTAATATAATTAATATGTGACTTCCAACACAGTTTATTATCAATTATTACTCCAAGAAATTTAGTTTCAGATACCCTTTCAATCTCTACACCATTTACACTGAGTTTAGATACTGAGTTGTTGTGATGGTTGTTAAAGATTATAAATTTTGTCTTACTTAAATTGAGCGTTAATTTGTTTGAATCAAACCAGTTTAAGCTTTCCTAATTCCTTTCCGAGTGTATCCAGAAGTTATTCCAAATTGCTTCCACTGCATAATAGATTAGTGTCATCGGCAAACAATATTAAGTCCATTTTTTCTGAAACTTTACATATATCATTTATATGCATATTGAATAACAATGGCCCCAAAACTGAACCCTGTGGGACTCCACAAGTAACCTTCAGTAACTGTGAGTTTTTGTTACCAACACATACATACTGATATCTATTCTTTAAGTAACTAGTTAACCAGGACAGTGCTACCCCTCTAATACCACAATTTTGTAGTTTCTTTAATAATAATTTATGATCCACTGTATCAAATGTTTTTTTTAAGATCCAGGAATACCCCAACTGAATACTCTTTATTTTCAATGGCAGTTGATATTTTTTCTATAAATTCCATTAGAGCAAATGCAGTTGTCCTCTTGTGTCTGAACCCATATTGCTGCTCACACAATAAATTATTCTTCAGTATGAAGTTGTCAATTCTCTCATAGAATATTTTTTCAAGTATCTTGGAAAATTGCGGCAATAGTGAAATTGGTCTAGAGTTTGAGAGTTCCCCTCTGTCACCCGTCTTGTATATTGGAATTACTTTAGCTATTTTCATTGCATTGGGAAATATACCAACGATATATTCAATATATTCAACGAATATATTAACGATATACCTAATCGTTCAGACACAAACCACCAAACACAATCAGTTCTTTTAAAGAGGACTTGCTGAAGCAAGACTGGACAGAAGTCTATGTATCAGATGTAAATGAAGCCTATGACACATTTATAAACATTGTAACCACTCTTTATGAAAAAAAACTGCCCATTAGTTAAAAAAAAGCTTAAACACAAAGTTACTGACAAACCATGGCTAACCAAAGGACTACAAAAGGCGTGTAAAAAGAAAAATTTATTATATAAAGCTTTCATAAAGAAAAGGACAAAAGAAGCAGAGCAGCGGTATAAAACATACAAAAATAAGTTAACATATATAATAAGATGTAGTAAAAGAGACTATTACAGTAAAGAACTGGAAAAAAACAAAGACAATATTAAAAATACATGGACAATAATCAACAGTATCCTTGGAAATAAAAGCAGAAATACCAGCTACCCAACTAACATTCCAAAAAATAATAAATCGACTCCGAATGTGAATATAGCTTCACCTGCAGATGAATTTAATAATTTTTTTGTTAACATTGGACCTAAACTGGCCCGAGAAATACCCACTACGGTGCCAACAGGTGATTCAATATGCAATAACACTGCTGTAAAAGACACCATCTTCATAAAGAACACAGACGAAAGAGAGGTCATTGAAATTGTTAAATCGTTCAAAAGTAAAACATCTACTGACTGCGATGGTATTGATATGCTACTTGTCAAAACTGTTATCGAATGCATAGTGAAACCACTGACGTATATCTGTAACCTGTCTCTCCAATCAGGTATATTTCCCAATGCAATAAAAATAGCTAAAGTAATTCCGATTTACAAGACAGGCGACAGAGGGGAACTCTCCAACTACAGACCAATTTCACTATTACCGCAATTTTCCAAGATACTTGAAAAAATATTCTATGAGAGAATTGACAACTTCATACTGAAGAATAATTTATTGTGTGAGCAGCAATATGGGTTCAGACACAAAAGGACAACAGCATATGCCTTAATGGAATTTACAGAAAAAATATCAACAGCCATTGAAAATAAGGAGTATTCAGTTGGAGTATTCCTGGATCTTAAAAAAGCATTTGATAAAGTAGATCACAATCTATTATTAAAGAAACTACAAAATTGTGGTATTAGAGGGGTAGCACTGTCCTGGTTAAGAAGTTACTTAAAGAATAGATATCAGTTTGTATGTGTTAACAACAAAAACTCAGAGCTACTGAAGGTCACCTGTGGAGTCCCACAGGGTTCAGTTTTGGGACCATTATTATTCAATATGTATATAAATGATATATGTAAAGTTTCAGAAAAAAAGGACTTAATATTGTTTGCTGATGACACTAATCTGCTATGCAGTGGAAACAATTTGGAACAACTTCTGGATACACTCGGAAAGGAATTAGGAAAGCTGAAACTGTGGTTTGATTCAAACAAATTAACGCTCAATTTAAGCAAGACAAAATTTATAGTCTTTAACAACCATCACAACTACCCAGTACCCAAACTCAGTGTAAATGGTGTAGAGATTGAAAGGGTATCCGAAACTAAATTCCTTGGAGTAATAATTGATAACAAACTGTGTTGGAAGCCACATATTAATTATATAAAAGGTAAAGTATCCAAATCAATTGCAATATTACACAGAGTGAAAAATTTGCTGAATCAACCCACACTATACACCTTGTATCATTCATTAATACTCCCATACATGACATATTGTAATGAAGTATGGGGAAATACATATAAAACAAACATATATCCACTCTTTATGCTTCAAAAGAGAGCTATTAGAATAATCAACAAAGCAGCTTACAGGGAACCAACAAACCCACTTTTTCTTAAACAAAAAACTCTCAAGTTGAAAGATCTGATCGACTTTAAAACCGCAATAATAATGTTCAAAGTGAAGAATCTATCACTGCCCGCAAATATCCAAAAGTTGTTCCAAACAAGGGAGAAACGATATCACTTCAGAGGAACATGTATATTTCAAAAGCCTACAGTGAGAACAACTACCAAGCAACACTGTATTTCAGTGCAAGGTGTCAGATTATGGAACGATTTTGGACCTGAATTAAAATCATGTACAAAGCTTGGACAATTTAAACAAAAACTAAAGGAAGAAATACTCCAAACATATTTACAAGACGACATGTAAACTCACATAAGGATTGACATTTCCAGCCTGTGTTGTGTTATAGCTTAGTTTTTCTTTTTTCTCTGTGACACTATGTCTTAGATTTGTTTTTGAATAGTAACCACTTAACTTAGACTAGCTCAGTTTTCTTTTTCTCTCAGTCATATTTTGTCTTAGCCTTGTTTTAAATTGTAATCGCTCTTGTCTTGTTTTCTCTTTTTTCTCCTTTGAATTCTTGGATGGAATATGGGTGGGCAATATAAGCTGCGGCTTCAGCCATCACCCATTTCGGATAACTCACGTGGAATTGTATAGTAGAAGGAGTCTTTGTCTAATTTGACCTTGTTGTTTTATTATACAGTTTCTTTTAACCTGTAATGTACTATCCGAAATAAATAAATTCATTCATTCATTCATACCTGTTTGGAGAGACAGGTTACAGATATACGTCAGTGGTTTCACTAAGCATTCAATAATAGTTTTGACTAAGAGCATGTCAATACCATCACAGTCCGTAGATGTTTTACTTTTAAACGATTTAACAATTTCAATGACCTCTCTCTTGTCTGTGTTCTTTATGAAAATGGAGTCTTTTATAGCAGTATTATTGCTTATTGTATCACCTGTAGGTGCCGTAATGGGCATTTCTCGAGCCAAATTAGGACCAATGTTAACAAAAAAGTTATTAAATTCATCTGCAGGTGAAGCTGCATTCACACTCTGAGTCGTTGTATTATTTTTTGAAAAATCGGCTGGGTAGCTTGTATTTCTGCTTTTATTTCCAAGAATACTGTTAAGTATTGTCCATGTATTTTTAATATTGTCTCTGTTTTTCTCCAGTTCTTTACTGTAATAGTCTCTCTTACTACATCTTATGTATATGTTAACTTATTTTTGTATGTTTTATACCACTGCTCTGCCTCTTTTGTCCTTTTCTTTAGGAAAGCTTTATATAATAAATTTTTCTTTTTACACGCCTTTTGTAATCCTTTGGTTAACCGTGGCTTATCGGCAAATTTATGTTTAAGCTTTTTTTTTTTACTAATGGACAATTTTTTATTTTTTTATTTTTTGACGCAAGTCTCATCTCAAGGCAGTTTATTACACGTCCGGCTTTGGAAGTGAGCTGCGGGAAAAGCTCTGTGCCGGAGGAGGGGGAGGGAGGGGGGTGGGGGTAGCAAGTGCCGGCCTGGGACGGCAAAGTTGTCCGGGCAGCGCAAAAATTGCATGTGGATCCACGATGTTGAGGGGCTGTCCCGTTAAACGTGGCGGAGGTCCACAGCGGCTGTGAGAAGAAACATTTGTCTCTGACTCCACTCGCGGTTCAGAGAGACACCAGACCCAACAATGCAGACGAGCTGAAGGTCACTATCAAAGCAACCTGGACCTTCATAACACCTCAGCAGTGCCACAGGCTGATCACCTCCATGCCACGCCACACTGATACAGTAATTAATCCAAAAGGAGCCCCGACCAAGTATTGAGTGTGTACATGGACATACTTTTCAGTCGGCCAACATTTCCATTAAAAAACAATTTTTTTAAAATTAATTTTATGTATTATTCTAATTTTTTGAGAAACTGAATTTGGGGTTTTCATGGGTTGTAAGCCATAATTATCAAAATTAAAATAAATAAACACTTGAAATATATCACTGTCTGTGTAATGAATCTATATATGGGTTTCACTTTCTGAAATGATATTCTAATTTTTTGAGATGTACCTGTACTCTCATGTTGAGTCAGCAGTCAAGCACACACATTACTCTGGTCTGCACACTTCTCCATAGACACTCCAAAAGCGAGCTTAAGACATGACTAACTTTCGATGACCTCCCCCCAATCTTTATTTGCCAGTATCAGATGGCCACTACCAGTCCTCCTGTTCTTTCCTCCCGTAACCAGGGAGTGACACTACAGTTCTCACACTAGAGAAGAAATATGGGCCACTATCACGCACTCTTGCTATTTGGAAAAAGCCTTGGGAGCCTCTCTCCTGCTTGTGGTGTCTTTTCTCACTCACACTTGAAAACCACAATGCACTTTCCCCTACTCCCCTCAAGGGCCATAGACATTTATGCTGTGCAGAATTACGAGTTTTCCATTTCAAGGTCTACGCAAAAAAAAAAAAAAAAGCATATTCCAGCTATCTATTGTCTACACTTCCCTCTGTAATTCACTCTCCTGCATCTCTTCAATCTCTGGCTATAAATATTTTCTGTAATTTTTCCTCATTCCTTCCCCCATCTGCCCATTTTCCTCTACTGTGGCTATTTCAGCAGGCCGGACAGCTGGAAGCTCAGTGTTAGTAGGTGAAGCTGAGTGCCTGCTGCTGTTGCTGCTTGAAGCCATCAGGTGACAAAAAGGGGCCACATCTGGCTCCAGCAACGCCAGTCCGGACACTTAGAAAGCCAACAACAGAGTGACTTTGGTTAACCAAGAGGAATATACTGTGTCAACCAGGTAAATTAGGAATATCAGTTGACGGTCCCATCTTGTGGGTTTTCACCTTACAATATACAGACAAGGTCACATCTTTACCATTAAAATGCTCAAAGAAAAACTGCCTCTGTTTCAAGAAACAGAGGATTGCACTTCCTAGGTTTTATGACATCACAAACCAGCAAACCTCACCTTCAGTTCTCCAAGTTATCAAAACAAATACACCGATTGCTTTCATCCTTGTGATCGGCCCACTTACCCAATTAAATCTGTCACTCATTAATATCAGTGGGCAAGCTGAAAAAAACAGCTGTTTTGGGCAAAACTTTACAGACACCTTTGTGGTGAACTGGCAAACAACACAAATGACTTGTTTTTTAAAGGGGTCACTGACTGAATTTTTTTTTTTTTTAAATTTCTGAAAAGCATCCATTGGTCACATGATTATCAAAATTTAAAGTGACACTCTGGCAAAAATCAAGTTTTTTGTGTTGTTAACATGTCTATAACATGTTTCTTGTGATTTACAAGACATATCAAGAGCAAAATCATTCCAAACTCCCAAGTAGGTGTTTTTCTGGTGTGAATGTCTGCTTAAGCTCCACCCCCGCAAAAAAGGCAGATTTGGATTTCCCCGAAGGAACAGTCTCTGGTTACCCACTCACCGTGGATCGCCTCGCTGAGGGCCAGTGAGCAGTTCACCTCGGAGCAGCTCAACGTGAGGTGAGCTCTGAAGGAAGGAGGCCGAGGAGCACCTTGGAGTTGAGCCAGCTGGCAGGCACACCGGACCGAGATGATCTGCTCACCGGCCCCCACGCACACACACACAGTGGGGAAAATGAGTATTGAACATGTCACCATTTTTCTCATTAAACATTTCCAGTAGAGCCATTGACCTGAGATTTTCACTAGATCTCAACAACAACCCAAGTATACAAAGAAATCAAAGCAACTGTGTTAATAAAACAAGTTATATTTAATAAAGTGAAATGACACAGGGAATAAGTATTGAACAGGTTTGGTGAAATTCATTTAATATTTAGTAGAAAAGCTGTTGCTGGTAATAACAGCTTCCAGACACCTCCTGTATGGAGAAATTAGGCACAGGCATTGCTCAGGAGTGATTTTAGCCCATTCTTCCACACAAACTGTCTTCAAATCTAGAAGTGTCCATGGGTGTCTTCTATGAACTCTGATCTTCAGTTCGTTCCATAGATTTTCTACTGGATTCAGGTCAGATGACTGGGTCATTCTAGCAGCTTTATTTTCCTTCTCAGTTAAGCGTTTTCTTGGCTGTGCATTTGGGATCACTGTTTTGCTGAAATGTCCACCCTCGTTTCATCTTCAGCATCTTGGCGGATGGTAACAGGTTCTTATCAAGGATCGATAAATCAATCAATAAAATTTATTTGTACAGCACTTTCCAAATACTGGATGCTGCACAAAGTGCTTTACATAGATAAAACAGTAGACAAATTTAGTTACATATACACGATACATCCCACCCCTCCCATACACACACCACCCCCTACTTCTCTCACAAACATATAAAATAAGAGAGACATAGCTCGACACCGAGGCACCATGTGAAGGAACACATGGTGTACATTTGTCTATTCATCTTTCCTTCAATTATATGAAGTCTGCCTGTACCATGTGCTGAAAAACACCCGCACACCGAAGTGGTGGCTTAGAGGTACAGCCAATGTAAAGCCAATGACTTTACAATATGCAGCTTAAAAAAGTGAAATTCCTTAATTTTATTAAATAAAACGGCAAACTTCAAACACAGATGTAGAGACTTCATTCAGACAAGTTGTGGAATCATCACCCAGGGCACAGGAATACAGTCCGGAACTACTGTAAATTTCTGGTTAAGATGCGCTAGGTTGCAGCTCATAAAAAAAACTCCAAAGACAATAGTGAAAAAGGAGCTACTGTGTTCACTTGAATACAGATGAGAAACACAGTGGAGAAAGAGGCAATGTGGTTTTTGTCAGTAACATTAAAAACACTTGAATCAAGTGGTATTGCTTCCAGCCTCTAGTACAAAAAGCAGTTTGAGGGGTGACTGCATGGGTCAGTGTTGTACAATGTAACGCACAACAGATGCAGCAGTTGTCCAATTCTGGTCGGAGCTCCACCAAACACAGGAATGAACACTAGGGTGGTTTAGTGTTCCCAGATCATCTTTGCAATATGATACATGTCTGACTGTGAAATTTGCTGATGTGTGTGGGTTTCAACGGCCTTCACTGTAAAAACGGTTATACAATGTGAAAATCTGACAAATTATATAATCTAATGAAATCCTATAGAGCAGGAAGTTCAAGTTACCATGTCAGTGGAGACCAAAAGTTTAATCAAGTGTGCAGTCCACCTCTATCTGTCTTCTGCAGACGTTTCTGAGGAATCAGTATAATGTTTTCCAAGGTTGATCCATTACTGCTTGTACTGGCTCCTTGACCGCTCACAGCAACCTTTCAATAAACTCTATTGGTTTTTTTATCTAAGGCTCAGCGAGCCTTCACTGATCCCTCAGCCACCTCTACCTTCAGAGTGAAAAAGAATTTGTGTTCATTGAAAGATCATTGGGAGATTGATGAGATCGTTCAGCAGTCAAGGAGCACTCAATGATCTCAGTCTGTATAAAGGGCCCCCCTTTAGGAGTTGAGAACTATCTGAGAAAAAAATGATGTTAAGTCCAAGTTAATGGTGTTCCATAACAAAAACAACCCATTGTGACGATTTGGGGTGGTTCCTTAAACAAGATTTTAATTTAAGGGGTGCAAGTCAGGTATCCCTCCTGACATAAGATTTGTCTATCAGTTGGACAACACACAAAACCCCACAAAAGATGTATATTAAAAGTAAAACATACACCCTACCCAAAGAATGACCAAACACAACAATTTTATAATGAAAATGAAAAAAAAACAACAACCCACAAATCAAGATGACCATCCAAACAACAACTCAAAGTATCCCTTAGTTCCTTTAAGGGTGTCTTTTCTCAGATCAACCAGTTTTCACCAAGAGCAACTCAAAATTCTACTCCCGGTTTGTTTCTTACTTTGAACAAAAATTACATTCTCTCAGAAGTCTAAAAAAAAAAAAAAAAAAAAAATCCAAACAAAAACCAGGCTTTTGAGGGGAAAGGGAAAACAATCAGAAAGGGTAAAAGAAAAGAGAAATGCTGGCTGTAGAAAACTCCAGACCAGGTTTTATTTCTGACTGGGGAATGAGTGGACTGAGTGTAATGAGGAAGTGGCTGTCAGTGGAGTGAAATAATTAATTCCAGTAACACAAGGTTTCTGTTGGTGCCTAATGGGGGTTAAGCTGCAGATAAGGACTACTATGTTGGTGATCTACAACCCAACCTGATAAATTTGTCCTGCACTTGTAAACCCAGTACACACAGGTTTGTTTCTCTTTTTTCTTTTCTGCTCTTTACTCTCCCACACAACAGTGCTCACCCTCCATGCTTATATAGGGGAGTGGTGATTATCAGGTGACATGGGAGCCAATGACAGAGCAGCATTCAGTTTGAGGTGGAGATGAAGGCAGGGACTATAGAGAGGATTTGTGGGAAAATGGAGGATTCCAGTTTGTCACACCATACTTACTTAATCTTCTTCATCACTGATTTGACATAAGGCAAAAACCCAATGAAACCATTCCTGTAATTTCATGGGTTGTCATTTCTGTAGCGTAATTGTTTTACATAGAAGGGTTGCTGGCCCTTCGCACAACCCCCTGGACCGGAGGGCCGGTGGTTTTCTGTTGGGGTTTTCCTTCCCTTAGCCACAGGTTCCAGCTATTTAAAGGCGCTGGAGACTCACCTTTCGCCTCTGTCACTCAGCTATTTAAGTATTTCCAGGGCCACCAAAATGTGGAAGTGTGACATATGACTTGGTGGCAGAACCTATTAGAGATGGTGGACATTAACGCAAGGTTTTGGCAATGCTACCTAGTGGCTTTAAGAACATTTCCCAAGAGCCGAACCAGCATTTGACCCCTGTCACACCATAACAGAGATCAATTACTGGTGTTTTCAGGCACAGTTTACCAACATCACATCTACATTTGCTTCTCTACACCAGCGTAAAGGAATTTTAAGTCTTTGACTTTTAAATTATAACTAGCACTTCAAATCAGTGACTTTTTCTTTTATGTTGTTCGAGGTGGAGAAATCAGTCAGTTTGATCCATTTAGACATTAACCATTGTTAACACCAAATGAAAACAAAGCAGTATGTGATAATATAAAATACAGTGGGAACATGTTCATTGATATAGAAGTTGGACAGTACTGTATGTACGACCAACTAGACAAGATAAAAACGAGGTGCTAGTAAACAGCACATTTTCACTAGTACAGCACTATGGCGCAGCCCTCTTCCTTTCTGAAATTGGTCATTAAAGGCTTGCCCACAAGCTGAAAATCTGACTTCACGGCTGGAAATTTTGAAGGGCATGCCCCCAAGTCCAATTTGCGGTGAAAAGGAGAATGTAGGGTAACAGGTGGCTGACCCAAGCAGTTACCCACAACCGAGAGTCTCCTTTGGTGAGGACATTTGACTCTTCAGCCCACCTGTACAGAGCCTACAAGAACCTCAACGCAGATGTGGTTCCAGTGGGATTCGGCAGTGTTTGCTACAACTTCATAAGACTATCCCAATAAAGGATTTCTACAAAGTTTAGCACCTGCCACCAAGTAAGCAAGGGTGGGTAAACTTGAAAGATGAAATCCCAATGAGCAGAGGATGAATTCATCAAGGAACTTTTTAAAAATACAAAGTGGCATTCTGTTGCAAACGTAAAGACACAAGCTGATGACATAGGGCCTTTGCAAGAGGATACAAGTTAAGAAAGCACGAGAAAAGCCATCTTCCACAGCAAGACAAACACTACACATTGTTGCAAAAATGTATCTATCTTCAATACAGTCAAGACTGAAATGTGACCTGTGCTAGCAAAATGAGTTACTTTGAGGAAATTATTAAAACTGAGGTAACATTTTTTCCATATTCTATATTGGAAGACCTTCAAAATGATATTTAATTTGTAGGAGGTGCGCAAAAACGGATCCAGAAAAAGCCAATTTGTTTATATTTTGGCTAGATTTAAAACTCGTGTTTGATCGGTCGGGAGTTGCGTCTTCCGCCAAAACATATGTATTTTTACGAAGTACGATTTCTAAACTTTACAATGATACCAGGCACTCATGGGGGTTTTCCCGGGACTTGCTGCTAGCAAACAAAGACAGTCATGATTTGTGACTTCTCCTGCCTGTAGCTCATACGCGGTGCACATTCCGACTCATTTTGCCAGCATGGGTCACACACAGAGATCACGTACACCAGAACTGATTTTTTCAGAGTCTATTATTTCTACAGAGAGGTGCAACACCAAGCAAGCAGCAGTGAAAGAAAGCTCAAAAAACCCAACAATCTTGGCCATTTTTATAAAAAAGACTTCCATTCATTCATTCATTTATGGTCGCGGGGGCTGGAGCCTATCCCAGCATCTTTGGGCAAGAGGCAGGGTACACCCTGGACAGATCGCCAGTCCATCGCAGGGCCAACACAGAAAGACAGACAACCATTCACTCTCACAGTCATACCTAAGGACAATTTAGAATCCCCAGTTTTGATGCCAATAAACCTAACTTGCATGTTTTCCCTCTGACCTTATTCAGATAACAGCCTAAAGATAGTCAGACAAGATGGTGCCTCAAAGAAGGTCCTCATACCTTCTCACCTGCCAAATGGTGTGCCTGCATTTATCGGTTTATTCAAACCTCAGATATCAATTTCTCATCAGTTAGATTTACACCAGATATCTGAAAATGTTACAAGCATTTAAACAAAGTATTTCTAGCCAAAAGGTCTCAATCATGTCAATTAGTCAGCCTGTATGGTGGTATGAAATATGTCAAATAATATATCTGTAATTGTTTTACAATTCTAAAGCATTTATAACCTAACCTACTTATAACCCATGTATAAATCATTTATTGGCATAGTCTTGTAAAGTGGTAGCAAGTGTTTTTTTCTCCAATTCATGAATCAGTGCGGGACTTTTTTAATCAATTACACTGAATTTTGCCAAGATCAGTTTTATTTAAAACAGAAAACATGCTTTTAAAAAAGGCAAAACAAAAACAGATTTCCTCAAAAACTATTTGAAAACAACTACAAGTACAGAATGTGTGTCTGGAGGACAAAGCTTTTGTTTTGTGACAGATTTATTTGAAAAGCTGTGAGAAGATGCAATTAAACATTTGGGCTCAAGACAAAGTCATTACATAGAAAGGGCAACTTTGTCAATGAACTTGGCCATTTTGATGTCCCGTTGTGACAGCCCACCACAGTCATGTGTTGTCAGTGTAATCTGGACCTGTGAAGACACAAGCAATGTTTTCAAGCAAAAATCAACACTTTACAACAAAATACAATCCTGCAGAGTACATATTTTGAGTGAAATACTCCAAAAAACAGAACGACAGTTCAGTACTTCTGATAAAATTTAGGAAAACCATGGGCAAAACTTGACTGACCGTAATCAAAACATCCAAGGTCTTCTGCCGCAGTTCCATATTAATATAGAGTGATGCTATCTATGAACTATTGCAAAAAATATGCTCCTTTCCAACTTCATAATTTTAGTCTATGACTACTAGTGGATGTGGCACAACTTCAGTTCAGTAACAGTTTATGTGATTCCATTAGCATTATGCATATTATGTAGCTACAGTGGGTAGCCATGTGGAGCTGATAATGTCTGGTTAAAACCAACTAATGTTACTTCAACCAAAACCTGAACCTGGAATACATCAGAATATTCAAATATAAACTGAATGTATGAACAAAAGATTGAAGGGCTTGTTATTGCAGGCTTTACATGTTATGATGACTACAGCCATATTTTTGCAGCCGCTTTAATCACAAATTTTAAAGCTGTTGTATTTTTCCATAGTTTACTGTGATGCCAGTCTATATAACGCCACAAAAAAGCACAGAATTGCTAGAAGTTTCCTATGAAAGTGATTTATTTGTAAAATAAGAAGAAACTTGTGCAAAGTTCTATATTTGCTGTTGCACAAGAGTCTATGTATAGCACAATTACCTGAGAATTATGCACTCAGTAAATCTGTCATAAAAATGACCAACCTTGTAGTCTTGCTGAGAACTTAAATAAAGATAAAAGAATTAGCCATTACAACAGCTAAATTGCATTGAATGGATGTAAGAGTAGAAAACAAATTGTGGCAGCAGCTTCATTTGAAAACTAAGATCCCTTTAAAAAAAAAAAAAAAGTGGTCCCCAACTGGGCCATAGAGAAGAAATAAATAATTTATTGTTCCTCTTCAGTCAACATCAAAGTCTGTTTTATTTTGAAAAATTACAGAATATTCTCTCTCATCCCGTGCCCGACTTCCTCCCTGTATCATTAGCCTAATGCTTGAAAATGAAATCCTCAAGCAAAAGATTTGATTTAAAAAGATATTGATTTCCAAAAGAGTTTGAGTCATATGAGGAGGAGGGATCCCCCAGGGTGCACGCGTGGCTTTGGGTAGGCTCACGGTTTGGGGTCTGTCCCGGGCAGAATGGCCCAGAGAGGCGGACCCTCCTCGGATGTCCCCCGCTGGAGCGACCAGCCCTAGGGACCCTTCGGTGCAAGCGGTCAATGCAGAGACGCGGGGGTGACATCCACTGGCGGGCCAGGGGAGACAGAGGAACGGACAGTGAGGGATAGTGTGTGGGTGAGTTTTTTTTTTTTTTTTTTAAAACCACACACCATCACTGTAAATGAGGAAATGAGAGCACAGTGCGGATATTCATTTGATTGGTTAGACTGATGATGTATGTGTTTCTGCACTACTCGGGGATAAATTTGATTGGTTAAAGACAGAAAATGACTACTAGCGAAAACTGCAGCAAAGTAATGGTGATTAGACAAAGTTGCATGGTCTTGCAGAAATCAATTAAATTTGTGTGGATTGGTGTGATCGCAACATCGTGAAATCCTAGAAGGACCAACATGCTCCCTTGTTTTGCAACTGTTTAAGGCTCTACTGGCCATGTCCCTTTCACAGCAGAGCTCATCTTGAAACATGTATTGATGAAGCATGTTTACTGACCACCAGCGATAACTCCCCCTCCACACACACACACACACACACAATAGATTGCCATATACATTTGTACCTGTGAGTTGGTTCTTTAAATTTGTTAAATTTGGAATTTTTAGCTAGACCTATTAAAGCTCGAATCTTGACTTGGCCACAAAGTCGCATAAAGGACCTTAGATTTCTGCAGTAAGAGGTAGAAATGTTTCTGAAAAAAAAAAAAAGGGAAGAACACAACTAACAGTCCCTATTAATGAAAAAGGTCCTCCAGTGGGAATGAAGCTACTGGGGAACCACCAACTCACTTAACACTGAAAGCCAAAACACAGAGGAGAACACGACTGAGTTTTAGAGAACATTAACAGTAGCTCTGTATACAACATCTATTTAGTTGAGGCTGAACCGCAGTCACTGCAGGATTTGTGCGTAAGTGTCTGCTGGAAAGTGCTGTGGGGGCCCAGAGACCTGCAGTACCAAAGTACAGAGACTTTAATAAAGAGTGGATTAGGAGCAGGATTCCTGTCAGAGCGGCCCCGCTCCACCACACAGTAACTCGGTGGCTACTGCCTTAATGCTGAGAGATTTTCAGGGACTGGGTTTGTCATATCAACCACTACTTTCTCTGAAGGCAGACAAAGTGAGTGTGAGTGTCAGGGTTGTAAGGAGGGAGGCAGAGATATTTGCAGAGTTTTCACAAGAAAAACGATGGGATTTTAGTGTGGAGTTGTTGTGATTTTCTTTTTTTTTTGCACTGACAGATTGAGTGTGTTTCAAGACAGCGTGGAGAGCCCTCCGTGAAGGACCTATACAAAGTTTTTCTACTTTAAAATATTTTTAAAATATTCTGTAATATGTTTAGAAACAACAATTGTGACATAGAAATCTGTAATGAAGTTTCCCTTAGGGTCAGACTGCTCCTTTTCTGATATACCACTGTTTTGACAGTAGAAGGAGGCTTGAGTTTTGATGACACAGACTGAGTCACTTTTTTTGGTACAATGTCCTGACCTGGTGTTGACAGCTGAAATTAATTTAAAGTTACACATAGCTTCTCTAAGTGTGACAGAGATCATCCTGCGCAGTTCGCCCCACACGGGACACGAACCCGCGACCTCTCAGTCAACTACACAGTTCGAGCATGGGAGACACAGCACGATCGCGCTGAGCTAAAGGTCCGACCGATAGCTCAGCGCTACCGATACTGTATGAGGCTTTGGGAGGGAGGTTTACTAACGTTCTACGCCGAACAGTACTAGTTGGCATCCGTTACACTCTCCCCCTTAAACCTCACTCCCATGCCGGGTTCACGGCACCAGTGTGACAGAGATCATCCTGCGCAGTTCGCCCCACACGGGACACGAACCCGCGACCTCTCAGTCAACTACACAGTTCGAGCATGGGAGACACAGCACGATCGCGCTGAGCTAAAGGTCCGACCGATAGCTCAGCGCTACCGATACTGTATGAGGCTTTGGGAGGGAGGTTTACTAACGTTCTACGCCGAACAGTACTAGTTGGCATCCGTTACATAAGCATGTCCAGCAGGGAAACGTATTGAACACATCAACATTTTTCTCAAACATATTTCTGATGGAGCCATTGACCTGACATTTTCACCAGATATCAGTAACAACCCAAGTAATCCATATATACAAAGAAATCAAGGCAACTGTGTTCACAAAACAAGTTTTATTTAATAGAGTGGAATAACACGGGGAATAAGTATTGAACACATGAAGAAAAAGAGGTGCAAAAAGGCATAGAAAGCCAAGAAACCACCTGAAATCCATCAGAATTTAGGAAGCCATTCCATCCCCCATCAGTGCAAATTAATTTCAGTTGGTTAAGTCCTGACTGATAGCCTTTAAAAAGGTCTGTGAATATCAGATTGTCACACCCCAAAGAACTCATGATGGGTAGAAGCAAAGAGCTCTCTCTAGACCTTCGCACCCTTATTGTTGCAAAACATAATGATGGCATTGGTTACAGGCACATTTCTAAACTGCTGAATGTTCCAATAAGCATTGTTGGAGCCATCATTCGGCAGTGGAAAGGACATCATTTTACCATAAACCAGCCACGACCAGGATCTCCTAACAAGATTTCTGACACAGGAGTCAAAAGAATTATCAGAAGAGTTATCTAAGAGCCAGACCACTTGTGGAGTGCTCCAGAAAGGCCTGGAGTTAGCAGGTACTGCTGTTTCAAAGAAAATAATAAGTAATGCACTCAATCGACATGGGCTCTATGCCAGCTCACCTCACAAGCCTATTTTGCTGAAGAAAAAGCATGCTGAAGCTCGTTTAAAGTTTGCTGCACAACATTTGGGCAAGCCAGTAAAATACTGGGAGAATATAGTCTGGTCAGATGAGACCAAAATTTAACTTTTTGGATGCCACAACACACAGTATATTTGGAGGAGAAATGGCACTGCGCATGTCATCATGGTGTGGGGGTGTTTTTCAGCACATGGTACAGACAGACTTCATATAACTGAAAGAAAGATGAATGGACAAATGTACAGAGACATCCTTGATAAGAACCGGTTGCCATCTGCCAAAATGCTGAAGATGAAATGAGGATGGACATTTCAGCAAGACAACATCCCAAACACACAGCCAAGGAAACTCTCAACTGGCTCCAGAGAAGGAAAATAAAGCTGTTAGAATGGCCCAGTTAGTCACCTGACCTGAATCCAATTGAAAATCTATGGAACGAACTGAAGATCAGAGTTCACAGAAGACACCCACGGAACCTTCAAGATTTGAAGAGTATGAGTGGAAGAATGGGCTGAAATCACTCCTGTGCAATGCCTGTGCCTAGTTTCTCCATACAGGAGGCATCTGGAAGCTGTTATTACCAACGGCAGCTTTTCTACTAAATATTAAATGAATTTCACCAGTTGTGTTCAATACTTATTCCCTGTGTCATTCCACTTTATTAAATATAACTTGATTTGTGAACACAGTTGCCTTGATTTCTTTGTATGTGTGGGTTACTTGGGTTGTTACTGATATCTGGTGAAAATGTCAGGTCAATGGATCCATCAGAAATATGTTAAATGAGAAAAATGTTGACGTGTTCAATACTTATTTCACCGCTGTACCTCACTGAGTGGCGAATGCTGATGGATGATGCAGAAAGTTGCGATTTTTACGATTTCATCAATGTTCATAAAAGGCTGCACAACAATTTGCCGAGTTTTTTTTTTGTCGTAAACGGAAAAATAAGTTCAAAATTTGTGACAAGAAAACCGGTTTCATAACAGAAAAAGGCCTAAAAACTGTAGGCAAACTGCTGTGCAACCTTTTACAAAGCATTTGCCGCTTCGTGGAATACACACATTAATCAGAATATGGTGTGCATGCACTAAAACCACTCTATCATTACTGGTTAGGTTCATATTCTGGTAAGGGTACCATTCTGAATAAAACGTTTACACACTAAATAGAATATTTCAAATAAACCAGCTATGTAAGCTCGTAGTGTAAGCTAGTGGTAAGCTACTACAAATACCTGGGTGTTGTGATCAGCAACGGACTGGACTGGAAATCTAACACTGCTGCTGTGTACAAGAAGGGAATGAGCAGACTCAACTTTCTGAGGAAGCTGAGATCCTTCAATATGTGCAGCGAGATGCTGGAGCTTTTCTACCAAGCCGTCGTTGCCAGCGCCATCGACACCAATAGACTTGACAAGATTATCAAGAAGGCTGGCTCTGTAATTGGTCTCAGGCTGGAGACTTTTGAGACTGTGGTGGAGAGGAGGACACTGAAAATACTGTTATCCATCATGGACAATCCTGATCATCCCCTCCACCACACACTGGACAGACAATGGAGCACTTTCTCCAGCAAAGTGCTACAGCTCCGCTGCTGAATGGTCAGGTACAGGAAATCTTTCCTGCCACATGCCATTTCACTGTACAATAACTCACTCTAATGTTGAATCTTGGTCATAACAATGCTGCCATACTGCACCTTACAGTCTAATTGTTACCTCACATTTCACCCTGCACCTTATAATCCTTCTTTGCACAGTCGGTACTAACCATAGATTAATCAGGATCATCATCTATTTAACCTAGTAGTAGCCTATGTAGTATATAAAGTTATCTAAGTATTTGTACTTCCCTGGGTAACTCCTTTTCTATTATGCTATATGTATTTCTGTTGGTTTGGGTCCTCTACTGTGTCATGCTGTTGTTACACTGTAATTTCCCAGTTTGAGATCAATAAAGTACATCTATCTATCTATCTATCTATCTATCTATCTATCTATCTATTTATTTATCTATCTATCGGTAGCAGCTGTTATGACATGGACCAGTTTTTTCAGGCAATAACTATCCCATTCAGGAAAAAAAACACTTTGTGTTTATTGCACTAGGGATTTTTTTTAGCTATTCTACATTGTAATTTAATAATGCTCTCTCATAATTCACATGGGCAATAATGGCAGAGGAGAATGTGAGGAAATGGAAAGTAGAACCAGTCATAAACCAGTGCATGCTTTACAAACTGCCAGTAACTCTTGAAAAATGCTGCAAAACCCCATTATGAACACTGAATAATGTAACAAAAAAAAAATACTCTACATACCTCAATCTGGCCATTATTCACTTCAGATGTGACCTTAAACAGGTTAAATTGATCAAAAACTGCAGTTTACATGGCATTATCTTATTTGGAATATTTTCTTATTCAGATTGATACTGTAGTATTGCTGTTGATTTAAACATAGCCAATGACATACAAGAAGAATTACCCAACTGTAGAAACAAACTGGTCAAGAACCCATGTAGTTAACATCCCGTGGAACCAAGAAGCCATTTAGAGATGCACTTGTCATTTGAGATATTGTGTATAGAAGGTCATTACCTTGTTATACACATTGAACCATTCTGGATGATGATTCATCTTCTCTGCCTGCAAAGCCACTCGTGACATGAAGCCAAAGGCCTGTGGAGGAGAAGCGATAAAAAATTAAAAACACATTTCAGCAACTAACGTCCTCTATACGGAAGCCAAGAGCAGCCACAGTCACTGCTATCTTTTTACACTCTATGCCATCAAGATCACAGGATAAATTTATGTGTCATCATAGGAAAATGAGCCTTGTAATCCCACGACAATGCATCAGTCAAAAGCAAGCATTATCATAGATGTAAGCAGAACAATATTTTTAAAAACTTTTATTGGGTGAAGAACCATATTTAGTAATTTCTTATACTATAATGTTAATAGTAATAATCACTATAACTTGAAAATTGCTGTAACCTGATAATGCTTTTCTGAAATGCTAAAAAAGTTGAAAGTTAAAGCTTAAAAGCAAATAAAAGTAAATCTTAAACAGTTTAAAGCTGACCTCTGTCATCTTAAAATTGACTTAAGCTTTAACTTATTTTAGCTTTTAAGCTAACTTAGTGCTGTTATCTTAAAACCTGAAATAGCTTAAAAATGGAAAAAGGTAAACCTCTATTTAGCATTTTTAAATTAAAACTGAAATGCTAACTACTAACTAACTAACCTGCACTTATATAGCGCTTTTCTAGTCACAAAGACCACTCAAAGCGCTTTCACTAATACTAACCCTCTATTCTAAGGGCCTATAGGAAATGGATATCTAGGGACAATTTAGAACAGCCAATTAACCTAACATGCATGTCTTTGGATTGTGGGAGGAAACCGGAGCCCCCAGAGTAAACCCACGCAGCACAGGGAGAACATGCAAACTCCATACAGAAAGGTTCCAACCCCTGCCAACCTGGGGATTCGAACCAGGAACCTTCTAGCTGTAAGGCAACAGTGCTAACCACTGTACCACCGTGCTGCCTAACGCCCAATGCCCAAATGCTAGCTTCAAAGCTTAAATGGTGTAAATTTGTACAACATTAGCATAAAAGTAGAAATGGCATATGTTGAAGACAGATTCCCCTTCCAGTTCTGGCGCCACACGAGTTGGCTGCCTTTTGCAACAGCGGCTCAATTCTGAGTCTTTTTATCTTCCTTCTTCTTTCTGATCCGGTGATAACTTTCTGATCCGGCACACCTTTCACTCTATATATATCACGGACACACAGATCGCCCCAAAGGTCTCCCGAGTCGGCGGACGGAGCCTCTGTTTACAGCAGGAGACGATACAGCAGGGAAGAGCTAGCTAGCACTCAACCGCCACCCGGTGCTAACGGAGAAACTCGACATACCGGGGAACTGAAGTGAAAACGACGCGGGTGCCGGGCTGGAGTTTAGGCGGCGTGCAAGAAATATAAGACAGAATAATAAAGAGCGATGGCAAGAACCAAGCAGACTGCCCGTAAATCTACTGGAGGAAAAGCCCCCAGGAAGCAGCTGGCCACCAAGGCTGCTCGAAAAAGCGCTCCGGCCACCAGCGGAGTGAAGAAGCCTCACCGTTACAGGCCCGGTACCGTGGCTCTGAGAGAGATCCGTCGCTACCAGAAATCCACGGAGCTGCTCATCCGTAAGCTGCCCTTCCAGCGCCTGGTGAGGGAGATCGCTCAGGACTTCAAGACCGACCTGCGCTTCCAGAGCTCCGCCGTCATGGCTCTGCAGGAGGCCAGCAAGGCCTACCTGGTGGGTCTCTTCGAGGACACCAACCTGTGCGCCATCCACGCCAAGAAGGTCACCATCATGCCCAAAGACATCCAGCTGGCCCGCCGCATCCGCGGAGAGAGAGCTTAGACTTTCTGCTGCACATCCACCAACCACAATGCTCCGCTCTCTCTCTCTCTCTCTCTTCCTATCTGGGACTGCTAAGCTTGCCATCTGGCTGACAAGGAAAAATCGGGCAAGCAATGCTGGCAATGTGGATCCTGTGTCCGTTTTCAAGGTCTTGTTGACAGTCAGACTCCGGGTAGAGTTCTCTTACTATCAAATGGTAGACAATCTGGAGGCGTTCATCAATAGATGGGCTGTAGGGAATGTTTTGTGTTCAGTGGGTCAGGGGGATGAGTTATGTTTGCACTTTTGAGATGAGACACACTTGGACAACTGATATTGGTCTTTCTGCAATTTTGAAATGTGCAATAAAGCCTTTTTTAAAAGAGTCTCTCTCTCTCTCTCTCTCTCTCTCTCTCTCTCTCTCTCTCTCTCTCTCTCTCTCTCTCTCTCTCTCTCTCTCTCTCTCTCTCTCTCTCTCTCTCTCTCTCTCTCTCTCTCTCTCTCTCTCTCTCTCTCTCTCTCTCTCTCTCTCGTGCGCATGCGTGAGCGTTTGTGGGAGCAGGGGTGTGGAGTGGTGTCGAGTGAGTACTTTAAACTTTGTTTTTTCTAACTTTTCTCTATCGTGTGTGTTTGAGGTGTGTGTGTTTAATATAGTGGGTTGAGTGTGTGTGTGCTGGGGTGTGAGTGTTGGAGTGAGTGTGTCGGGGAACGGTAGCTTCTGCTGCCTGTTTTTCCCGGCCGGCCATCATGCCGGTGATTGATGGTGGTGTGGAGTTTGAGCGCTTGACCCGGTGTCATGGCGTGAGAATCCTCCCGACAGTTCCCTGTTCTGTGGAGGAGGCCAGCCTCGCTGTAGGACAGGTGGTTGGGCATGACAGTATAAAATCAGCATCGAGGATGAACAGCGCAATTGTGATCTTTCTGGATTCAACTGAAAAAGCTGATCAGGTGGTGGCACAGGGAGTGGTCATAAGTGACACTTTTACTCCCGTTTTACCGCTGGCGAACCCGTCTAGGAGGATCACCATCTCAAACGCTCCTCCTTTCGTTAAAAATGATCAGCTGATAAGAGAGTTATCCCGTTTTGGCCAGGTTGTTTCCCCTATCAGAATGGTCTCTCTGGGTAGTAAGTCCCCCCTGCTGAAGCATGTTGTATGTCACAGGAGGCAGTGTTTCATGGTGTTGAAAGACAGCTCTGCTGAACTGAACGCGTCTTTTAATTTCAGGATTGACGGCTTTAGCTACTTGGTGTTTGCAACATCTGAAACCATGAGGTGTTTTGCGTGTGGTGCAGAAGGCCATCTTATTAGGTCATGTCCTGAAAAGGCGAACACAAAGAGCACTGGCGGTAAGAAAGGTGACGCCGCTGTTTCTGGTGGTCCGGAGGGTAGCGCTACATGTGGTGCGGCGGATGCCGCTGCGGCGCCCGCTTCTGCTGGGGCGGTCGCGGCCGCAGCCGCGTCCGCTTCTACTTCTGCGGGGGCGTCCGCTTGTGCTGGGGCGGCCGTGGCCGCCTCTGCTGGGGTGGCCGCGGCGGGCGCGGTAGTTGCCCCCCCAAACAGTGATGGTGGGGAATTTCTGTCTGGCGGCAGCTCTGATCATTGTGACGAGCCTGTCACCCGGAGTAAAGAGGTGGAGGGTGTAAGTAAGAGTGCAGTTAAACGAAGGAACGTGGATGAACAGACTTTGCAGGCGGGGGAGGAGCGGTTTGAGGCTGTAGCGGACACACAGAGCAAAAACTGCATGACAAACGTTGCAGTTCACGAAGAAATGCAGGAATGTAGTTTTGTTGAAGAGGATCCTTTTAAAGCTGCACAAAAAAGAAAAAGTGCTGAAAACTTGCAGAGCTCTGCTAAATCTAGTAGGGTTGGGGATTTAGATTTACTGGATGAGAGCGCTTCTGACGAAAGTGGAGCTGAGTCTGAACTGATGCAGACGCAGGAGGAGCAAGGCTCCTATTGTTTTGCCAAGATTAGGAAGTTTCTCCAGGTGACTAAGGGGAGAAGAGCTGTGAAAGTGGAAAATTACTTTCCAGATCTGGAGTTATTCGTGGCATCAGCTTGCAAATTTATGAAAGTGAATGATGGGAATGAGACTTTCACTGATCAGGAAATTTATCGTTTAAAGAAACTGGCTGTTAAACTGAAATTGCAAATTACTAACAGTCATGTTGACTCTTAGTTTGTTTCTTCCCTTTTATGCTATGTGTGTGTTTTTTTACTGTACCCTATTTTTATCCTTTTTAATGCCCCACCTTAGAATTGGCACTCTCAATATTAATGGGGCCAGGGATGATGTAAAAAGGGCCTCTTTATACAAGCTTTTTAATTTAAAGAAACTTGACGTGCTGATGGTCCAGGAGACTCACAGCACTGTAGACATTGAGAGCCATTGGAGAAAAGAGTGGGATGGCTGCATTTTTTTTAGCCACAAATCCAATAGCAGTGGGGGGGTGGCTGTACTTTTCTCTAGGGGTTGTGTGCCTGTCTCTTATGAGGTAGAAGAGGTGGTGAAAGGTCATTTCCTCTTATTAAAGGTACAGTTTGAAAACGTGAACTTCGTTTTTAAAAACGTGTATGTGCCAACACAGAGAGCAGAGAGGATCAGGGTCTTTGACGTGCTTTCGGATACGGTTAGGTCCTGTGATCCAAATAGTTTTTTATTTCTGGGGGGTGATTTTAACTGTACATTAAACCACAGACTAGACAGGAACCATCAGGAGCCTCACCCTGCTTCTGCCAATAGGCTGAGGGAACTGGTGAAAACACATGAAATGGCCGATGTGTGGAGATCACATCATGGGGACCAGAGGCAGTACACCTGGAGCCATGTCAAAGATAACCTTTTATCTATGGCTAGGTTAGACCGTTTTTATGGTTTTAAACATCAAATGAGTGTTTTTAAAAATAGTTGTATCTGTCCTGTTGGTTTCACTGATCACTGCCTGCTGTTTTGTTCTGTGTTTATTGAAAATGTAAAGTGTAAGAGTGCTTTTTGGCATTTTAACAATACACTTTTAAATGATGTGTTTTTTAAAGAGGTTTTTCATGATGTATGGAAGTCACACAGGGAACAAAAACCCTCTTTTAGTTCTCTCCAATTGTGGTGGGATTTTGGTAAGGCCCAGATAAAACAACTCTGCCAACAGTACACTCAAAATGTCACTCGTAGCTTGACCCAATCCTTGAAAGTTCTGGAGACTGAGGTGGTAGAACTAGAGGAGTTGCTCAGTTCTACAGGAAAACAAGAGCACTGAGAGGCTCTCAAGTCAAAAAGGTCAGCCTTGGCTAGCTTGCTTGGAGTCACCGCACAGTGTGCTCTGGTCCGCTCACGCTACATGGATGTAGCGCGGATGGACTCGCCCTCCCAGTACTTTTTTGGACTGGAGGGGAAAAATGGACAGAGAAAGCTTATTCACTCCTTGTTGGGCGATGACGGGAGAACAATCTCCACAGCAGCAGAGATCAGGAAATACGCTGCTAGCTTTTACAGTGAATTGTTTAGAGCAGAGTGGAGGGAGGACACGTCACTGGGCCAGGTCTTCCTTGATGGTCTTCCAGTGCTCTCAGAGGACCTTGTTGCCGGCTTGGATGCTCCACTGTCTCTGTCTGAGCTGCATACGGCGCTAATGAGCCTCCAGAATGGAAAATCACCAGGCATAGATGGTCTCTCTGTGGACTTTTTTAAGGAATTCTGGCCCCTGCTTGGTCCAGACCTGCTGGAGGTTCTCCAAGATAGCTTGGAAAGGGGGACCCTACCCACGACCTGCAGGAGGGCCATCATCACACTGTTGCCGAAAAAGGGGGACCTCCAGAGCCTAAAGAACTGGAGGCCAGTCTCTCTGCTCTGCACAGACTATAAGATTCTCTCAAAAGCTCTGGCCTGAAGACTGAGAAGGGGGGTGGACTCCACTGGGTCCCTCAAGCCCTGTTGTTTCTTCCCAAAGAGGAGGGGGGGCAAGGAGTGATTCATTTAGCTAGTAGAGGTGCTGCTTTTAGACCGACTTTCATACAGAGACTGCTGACGGGCCCCCAGGACCTGGTATGGAGGCCTTTGGCCTGTGTTATTTTACAGAGAGTCCTTGGGCTTGGGCTAGACCTCCCTGTGTTTTTAATGGATTTTAAGAACTCTAATGCACTGTCTTTGCCCAGTTTTTACCGCAGTCTCTTTTCAGTGTGGACTCTTTTTAAAAAACAAAGAGGGCCATGCGATTCCCTCCACTGGTTGTTGAGGGAGCCGCTGGTTTTTGGTGGTCGCCTTGGTGTCCTGCCGGGAGTTGGAAGGACCTTCCTTGATAGGCTGTGTTCCAGGAACGTTCTCACTCTGAAGCAAGTGGTGGAACTGGCTGGTCCTGGCCTCAACAACGCCTCAGCTTTAGCAGCTCATCTTGGTGTCAGGTCAAATCGTTTCATCGATGGTCTTCTTGCACACTGGAAACAGGAGCTTCATGGACTTGAGCACTCCCTACTCTTGGACTTTAGCAATGGCACGCTGCAGCCAGAAAGCACGGACCCCTTTCCCTCTCTCACGCTCTATATGGACTTTGACGTCGCTCCTTGCTCCTTACTGGCATTCTGTGCTCCCACTGGTGTGGACTTTGGAGGAGCCAGTGGTAAGGCACTCTACAGACTGGTGGTGATGGCACTCAACAAGGACAGATTGAACACCTGTGTGGACACTCCTTGGAGAGCCTATTTTAGACTAGGAAAAGGGCATCGGCCTGCCTGGAGGGCTCTTTATAAAGCCCCTCTCCCTAAGAGGCATGGAGACTTACAGTGGAGGGTCCTGCATGGTATTATAACTGTCAATGCTTTTGTTTCTGTGATTAACAGCAGTGTCAGTGATCAGTGTGTTTTTTGTTCCTCTAGGGAGACAGTTTTTCATTGTTTTACTGAATGTCAGCGCCTGAGTGGCCTCTTTGAACTTCTCACAGAACTTTTTCACTTTTTTAAGGAAGTTTTCTCTAAGCAGGTTTTCATTTGTGGTTTTATGTACAATCGTCGTTTTAAGCAGAAGTGTCAACTACTGAACTTTGTTTTAGGGCAGGCAAAGTTGGCTATCTATGTAAGCCGGAGAAGAAAACTTGAAAATGTTGAGAATGATGTTGATGTCAAAATTTTATTTGTGAGGCTACTTAAAGCCACAATCAGGCTGGACTTTCAGTTTTTTATGGGGAATGGGGATGTGGAAGGTTTTAGGACCCTCTGGTCCCTGGAGAATGTCCTCTGCTCAGTTCGTGATGGACAGCTTTTTTTGGGGCGTTTTTTGGGGGAATAATTTTTCTGTGTAATATAGCATGACATAGAAATTGTATTGAATGATGGACAAGTGTGTTTATTAAAGATCTTTTACAAATCAAAAATCTCTCTCTCCTCTCTCTCTCTCTCTCTCTCTCTCTCTCTCTCTCTCTCTCTCTCTCGGCCTTGGGAAAGCCACCTCCATCTATCCACCAGGGGGTGAGGATCGTTCCCCCGGACAGCGCTGTTACTGTGGAGGAGGTCCTGGAGCCTGTGGCCGAGCAGGTGGGCCCTGACGCAGTCTGCTTTGCTTCCCGAATGAATACAGCTGTGGTTGTGTTTCTGCCAGCTGAAGACGATGTCCACAACCTGATTGTGAGCGGTGTGGTTATCGGGGAAATGTATGTACAGGTGTCCCCATTATCTGTCCCATCAACGAGAATCACCATCTCAGGTGTTCCGCAGCTGCGGACGGCGGCGCAGCCTCCGCTCCCGCTGCCCCTGCTCCGGAGCCTGCCGCTGTGTCTGTGGACGGCCCGGCTGTGCCGCCCGCGGCCCAGTTTGTGGCCGGGAGCGTTGATGGCGATGGCGCCACAAGGGTCACTGAGGGTGCGTCACAATCAACTCGCTGTGTGACGTCAACGGCTGGGCCACCGGCAGCTGCTCCCGCTTCGGAGGAGGGGACGGAGCACCGACCTGATGGTGCGTCACAATCATCTCGCTGTGTGACGTCAGCGCCTGTGCCTCCGCCAGCTGCTGCCGCTTCGGTGGAGGGGACGGAGCACCGACCTGATGGTGCGTCAGAATCTCACTGTGTGACATCAGCGGCTGTGCTTCCGGAGGCTGCTACCGTTACACAGCGGGGGATGGAACAGCGACAGTCAGCTGCTGAGGGTGGCGTCCAGGAAAATGTGGCCATGATGAATCCACTGGCCCGGGAGAACCAAGCAGTCAGCTGAGTTGTGCTGCCGAGGAAATGGAATCTGAGAACGACGCTGTGTCTAATACTGGGTCTATTGAGGCAAAATGCAGTACAAAATCAATGCTTTTCTGGATGAAACCTATAACAAAGCCATTAGGGTCGCTGACTACTTCAGTGACACTGATAAATTCATTAAGTCTGTGGATGTGCTACGAAGGCAGGTTGGTCTGGACCTCCCGGATGAAAGGAAACGTTATCGCCTCAAGAAACACCTGACGGCCCTGTGTAAAGCAGCAGGGGGAATGCCGGTCAAGCGCGCCCGACAGAAGGAATGAATGGCGGTCGTTCATCTGCTTGTTTCACACATTTAAGGGATATTGTTTGAACAGACTTGTATATGACATTTAATTGACTGTAATTGACTGTCACAGAACTGGATCTTTGACTAGGTGGGCTGTAAGGAATGTTCTGTGTGGTGTGGGGGGGGGGGCATTTCAGTTTGCACTTTTTCCAATGTGACACACTTGGTGGAATGATGTTGGTGTGCTTACTTTTTTTGGAAGTGTGCAATAAAGGCTTATTTTAAAGGTCAAGGTCTCTCTCTCTCTCTCTCTCTCGGTGTGGTTATCGGGGAAACGTATGTACAGGTGTCCCCCTTATCTGTCCCATCAACGAGAATCACCGTCTCAGGTGTTCCACCTTTCATCACTGACGAGCACCTGGCGACGGAGCTCCGCAGATTTGGGAAGTTTGCGGGCCCGTTTACAACTCTGCCTTTGGGATGCAAGGCTGCCAAGTTCAAACGTGAAATCGCTCAGGCGACAGGTGTTCATGTTTCTCGACTCGCCCACTCAGACTCTGGAAGTCTCCTTCAGGGTCAAGCACGGGGACGGATCTTACATGGTGTATGCGAGCTCGGGACAGATGAAGTGTTTTGAATGTGGAGACGTGGGCCATAAACGGTTTGCTTGTCCGCACAGGCAGCGGGCGGAGGGCCCTGATGGGGCCGCGGATGGTGCCGGCGGCGAGCCCTCCGCTCACGCTGCAGCTGCGGACGGCGTCGCGGCCTCCGCTCCCACTACCCCCGCTCCGGAGCCTGCCGCTGTGTCTGTGGACGGCCCGGCTGCGCCGCCCGCGGCCCAGCTTGCAGTCAGGAGCGTGGATGGCGATGGCGCCAAAAAGGTCACTGATGGTGCGTCACAATCATCTCACTGTGTGACGTCAATAGCTGTGCCGCCAGCAGCTGCTACCGCTTCGGAGGAGGGGACGGAGCACCGACCTGATGGTGCATCACAATCATCTCGCTGTGTGACGTCAGCGGCTGTGCCTCCGCCAGCTGCCGCCGCTTCGGAGGAGGGGACGGAGCACTGACCTGATGGTGCGTCAGAATCTCGCTGTGTGACATCAGCGGTTGTGCTTCCGGAGGCTGCTACCGTTACACGGCGGGGGATGGAACAGTGACAGTCAGCTGCTGAGGGTGGCGTCCAGGGAAATGTGGCCCATGATGGATCCACTGGCCCGGGAGAACCAAGCAGTCAGCTGAGTTGTGCTGAAGAGGAAATGGAATCTGAGAATGGCACTGTGTCTAATGCTGAGTCTATTGAGGCAAAATGCAGTACAAACACGAGTTTGTATTCACTGGAAGAAATAAATGCATTTCTGGATGAAACCTATAACAAAGCCATTAGGGTCGCCGACTACTTCAGTGACACTGATAAATTCATTAAGTCTGTGGATGTGCTAAGAAGGCAGGTTGGTCTTGACCTCCTGGATGAAAGGAAGCGCTATCGCGTCAAGAAACACCTGACAGCCCTGCGTAAAGCAGCAGGGGGAACGCCGGTCAAGCGCGCCCGAGAGGAGGAATGAATGGCGGTCGTTCCTCTGCCTGTTTTACACATTTTTGGGATATTGTTTGAACAGACTTGTATATGACATTTAATTGACTGTAATTGGCTGTCACAGAACTGGATCTTTGAATAGGTGGACTGCAGGGACTGCTCTGTGTTGTGTGGGGGGGAACATTTCAGTTTGCACTTTTTCCAATGTCACACACTTGGAGGAATGATGTTGGTGTGCTTACATTTTTTTGAAGTGTGCAATAAAAGCTTATTTTAAAAGTCAAAGTCTCTCTCTCTCGCTCTCTCTCGTGCGCATGCGTGAGCGTTTGTGGGAGCAGGGGTGTGGAGTGGCGTTGAGTGAGTACCCTAAACTTTGTTTTTTTCTAACTTTTCTCTATCGTGTGTGTTGAGGTGTGTGTGTTTAGTATTTAGTGGTTTGAGTGTGTGTGTGCTGGGGTGTGAGTGTTGGAGTGAGTGTGTCGGGGAACGGTAGCTTCTGCTGCCCGTTTTTCCCGGCCGGCATCATGCCGGTGTTTGACGGTGGTGTGGAGTTCGAGCGCTTGACCCGGCGGCATGGCGTCAGAATCCTGCCGACAGTTCCCTGTTCTGTGGAGGAGGCCGGCCTCGCTGTAGGACAGGTGGTTGGGCATGACTGTATAAAGTCAGCATCAAGGATGAACAGCGCAATTGTCATCTTTCTGGATTCCACTGAAAAAGCTGATCAGGTGGTGGAACAGGGAGTTGTCATAAATGACACTTTTACTCCTGTTCTACCACTGGTGAACCCTTCTAGGAGGATCACCATCTCAAACGCTCCTCCTTTCATTAAAAACGATCAGCTGATAAGAGAGTTGTCCCGTTTTGGCCAAGTTGTTTCCCCCATCAGAATGGTCTCTCTGGGTAGTAAGTCACCCCTGCTGAAGCATGTCGTGTGTCACAGGAGGCAGTGTTTTATGGTGTTAAAAGACAGCTCTGCAGAACTGAACGTGTCTTTTAACTTCAGGATTGAGGGCTTTAGCTACTTAGTCTACAGTCTATTAATGTCTACAGGCAGACTCGTTTCGTCTGGCTCGTCCTTACTGTGCTTCTTCTGAGCATCTTACATATGTAGATGTGCTTTGATGTAAATCCCCACAAACAGACTGGTCAAACACAGCGCTCGGCTAGAGCAAATAACAGAACAGGAAATGTGTATTAATGTCTACAGGCAGACTCGTTTCGTCTGGCTCACTTCTGTAATGTTAATGTTGCCTTTCATGCAAATGTCTCATGCCTGTCCTATTATCTGTTTGATCAGACCAACTGCTGTGAATGCTTTGATGTATTGTTGTAGTTGGGTGTATATATACTGCATTGTAACCATGCTCTCATCCTCTCTCACTTTCACTTCAACCTCTGCTGCAGGACACAGACTTTGTGTCCCTTCTTCTCTGAGAGCTGTGGGCTCGCTCTCGGCGCGCATGCACGGCACCGGGAGCGGAGCTTGTGACGGCGGTATAATTAAACTTCCTTAAAACCTCCAACAACGCCGTATTATTTCATGCCGCCGCACTTTGTAGTGTAGTCTTTGCAACATCCGAAACCATGAAGTGTTTTGCGTGTGGTGCAGAGGGCCATCTCATTAGATCATGTCCTGAAAAGGTGAACACAAAGAACATTGGCAGTAAGAAAGGTGACACCGCTGTTTCTGGTGGTCCGGAGGGTAGCGCTACATGTGGTGCGGCGGATGCCGCTGTGGCGTCTGCTTCTGCTGGGGCGGCCGCGGCCGCGTCCGCTTGTGCTTCTGCGGGGGCGTCCGCGTCCGCTTGTGCTGGGGCGACCGCGGCCGCTTCTGCTGGGGTGGCCGCGGCGGGCGCGGTAGTTGCCCCCCCCAAACAGTGATGGTGGGGAATTTCTGTCTGGCGGCAGCTCCGATCATTGTGACGAGCCTGTCACCCGGAGTAAAGAGGTGGAGGGCGAAATGAGTGCAGTTAAACGAAAGAACGTGAATGAACAGACTTTGCAGGCAGGGGAGGAGCGGTTTGAGGCTGTGGCGGACACTCAGAGTAAACACTGCATGACAAACGTTGCATTTGACGAAGAAATGCAGGAATGTAATTTTGTTGAGGAGGATCCTTTTAAAGCTGCACAAAAAAGAAAAAGTGCTGAAAACTTGCAGAGCTCTGCTAAATCTAGTAGGGTTGGGAATTTAGAAATACTGGATGAGAGCGCTTCTGACGAAAGTGGAGCTGAGTCTGAACTGATGCAGACGCAGGAGGAGCAAAGCTCCTATTGCCTTACCAAAATTAGGAAATTTCTCCAGGTGACTAAGGGGAGCAGAGCTGTGAAAGTGGAAAATTACTTTCCAGATCTGGAGTTATTTGTGGCATCAGCTCGCAAGTTTATGAAACTGAATGATAGGAATGAGACTTTCACTGATCAGGAAATATATCGTTTAAAGAAACTGGTTGTTAAACTGAAATCACAAATTACTAACAGTCATGTTGACTCTTAGTTCGTTTCTTCCCTTTTATGCTATGTGTGTGTTTTTTTTACTGTACCTTATTTTTATCCTTTTTAATGCCCCACCTTAGAATTGGCACTCTTAATATAAATGGAGCCAGGGATGACGTAAAAAGGGCCTCTTTATACAAGCTTTTTAATTTAAAGAAACTTGACGTGCTGATGGTCCAGGAGACTCACAGCACTGTAGACATTGAGAGCCAGTGGAGAAAAGAGTGGGATGGTTGCATTTTTTTTAGCCACAAATCCAATAGCAGTGGAGGGGTGGCTGTACTTTTCTCTAGGGGTTGTGTGCCTGTCTCTTATGAGGTAGAAGAGGTGGTGAAAGGACATGTACTCTTGCTAAATGTACAGTTCGAAAACGTGAACTTGGTTTTTATAAACGTGTATGTGCCAACACAGAGAGCAGAGAGGATCAGGGTCTTTAATGTGCTATCAGATACGGTTAGATCCTGTAATCCAAATAGTTTTTTATTTCTGGGGGGTGATTTTAACTGTACATTAAACCACAGACTAGACAGGAACCATCAGGAGCCTCACCCTGCTTCTGCCAATAGGCTGAGGGAACTGGTGAAGACACACGAAATGGCCGATGTGTGGAGAGCACATCATGGGGACCAGAGGCAGTACACCTGGAGCCATGCTAAAGATAACCTTTTATCTATGGCTAGGTTAAACCGTTTCTATGGTTTTAAACATCAAATGAGTGTTTTTAAAAATAGTTGTATCTGTCCTGTTGGTTTCACTGATCACTGCCTGCTGTTTTGTTCTGTTTTTATTGAAAATGTAAAGTGTAAGAGTGCTTTTTGGCATTTTAATAATACACTTTTAAATGATGTGTTTTTTAAAGGAGTTTTTCATGATGTATGGAAGTTGCACAGGGAACAAAAACCCTCTTTTAGTTCTCTCCAAATGTGGTGGGATTTTGGTAAGGCACAGATAAAACAACTCTGCCAACAGTACACTCGAAATGTCACTCATAGCTTGACCCAGTCCTTGAAAGTTCTGGAGACTGAGGTGGTAGAGCTAGAGGAGTTGCTCAGTTCTACAGGAAAACAAGAGCACTTAGAGGCTCTTAAGTCAAAAAGGTCAGCCTTGGCTAGCCTGCTAGGGGTCACCGCACAAGGTGCTCTGGTCCGCTCGCGCTACATGGATGTAGCTCTGATGGACTCGCCCTCCCAGTACTTTTTTGGACTGGAGGGGAAGAATGGACAGAGGAAACTCATTCACTCCTTGTTGGACGATGACGGGAGAACAATCTCCACAGCAGCAGAGATCAGGAAATATGCTGCTAGTTTCTACAGTAATTTGTTTAGAGCAGAGTGGAGGGAGGACACGTCACTGGGCCAGGTTTTCCTTGATGGTCTTCCAGTGCTCTCAGAGGACCTTGTTGCCGGCTTGGATGCTCCACTGTCTCTGTCTGAGCTGCATACAGCGCTAATGAGCCTCCAGAATGGAAAATCACCAGGCATAGATGGTCTCTCTGTGGACTTTTTTAAGGAATTCTGGCCCCTGCTTGGTCCAGACCTGCTGGAGGTTCTCCAAGATAGCTTGAAAAGGGGGACCCTACCCACGACCTGCAGGAGGGCCATCATCACACTGTTGCCGAAAAAAGGGGAACTACAGAGCCTAAAGAACTGGAGGCCAGTCTCTCTGCTCTGCACGGACTATAAGATTCTTTCAAAAGCTCTGGCCCGAAGACTGAGAAAGGTGATGAGCGAGCTCATTCATGTAGACCAGACTTACTGTGTGCCTGGCAGGCTGATTAGTGACAACGTCACTTTAATTCGGGATGTTTTGGAGGTCTCTGGTTCATTGGCGGTGGAAACTGGTTTGATTTCAATTGACCAGGAAAAGGCATTTGACCGGGTTGAACACCAATATTTATGGACAGTTTTAGCAACTTTTGGGTTCAGCCCAGGCTTCATAGCCAGGATACGGGCCTTGTACAGTGACATTGAGAGTGTGCTGAAGATAAATGGGGGCCTGTCTGCCCCTTTAAAAGTCCAGAGGGGGGTTCGGCAGGGCTGCCCTCTGTCAGGGATGCTGTACTCCCTCGCCATAGAGCCTTTGCTTCACTGCTTGAGAAGGAGCCTGTCAGGAGTCACTTTTCCTGGCTGTGACACCACGTTCAAGCTGTCGGCCTATGCAGATGATGTAGTCATTCTGCTGAACAAGCAGAGTGACATTGACGTTTTGATTAGGAGTGTCAATCTTTTTGGCCAACTTTCCTCTGCAAAAATAAACTGGGGAAAAAGCGAGGCTCTGATGGTGGGGGAGAAACTAGAAAATCAGCTTACGCTGCCTGGTGGGCTGATTTGGAAAAAAGGAGGGTTTAAGTATCTTGGTGTCTTTATTGGAAATCAGCAGTTTGAGCAAAAAAATTGGGATGGGGTCACAGAGAAAATCAACGGGAGACTAAACAAGTGGAAGTGGCTAATGCCAAAAATATCTTTTAGAGGGAGAGTGCTCATTTTAAATAATCTTGTTTCCTCATCCCTGTGGCACCGCCTCATGTGCATGGACCCCCCTGCTGGTTTGTTGTCAAAAATCCAGTCTGTTATGGTGGACTTTTTTTGGGGGGGTGGACTCCACTGGGTCCCTCAAGCCCTGTTGTTTCTTCCCAAAGAGGAGGGGGGGCAAGGAGTGGTTCATTTAGCTAGTAGAGGTGCTGCCTTTAGACTGGGTTTCATACAGAGACTGCTGACGGGCCCCCAGGACCTGGTATGGAGGCCTTTGGCCTGTGTTATTTTACAGAGAGTCCTTGGGCTTGGGCTAGACCTCCCTGTGTTTTTAATGGATTTTAAGAACTCTAATGCACTGTCTTTGCCCAGTTTCTACCGCAGTCTCTTTTCAGTGTGGACTCTTTTTAAAAAACAAAGAGGGCCATGCGATTCCCTCCACTGGTTGTTGAGGGAGCCGCTGGTTTTTGGTGGTCGCCTTGGTGTCCTGCCAGGAGTTGGAAGGACCTTCCTTGATAGGCTGTGTTCCAGGAATGTTCTCACTCTGAAGCAAGTGGTGGAACTGGCTGGTCCTGGCCTCAACAACGCCTCAGCTTTAGCAGCTCATCTTGGTGTCAGATCAAATCGTTTCATCGATGGTCTTCTTGCACACTGGAAACAGGAGCTTCATGGACTTGAGCACTCCCTACTCTTGGACTTTAGCAATGGCACGCTGCAGCCAGAAAGCACGGACCCTTTTCCCTCTCTCACGCTCTATATGGACTTTGACGTCGCTCCTTGCTCCTTACTGGCATTCTGTGCTCCCACTGGTGTGGACTTTGGAGGAGCCAGTGGTAAGGCACTCTACAGACCGGTGGTGATGGCACTCAACAAGGACAGATTGAACACCTGTGTGGACACTCCATGGAGAGCCTATTTTAGACTAGGAAAAGGGCATCGGCCTGCCTGGAGGGCTCTTTATAAAGCCCCTCTCCCTAAGAGGCATGGAGACTTACAGTGGAGGGTCCTGCATGGTATTATAGCTGTCAATGCTTTTGTTTCTGTGATTAACAGCAGTGTCAGTGATCAGTGTGTTTTTTGTTCCTCTAGGGAGACAGTTTTTCATTGTTTTACTGAATGTCAGCGCCTGAGTGGTCTCTTTGAACTTCTCACAGAACTTTTTCACATTTTTAAGGAAGTTTTCTCTAAGCAGGTTTTCATTTGTGGTTTTATGTACAATCGTCGTTTTAAGCAGAAGTGTCAACTACTGAACTTTGTTGTAGGGCAGGCAAAGTTGGCTATCTATGTAAGCCGGAGAAGAAAACTTGAGAATGTTGAGAATGATGTTGATGTCAAAATTTTATTTGTGAGGCTACTTAAAGCCAGAATCAGGCTGGACTTTCAGTTTTTTATGGGGAATGGGGATGTGGAAGGTTTCAGGACCCTCTGCTCCCTGGAGGATGTCCTCTGTTTAGTTCGTGATGGGCAGCTTTTGTTTGGGCGTTTTTTGGGGGAATAATTTTCTGTGTAATATGGCATGGCATAGAAATTGTATTGAATGATGGACAAGTGTGTTTATTAAAGATCTTTTAAAAATCAAAAATCTCTCTCTCTCTCTATATATATATACTGTATATATATATATAGTAATGTGTACATATAAATATGTGGCACGGTGGCACAGTGGTTAGCACTGTGGCAGCACAGTTTTACCCTCGGCCGGGGGATCGCGGGGACCGTGAGATCGTGGGTTCGATCCCAGCCCCCGGCCAACAGTGATCTGTGTGGAGTTTGCATGTTCTCCCCGTGTTTGCGTGGGTTTACTCCGGGATTTCTCTGGTTTCCTCCCACATGCCAAAAACATGCAGGTTAGGGAGTTAAGGGGTGCTTGCGCACGCAGCGACCGGCAGCTGGTGGTTTGTCACCAGACTGCAAAACAAATCTACCTACGGGTACAAAATAAGTAATAAAAAAAAAAATATGTATACTAGCTGCTCTTGTTTTTTCTTGCCTTCTGATTGTTGCTCTCAGTGTTGCTATCCCTGTGCTGTTGCAATCCTGGAATTTCCCCATTGTGGGACTAATAAAGGCTCATCTTATCTTATCTTAAAATGCTAGTTTAGTTTTTAAACTGGCTCAAAGTTGTACAGCGTTAGCATAAAAGCTGGCATGGCTTTAAGTTGAACAAAGTTGGCTTAAAAAAATGCTAAATAAAACCTTAAAGCTAAAAGAATGCTAGCTTAAAGCTAAAATATACTAACATTTTACAACGGTAGTATAAAAGTAAAATGACTAAAAACTGAAGAAAATTTACTTTATTGCGGTGGAGACATTGATATATCTCAGAGCTTTTATTTGTTTACAGCATTAGCATCTTAGTAGTGGCGCTAACAAACAGAGCTACTGTCTGCCAGGCCACTTTTTAAGGTCATCTTCCCATCCCTCCATAGTCGTGGGAAGTGGTATGATTATATTACTGTTTTTGAGGTACAAAAGGCTGTGTTCCTGCATTTTTGATGCCGAAGTCATTGTTTTTTAACAAGAAAACGTGTCCTGTTTCAGTGACAACCACACGTTCTAAACTAGTACTGGAAATTGCTACCATAATTCATGCCAGGCATCATGGGGGCTAGGAATATGGTGGATTGGAGTCAATGGAAAGAGAAAAAATTTTTTCCATGCCAATTAAATTTTGTCATGAATTACACATACGTTTGTCAATTTTAAAGCTATTTTACCATGCAAATAAAGCTGTAAATTTAAAGTATCCTTAAAGTTTTTCAATGAGTGTCTTATTAAGAGTAAACCATTTTTCAACAATCATTCCAAGCAAAATGTTTGCCAAAGGAACCATAAAATATACATTAGAGATGTTATAATCACAAAAATATTAATCAGTATATACATTGTCATGGTTCTATATCCTGCATGTCAAAGGTGTCATAAAGGATCTCCAGCTGCAAAATTAATCTTTTAGTTGTAGTACACAGCAAAAAGAGCAATGCTGCCATCTGAGGCAGCTAGAAGAACAAGTCAGAGTCTGTGGGTGCAGAAAACTCAAATGTGAACACGCTTCCACACCCACACAAACACACTCTTCATATTTCAAGTTTGGCATGTGGCTTGCTCCAATCAAAAGCCATCTAGAGAGTGATTATGGTTATTCTAATTATCGACAAAGATGAGAGTGAAATCCCTCGTCATCTTCACTGTGAAGAGACAGAAGAAGAAGAAGGAAAAAAAAAAAAATCAGGTAGACCCATTTCAGAGCAATTTCCCACTGCAATCTCAATTAAGCCCCTAAATGCTTCCTCTCTGCCTAATTAAATCAACTGAAATGCCATTGTTTACAGACCGCTGCTGAAGCCCCATCCACCACCTGACATGACGAAACACAATTACGCTTACGGAGGAAATTGCGTTGAGCCTTTTTAGTGTGTTGTAACCAATTTTGGAGACAGCCTGTGCGGTTCCCTGTGTAGCGCTATGTGTGTAACACGATCGTCAGCTTGATCAAATTGGTTATCAAGGCAACCGTCTGCCGATCAATTTAAGTAATTGGCATATTCCTGCAACTTGACCCCCAATGGCACCAATTTGGAGTCTGAGGGGGTCTGCGTTTTCTCAGTTTTCATTTGCTTTAATGGAGATGGCCAGGCTGCCCTGTCATGTCAGGTGTTGTTCGAACATGTCCGGTCTTTCAGGGCTGAGCTGCTGCTAAGGAAACTTAAATGGCAGGTAAAAGGATTATCTTAACCCTTTGAGATTCCTGTTCTTTGTCCCATTTTAAAAACACTTTGCCTTTTCCATCCAGGACAAAACAAAAACCCTTCACTGGGCACTTTTACAACAATTGGTTGGCCAAACATGGGCTGAACATAGTGTTTTTTCCAGGCATTGCCTTTTTAACGAGGAATATTTGAACCAAGAATTTACTTTTGTTTTTAAAGACTGCTACCAGTAAACCTGGTAATTTGGCCGGGATGAAACTCAAGTTCATGCAATAACTTGACTACTTTTCAGACCTGAAATATACCAGTGTCCGAGGAGGTCCATGAGAACGTTCAGGGTCCTGCAGGAAATCATCTAATTTCACTTCTTAATTGATCCAAAAATTTGCAAACAACTTGCTCAGAAGACTGCAGTCGACAGCCGAAACTAAAAACATCTCCTTTTTATTCTTGTCTGAAATAAGAAAAACAAAAGACTAATAATTGAAGAAGACAAAATGAACCTACTTGAGCAACAACACTGATGGTAAGAAATACTCTGCAAGTTGATTATTTGCATATTTCTGCATGCTGGGGGACTTGAAGATGCTATTTTGGTTACTATGTTAAACACTGCGACACAATGACACATCATACGTAAAGCGCAAGTTGTGCACCCACATCGAACCGACGCAGCTGTGACGGCATCGACACATCAATGATGTGCATTCTATTGCATCACCCAACATGCACCTCTCCAGAGAAGGAAAGGTGCACGTCTGTGATGCAGGCCGTAAGAGTTGTGATTGGTCCACTTTGTCTCCTCCTTCACATTTCCTGGTTCTCGTCACTGCTTCCCTCTGCCTGTTCATGGTGGCACAACTTCCAAGGTGAGTCTGTTAAAACAATGGTCTAAATTCAAAAGAATACTGAGCTAGTAAGCACAAACAGAGCATTTTGTGGCTCATCATAACCCCAGTAATTACACAGATTGTCAAATAATGCCAGCAGTGGTGGTCGCACGCACCATTTTCTCTGACTCCTCTTTTTCACTGTGCATCAATCGCATTAAAAGTTGCTTTTTCTTCACATTTAGCTCCAACTCCATCACAATCTGCTCTTGTCAGTTGCCATTTCATAAACAAAAACACATGAGAACACAAATCACTACACACATCGGCTGAAACCCGTTTTGGTAACGGAACAAAGCATTTCTTCGAACACACAAGAAAAAACTGCCGATCACTGCATCTGCAATGGATGTCAGTAATGGCGTCGACGTGACGCAGGTGCATAAATCCAGTTTAAGTCAACGTATTTATGAAATCAATTACGTTGACATATCGTAGCCCTATTCACAGCTTTATTTGACAAACCCAAGTACTCTCACAGTGTTTAACTATACTTGTTGGAATACACACCTTGTGACATACTGTACAACAAAAATTTACCTTTCAGTATTTGGTGACTAATTTGGTTACGCTTAGAAGGGTGAACAGTTCTTTTATTGTGGCATCAGACCACAACTGGTAGTCATTTTAGACAACTGTACAGGAATTCAAACCAAAGAAACTGCATTAAGCTAGCTTCACACGATAACGTTTGGACCAACTTTTACTGATGTTTTGAAAAATCAGAGAAATCAGTCAAAACGTTGGTGAAATTACGTTCATGAGCACACACCAACTTTTACGAACATTTACAAACTTTTACGAACTTTTGCTAGCATTTGCCAGCGTTGCATTCAGCGTTGTCAAACTTTTGCCAACTTAGGCTAGCGTATGTGTAGCAGCTCCCAACTTAGGTTAACTTAAGCAAAGGAATACTCAGCACAGTTCAGCTGACATCAGCGTCAGGCGACGCTCATATAAAGATAAGCATTTGTGGAGGCTTCCTGCCATCCTGGATCTGCTTTTTTGTTGGATTCACACTACAACGTTTGGACCAACTTTTACTAACGTTTTGGCAAACATCTGGCTCTGCTGGCAAAAGTTGATAAAAGTTGGTGTTTGTTGGCAAACACTGGCAAAAATTGTATTCATTGAGAACTTTCAGCATGCTGAAAATTTGCTGACGTTTGGAAATAAACGTTGGTGAAAGTTGTCCTTAATTTGTAATAGTTCCTGAGCGCTGGGCTAAGTAATGCAGAGTTCATCTAAGTCAGCCTAAGTTAAGCTCCATTGGCAAACGTTGACTGAAATGCTGGTGAAAACAGAATTTTTAGATCAAAACTCAGTTCAGACATGCAGGAACAAAAGAGAAATATATAGAGAAGGGGGATTTAAAAAAAGAAAATACACTACCGTTCAAAAGTTTAGGGTCACTTAGAAATTTCCTTATTTCTGAAAGAAAAGCACTTTTTTTCAATGAAGATAACTTTAATCAGAAATACACTCTATACATTGCTAATGTGGTAAATGACTATTAAAGCTGCAAATGTCTGGTTTTTGGTGCAATATCTACATAGGTGTATAGAGGCCCATTTCCAGCAACTATCACTCCAGTGTTCTAATGGTACAATGTGTTTGCTCATTGCGTCAGAAGGCTAATGGATAATTAGAAAACCCTTGTGCAATCATGTTAGGTCTGCAATGCTGTAATTGCTGCAAATGGGGGATTCTCTGACGAAAGCAAAGTTTGAAGGAAAAAATTATTATTTCAAATACAAATCATTATTTCTAACCTTGTCAATGTCTTGACTATATTTTCTATTCATTTTACAACTCATGGTGGTAAATAAGTGTGACTTTTCATGGAAAACACAAAATAATTGTCTGGGTGACCCCAAACTTTTGAACGGTAGTGTATATATGTAAGAGGACAATGTAGAGTATTTGTCTGGTGATAACATGGTGTATTGCGACATGGTTTTAAAAAAAAAAATTTAATGTATGGGATATATACAGTATATATATACACACGTGGACAAAATTGTTGGTACCCCTCCGTTAATGAAAGAAAAACCCACAATGGTCACAGAAATAACTTGAATCTGACAAAAGTCGTAATAAATAAAAATTCTATGAAAATTAACCAATGAAAATCAGACAATGCTTTTGAATTGTGGTTCAACAGAATTATTTTAAAAAACAAACTCATGAAACAGGCCTGGACAAAAATGATGGTACCCCTAGAAAAGATTGAAAATAATGTGACCATAGGGACATGTTCAACCAAGATGTGTCCTCTAATTAACACCACAGGTGTCTACAAACTTGTAATCAGTCAGTTAGCCTATTTAAAGGGTAACAAGTAGTCACTGTGCTGTTTGGTGACATGGTGTGTACTACACTAAACATGGACCAGAGGAAGCAAAGGAGCGAGTTGTCTCAGGAGATTAGAAAGAAAATTATAGACAAGCATGTTAAAGGTAAAGGCTATAAGACCATCTCCAAGCAGCTTGATGTTCCTGTGACTACAGTTGCACATATTATTCAGAAATTTAAGATCCACGGGACTGTAGCCAACCTCCCTGGACGTGGCCGCAGGAGGAAACTTGATGAAAAATGGAAGAGACGGATAATACGAATGGTAACAAAAGAGCCCAGAACAACCTCTAAACACATTCATGGTGAACTCCAAGGTCAAGGTACATCAGTGTCAGATCGCGCCATCTGTCATTGTTTGAGCCTAAGTGGACTTCATGGGAGACGACCAAGGAGGACACCACTGTTGAAAACAAATCATAAAAAAGCCAGACTGGAATTTGCCAAACTGCATGCTGACAAACCACAAAGCTTCTGGGAGAATGTCCTATGGACAGACGAGACAAAACTGGAACTTGTTGGCAAGGCATATCAGCTCTATGTTCACAGACGCAAAAATGAAGCATGCCAAGAAAAGACCCTACTGTGAAACATGGAGGAGGTTCTGTTATGTTCTGGGGCTGCTTTGCTGCATCTGGCATAGGGTGTCTTGAATTTGTGCAGGGTACAATGAAATCTCAAGACTATCAAGGTATTCTAGAGAGAAATGTGCTGCCCAGTGTCAGACAGCTTGGTCTCAATCGCAGGTCATGGGTCTCGCAACAGGATAATGACCCAAAAAACACAGCTAAAAACACCCAAGAATGGCTAAGAGCCAAACATTGGACTATTCTAAAGTGGCCTTCTATGAGCCCTGATCTAAATCCTATTGAAGATCTGTGGAAGGAGCTGAAACATGTCGTCTGGAGAAGGCACCCTTCAAACCTGAGACAAGTGGAGCAGTTTGCTCATGAGGACTAGGCCAAAATACCTGCTGAGAGGTGCAGAAGTCTCATTGACAGTTACAGAAATCGTTTGATTGCAGTGATTGCGTCAAAAGGCTGTGCAACAAAATATTAAGTTAAGGGTACCATCATTTTTGTCCAGGCCTGTTTCATGAGTTTGTTTTTTAAAATAATTCTGTTGAACCACAATCCAAAAGCACTGTCTGATTTTCATTGGTTAATTTTCATAGAATTTTTATTTATTACGACTTTTGTCAGATTCAAGTTATTTCTGTGACCATTGTGGGCTTTTCTTTCATTAACAGAGGAGTACCAACAATTTTGTCCACAGCTGTATATTACGGACATTTGTGGGTCTGTTTGCAGGTTGATGAGTGTGGTTTGGTGGGTGGTTTCGTGTCTTTGCAGTGTTATTTTTCTACCACTAGGCTGTGCTGTTGCGCAAATGTGACTTTTGCCAGTACGATTACTGGTTGCCCGAGAAACAGCCGTTTTTTGCTGTCTGAAAAAACATTTTCTTGGTCCGTGAAGTAAAGGTTTTTCAAAAAATTTTCAGTCAGAGTCTGTCTACTCTCTGCCTGCTATATTATATATATATAATCTCCCAAAAATGCGATAGCCCAAAAGAAAAAAAAAATCTTCTCATTGACCAATTTACTGTTCTTAATTTTCTGCTCCGTGCGTAATCATTCTCCAGGATTTACTGGTTCGCTTCCAGTGTGGGAATCAAACAGCACTGATGTGGTGTCAAAAAGTAAATGACATTTAACAGGATTTTATGTTATTTTAATGAAGAGAGTTGTAACAGTCAAAACATAATCACCCGTCATTTCATTTATATGATGATTCATTAATAGTTTTTTTTTCAATTCCATCCACATTCACATTTTAATTGCAGACTTATGTGTTGGAGTCTATAGCATTATTTTATTATTTTTTTAGATGAATGAATGAATGAACGAATGAACAGGGGAAAGGGGCATGCAGAAGTAACTACATAGGAATATAAAACGAAAATAAATACTGAAATGTATGCTCAAGGGAGATGTGTTCACTCCAGAAGCAGGTCCAGGATGGCAGGAAGCCTCCACAAACACTGATCTTCATATGAGCGTCACTTGACGCTGATGTCAGCTGAACTGCGCTGAGTATTTCTGTGATTTTTCAAAACATCTGTAAAAGTCGGTCCAAACGCTATAGAGTGAATCCAGCTTCAACTTAGGCTGACTTAGGTAAACTGTGTATAACTTAGCCCAGTGCTCAGGAACTTTTACAAAATGAGCACAACTTTCACCAATGTGTATTTCCAAATGTCGGTAAATTTTCAAAGAACACAACTTTTGCCAGCGTTTGCCAACAAACACCATTAACTTCTGCCAGCAGAGCCAGACATTTGCCAAAACGTCAGTAAAAGTCGGTCCAAACGTTGTAGTGTGAATCCACCTTCAGAAACATGAGTTGATAAGCTAACAGCTCCACATGAATAATTTTGCAGCGGTTTTAGCTTCACTAGAGCATAACAACCATGGTTAGCATGTAACAATTCTACTGGGTCATTTAGGGGACACTGCTGAAATAATATCCTATTTTGAGGCCACATTTATTAACAACATTGAGGGAACGTAATACAATGTGTTGGCACTTTACTCATTTCCTTCCCATATTTTGATTAACGTGTGGGAACAAATTCACAAAACTAAATGTCAGAAATAAAAAAAAAACAACAACAATGGAACAAAATCATCAAGAAGTTGGAATAATTTAAATAACATGCAGAAAATAACATTTTTTTCCCCTCAATTTATGGAAACGTGGCCTAGTTTTCCAGCAACGTCCTTTAAGGGATTCACAACCATCTTGAATGTACCACCCCATTCTTGTAGTGCAGTGTCCCTGTATATGTTAGTTGACAGTATTGGCTAATCTACTTGTGTATAATGGTGTCGACATTTCATTTTAAATGGTTAATTGATCAAAAAGAAGAAATAGGTAAATAAATAAAATATAAAGACTGAAGTATCTGTGGCAACAGGCTATTAGCATAACTGCTACTTTTAACACCAGTCTGTGACTCTCTAAAATGCCACAGAACAAGATACCCCTCTATACAAATTGGCCTCATAGTGTGCCCTAGAAAAGGTTTGATAAATCACGCCCTGTATCAGTCATCTCTCATATGTGATGGTCCCTCGGGGCAGTAAGCAGAGCAGCGCGACACAGCAGTTAAAGTGGTGTTGCTGCGCCTGCCCGTCACCCGCAGGTCATCTCAGCCGCCTCAGAAAATAAAACCAACCCTCCACTCCCAGCTGAGGTCTCACATCAACAGAGGTCAAGGGCTCTCCCTCTGAAAGTGCTTTGTTTACCCCAGGTGTATTGTGTGGGCCACACTTCTCCAGCTAACAGGTCAGCCGGCGGGTCGACCATCCATCGCTCCAGCCATTCCTTCACATTGGCCCAATAAACTGAAGCTGTCAGATTCAGATAATTTGACATGACATTATACAGGCCCCCCGTCTCAAATAATCAGAAACACCCGACAGCAGACCTCCACTATGCCCCTCAGACACACACATGCTTCTGAGGAGCCATTTTGGTGCTATTACAGCGTGATTGTCATACAACGCTGGATGAGACAATTTGACGTTGGCGCGGAGCAGTGTTCTCTCTCTCTCTCTCTCTCTCATTGCGGCTACAGGCTGGACTACAGCGCTCATTTTCAAACACATGTGTCTGTTATTTACAGATCAGCTTTCCACCGCCGTGCAGTCCAAGGGCTTAGAAACGCCTGCTCTGCCTTGCCAGGACTAAGTGCATGCAGATTGTGCCCACCCTCACTAGTCGAGCACACGTTCACGCTGATGCAACACACACTAATATGGAGGCAAGCCACTCTCCGTCATTACACACCACTACGACTACCCGATGATTACTCCACTAGCCCCATCATCACCCGCGTCGGTGTGAGTCCCCTGGAAAACCTCCGCTCCTCGGCAGCATAGAACGGCGGGATTTGAATGGTGGTGGCTGTGGTGGTGATGAAAATGAAGATGACCACACCTCTTGGGTCTTTTCTTTTTCTCCCAAGCAGCTCCTCACAAGCTTCCAACTTGAAATGTAAATTAAAGGTCCCATTCACTGCACTTTTTCCACATGCTGACAGTTCCCACAGGTCTTAAATGAAATGGTTGTGACATACTTTGGCCAAATTGCATTTAATTATTAAATTACTGCAGCATCATGGTGAATCGTATTTTGTAGCCTTCCCCAGAACAGTTTGTTTCAGTGCACGTCTTTAAATGCCGATAACCCCACCTTCCCTTTTTGTCACTCTTGCTAATCTTAACTGGCTAGCTTCTAGCTTGAGTAGTGACCCTGAGCCAACTAAAGAAAATTTCTCTTCAGGGATACTTTGTCATTCCCTCCATGAAGAACACAAAGAAGAAAATCCAGAACTCCTGTCTCAGTACTAAATAATTGTGGTTAAAACAATCTAATAAAATAGATAACCCTTTAGCTGATATAAAAACCTATAAAAACATTACTAAATCAATGAAAGCACCAAGGTGCTAATGCCTCGGTGCCAGAGCCTTGGTGGAGGTATGTGTTCCCAGATCATCACCAAAATGTTATGGTTTCCTCTCTAGTCCAAGGACCACCTCTGGTAAAAATTTCATCCAAATCCATCTAGTAGTTTTGGAGTACAAGCATGTGCAGTGAAAATAGTCCACGGTTCACATGCCCATACTGTTGGCAGCAGCCAAGAGCCACCAAACTGATTTGAACAGCTGCAGTCCAAACACAGAATAAGAGCATGGTGGAAGACGTTTTAAATGGCGGAAGCGATGAAGGTACGTGAATACAATGACAATCAAGACGAACAGGAGCTTTTGCCATTTAGTGGCAGAGGAAGAAAACAGATGGGCAAAAAGACGAACATTTGTTCACCCAGTATTGGCGGATTGCTGAGTAATAGTGGTGTGCGATATATAGGGCCAGTATCACCGATACAATACCGATACTTTTCAATCATTAAGGTGGATGGCATCATCAAATTACTAAATCTGAATCAATTTTCATAACCTTTAAGTGTTTTGTGATTTTCCCTTTGAATTATTAATTAGTTAAAACCCAGGACAGAATTTGGTCAAAGTTTAGAGGTAAATACTGTACATATGGTATCACTTTCACAGTTAACACAAAAGGGTAATTATATTCAATCAAATTTGAGCCATATTATAATCAGTATATTTGTTTCAATTCCAGTCAATGTATTCATTTAAATTAAACATTTCAATGGAATAAATGTATTATACCAAGGTCTTAGCATAATTTATACTTTTTGAGTTGGCTAAAGTAACAAATGACCAGCTGCACTTTGAAAATTAATATTAATTAATGCCAAAGATGACTAAAATACCTGGATATTCTTTGCCATACTGAAAGGCCTCTGCAAATGAGCTCTGCCTCTGCCTCTGGGTCAGGGCCAGGGTGTGGGGTATTTCTCTCCGTTTCTGTAGCTCGGCGTTGTCTTTTGGATGATTTTTCTTTGGCTTGTATAAATTAGTTGTGTTACCACTGTATTTCACAGCCTTTTTACCAATTGTACAGCTTGTCATTGTTTCATTTTCGGTCTGGAAATATAGCTACACGATACTGCACTCCTCTTCCTCTCTGGCATTCTTCTGTTCCATCTCTGTGCGCGCTGTGGTAGCACATCTCTACAAGTAGCATAGAACACCGGCAGCTGGCAGCTGCTGCTTGCTACCTAGGGATGGTTATATCGATACTCAAGTATTGATACTTCAACACCAGCTGGTCGATACTTTGGAGTCAATCCTTTTTTTAAAATAATGCAATATCACTATGTTAATACAAAACGTGCAATCTGTTTTCACTTCTGAGAATTTTAGGCATTAAATATATGTGTGAAAACTGATGAAAAACCAGCCCAGGCATATTTTAGAAATGGTCTGCCGTGTCACATGATTACGGCAGCCTATCAGATGTCAGAGCCAAAGACTCACTGCGCAGCCAAGCACTCACTCCCGTGCAGACTGAGGTCAGCAGCATTGGGGGTGGCAGAAGAAATATTACTTCTGAAATTTTTCACCATTCATTCAAATTCAATGGTGATGCCAAGCAGCAGAAAATTTGAAAAATAAACAAGATAAGCACTATTTAAGTTTGTAAAATAATCGGTATCAGTATCAAAGAAAAAGTCCCATAAATTAATGGTATCGTATTGAAAGGAAAAAAAATACTGGTATCGCCCATCCGTATTGCTAGCTTGTTTACCTGGCACTGCTGAGTCATGTGATGGTACAAAAGGGAGGAGGTAAAACCACAAGAAGAAGAGGAGCAAAGTGTGGTTGAGTGTGCCTGCATCGTGCTGTGACAGGAGCGGCAACACAGTCACAGAGTATCGACCTTGTTACACATCAATCGATATTTGGATCAAACCTACTACTGAGTACTTTCCTCTGGCAGGAGTTTCTGGGCGCATGCGCAGTACCATTCCACTGACGGTAAAGGTTAGCTATTTTTGTGTTTATTTCAAAAACAAAGTGTTATTCTGAAATTCTGGCAAACTAAAAGTCGAGGAAATATGGCAATACAATGATACAAGCCTTTAGTTCCACTTAATTTTGACCGGGCGAGCTGAAACAGAGAGGCGGACAGATACACACAGTCACAAACAGACGCACTAAGTGACTACTGTATGCCTCTCAGTTTCACCGAGGCATAATAAATATCAAGCAGCAATGGAATGGCAGTAGCAGCATTACAGGCATTTAAAATATTGTGGCAGCTGTAAAGTGCTTGAAGAATGAATGAAATAAAGCATCACTGGTGGACAGGAGTGTGTGGTTCAGTGGTCAATAGGATATAACCAGTCCCTGGAGTACAATAAGTACTGCAGTTACCCTGGATTGACACTGACTCTGGATGCAGTCTATTATGGATGCAGTGCGGACAGAGTCTTGTGTCCATCCCTAAAAACTCTGTGTTTTGTAGCGGCATGGATAAGAACAAGGTTCGAAATACAAGATCACGCGATAAATATATAAAATAACGCAAGATCATGAGAGAGACCTGAACGAGACCAAGTAGAACTGATTGAGATCACGTAATAACAAGGAAGCGTGATGTACCGACTCTCCACCTGGACTTTTGTGCTCTAATAATATGTATGTAGCCCATTAATTTTAATTCCATGAAGTGTCTGTATGTTACATCAAAATTTTTATCTTCTCTGACACAGTGGTAGTAGAGAAGTAGACCTCAGAAAATAACAGACAATCCTTAAATCGTTTTTAATGAACAAACCGCTATTTAATACTGCAAGACACCAAAAATAGACTCCTTGTGTTTCATTAGCGATCCGAATCCAACAATCCGGATTCATTCTGCAATGGTCCGGACCAGGTGGGGATTAGAACATTGATGAGAATGAGAACTATATGCTACAGAGTCCAGATCACAGCCGTAATGGACTGGAGTCACTGTAAATCCAGGGTTATGCTACATGTCCACTGGTCAGGATTTTTCGGAAAGGAATAGGTACCGAAACCTTTGAGGTGCGGAAAAGGGGTGTGTAGCATAGTTTTCAGATAGGCGGAGTCGAGCAATGCGGGAGGAAATATTGGGATAGTCATTATTAACCATGAGCAGATTGTTTTTAATAGTGCTGGTATATTTGCGCTACAAAAGGCGACTTTGTCGTCGCCACCAGTTTTGGGCTCACCCAATCCTATAGACCCGCACAACGCATGTCGAATTTGACCGCCTGGTTCATGTAGAAGTCTGGGGAAACACCTACAAGACCAACCTACAGTCAATGTGCACATTACAAAAAAGAACTATAAGGATAATAAATAATGTAGGATATAAAGACCATACCAATTCGTTGTTTTTAAAGTCACATGTCATAAAGTTCATCGATTTAGTAGACAGCACAAGTCATGTACAGGGCAATTAATAATCAACTCCCAACTAATATGCAAAAAATATTTAAAAAAAAGAGACAATGATTATAATTTGAGAGGAGACAAACTTTACAAAACCCAAGATACGAACAACCAAGAAAAGTATGTGCATATCTGTCTGTGGGGTGGATTTGTGGAACAGTCTGGAGCCGGAACTGAAACTATGTACAAACAGAAATCAATTCAAAAAGAGGTATAAACATTATTTGCTGAAAGGATATATGTTAGAAGGGTAGTATTTATATGTACGATTCACTATGCTCACTCTGGGACACTATGGAATGGTGGGTGGGACAGTACTGTGTATATCTGTGTTGTTTGAGGCTGGTTTTGGTGTACGGACATCAATGTACTGTATGTTAGGATGGATGGGTGTTAATGTTGATATGTACAAAATACAGTTAATTGTTTACTTGGGGTCTTAAATGTGGTAATTTGTATATAATTCACATGGGTGTATTTATGGAAAAGAGGAGTTGGAATTAATAAGTGTTCACTTCTTCCTTCTCCCTTTCGAACACTGTATACAGTTACTTTATTGCATTTGTCATTTGTTTTGTTTTTTACTTTTTTGTTCGAAATAAAGTATGTATCTATCTATCTATTGCTAACAATTTGATGTATTAACACGGTAAAAACAAAGTAACCCAGAATGATGCAAGCTATACTATTGGCTGTAGATTTGTGAACCAGGTAGAAACAATGGGCCTCATTCATTAAATGTTCGTAAGTCTGAGTAGATTTGTGAGTAAATCACCTCAGTACTAAAAACATACTCCGGATTCATGAATGCTGCATAAAACCCTGATTTGTTCATAGACCCGTGTGTAAATTCATGAATTCCATTCATTTGTATACTGGCTGCTCACTCCCGTGGCAAGCAATTAAGATAAATCTTCACCCATGAATCACCGTATAAAGAGGTGTGGAGCTCTACTTCCTGTTGCTCTGATGGTGCAGCGCAATTAATTAGGTAAGGTGTTACTGTCATTAAAAATGTTATAAATACAAGCACTAAATCATTATTTTATCAGTTATCACAAATATCTCAGTGTTTGGTCACTGAAGCTGGATTGATACTACTTTTCCGCTCTGGTCCACTGAGATGCCTGTCTGCTTTGGATGAGGCCAGCGTGCTCACAGTTGTGTATATATTTCATTTTTGTTGTCTACCAGACCAAGCCGTTAACACATGCGCACAACTGCCATTTGTAGTTTAACCCAACCTATGAGGAGTGCAAATGCGATAACACGCTAGTTTGTTCACCAGCTACAGAAAAGTGAAGAAAAGCAAGATTGAAGTACATTTTTTGTAGCAAAAACAATAGCACTGTTTCGAGGAAATGAAAAATACCATTTTTCAATGCTCTTCTCCACTCAAGCTGCTGCTGCAAAATGATTCATACACAGCATCTCACAAAAGTGAGCACACCCCTCACATTTTTGTAAATATTTTATTATATCTCTTCATGAGACAACACTGAAGATATGACACTTTGATACAACGTAAAGTAGTCAGTGTACAGCTTGTTTAACAGTGTAAATTTTCTGTACCCTCAAAATAACTCAACACACAGCCATTAATGTCTAAACCGCTGGCAACAAAAATGAGTACATCCCAAAGTGAAAATGTCCAAATTGTGCCCAATTAGCCATTTTTCCTCCCCGGTGGCATGTGACTCGCTAGCGTTACAAGGTCTCAGGTGTGAATGGGGAGCAGGTGTGTTAAGTTTGGTGTTATTGCTCTTACACTCTCTCATACTGGTCACTGGAAGTTAAATACAGCACCTCATGGCAAAGAACTCTCTGAGGATCTGGAAAAAAAACCAAAAAAAAAACAAACCAAACAACAATTGTTGCTCTACATAAAGATGGCTATAAGGCTATAAGAAGAATGACAACACCCTGAAACTGAGCTGCAGCATGGTTGCCAAGACCACACAACAGTTTAGCAGGACAGGTTCCACTCATAACAGGCCTTGCCATGGTCAACCAAAGAAGTTGAGTGCACGTGCTCAGCATCATATCCAGAGGCTGTCTTTTGAAAATGGACATATGAGTGCTGCCAGCATTGGTGCAGAGGTTGAAGGGGTGGGGTGGGGGGGGGGGGGTCAGCCTGTCAATGCTCAGACCATATGCCGCACAATGCATCAAATTGGTCTGCACGGCTGTGGTCCCAGAAGGAAGCCCCTTTTAAAGATGATGCACAAGAAAGCCCGTAAACAGTTTGCTGAAGACAAGCAGACTAAGGACATGGATTACTGGAACCATGTCCTGTGGTCTGATGAGACCAACATAAACTTACTTGGTTCAGATGGTGTCAAGTGTGTGTGGTGGCAACCAGGTGAGGAGTACAAAGACAAGTGTGTCTTGCCTATATTCAAACATGGTGGTGGGAGTGTCATGGTTTGGGGCTGCATGAGTGCTGCTAGCACTGGAGAGCTACAGTTCATTGAGGGAACCATGAATGCCAACATGTACTGTGGCATATTGAAGCAGAGCATGATCCCCTCCCTTCAAAAACTGGACCGCAGGGCAGTATTCCAACATGATAACAACCCCAAACACACCTCCAAGATGACCATTGCCTTGCTAAAGAAACTGAGGGTAAAGGTGATGGACCGGCCAAGCACGTCTCCACACCTAAACCCTATTGAGCATCTGTGGGGCATCCTCAAACGGAAGGTGGAGGAGCGCAAGGTCTCTAACATCCACCAGCTCCGTGATGTCATCATGGAGAAGTGGAAGAGGATTCCAGTGGCAACCTGTGAAGCTCTAGTGAACTCCATGCCGAAGACAGTTAAGGCAGTGCTGGAAAATAATGGTGGCCACACAAAATATTGACACTTTGGGCACAATTTGGACATTTTTTTCACTTAGGGGTGTACTCACTTTGCTGTCAGCAGTTTAGACATTAATGGCTGTGTGTTGAGTTATTTTGAGGGGACACAAATTTACACTGTGATACAAGCTGTACACTGACTAAATTGTATCAAAGTGTCATATCTTCAGTGTCGTCTCATGAAAAGATAAAATATTTACAAAAATGTGGGGGGTGTACTCACTTTTGTGAGATACCTGTATGTTTATTCTCATCTTCCTTTTCTTCATCTACTTTGACTTTGTATGCTCTGTCGGTAGAACCAGGTCATGAATGGGAGGTTCAATCTTGTGCATGGGCAGTCAATGCGCCCAGGCAGCGCGGTCACAAAAATTTGGTTGCACGCGGACGTCCGCGGAAGGGGTTTGCAGAGCCTAGCGGACTACAGACGATGACGTACTTTCTGCCACACGAGTCTTAAGGTCGAGCAGACGTGGATAGCGGCAGTGCAGCATGAATCCAGCTTAACATGGGGCTATTTGTGTAATGCTGTATCCTGATTACATAAAATGAGAACGGAAAACTAGAAATGTAATTTCTTCAATAATAAAAGTCTAAATAAATCAGGGATATTTTATCAGTGTATTGCTTTTAAATTCATTTTAAACTATGCAGAGGGTGAAAATTTTGTGCTTTATTTTCCTTAATGAGAAATTCTTTAAAAAGTTTAGGCCTATGGTTTGTGTTTAATTCTCTTATATTCATTTAGATACTGTGTTTGTGGTCATTTAACAGTGGGTAGAAGATTTGAAAATGATCAACTGGCAAAATAATCAATGTATTCTTTTAATTTGGATATTTCAAATTGAAATATATAGAAGAGACCCAGCACACAGAGTAAATCAGTCCGTTATTTAAACTGGTAAAACTTGCCTTTTAATTGAAGTCTATAATTATCAAAAATAAATGGCATTTTAAATCAAACACGACAGGCATTTTTAGGGGGAACTTCAGCTTTTCAGTTTTCATATTTTTTATTTAACACACAGTCTCAACAACAGAGAGGATAACTGCCCTAGGTGCCATGTGGCACCTGGGGCAACGCAAGGCAATGCAAGGCCCCCCTAGTGGTCAAGAGTGGTAAAAAATTTTCTCAATAAAATAGTTCAGATTTCCAAGGTTATAACTTGAAAGTTACAAGAGATAATGGCTTACTGTCAATTAGAAAGATGTAGAATATGATCCAAAGTTTCAGATAGGAATAAATTTATGCATCTAATTTGCATAATATCGCGGCAACTATATAAATTACATAACTCAGTCAAAAGTGGACTTTGGGCATATTTACATAAAGAATGGTCCAGTTTCTTTGACACCGATTTGTCTACAGGAGTACGTTTTTATCTAATCTTCAAAGTATATGAACCAGAAAATCAATAAATTGTCAAAAAAAAACATATATTTCTCTTACCTATTGCCGGGTGGGGGGGTTCACCCGCCCATGTGACCAGTCTGTTTTCGTCCATCGTAGTCGATGTTTGTGTGCTTGCTCAGCCATTTACACCGTGTACCACATCTACAAACTCTTATGATTACCCCACGTGAATTTCGTTTGTATTACGTGGCTATTTTTTTTGTTTGGTGCATTATTCCTGTGGGAATCCATGCCGCCCATGGGCGCCGCCATCTTGGTAATGGGAGCTCAGTTTTTCATCCATCGTGGTCGATGTAACACGTTTACTTAGTAATTTACACCCATGTACCACACCTACAAACTCTTATAATTATCCCACGTGAATTCCGTTTGTATTACGTGGCTATTTTTCCCCGTTTCATGCAGTTTCAGTCATCATCCCGGCAGCAATGACCAAACATGGCGGCATCCACATTGGTGTGTGAGCTCAGTGGAAAAAGGAAGAAGAATAATGAGGATTTCTTCTTCTTTGCTATATTCCATGTCAGCCATGATTCCTTCAGCGCGTGCCTGCCACCTTCTAAACTGTCAGATCAATAGAGATTAGTACAAATTCTCAGTATAGCCAGGGGACGTCAATAAGTTGACATGTGCAGTTGCTGTGCTGTGCCACTGGGGGCGCGTGACCCGTCCATTTAATCTAGGTAGTTAAAGGGTTAAGTTTAAATTTAATTAATTCACCCAAATTTTTAAGAAATCTAATATGAAACTTAAATTTATGAACCACTGATTAATTAAGCTAAATCTATTATGGGCCCTTTTACTCACGTTTTAACATGTTTTAAATGCATTTGCATATCGTGAACATGACAGAAATTTTAAGGTTAAAGTTGAAATTTGTGTTAAAGACAAGTGAATTTTAGGTTCATCTAGATTTACACATGCTCTACAAGTGGTCCGAGGCAGGAGTAGATTTTGTTTGTAGTTACGAAAAGTTCTGCGCTACTAACATTCATAAATTTTCCTCTACTAACAGTTTACAAACAAATCTCTTCTGCTAACATTTCATGAAAGAGGTCCAATGTCTAACAGGGTGGCTGAAATTTAAAAAAAAAATAATAATAAAAACATTGCTATTTAAGCCAACTTCCTAGTAGCAATTTTTGCTCTGAAGCCAATGCTTGGGCTCACACTCTGGTGGGGACTGCATCATCACAGCCAATAGCACGGTCATAGGTTGTACCTGAAGAATGGATCATTTGTCAATGACGAAGGGAAAAAGATTCCTAAAACTGGTTTCTGATCATTCTGCCCAAATGTTAAAATATGATTATTTATAAATGAAGAGATATTTTGATATTTTTACTGTAGTCGTATGATCCAAGAAAGCAGTTCAGAAGGGCAAAACCCACAAAGTGAATGGGACCTTTACAGAAAAACACTGATGAGGCAAAGCCGCTAAACTTCTTTTAGGAAATTACAAAAAAAAAAAAAAAAAAAAAAACCTGCTGAAAGTGAAGCACCCACCAAAGCACACAGAGGAGCTTCAGTCTGATACTCCGTCAACACTGAACTCTTAGTGACTAATGTGAGTAACAGCTCTTCACACACATCAGTTACTTTTCTGTGTAACACATCATGTAATTCTCAATCATGCCGTTGAGACCAACTTACGCAAACGCCTCATTAACTGCAGGGTTACCAGCAATGGCTTAAAAAGGCACCGGGCTTGTCAAAAGACAGCAGATGTCAGGGCCCTCTTAGCGTACTCATGGCCTGATAGTCAGACTACCTAACCATCTCCGCTTTCACAGGAGATGAATGCAGAATACCTCCAGTTCCCAGGGAAAGTTTCCATTTTGGAGATGGAGATGGGAACCGAATACCACACAGCTAAGCAGCCTCTTAGTCTGAGGAAGCTGCACACTGGTGGTACATGTGTCAGAGTGATTGGCTGGGCTTTGGGAGAAATTCCATCATCATCTTATTTAATTTTAAGGAAAATTAACATCTTTAGGACTTTCAGTTATTGTTTTTGTGGGGAAAACATTTAAAAAATGCATTTAATAGTTGAACTGTCACAACTATTTCATAATAGAATGAAATATAAGAATAGCTGGGTCAGTTATGATTTAAAGATCCTGTATGGAACTACTAGAAACTCATGTTTTAGTGACTCCTTGTGGTCAATATGTGAACTGCAGCCTTATGTCCACTGGTCTGTTTTTTGATGGAAGGAATCGCATGGGGTCATGCATTGAGTGTGGGGATGAGGGGTAACCAGGTGGAGTGACAGATAATGATTATCATAGTGCAGAACCAATAGTCAAAGAGCATATTGGTCCTGCTGCTGAGAACACAGAGGATGCACCTGATTGGTCGATGCATTCAGTCGTGGGCAGTCTTCCATGGATTTGTGCTTCCAGAAAAATTTTTCTGATATCTTTAAAAACAAACAAGCGAAAAGCGTTTCCAACAACATTTGAGGCGAGAAATATTTACATATGTATATTACATACGTATGTATATTTATTTACTGCTTTGGCAAACCAATTCTTATTTTATTTTTTTATTTACTATTGTTCTGAGTGCTGCTACATTCCTGGAATTTCCCCATTGTGGGACTAATAAAGGCTTATCTTATCTTAAATAGTAAGTGCACTTAATGAGTTTGTTGTTATTCGACAACAACAACAACCACCGGTTTAAACGTTCAGGACGACATCGCTGCAGCCCGACCTCATTTGCATAATGTTAAAAACATTTCAACTTTTTGCAAACCAACGGTACCGGGAACTCGACACACAACAGTTCCGATTGTACCAAAGCCAAATGCTTTGGACACCGAATAGAAAGTGGAGAAATGACAGATCCAGTGGACACGCACCATTATTCTCTTTAAATGTGATGACTGCAGAGTCAATTCCTCACCAAAGCCAGAATGTAAGAATGGAGTAAATGGGACTGTAAGATAAGATAAGATAAGATAAGCCTTTATTAGTCCCACAACAGGGAAATTCCAGGATTGCAACAGCACAGGGATAGCAACACTCAGAGCAACAATCAGAAGGCAAGAAAAAAACAAGCAAGCAAGAGCGGCTAATATACATATGTACATATTACTATAAAATAAATATATACACACACACACACAGACACACAGTGCAGAGCATTGTAGCTGGATGGAATAAATATATGAGTATATGAACACACAGTGCAGAGCATTGTAGCTAGATGGAATAAATATGTAAATATATAAACACCCACAGTACGGAGCATTGCAGCTAGGTGGAATAAATATGCAAGTATATAAACACACACAGTGCAGAGCAATGTAGCTAGATGGAATAATATGTAGATATATAAAAACACAGTGCGGAGCATTGTAGCTAGATGGAATAAATATGTAAATATATAAACACACACAGTGCAGAGCATTGTTGCTAGATGGGATGAAACAGCATAACCGTCTACTTAGTTATCCTACATGGTATGATTATGTGCCCATACATATTCTCACCCTCCATAGCGACCGGTATGTTCCTAGTTGTATGCCGGAGGGGACCATTGTGTAAGTCTATTGCATCTTTTGCATTCAAAAAACTATTAGTTTGTTACGTCTTTTTGCTATCTCTGCGAGCAGCCCTGCTTAGGTTGTACAGTCTGACAGCCGTTGGTAGGAAGGACCTACGAAACCTCTCGGTTGTGCACCTGGGATGATGTAGTCTGCTGCTAAATGAGCTCCTCAGTGCATCCAGTATGTCCTGCATAGGGTGGAACTCGGACTCCAGCAGAGATGACAGTTTAGCCACCGTCCTTCTCTCTCCTATCTCCTCCATCGGATCAAGGCGCTGCCCCAGGACAGAGCTAGCTTTCTTAATCAGTTTGTTCAGTCTCTTCCTATCGGCTGCAGTAATGCCACTGCCCCAGCAGACCACTCCAAAAGTGATGGCTGATGCCACCACCGTGTCATAGAATGTCTTCAGCAGCGCCCCTTGTACACCAAAAGACCTGAGTCTCCTCAGCAGGAACAGCCTGCGCTGTCCCTTCTTGTAGAGTGCGTCAGTATTGTGTGACCAGTCTAGTTTATTGTTCAGATGAACACCCAGGTACTTATAGGATGTCACCATCTCGATGTCTGTTCCCTGTATATTTACTGGTGCTGTGAGGGGCTGCCCATGCCTGCGGCAGTCCACCACCAGCTCCTTAGTTTTCCTCGCATTGATCTGGAGGCAGTTCCGATGGCACCAGTCCACGAAGTCCTGGATAAGCCCTCTGTACTCAGCTTCATCTCCATTGGAGATGAGGCCAACGATCGCAGAGTCATCAGAGAACTTCTGTAGATGGCAGTGTGTTGTGTTGTGTGAGAAGTCTGCAGTATAAAGAGTGAACAGGAAGGGAGCCAGCACCGTTCCCTGGGGGGCCCCCGTGCTACTGATGATCGTGTCGGACACACAGTCCCGGGTTCTCACAAACTGAGGCCGGTTCGTGAGGTAGTCCAGGATCCATGATGACAGGTGCTGGTCCACCCCTGCTCGCAGCAGCTTGTCCTTCAGGATCATCGGTTGGATGGTGTTGAAAGCACTGGAGAAGTCAAAGAACATGATCCTCACCATATTCCCGGGCTTCTCCAGGTGGGACAGAGAACGGTGAAGGAGGAAGATCACCGCATCCTCCACCCCAATGCCATGCTGGTAGGCGAACTGGAGTGGATCCATCGCTGGTTCCACCAGGGGGCGGAGGTGAGCAAGGAGCAGTCTCTCCAGGGTCTTCATCAAGTGGGACGTCAAGGCCACCGGTCTGTAGCTGTTCAGGTCTTTGGGGTGGGAAGTTTTTGGTACAGGTACCTCACAAGATGTTTTCCACAGCTGTGGTACCCTCCCCAGTTTCAGGCTCATGTTGAAGATATACGTCACAATCCCACACAGCTGGTCTGCACAGGACTTGAGGAGCTTTGCGCTGATGCCGTCCGGTCCCGGCGCCTTCCTCGCTTTGATCTTCCTCAGCTCCGTCCTCACCTGGGTCTCGGTCAGGGTCAGGATGGGGGGCTGTGTGTTGGGAGTGGGGGGGTGTTGGTGGAGTGGGGAGTGGGCAGCAGGACTTGATTTCTTTAGAGGCAGCAGTGGTTGTTGTGCAGACAGGGGGGAGGGCGGTTGGTCAAATCTATTGAAAAACAGATTCAGGTTGTTCGCCCACTCCCTGCCCCCCGTGGCCTGGGGGGAGGTATTCTGGAGCCCCGAGATGGTTTTGAGGTTTCTCCAGACCCCGCTGATGTCGCTCTGTTGCAGCTTGTCCTCCATCTTCTTCCTGAAGCTGTCCTTGCCTTCTCTGATCTTTCTCCTCAGCTCCCTCTGTACGGACTTCAGCATCTCCCTGTTCCCCGACCTGAAGATCCTCTTCTTCTCTCTCAGAAGTGTTTTTATCTCAGGGTTGATCCAGGGTTTGTTGTTTGAGTGACGCCGTATGGTCTTGGTGGGAACGGATTTGTCCACACAGAAGCTGAGGTAGCCCGTGAAGGTGTGAATGAGGCCATCGATGTCCTCACCATGTGGATCGCAGAGCTGCTTCCAGGCGGTGGCTTCAAAACAGTCCTTTAGAGTGTCCATTGTCTCCTCAGACCATAACTCCACAGTGTGCATGGCCGGAGGTTGTCTGTGCACTAGGGGTTTGTACACCGGCCGGAGATGAACCAAGTTGTGATCCGATCTCCCGAGTGGGGGGAGTTGTGATGAGGTGTACGCCTCCTTAGTGTTTGCGTAGAATAAATCCAGTGTTTTATTGTCTCTAGTGTGGCATGTGACATACTGGGTGAACGTGGGTAGAATGGGAGATAGTGAAACATGGTTGAAATCGCCTGAGATGAGGAGAAGAGCATCTGGGTGTTCTGTCTGCAGCCTGCTGGTTACTGAATGGATGACGTCACGCGCTGTCCCAGCGTTCGCCGTCGGATTTGCATAAACAATGCAGATCACGTGTGAGTGTTCTCTCGGGAGATATGTAGGCCTCATGCTAACAGCTAGCAACTCAATGTCTTTGCTGCAGTGTCGTTGTTTAACAGTGATATGTCCCGGTCTGCACCAGTTGTTGTTAACATACATTATCACTCCACCGCCCCTAGTTTTGCCACTGTCTGGTGTTCGGTCAGCTCGTATCATGTGAAAACCCTCCAGCTCAATGTTAGCATCTGCTGCTAGTTCAGTTAGCCACGTCTCAGTAAACAAAAGGAGAGAGCACTCCCGGTATGTGCTATCATAACGGGAGATAGCCGCTAGCTCATCTAACTTTCCCAGTATCGACCGTACATTTCCCATGACAACAGATGGAAGGGAGGGTCTGTACCTTATATTTTTTGTCCTCCGCCTTACTCCAGCCCGGCAGCCGCGGCGTTTTCGCCTCAGTTCTCTCGGTATGTCGAGTTTTTCCAATGGGACCGGGTGGCGGTTGAATGCTAGCAGCTCTTCCCTGCTGTATCGTATCCTGCTATAAACAGTGGCTGCGTCCACCGGCTCAGGAGACATTTGGGACGATCTGTGTGTCCGTGATATAAGTGGGGTGAAAAAAAAAGACGAATCAAAAGAGAGAGGAAGGGAAAAAGACTCGGAATCGAGCCGCTGTTGCAAAAGGCAGCCTACTCGTGTGGCGCCGAGAGAAAAAAAAAAAAAAACCTTAGGTTTTTTTTAGGTTAGTTAGTTAGCTTAGGTTAGTTCATTTAACAACCATGAGGTCTCACTAAAACCCAAGTTTTCAAATATTACACAAGTCTAAATGGAGTGGAAGGACAGTGGTTCAGTTTTCAGCTCATTTTAGTTGATCAGATCAATTAAGATAAGATAAGCCTTTATTAGTCCCACAATGGGGAAATTCCAGGATTGCAACAGCACAGGGACAGCAACACTCAGAGCAATAATTAAGAAGATACGGAAAATATAAATAAGAGCAGTGGATATACATATGTACACATAAATATATATACAAAGTGCGGAGCATTGTAACAAGATGGAATAAACAGCATAACCGTCTACTTAGTTATCTTACATAGTATGAATATGTACCCATACATATTGTCACCCTCCGTAGAGACTGATATTGTCCTAGTTGTATACTGGAGGGGGCCATTTGTGTAAGTCTGTTGCATCTTTTGCATTCAATACTATTAGGTCGTCACGTTTTTTTGCTATCTCTGCGAGCAGCCCTGCTTAGGTTATACAGTCTGACAGCCGTAGGCAGGAAGGACCTGCGAAACCTCTCGGTTGCGCACCTAGGATGATGCAGTCTACTGCTAAATGAGCTCCTCAGTGCGTTCAATATGTCCTGCATAGGGTGGGACTCAGACTCCAGCAGAGATGACAGTTTAGCCACCATCCTTCTCTCTCCTATCTCCTCCACTGTGTCAAGGCGTTGCTCCAGGACAGAGCTAGCTTTCTTGATCAGTTTGTTCAGTCTCTTCCTATCGGCTGCTGTAATGCCGTTGCCCCAGCAGACCACTCCAAAAGTGATGGCTGATGCCACCACCGTGCCGTAGAATGTCTTCAGCAGTGCCCCTTGTACACCAAAAGACCTGAGTCTCCTCAGTAGGAACAGTCTGCGCTGTCCCTTCTTGTAGAGTGCGTCGGTATAGTGTGACCAATCTAGTTTATTGTTCAGATGAACACCAATGTATTTGTAGGATGTCACCATCTCAATGTCTGTTCCCTGTATGTTTACTGGTGCTGTGAGGGGTTGTCCTTGCCTGCGGCAGTCCACCACCAGCTCCTTAGTTTTCCTTGCGTTGATCTGGAGGCAGTTCCGATGGCACCAGTCCACGAAGTCCTGGATAAGTCCTCTCTACTCAGCTTCATCTCCGTTGGAGATGAGGCCGACGATCGCAGAGTCGTCAGAGAACTTCTGTAGATGGCAGTGTGTTGTGTTGTGTGAGAAGTCCGCAGTATACAGGGTGAACAGGAAGGGAGCCAAAACCGTTCCCTGGGGGGCCCCCGTGCTACCGATGATCGAGTCAGACACACAATCTCGGGTTCTCACAAACTGTGGCCGGTTAGTGAGGTAGTTCAGGATCCATGATGACAGGTGCTGGTCCACCCCTGCGCACAGCAGCTTGTCCTTCAGGATCACCGTTTGAATGGTGTTGAAAGCACTGGAGAAGTCAAAGAACATGATCCTCACCGCATTCCCGGGCTTCTCCAGGTGGGACAGAGAACGGTGAAGGAGGAAGATCACTGCATCCTCCACCCCAATGCCATGCTGGTAGGCGAACTGGAGTGGATCCATCGCTGGTCCCACCAGGGGGCGGAGGTGAGCAAGGAGCAGTCTCTCCAGGGTCTTCATCATGTGAGACGTCAGGGCCACTGGTCTGTAGCTGTTCAGATCTTTGGGGTAGGAAGTCTTTGGTACAGGTACCACACAAGATGTTTTCCACAACTGTGGTACTCTCCCCAGCTTCAGGCTGGGGAGGGTACCACAGTTGTACCAAACATGCTCAATTAGCCATAAAATCATCTTCACACTTGATTAAAGGACATATGAATTTGGAAATGTTTCTTTTTCTATAGATATAGTTAAACACAGTACCTCCAGCAATTTTATTTTGAAGTCCATTCATTAGCCTAACACTAAATCTTATTTTCTACAATAAAATTGTAACCATGACATGTTGGGAATATATTTGTAAAGTAATCAGAATGATTTCACACTTACTATTTATATCATAATGATAATAGCAACAATTCTAAGATAAGATAAGATAAGATAAGCCTTTATTAGTCCCACAACGGGGAAATTCCAGGATTGCAACAGCACGGGGATAGCAACACTCAGAGCAACAATCAGAAGGCAAGAAAAAAAACAAGCAAGCAAGAGCAGCTAATAAACATATGTACGTATTACTATAAAATATATATATATACACACACACACACAGACACACAGTGCAGAGCACTGTAGCTGGATGGAATAAATATATGAATATATGAACACACAGTGCAGAGCATTGTAGCTAGATGGAATAAATATGTAAATATATAAACTGATTCTGATTAAACAGTTAATAAATGAAGCTCCAGTGGGAGTAACATACATTTGCTATAGCAGTGTACACATGTACCAGGAATGTCTAGATTAAGGGCACTGCCGCTGACAATAACTGACATTACACAGCATGACAATTGATAATGTGTTAATTCACATAACATCATGCAAGCATCTGACTAGTCTTGACACTTGAATTATTTTTCTTTCCTGTTCTCACTTTATCCCAAGGGCCATGGGAAGAAAGGAAGACTGAATGATAAATTGGGGCAGACAAGGAATAGTTGCCAGTTCTGCTTGTTTCCAGCATTTTTGCTTGGGCAGGGGAGGTTGATTTAGGCATGGTTTTACAGATAGTTGCTTGTTTGCCATGCAAATCTGGCAACGCCACCAGTATAGCAGACTTAAAACATCTGGTCTGAGTTGTGTTGTGTAGGGAAATAACTAACAGTGAGATCACAGCTGGTACTTTATTCTATGAAAGACAGGGATTAATCAGTGGGGGGCACACAGCAGCAGCACACTCTCGTCCTATCTGTGCAGGGTCCATGCAGTTTTTTTTCTTGAACATGTGCTCCATCCATCCATCCATCTTCTACCGCTTTTCCGGAGGTCCGGGTCGTGGAGGCAGCAGTGCAAGCAGAGAAGCCCAGACTTCCCTCTCCCCAGCCACCTGCTCCAGCTCTTCAGAGAGGATACCAAGGCGTTCCCAGACCAGCTGGGAGACATAGTCTCTCCATTGAGTCCTGGGTCTGCCCCGGGGTCTCCTCCCAGTGGGACGTGCCTGAAACACCTCAAGTGGGAGGCGTCCAGGAAGCATCTTAATCAGGTGCCCATACCACCTCAACTGACTCCTTTCAATGTGGAGGAGCAGTGGTTCTACTCTGAGCCTCTCTCGGACGACTGAGCTCCTCACCCCATCTCTGAGGGTGAGTCCAGCAATCCTACGGAGAAAAGCTCATTTCAGCCGCTTGTATCCGCGAGCTTGTTCTTTCGGTCATTACCCAAAGCTCATGACCATAGGTGAGAGTAGGAACGTAGACTGACTGGTAAATCGACAGCTTTGCCTTAGAACTAAGCTCCCTCTTCACCACAACAGACCAGTACAACGTCCGCATCACTGCAGATGCTGCTCCAATCCGTCTGTCAATCTCTCGCTCCATTTTCCCCTCACTCGTGAACAAGATCCCAAGATACTTAAACTCCTCCACTTGGGGCAGGAGCCTGTCCCCAACCCAGAGAGGACAATCCACCTTTTTCCGGCTGAGGACCATGGACTCGGACTTGGAGGTGCTGATTCTCATCCCAGCCGCTTCACACTCAGCGGCAAACCGTCCCAGCAAGAGCGGTAGGTCATTGCTGGATGAAGCCAACAGGACAACATCATCTGCAAACAACAGAGATGAGATCCTGTGGTCACCAAGCATGACACCCTCCATTCCCTGGCTGCGCATAGAAATTCTGTCCATAAAAATTATGAACAGGATCGGTGACAAAGGGCAGCCCTGGCGGAGTCCAACTCTCACTGGGAATGACTCCGACCGAGTGTTGGCAATACGAACCAAACTCTCACAACGGTCGTACAGAGGCCGAACAGCTCGTAACAACAAGTCCGATACCCCATACTCCCGAAGCACCCCCCACAAAAAACCATGAGGGATCCCAAGCTTTCTAAACTGGCTTGAACATGTGCTGCGTTACAAAATTATATATTAACAAAATACATTTCAAGAGTCAAACCAAAAACACAGTAAAACTGAAATAAATAAATAAAAATCAAATAAACACAACTGTACTCAAAAGCATCAATAAATAAAAAGACACTAAATTAGACAGTTACATATAAAAATAAAAACCAAAAAAAAAGTGACTGAAAGTATTATCTTAAGTGTAGCTTCAAATAAAACTCACATTATAACATTTTTAACATGAAACATACCTATGAAAGACAGAGGTTAATCAATGGGGCACACACAGCAACAGCACACTCTCGTCCTGTCTCATGCAAAAGGAAAAAAATGGTCTCTGAGCGGACACAATGACAAAACAGAAAGAAAAGTGGTATTTTTCTGTTCAGAAGTTACTAAACCTTAATGAAAACCCTTCTGCAGTGTTATGCGATTATCAATAAGCACTTACTATAGTAAAGAAGACAAAGTTTAAACTTAAAAATTCATTAGACAGAGGAGAACCAAACACACTCATTCTACCTGTGCAGGGTCCATGCAGTTTTTGCCGGGAAAACCCCTGCATGCACAATGAGCCCATTTCCTGTGTCCCACCAATTAATGACCCACAAACAACAAGGAAAATCGGAACCTGTAAATTATAAATTTGTTCCACTGACTCAAAATGAACTAGATTATTAATATTGTCACTTTACTCTAGTTATGAAGAAGTTCACTTAAAAATAAACACATAATGCCTCAGCTACATACTCCCCCCTGAACTTCTCAAATTGGGGTGTGTGACTGAGTACAGAGGGTAGAATAAACTGTCATTTACAGTACATTTACTGTATATGTGCAACATATTTGTCTCCTACCTCATAGGGAAAGTTAACAAAGGGAAGTTGGCCAGACTCCCAAACGCTCACTTGCAAAAGAAGTGCCTTATACACTCCCTCAAACAAATATCATGACAGTTATTATTTTATAATGCATGTTACCCTGAATATGAACCAATTCAAACGACATAACTTGCATTAAGATAAATGTAAGTATATAACATAAAGACAGTATAACTGGTTTGGAGACAGTGTTCCTTACGAAAATAAACTTCTATTAAACCCACCAACCACAATGCTTGTGTGTATGTTCTTTTGTGTCATGTTCTGAATCAGTCTGTTCACTGGTTTCACTACCCTTCCAACTCTTGTTCTAATCTGATGTACTTCATTACTCTCGGGGGCAATCTCATGAATCACAGGGGCTCCAGAGGTGTTTTCACTGGTCGAATGAGCCTGAGGTTGGGTCTGCTCTGCTGCTTTCTCAGGTAGCTCACTTCCATCATTGACCTCGTCCTCGGTGTGGACAGGCACTTCACCTTCAATATTACTGTCACTCCCATGAGACTCCTCAGAATCTGACTCAACACTGGCACCATCTCCAACACTGGCACTTGTTTGGGGCTCTACAGCACCTGGCTCATCATTGGTCATTTCAGCTACCCAGGAAGCTGTACGCTCTGTACGGTCACAGTTGGATTCAATGGACAAAACATTCCCTTCAGACTCATTCTCCCCTCGTTCAGTCTCAGTGTCACTGACAAAAGACAATTCAGCATCACCATCCATTTCAATGGGCAGGAAATTGGCCTGCAAAAGCAGGTTTCTGACATGGTATGTATGACAGTTGGGATTTTTGGAGATCACCGAGTAGAGAATGGACTCCCACCTATCAGCCAACTTTCTGCGACCACGTTCACCCTTTATAGCTAAGAGGACTCTATCTCCCTCTTCAATGTCGCCACCTTGTCTTTTGTTATACAGGTCTGCCTGATGCCATTGACTGGATTCAGCAATGGTTTGAGCCATCGTAAGAGCCTCCTTGAGGTCATCTCTCATTTTTTTGACATAGCTGTGATAGTCTGTTACATCATTGTCTCTTTCATTGTTGTGAAACATGACATCCACTGGCAGTCTGGGGGTACGCCCGTACATCAAATAAAAGGGAGCATAGCCTGTAGACTCATGAGCAGTACAGTTGTAGGCAAAAGTTAAGTGCCTGCAGCATCTGTGGCCACTTGTGTTTTTCTCTGGGTGGCAGAGCTCTGATCATACTCCCCAATGTTCTATTGAATCTTTCAGTGTGACCATTGCCCATAGGGTGATAAGGCATTGTCCTTGATTTTTGTACACCAGCCACTTGCAACAATTCTTGAATGAGCTCGCTTTTGAAATTGGCACCTTGGTCTGAATGAATTCTTTGTGGGAACCCATAAACACAAAAGTATCTGTCCCACAACTGACGTGCAACTTGTTTAGCTGTTTGGTATGAGCACTTAAAAGCATGAGCCATTTTAGTGAAGTGGTCTGTCACCACTAGAACATCAATGCTCTTCCCTTTTGAGTCTTCTGCAGACCAAAAATCTATACAAACAAGCTCAAGGGGGCTGGTTGTTTTGATACTTTCTAATGGAGCTCTTCATTCGGGCTTAAGGGTCTTACTGGTGACACAACATTTGCAACACCTGACATAGTCATGGACATCATGCTCCATGTTCACCCAGAAAATCCTCTGTCTTGCTAGGTACAGAGTCTGCTTTGACCCTGATGGCCAGCATTGTCATGGACACCTGACAGGACATGACTGATCAAGGCAGAAGGAGTGACATACTGATGCCGCCTTTTTCTAGTTCGTGAATCCTTGCTCACCCAGTACAGAATACCATCCAGCATTCTTAATTTGTCCCACTGTTTCAGTGTTTTTTGCACTTTGAAGGACTGATTGGCTTGCTCCCTATGTGATGGATGTCTGCTACATTCAACAAAGGGGATAACTCTAGCTAGTATGGGATCTTTCCTCTGTTCATCTTGGAGCTCCTGAAGGGAAAACACAGGCAAAGCATGTTGACCTGATGGCAGGAGTTGTTCCAGGTCTTGAGCTAGCCAGGAAATGACTCTTTGTTTTGACCCCTGATCCCATTCACAATGGCCTGTCAAAACTGCAGATACTTCATCATCACTCAGACAACAACATATTAAGATTTTCCAAAGGGGGTGAATACTCGATAGTCTGCTGGTTGATGCCCAGTCTGAATGCTTCCTGAACAGAGCTCTCTTTGACCTGCTGTGACTTCTCTAGCAAGGCTGCATACGGTTCCATCATGAGCCTCTGACTAACCCGATTGTGGACAAAGGGCTGTCTACTCAGAGCGTTAACTACAACATTTTTGCTGCCAGGGATATACTTGATGCTGAAATTGTAGGGGGACAATTTTGACACCCACCTTTGCTCACATGCATCAAGTTTGGGCTTTGCGAGAATATATGTTAATGGGTTATTGTCTGTCCAAACTGTAAAGTTGTGTCCCTTTAACCAATGACTAAATTTGTCACAGACAGACCATTTAAGCACCAAAAACTCAAGATGATGGGCAGGATAATTTTTCTGCGCACAGGTGAGAGCTTTACTTGTGAAAGCAGCTGGGCGTGCTTTACTGTCGCCCTCTCAGACCTGAGATAATACAGCACCTAAACCATCCTGTGATGTATCTGTTGAAAAGATGAACGGTTCATTAAAATCAGGGTGGGCGAGCACAACAGACTCGAGAAGTGCAATCTTTAGCTTTTCAAATGAGTCAACGTGTTCCTTCTTCCAGTCAACTGGGCTGAGCCTCCTGAATGAAGCAGAACCTCGAGCATTTGGTTTTCTTCCTTTAAGGGCAGCAGTCAATGCAAAGAGGGGCTTGGCAACTTTAGAGCAGTCAGGTATGAACTGTTGATAGTACATCACCATGGCCAAAAATGATTTTATCTTTTTCTGAGATGGTGTAATCCCATCCATCATTAAATCAGCCTCTGTCATAGCTGTGATTTCCCTAATTTTGTCAGGGTCAGTAGAGATTCCATTTTCATCCACAACATGACCCAAAAATCTCACACTTCGCTTTAGCAGTTGGCACTTTTTGGGGACTAGTTTCAATCCATGCGCACGCAGTTGTTAGAAAACAATCTCTAACCTCCTGAGAGCCTTGGCTTCATTGGGTGCATACACAAGGAGGTCATCCAAATAGCAAAGCAGGGTTAAGAAATTTTGGTCACCAAATATGCCCATTATAAGACACATGAAACTGGCTGGGCTGTTGCAAAGACCCTGCAGCAGTCTGTTAAACTCACTCATAGGTGTTGTAAACGCTGCCAGCTTCTTATCTTCTTCTGACATGGCAATATTAAACAGCCCAGATGTCAAGTCTATGACACTAAAGATTGCGTTACCACCCAGGGCTGCCAAGGAAAATCGGAACCTCTAAATTATAAATTTGTTCCACTGACTCAGAATGAACTAGATTATTAATATCATCACTTTAACTCTAGTTTTGAAGAAGTTCACTTAAATATAAACATAATAAACATAATGCCTCAGCTACACCAGCAGATGTGAAACTTAACTGTGTGTTGAAGCAGATGGCTGCTGTGGCTTGTGGCTTTACTGTATTTTATAGTTCTGTATTCATAGTGTTTCAGAGGAGAAAAATGCAACCAAATGAGTGAGAGCTCCAAATTCTATCCAAACAGCAACAAATGAGTAGGGGCGAAAGTTTTATACCTGGTTAGGGTATAATTTTCAATTCATGTACATTTTTGTACAGTTATAATTACAGTATTTATTTAAAAAAACATACAAACTTAACATCAAGTTGATTGATGGGCTTTCTATAGATATCTTCATTATTTAAAATCTGATATTGTGACAGTCCAAATTTAGATGCACAAATCTTACAAAAAATAAAACAATTCAGTTTTGGACTACAAAAAAGTGTAATTGAACACACACACAGCACAAATGATACCACTGTCAATTTCATGGTATTAGAGGAGGACCTACAGTAGGAGGATCAACAAACGGTCATTAAAGAAGATGCCAGTGTCAGCAAAATAATTCAGTGAAACCCTTGTGCATTCATACTGTGTGTAGGTGTAAAACATGGGGGGAGGACTCAGAGTTCAGTTTACCTAGGGGACTCGGTTTTAGTTGCTGGACAACTTACTCAACACAAGCAGACAGAGGTCCATAACGAGAAGCTGAGGCTTGAAGGAGATTTGGAGGAGAGGGAGCCCCCGACTGAATATAAAGGAGGGGATCAGCCTTGGAGAGCAGAGCAGAAGGAGCACAGGGTTGCCGTCTGAACACGGCAGCACCTCCTCATAAATCAAAGACTCAAAATCACAACTTCCAGACATCTAGAAGGAGTTTTAATTAATTTTGTGTGCATGTTTTCTCTCATTGGTCGTTATTAATGTCTTTACTTTGAGTCCTTGCAAAAAATGTAATTTAAATGCTTTTATCAAATTGCTTGTAAAAACATTTTTATATCACTACTGTATGTGCTAGTTTTGAGGCATTTATACGATGGAGAGAAAGTACCTGAAAGGTTGAGAAATGAATGTAGCAACAAAACGCATTGGTGAATAAGAATGTAGGAATGTTTCATAGTAATGATGAATATATCTGATTCTCATGTATTTGATTCTCATGTAATTAAATAGTACTTATAGTACTATTTACTATTACTATTACTAATTATTACTTAAATAGCATTTATTTCCTTACTTAAGACATGCATGCCTAATGTGAAAGCATGGTGAAAATTCTGTATGACCGTTTTTAAAACAGTCAACTCACAGGTTTATTTTCCTATCGACTTTTAAAGCAACACCAAAAACAAAACATTTCCAAAATTATTTTTATGATACATCAGCCTTTGAATGGGTCAATATTACTTCCCCCATAACCTGAGTGGGTCCAGCTCTGATCTTAGCAACACTGAAAAGACGACAACTATGGTAACTATGACCTCATTCCCAACAGCCAATCACAAGGCACAACTGTAGCCACCAACAACTAAGCACCCTGCGTTAACTTTTTCAATTAATGTAGTCCAATTAACGCATTAAAATATATTACCATCCTCACGTCATTTCCTGTTATTTTCCTGCATTATCTCCTGTCAAAACTCCAGCCCAATTGGTGGCACTAGTGCACCAAGAAGCTGGCTTTCAGTCACAAGTACTGCTTCCTGTGGCTATGTTAAGTGCTAATGATGGAGAAGGAAAAACAAACACTTGTGCAAGGGTTAACAGACAAAACAGAAGTTCTATAGCGTGTTCTGCAAAACTTAATTTCCTTATAATCTCTATTGTATCACCCAAGAGCAAAATACCCAGGTGATATTGCATCTGGATATACTGTATCTGACTATCTGGATATATCTGATCTATCAGACTACTTTATTCCAGTGCAGTACTCAAGGTGGGTCATTAAACAAACTCAGACAGTGGCACTTTATTTTGGCCTTTGACTGACCAAAATTCAGTATTTTTGAAGAATACTAGGCTCACAGTATATTGTATGAAAAATGCAATTTAAAGTTGCTAAAAAAAATACTTCTTTTCATTGTTTCTTCATTGTAATGTTTGCAATTAATCACAATTGATTATAGATAAATGTGCTAATAGTTAAAATTTTTAATTAATGCACAGTCCTAAAAATAAATACACAATTGGGGTATAAAGTCTAGGCATCATACACCAAAACAAAACAAAAAAAAAATGCTATTTATCAAGGGGTACCCAAATTTTTGCATAAAAGTGTATAATAATGTATTATTTTATTTTATTATCAGTCTATTAATTTGTGGATTATAGGCACTCTCAAATGCCAGTATTGGGCTAATTGTTAGAAAAATCTTACAAAAATAACTCTACTGTCTGGAAAACTTAATGAACTCCTCTTTGGTCCACAGAGTAAATTGCCTGGTAAAAGCAAAAATAACAGTCCACAGAGCTCTTGATGCAGACACAAGACTTGTTAAGATCATGTTTACTCTGCAAGAGAGTCTGTCGATAATGACCGTTTTCCATCCTGAATGCAGCTTTTGAGTGATTTTTTCCCATGCCTGCATGACTGAATATTTGTGGGGAAAGAAGGAATGCCATCCCTGTCAACCTCAGCTAACACGACACAACAGTTGAGCATGCACAGCTCACCTCTTCCTATACACGCTGCGTCTTTAGGCTATGCATTTCTCAAATGTATAGCAGATGGTCGTCTGTAAACATGCACAACATAAAGCTTGCTGCGTAAACAATATCAGTGACCAACTTTGACAAAAAAAAGAAAAAAAGAAGCACAATTCAAACTAAAACCTACAATATCAAACACATGCATGGATACAGGCCATTCCCAGAGATGGAGAGCAGCAACATTTTTTCAAGTATGTCCACTCAAGTAACTTTTTATTAGAAAAGGTTACCATTTTACTGCAGGATACTTTACTCATGAGTGCATTTATTAGAAAAAAAAAATCTGCACTTTTATTCAAATATTTGATAAGACAGTTACTTTGCATTTCTTCAATTTGAAAGCTGGTTAGAAGTGTTCTTGTTTATCTGCAATAACTTTAAACATAAATCGTCATCTTCAGACATTTTGTGAATTCATAATTTTATGTCACTGAAATCACATTTAAAATAAATGCTTTTGGCTCATAGAATATTCAGTTTACTACTGATATTGCCTTTTTAATTATATTAGAAGGTACATGAGTATATTTACTGAGAGGCATTAAAAACGCAACACTGTATCAATTTCAGGAAATGGTGCAAGTTGTCACTGAATAAAACGCAAATGAAAATACTGTGAGGGCATGGGTGGGGGATTCTCCACTCAGAGAAGGCAGCTGGGATAAGGGGGAACAATGGACCGGAGGAGGAAGTGCCACCAGTGGGTCTGTCCGGAGGGACAGTATGGACTATGCTCTCCCCGCCCCATCCCGGGAGAGGAGGAACCGCCGGAGCCGCTGGAAGAGAGAAGGGTGTGAGCAGTGGGGCCAGCATTATGTCATGTTAATGTGCCACACAGGTCTTTGTTCCAAACAGTGTATTATGGTCGGACGTTCCGGGTCTCAGTGCATGGAATTAAAGGTATAAAAGAGGAATGCACAGAGACCCGGGCGCTCTTTTTACTGTATTGTATGTTGGAGATGGAATAAAGTTCATGTGTCATCCAGCTCGTTGCCTCGCCGCTTCCTTTCTCCACATTGGTGATCTTAAGACATGCCATGGAAAGCGAGCCAAGCACCGCCCCAGAAACTACCTGGAGGGAGAGCACCAGCGCCACGTGCGCTGTCTCAGTCAAGCTCCCAGACTTCTGGCTTCACAACCCGACTGTGTGGTTCTTGCACATAGAAGCCCAGTTCGCACTCCGTGGGATAACAACGGATAATACCAAGTATTACTATGTGGTCGCTGCGCTGGATGCGCGCACCACACAACAGGTGATGAGCCTGCTCCAGGAGCCACCGGCCCAAGGAAAATATGAAGCGCTCAAGAAGATGCTTCTCCCCTTTCTGACAGTGAGAGGGCAGAGAAACTCCCAACGCGTTCGGAGTTAGGTGACAGATCAGCAGTACAGCTCATGGAGAGCATGTTGGCACTAAGGGGAAAGGACAATGAATCTTTCATGTTCGCTCACTTGTTCCTCAGGAACCTACCAGTTACAGCGAGGGCAATCCTGGCCAACTCACCACGGCTGGTTGCCAAGGACTACCGCACCCTGGCACAGGAAGCAGACTGCATCATTTTGGCAACCAGAATGCTCAGCGTGCAGGCAGTGGCACCAGCATCCATGAGGGACTCCAGTGAGGTCGAGGATCCGTTGGTGTTAGCCGGGACGGACACCAAGAGATGGAAGGAACGAGGCGATCTGTTTTTATCATCGCCGTTTCAGCTCGAATGTCCAACGCTGCCTGTTGCCATGCCAATTCAAGAAGCCGGGAAGACAGCACGTGCGGAATTCAGTTGCAGCTGCAACCAATGGCGACAGGAACAGACTGCTTTATGTCACGGACACACATTCGGGGAGACGGTTTTTGGTGGACTTAGGCTCCCAGAAGAGCCTCATCCTGCCGGTCAATGCAGACAGGGTGGCAAGAGGCAGCGGTCCCGAGCTCACAGCTGCCAATGGATCCACCATCAGGACATTTGGCGAGCGGACACAGACAATATGCTTACAGGGACACAACTTTCAATGGGACTGTGTGGTAGCTGCATGCTCCGCCCCTATTTTAGGTGCAGATTTTTTATGTGCTTATGGGTTGTTAGTCCATCCATCCATCTTCTTCCGCTTAATCCTTTTCGGGTCGCGGGGGGGCTGGAGCCTATCCCAGCATCTTTGGGCGAGAGGCAGGGTACACCATGGACAGTCAATGTTGCTAATAGGAGATTAGGGGATGCTGTCTCTTTTACCTCACTGTCCTGTACAGCTCAGGGAGCTGGGTCGACAACACTGGCTAATGTTATAGCTCCAGCGGGTAAGTACCAACATTTGCTCACACAGTTCCACGGCACTCACGATCCTGACTTTTTTGGCTACAAGAACGAAACACGGGGTCGAACACTTCATAATGACAAAAGACCGGCCGGTGTTTGCGCAACCTCGGCACTTGGATGCAGCTAAACTGGCCAAGCGTGAGAGGAGTTTGCCAACTTAGAGCAGTTGGGCATCGTCAGGTGCTCCAACAGCCCATGGGCATTCCCACTACACATGGTGCCTAAAGCCGACAGGTCATGGCGACCGTGCAGCGATTTCCGGTGCTTGAATAACGCCACGAAACACGATCGTTATCCCATTCCATACATCCAGGATTTTTCTGTGCACCTGGCTGGGGCGTGTGTTTTTACGAAAGTGGATCTGGTCCGCGGATACCATCAGATCCCGGTGCGCACTGAAGACATTCCAAAAACAGCGGTAATAACTCCTTTACGCATGCCGTCCAGATTAAAAGGCATGGCGCAGACTTTCCAGAGGATGATGGACACAGTGCTTCGCGACTTGTCCTTCGTTTTCGTCTACTTAGACGACATTCTGGTAGCTAAAGCGTCCGAGGAGAAGCACATCGTCCATCTCAAGACGGTTTTCCAGAGGTTGGAAGCGCACAGGTTTATAGTGAACCCGGCAAAGTGCCATTTTGGTGTGCCTGTGATTGATTTTTTGGGCCACTGCATTTCGCTGGAGGGCACGATTCCGCTACCGGATAAGGTGCATGCTGTGTCGGATTTCCATGTCCGCAGACCGTGACAGCCCTGCAGGAGTTTTAGGGGATGGTCAATTTTTATAACAGTTTCCTTCCCCGGGCAGCCCAGCTGATACAGCCGTTGCATGCCGCACTGAAAAAAAAAAAAAGAAGCCCGCTGAAAACGTCGACTGGACTCCTGAGTGAGTCCAGGCTTTCACGATTGCCAAAACAGTGCTTGCAGATACCGCATTGCTCGCTCATCTGGATCCGTCAGCACGGATAGCGCTCACAACGGACACCTCTGATGTTGCCATAGGAGCAGTGGTAGAGCAGTATACGTCTGGATCGTGGCAGCCGCTCGTATTTTTCAGTCGGACTTTGGCGACAGCGAACACAAATACAGCACATTCAGAGTAGTTGGCTCTACACCTGGCAACACACCATTTCCAGTTTTGGCTATAACGGCGCAAGTTCCCCATGTTCGTGGACCATAAGCCACTGAGGTCTCGGAACCGTGGTTGGCCCAGCAGCAACAGCATTTGGCTGCGATCTTGGAATTTATGACCGACATTCAACACGTCACCAGTAAGCTCAACGTCGTGGCCGACTGTCTGTCACACATGTTAGTCTCCCCGGTCTACATGGGAATAGATTTCCCTGCGATGGCTGCAGAGCAAGCCAGGGACAGGGACATTTCCGCGCTCCAGTCTGCGCCTGCTGGGTTAAGGCTGGAGAGCAGGGTGGTGCAAGAAGGGTGCCTTCTCTTGCTCTGCGACATCACCACTGGCCTCCCGCGTCCGGTGGTTCCGAGCTCTTGGCGCAGTCACATTTTTGAGTCTGTCCACTCCCTTTCGGATCCGGGAGTGCACACTTCAGTGAAGCTAGTGGGGACGAAATTCGCCTGGCCGCACTTGCGCAAGGACGTGAAAGAGTGGGCTGCAGCTTGCGTTGCGCGCCAGCGGGCCAAAGTGCACAAGCACACCAGAGTCCCCCTCGAGCCATTCCAAATCCCAGCCAGGAGGTTTGACCACGTCCACATGGATTTAATGGGACCCCTCCCGCCATTGCAAGGTTTCATGCACCTTTTAACAATCGTGGACCGTACCATGCATTGGCCTGAAGTGGTCCCGCTGGCTTCCACCATGTCCTCAGAAGTGGCTCATGCTATTTGTCGGCTTAGGTTGCACGGTTCGGATCCCCGTCAGATATCACTTCCAACAGGGGTCCACAATTCGTTTTGGAACTCTGGTCCGCGATGGCCCAGAGCCTGGGGGTCAAAATTCACCGCACTACTGCGTACAACCCCCAGGCTAACGGGTTATGCGGGTGTTTTCATAGGTTGCTTAAAGCAGAGCTCAGAGCTTCGCTCATGGACACAAATTGGGTCAACCGCCTGCCCTGGGTTCTTTTAGGGTTGCTTTCCTCACCTAAGGAGGATTTGGCAGCCTGTCTGGCAGAACTCGTTTTTTCTCAGCCGCTGCAAATCCACGGAGAGTTTTTACGGGAAAACCCCGCGCCGAAGGCTGATCCGCCCATGCCATTTTTGTTCAGTACTGAGGTTTTTAACATATCGGGCCTGGCCCACCATATTTTTCCCCACACTTTCATCCACAAGAATTTACAGAACACCACCTTTGTTTTCGTCAGGCACAACGCGCACTGGACCCCACTGCGCCCACCATACAACGGACTGTTCAGGGTGCTGGAACCTGGGGCGAAACAGTTTGTGTTAGACTTGGGGGGCCGTAGGGAGAACATCTGCATCAATAAGCTGAAGCCCGCTTCTGTGTTGGCAGATCAGCAGGTGGTGTTGGCCCAAGCTCCCCCGCATGGACGTCCACTGTTAGTGGCTCCGCAAGTTGGTGTTCATTCGGTAGGGACCTGCGCACGTGAGGCTGATGTGTTTTCCCCCCCTCCCTTTTTCCCTCCACAGACTGACGTGCCATCCTGTACACCTCGCGAGCAGGGTGCTTCGACTGGATCGGCAACCTCCTGCTACAGCCACTATGGGCGCCGGCTCAAGCCCAAAGGACGGGGAGGATTAGTGCCCTTTCTGGGTGTTCGGGGGGGCTGTGTGGGGGCACGGGTGGGGGGGTTCTCCACACAGAGAAGGCAGCTGGGATAAGGGGGAACAATGGACTGGAGGAGGAAGTGCCACCGGGGGGTCTCAAACGGGACAGTGTAGACTATGCACCTCCTGGGGAGAGGAGGAAATGCCGGAGCCGCTTTAAGAGAGAAGGGTGTGAGCAGCAGGACCGGCGTTGTGTCATGTTAATGTGCCACACAGGTCTTTGTTCCAAACAGTGTATTATGGTTGGAAGTTCCGGGTCTCAATGCATGGAATTGAAGGTATAAAAGAGGAATGCACAGAGACCCGGGGGCTCTTTTTACTGTACTGTATGTTGGAGATGGAATAAAGTTTGTGTCGTCCAGCTAGTTGCCTCGCCGCTTCCTTTCTCCACGATACACTTAATAATGTTTATTAGCTAATGGTTATTAGTGCACAAATTCAGATCTGGATGTACAGATACATGATTAAACTTAATCCTTAATAATTTCTCTTGATTGTATTTTTCATTAATAACGTGTGTGTGTGCGTGCGCGTACTCATTTACTGTGAGCAAAGCCTCAATTCTGTGTTGGACTGATGCCACTAAGTTGTAGATTTGACTCTGAGGAATGTGGTCCCATTCAGTGAGCAATGCCAGCTCAAGCTCAGCATGATTTGTTGGTGCAGGATCCCGACTGTACATGTTGATCCAGAACGTCCCATAGATGTCCTGATGGGGAGTTTTACACATTGGAGTTATTTTATTGTACATTCATTAACAATGTAAGGAAAAAAACTGACAGTTTTAAAGTGCAATCATTATAAAGATATATACGATTATGTTTTTTTGTAAGTTGTATTTTTAATGCCTCTCAATGTAGTTTTATTTTACACATTTAAGAGAAACTCAAATTGGTGAGTGAGTCACAAATTTAGAAAAAAAACTTACATTTACAAATGAAAAGCTGCACATATACAATAAAGTTATGACAAAAAAATGCTGAATCATGTGAAGAATGTTGCATGTTTGTGTGAAAAAGTAAAATTCATCACAAAACTTTCCAGTTTAGACAAAGCAGTAAATGTATTTTTTCAATTCTCAAATTTTAAAAAAATTGGTTGAAATTTACCAGAAAAAACAAAAAACAAAACAAATTTATCAGAAATGAACAAAATCACAATAAAAGAGTAAAATTTATAACTTTATACTGGTGAGAGTAAAATTGCAAATTTACAAATACAACGTTGTAAATATAACAAAGTTGAAAATTGAGGAATGACGGTTTATGTAAAGAATGTTCCATTTTTGCATGAAAAAAGCCAAATTTATCACAAAACATTTAGAGGGAAAGGTTCAAATTTACAAAAAAAAGCTAATTTTGAGAACATTTGTGAATTTATCAGAAACCAAAAGGAAAATGAGAAGCGTTACCAATTTGAGAAAACAAAAACACAAATTCGTCAGAATAAAGCAGTTATACTCACTACTCCAGTAACTTTTTGTGACTACTCTTACTTGAACTTGAGTAATTAATATCAGCATGTAACACACTTGACTAACTAACTAACTAACTAACCTGCACTTATATAGCGCTTTTCTAGTCACAAAGACCACTCAAAGCGCTTTCATTAATGCTAACCCTCTATTCTAAGGGCCTATAGAAAACAGATATCTAGGGACAATTTAGAACAGCCAATTAACCTAACATGCATGTTTTTGGCATGTGGGAGGAAACCGGAGAAATCCCGGAGTAAACCCACGCAACACGGGGAGAACATGCAAACTCCACACAGATCACTGTTGGTCGGGGGCTGGGATCGAACCCACGATCCCACGATCCCCACAATCCCCCGGCCAAGGGTAAACTGTGCTGCCGCAGTGCTAACCACTGCGCCACCGTGCAGCCCAACTACTTACTTGAGTAAACTTTCTAGATATTCTACCCACCTCCGACGTTTCCCCCGTGACTGCATTGATTCTTAACGACCAAAGTAATTCCAGGAAGAGAATTTCACCTATCAAACATGATTAAAAGAACACTGGCCTTGATAAAGGATAACATCATTTACTTCTCAAACTACTGCAGCAAACAAGGAGCACCAACCTCATATGCGGAAGGAAAAATTACTGAATCATAACACTTTCCACTTGCTGCAATCAAAAATAAACCCAAAAGGCAAGTCCAGCTGTAGTTTTGCTTTAAAGTTCAACAACCAGCTTCTAGTGGATTTATGGGTCATGGGTGCAGCTCTACTGCCCCCTGGAGTCCACAACAGGAAGTGTTTCAACACAGGAGGGGTTGAAGAAAGGGGGGGATTTGTTATTCTCATTATAAACTCTTGGGGATCTGATTCCCTCCAGCCCATCACTCGGAGATAAGTGGCAAATGGAAATCAGCCAGCGTGTCGCTCCTCAACTCCATTCCCCTTTGGTAAAAGCCCCTTTAAGAGCAGCCATGAAAAACGAGCCAGAGAGCTTGTAAAAATGCATCAGAGAATCGGTGTGTGTGTGTGTGTGTGTGGGGGGGGTGTTTGGAAAGAGGAATAAAAGGAGGACAGAACGACAGATGGAGAGAGTTGCCAACATGCAAAATTGGAACAACATGAGCTCATTCCCCCAATAACATGGGGCACAGAATGGGAATGAGACACAGACAGAGAGATAGGGAAAGACTTGTGGCGATGAAGAAGGAAAAAAATGGAAGAAATGCACATTTAGTAGACAGAATGATGGGGTTGTTAGTGGTTTGTGAAGCAGATGAAACATTTTAACCAATTTGATTGTTTGTGAAAGAAATCATTCTGATCAAAACCCCAATTGCTGCCAACTGGCCGCCTGGTGTGTCTCAGGGTAACGCAGCCTGACGTGTCGGGGTAAGAGGAGAGGCTTTAGGAGTTGGGAGGAGCAGATGGGGGAGGTCAGTGCTCCCCCTCTGACTTCAAACGTGGGGAAGTGTAAAAACAGACTATTTCAGGGGCTAAAACAACTAAAGACGGGATTAGAGGAAGTCCGCTAAGTGGCCTTGAGATGTTGCAGTTCGCTCAACGCAGAGCTGAGCTGGACGAGCAGCTGTGTTACCGGCGATGCGCCAAAAGACACAAGATTAGTGTTTGTTTTACCCCAGAAAGGGATAGAATCGATTTCAGATGCCATGTAGGACACAGCAAGTATCATATTGTAGAGGTAAGGACTTTTACAGAAAAAAAAAAAAATATGGTTGACAACATGGACAGATATTTCATGTGATTTATTTATTAAATAAATATTTTCTCAAAGTAAATATTGAGGGGGACCATGTTTTCAAAATTGTGGGGGAAAAACTCCGTCTCCTCCCAACAAAAACAATTTTAAAAAAAACAACAAAATTGGGTTATTGTCTACATGGAGAGAATTTATCCATCACACAGAACAACAATTTAACAGCAGGCATTCACATGAACGTTGCAAATTTATGACGAAAAAGCAGCAAATTGTATGAGAAAAAAGTTGCAAGATTCTCACTCTTTTTTCCTCTCTCTCACTCCACAAACCCTATTTCTCACTCCAAAATGAGGAAATTACTGGCAATTTTGTGTTAATTTTCTTCAGACTTTTCCCATAGGAGCCTTCAAGATAGGATAGAGCAGACTGAACAGGTTCTAAAAGCTCTGTCTGAAACGGTCTGCTTTCAGCCTGACATTAATGAGCCCGTAATGTAATCCATTAATTACAGTGGTGTGAAAAAGTGTTTGACCACTTCCTGATTTCTCATTTTTTTGTATGTTTGTCACACTTAAATGTTTTAAATGTTTAAGATCATCAAACAAATTTAAATATTAGACAAAGATAACACAAGTAAACACAAAATGCAGTTTTAAATGAAGGTGTTTATTATTAAGGGTAAAAAAAAAAAATAAATCCATACCTACATGGCCCTGTGTGAAAAAGTGATTCCCTCTCCCCCGTTAAAACATAAATTAACTGTGGTTTATCACATCTTTGGAAAGCTGAGTTCAATTTCTATAGCCACACACAGGCCTGATTACTGCTACACCTGTTCTCAATCAAGAAATCACTTAAATAGGACCTGCCTGACAAAGTGAAGTGACCAAAAGATCCTCAAAAGCTAGACATCATGTTGCAATCCAAAGAAATTCAGGAACAAATAAGAAAAAGTAACTAAAGTCTATTAGTCTGGAAAAGGTTATAAAGCCATTTCTAAAGCTTTGGGACTCCAGCAAACCACAGTGAGAGCCATTATCCACAAATGGCGAAAACATGGAACAGTGATGAACCTTCCCAGGAGTGGCCGGCTGACAAAAATTACCCCAAGAGTGCAGCGACAACTCATTCAAGAGGTGACAAAAGACCTCACAACAACATCCAAAGAACTGCAGGCCTCACTTGCCTCAGTTAAGGTCAGTGTTCTTGACACCACCATATGAAAGAGACTGGGCAAAAATGGCCTGCATGGCAGCGTTCCAAGACGAAAACCACTGCTGAGCAAAAAGAACATAAAGGCTTGTCTCAGTTTTGCCAGAAAACAGCTTGATGATCCCCAAGACTTTTCGGATGATACTCTGTGGACCGATGAGACTTCTTCTTCTTCGTCGTCGATCGCTAGATGGTCACACCAGCTGCCCTGACAAATGCTGCCGTCCTGCGGAGGGCCCCATGCAGCTTTTGGTTCAGCGATGTGGGGTCAGGCCACGCAGCTCGTCTGAGTGCAGCGTGGTCTGGGCAGTCTTGGAGGAGGTGTTCGCTGGTCATTTGGGCGGTACCACATGGGCATCTGTCCGGTTGTCCAACTTTTAAGTTTCTGGTGCATGTGAGCATGCATTCTGTTATATCCAGTTTGGAGTCTGAACAGAATGACTTGGTCAGCCCTGCTCAGACTGTAGTAGTTGCCACCCTTGCAGAAGTTTGGGTGTTGCTGCTGCCACTTCTTGTGAGACAGGGCCTTAATAATGGTTTTCTCCTCACTGTAAGAGACCTGCCCGTCTTCCTGGTCTTGCTGCCCACCCTCCTTAGCAAGTCTGTCAGCCATCTCATTTCCATAGACTCCACAGTGGGCAGGAATCCACTGGAGTGATACGTGCGCCTGTGTTGCTAGTTGAGACAGAGTGAGGGCGAGTTCATTCAGTTCTTTGCGTTGGGGGTCCTGAAGTGCATCCAAGACAGACAGGGCATCAGTGAAGATGACGACCCGCTTGTGTGCCTTGTCTTGATGTTCCCTGACGTGGGCCGCTGCTGTTCTCAGGGCCTCTGCCTCAGCCCTGAAGTTGGTGGAGTATTTGCCAGTCGCAATGGGAATGTGGGTCTCCTCGTCAGCGTACCTGATGTACACGCCGCCGCCTCCTCCATTCCTGGTTGCTTCCATGGCAGAGCAGTCTGTATAGACGTGAGTCCACTGCTCTTCAGGGTAGGCAGACCGAATGAACTCCAGGGCCAGCGACTTCCTCTCTTGGTCTGACTGTGTTCCTTTCTTCCCAATGTCCGATATGTCAGTGCGTATGGCTGGGAGGTTCTGTCGGTTCCAGGAGGGAACAGATGCTGTGGGTGGTATTGGTGTGGGCATATGGTCCAACAGTTCTGGGTCTCTCCTTTCGAGTGTCCTGCTCTGGTGGATGAAGCTCGATCTCTTGAGTCTCCCTTTTGTTGGCTTGCTCAGTCTGTCCTTCATGGGATGGTTTTCCAGTCTTTTGAATTTGGCGGCCTGGGTCAGTACCTTGACGTTTCTTCTGTCTTCCAGTGGTGCAAGGCCTGTTGTTGTCTCCAGCGCTTTGATAGGGGTACTGCGCAGTACCAATGAGACAAAAGTTGAACTTTTTGGAAGGTGTGTGTCCCATTACATCCAGCGTAAAAGTAACACAGCATTTCAGAAAAGGAACATCATACCAACAGTACAATATGGTGGTGGTAGTGTGATGGTCTGGGGCTGTTTTGCTGTTTCAGGACCTGGAAGACTTGCTGCGGTAAATGGAACCACGAATTCTGCTGTCGACCAAAAAATCCTGATGTCCGGCCATCTGTTCGTGACCTCAAGCTGAAGCGCACTTGGGTTCTGCAGCAGGACAATGATCCAAAACACACCAGCAAGTCTACCTCTGAATGGCTTAAGAAAAACAAAATGAAGACTTTGGAGTGGCCTAGTCAAAGTCCTGACCTGAATCCGATTGAGATTCTGTGGCATGACCTTAAAAAGGCAGTTCATGCTCGAAAACCCTCCAATGTGGCTGAATTACAACAATCCTGCAAAGATGAGTGGGCCAAAATTCCTTCACAGCGCTGTAAAAGACTCATTGCCAGTTATTGCAAATGCTTGATTGCAGTTGTTGCTGCTAAGGGTGGCCCAACCAGTTATTAGGTTTAGGGGGCAATTACTTTTTCACACAGGGCCATGTAGGTTTGGATTTTTTCCCCCTTAATAATAAACACCTTCATTTAAAAACTGCATTTTGTGTTTGGTTGTGTTATCTTTGTCTAATATTTAAATTTGTTTGATGATCTGAAACATTTAAGTGTGACAAACATACAAAACAATGAAGAAATCAAGAAGGGGGCAAACACTTTTTCACACCACTGTAAATTATCTTGCTATGTGTGCAAGATGATTTAAGTATGCATTTAAAAGTAACATGAAAGTTACTTTTCCAAGTAACTAGTTACTTTAATCATGCAGTAATTGGTAATTCAGTTACTTTTGAAAAGAAGTAACTAGTAATTGCTGAAGACATTCTACGACACGGTGGTGCCATCAACCATGACTTTTGGAGTGGTCTGCTGGGGCAGTGGCATTACAGCAGCCGATAGGAAGAGACTGAACAAACTGATCAAGAAAGCTAGCTCTGTCCTGTGGCAGTGCCTTGACCCAGTGGAGGAGATGGGAGAGAGAAGGATGGTGGCTAAACTGTCATCTCTGCTGGAGTCCGAGTCCCACCCTATGCAGGACATACTGAACGCACTGAGGAGCTCATTTAGCAGCAGACTCTATCATCCTAGGTGTGCAACTGAGAGGTTTTGCAGGTCCTTTCTACCTACGGCTGTCAGACTGTATAACCTAAGCAAGGCTGCTCGCAGAGATAGCAAAAAAATGTGACGACCTAATAGTATTGAATGCAAAAGACGCAATAGACTTACACAATGGTCCCCTCCAGTATACAACTAGGACAATATCGGTTGCTACGGAGGGTGACAATATGTATGGGTACATATTCATACTATGTAGGATAACTAAGCAGACGGTTATGCTGTTTATCTCATCTAGCTACAATGCTCCGCACTGTGTGTGTATATATTTATATGTACATATGTATATTCGCTGCTCTTGTTTTTTTTGTCTTCTTGATTGTTGCTCTGAGTGTTGCTATCCCTGTGCTGTTGCAATCCTGGAATTTCCCCATTGTGGGACTAATGAAGGCTTATCTTATCTTATCTTAATTGTAACTAGTTACTATTTTTTAGTACTTTGCCCAACAATGGTCACTATAACACCTGAGAAAGCTCTACTTGCCAACACAGCCAACAGCTTTAGGAATTAAAAAAATATTTCTATTATTCTATTTGTAAAAGTATTTCTATATCTTATTACAATTTGTGTGAGTGAGTGTTCTTGTTTTGTGCCATGTCAGCATCTATGGCTATTTCATGGCAAAATTAGAACTAATAAGAAAATTGAGTTAAAAATTATATAGAGACAGTATGATAAATGAAAGAATAAATAAATACAGTGAGATACGTACATATGTAGATACAATAAAATAGAAAAATTAAATAAGATGCTTCAGATGCACATGTGCTAAAAACCCTAAAATTTTCTTTGGTGGTGCCTTATTAAAATATCCTTCAGTGACTTTTGAGTATAAAAACATCGTCTTGCTGTCATGAGAGCAGGACAGTCAAGTAAAATGTGCTTTACTGATAAAAAACCTCCGCAAAACTGACAAGATGGTGGTGTTTCACCTTTTAATAAAAAGCTGTGTGTCAGACTTGAGTGGCCAATACAGCATCTAGTGTACACTACCTCATCATGTCGGTTTTGAAAGTGATGCAAGTGTCTACGGCTTATGGCAGGCTTAATATCATGCAGTTTATTTGCAGTACATGTGTCCCATTCAGTCTGCCACTTCTTTAAAATATAGGAAGTTATTACAGGCCTGAGGTCTGAGGCTGGGATCTGGCATTGAGTGACTTCTTGGGTAAGGGCTCTCTTGGCAGCATTGTCTGCCTGCTCGTTACCTGACAGGCCAACATGGCTGGGGATCCAACAGAAGATGATATTAAAATTGTGTTTCTGTAAAAAAAACCTAGTTTCTCTAAAATCCGGACAATAATGGGGTGATCAGTCTTTAAAAACCCAAGTGCCTGAAGACAGGATCTGGAGTCAGTAAAAATTAAGGAGCTCTGTTGTTTGGTTCTCTCATTGTGTTCCAATGCTAGAAGCAAAGCATGAGCCTCTGCTGTAAAAACTGAACATTGTTTGGGAATCCGCAAACCATACTGATTGTGCCCGGTGACAATTGCAGCAGAGACTGAGCCATCTTCTTTAGATCCATCCAAGTATATGGAAATATGGTGAGGAAAACGGCACTTTATGTCCAAGATCTGCTGCTGGTACACATTTGGGTGAGTGTCTTTCTTTTTGTTTTGGCTCAGATCCAGAATGATATTGGGTTTCCTCAAACTCCAAGATGGAATGGGACAAAACTGTGTCTGTGTTACGTGGCTCATATCAGGGTTTAATTTTACCAGGTGAGGTTCTATATGAAGTCCAAAAGGAGTGATGCTCTTAGGTCTGACCTTATACATCTGAAAAAAATCTAGGGTGAAAAACTGCAGAGTAGGCTGGATTTCTATGGCCAGCTTTAAGTTTAACCATATATATACTGGAAAGTCAATTTCAGGCACCTGTTTTGAAGTGAAGGCTCGTTTGCTTCAACATACAAACTTTTAACAGGAGAGGTTCTGAAAGCCCCCAAGGCAAGCCTTAGCCCCTGGTGATGGACAGTTTATAGCGTCCTGATGTATGCTTTCCTTGCTCATCAATAAACTATGCTCCCATACTCTAACTGGGATCTTACAAGTGCTCTATAGAGATGCAGCAGCACAGTAGAGTCCGCACCCCATTTAGTTTTTGTCAAAACTTTAATAATATCAAGGGCTTTAAAACATCTGATTCGTAGAAATTTTATATGTAGAATAAAAGACAGCTTATTATCAAAAGTAAGTCCAAGGAATTTGCTTTCTTTTACCACCTTGACAGCTTCTCCATCTATGAAAAGCTCAGGGTCGAGGTGAAGAGACCGCAGCAGGCAAAAATGCATGCAGACAGTTTTTGTTTTTGAAAATTTAAAACCATTATTGACTGACCACCTATTAATCTTGTTTATGCACAGCTGTAGTTGCTTTTCGATTGTGCTCATGTCTTTCCCCCTGTAGCAAATACAGAGGTCATCTACATAAAGACTACAAAAGGTATTTGGTCTAAGAGCACCAACTACACTATTAATCTTAATGCTAAAAAAAAAGTAACCAAGAGGATGCTTCCCTGGGGGACTCCTTGTTCTTGCACATGGGGCTCTGAAAGGGTAACTTCTACTTGGACTCTGAAGTGTCTATTGGACAAAAAGTTTGAAATGAAAAAGGGTAAATGTCCCCTAAAAACCATGCCATGAAGGTCTCTTAAAATACCGTATTTCCATGTTGTGTCATATGCTTTTTCTAAATCAAAAAATACAGCAACTACATGTTCTTTTCTAATAAAACCATCACGTATGTAGGCCTCTAATATGATAAGGTGGTCTAAAGTGCTTTTACCACGTCTGAAGCCACACTGGTAATCAGTTAAAAGGCCTTCAGACTCAAGCACCCACACAAGGCGATTGTTTAGCATTCTTTCCATGGTTTTACAGAGGCAGCTTCTCATAGCTATTGGACGGTAGTTGTTGGTATCAGTATGATCTTTCCCGGGTTTTGGAACAGGTATAACTACTGCTTCTTTCCAGCTTTCAGGAATACTGCCTGACTTCCAGATGTTGTTGAAAACCATCAAGTGAATGGATAGTGCACTGGGGGGGGGGGGGGGGGTAAGTGTTTTAAAAACTGATAATGAATTTTATCTGGCCCCACAACAGTGTCATGAGAGTTCCTTATTGAGAACAAAAGTTCTTCCATAGTGAAATCTTGGTTGTATGGTTCTGAGTTATCTGAAGAAAAGTTTATTTCTTTTTGTTCTTCTTGTGCTTGTATGATTTGGAACTCAGGATGATAGTTTCCAAAAGACAAATTCTTCTCAAATGATTCTGCTAGTTGATTAGCTATTTCATATCTTCTCAACAGCAGATTACCCTGATGATTAATATGCTGTATTTGAAGTCTATTCTCCTTACCCTTCATCTTTCTAATTAAATCCCAGATCTTTTTGGTAGATGTGTTGGATGTGAGGCTTGATACAAATTCCCTCCAGCTCTGTCTCTTTGCTTCATTGATGATCCTGTGTGCTTTAGCACAACAGATTTTAAATCTGGTCAGGTTTTCTGTTGTTGGATGTTTATTGAACACCCTCTCTGCTTTTTTCCTTGCCTCAATGGCCTTTTTGCAGTCATCATTGAACCATGGGTTGGACCTACGATGTGGCTTTACTGATGTTTTTGGGACAGTCTTATCTGCAATTGTAATTAAGGTTTGAGCAAAGCTCTGAACAGAGTGACAGTGTGGTTGAGGTTTTTGGCTGAATTTCTCTTTGCACAAAGAAACAAAGGAAGGCCAGTTTGCTTTTTTGAGTTGCCATCGCGGAGTTCTTGATTGCACATCCACTTCTGTAGACGTCAATATTAGTGGAAAGTGGTTACTTCCACAAAGATCATCCAAGACCCGCCATGAGAATTCCAGCACAGCACTAGCTCAGGATCACAAGTGGACAAAATTGTTGGTACCCCTCTGTTAATGAAAGAAAAACCCACAATGGTCACAGAAATAACTTGAATCTGACAAAAGTGGTAATAAATAAAAATTCTATGAAAATTAACCAATGAAAATCAGACAATGCTTTTGAATTGTGGTTCAACAGAATTATTTTAAAAAAAACAAACTCATGAAATGGGCCTGGACAAAAATGATGGTACCCCTAGAAAAGATTGAAAATAATGTGACCATAGGGAAATGTTCAACCAAGATGTGTACTCTAATTAACATCACAGGTGTCTACAAACTTGTAATCAGTCAGTCGGCGTATTTAAAGGGTGACAAGTAGTCACTGTGCTGTTTGGTGACATGGTGTGTACCACACCAAACATGGACCAGAGGAAGCAAAGGAGAGAGTTGTCTCAGGAGATTAGAAAGAAAATTATAGACAAGCACGTTAAAGGTAAAGGCTATAAGACCTTCTCCAATCAGCTTGATGTTTCTGTGACTGCAGTTGCACATATTATTCAGAAATTTAAGATCCACGGGACTGTAGCCAACCTCCCTGGACGTGGCCGCAGGAGGAAACTTGACGAAAAACGGAAGAGACAGATAATACGAATGGTAACAAAAGAGCCCAGAACAACATCTAAACACATTCATGGTAAACTCCATGGTCAAGGTACATCAGTGTCAGATTGCACCATCCATCGTTGTTTGAGCCAAAGTGGACTTCATGGGAGATGACCAATGAGGACACCACTGTTGAAAACAAATCATAAAAAAGCCAGACTGGAATTTGCCAAACTGCATGTTGACAAGCCACAAAGCTTCTGGGAGAATGTCCTATGGACAAACGAGACAAAACTGCAACTTTTTGGCAACGCACATCAGCGCTATGTTCACAGACGCAAAAATGAAGCATACCAAGAAAAGAACACTGTCCCTACTGTGAAACATGGAGGAGGTTCTGTTATGTTCTGGGGCTGCTTTGCTGCATCTGACACAGGGTGGCTTGAATCTGTGCAGGGTACAATGAAATCTCAAGACTATCAAGGTATTCTAGAGAGAAATGTGCTGCCCAGTGTCAGACAGCTTGGTCTCAGTTACAGGTCATGGGTCTTGCAACAGGATAATGACCCAAAACACAGCTAAAAACACCCAAGAATGGCTAAGAGCCAAACACTGGACTATTCTAAAGTGGCCTTCTATGAGCCCTGATCTAAATCCTATTGAACATCTGCAGAAGGAGCTGAAACATGCCGTCTGGAGAAGGCTCCCTTCAAACCTGAGACAACTGGAGCAGTTTGCTCATGAGGAGTGGGCCAAAATACCTGCTGAGAGGTGCAGAAGTCTCTTTGACAGTTACAGAAATCATTTGATTGCAGTGATTGCCTCAAAAGGTTGTGCAACAAAATATTAAGTTAAGGGTACCATCATTTTTGTCCAGGCCTGTTTCATGAGTTTGTTTTTTAAAATAATTCTGTTGAATCACAATTCAAAAGCATTGTCTGATTTTCATTGGTTAATTTTCATAGAATTTTTATTTATTACCACTTTTGTCAGATTCAAATTATTTCTGTGACCATTGTGGGTTTTTCTTTCATTAACAGAGGGATACCAACAATTTTGTCCACGGCTGTATAGATAGGTCAACTGCAGTATAGGTTCCATGTCCTGGGTAGAGGTATGTGTGAGACCCATCATTCCAAAGACATAGATCATTTTTAGCAATAAAATCCCCCAGTATCTTGCCTTTTGCATTTGAGCAAATTCCTACCCACAGAGGGTTATGACCATTAAAATCACCCATAAGGATGTATGGGGATGGCAACTGATTATGAAGGGCATCAATCATTCCGGTGTCACAATCATATCTGGTGGTATATAGACAGAGCATAAGGTTATTGCTTTATGCAAAGTTAGATGAACTGCCACTGCTTGTAAGTTGGAGACTAAAGCCAAATGGCTGTGAATTAGGTCATTCCTTACTGAAATTGTTGAACCATCAGATGGACGATGCACATTTGGACCATATGTATTATACATAGCATAATGTTTCAGAGACATGGGGTTGGTTGATAGCAGAAGAGTTTCTTGAAGGCAAAAAGCAAGGGGATTAAAACTAGCAGCTAAACGTTGCACTTCAGAGAAATTGGCCTTAAAGCCACGACAGTTCCACTGAACTAGAAAAGCACTCGGAGAGCGCAGACCTCCGCCAAGCGGCACAGTTCCCCCCATAGAGTGTTTGTGTGTACGTTTTCAGATTCCCTGAGCATGAAAAGATATGAGTAGCAATTGGATTCACAATGATTATTTGTTTATTTGACATGGACAATGCAATAAACAGACAATTAATGAATGACAATCAATGTGATAGTGATAGGATTAGTGGTTCAGTAGTGTAAAATGGGGCTATAAGGGACGGCGGGTTAATAAGGGACACTTTTGTGGGAAATGTTTTAAATGTAATTCTGCTTTTTTTATTTTGAGCAGGACGCTGAGTTGTGTTGTTATTGTCAAATATCCATGAATCCTTCATCAAATCTAGGCGGAAGCAAAATTAAAAAAGCAGAATTACATTTAGAAAAGTGTCCCATATTACCCCGCCGTCCCTTATAGCCCCGTTTTACGGTTGTAAAAGCATTGCCTCCTTGGCAGAGGTAATAAACTGAAGTGTTGGTGTGTCCATCTCCTCCACTGACGGATGCAGATTGGTTAGACAGGTTGCCGTGGGTTTTATATTATATTGGGGTTGCGGTCCGCAGCAAAACAGAATTTAGAGTCTTCCCTGGCAGAGAGGTCGTTTTTACGCAGCGTCTATAGCTGGGCGGGGAATTTGTGGCAAATAATGGGGCGGCGGACAGGTGTCCGTGTCAGGTTTTGCAGCGTGGCGCAAAAGCAGGCACGCTGGCGGGCCCAGGGCAGCAGTGTTTTCCGTGTGCTTTTGTGCCTAAAACGTTGAAGAACGCGGAGTTTGTGTTGGTCAGACACGACGACCAGCGCAATGTGCGCAGCGCCTATGGCTGGCACAGGCACGCTGGGGGTCCGAGGCCAGCAGTGTTTACCGCATGCTTTTGTGGCTAAAACGTTGACGAAGGCGGAGTTTGTGTTGGTCAGACACCACGCCCAGCGACCTCCATTGCGCCTGCGCACATGTTGAAAATGGCCCTATGTCACAGTGTTGAAAAATGCTTTAAAAAAAATTCCTGTATCCAGACGGTGAACCGGATCACCCCCAAAATTTAATCAGTTCTTCCTTGTACCATTTCCAACAACGCCTGAAAGTTTCATGCAAATCCGTCCAAGACTTTTTGAGTTATCTTGCTAACCAACAGACAAACAGACAGACAAACAGACAAACACACAAACCCTGGCAAAAACATAACCTCCTCCTGGCCTTTTCGGCCTGGCGGAGGTATTAATGTGGCTACCCACCATCAGGTAGGTAAAACAAAAGCACGCTCCTTATGCTTGCTTTTGGGAGAGGGGCTGCAACTACAGCAAGTTGTGACTTCAGACATTTCTGCATCTTTTGGATTCCCATTCTTTTGCAATTTCTTTTCTGGGCTTGATTTTGCCTGAGTAGAGGAGCTGGATTTTTTTCTTTTTTTTTTTTGATGATTGGTTTTGTTCTGCGGACTTGCTTAGACTTTGACTTAAGGGTTGACTTATTGTAGTCAGGCTTTGAGTGCTTGTTTTACTTTTAACTGGGACTCTAGAATTTTAAATACTACTTAATAATGAGGGTTTATCTTTAGTTAACCAGGTCAGATCTGTCTGGCACTCAGCAGGCTGCATTTTAGGTTTCACAACAGAGGAGAAAGTCTGCTGGAATTTGTACTTTGGGAAACCTATCAGTTTACGTGCCTCGGGGTAGCTAATTTTCTTAGTACATTTGACAGTATGAATTTCTTTTTCCTTGATCCAACAAGGACATTCCTTCGATGATGCTGCATGATTGCCTAAACAGTTACTACATTTGGGAGGTGCTGTGCAGGCCAACTCATGCCTTTCCTCTCCACATTTGCAGCAGACTGGTTTATTCCTACATCCTGCAGAGCCATGGCCAAACTTTTGGCAGTTAAAACATCTCAACGGGTTTGGAATAAAGGTATCAACAGTTACACTCAGATATCCTATTTGGATTCTTTCTGGGAGCTGATGCCAGTTGAACGTCAGAATGTAAGTGCCAGTTTTTACTGTTTGGTCATCTTTTTAATGGTTATTCTCTTCACATGTGTTACTCCTTGTTGTTGCAGTTCTGAGGCCATTTCATCCTCTTCCATATCGTGGAGTTCCCAAGTACGAATTACTCCTTTGCAGCTGTTTAGAGAAGGGTGAGGAAAAGCCTTCATTGGAACACCAGCCAGCACATTACACCGCAACAAACTTTCAGAATGGGATTTCTTTAAGCATTCCACCAAAATCTGTCCAGACCTCAGTTTTTTAACCACCTGCGCTCCGTTGTTCCGTGGGCGGGCAAGTCTCTGCGTCCTATGACGCACGAGGGCGCGCGAGAGCGCGCTCGTGCGCCCTCGTGCGCATGACGCATGATAAGGATATTGATGGTGATGGTGTAGGTGGTGTGCCCTCCAAGCGCCACTGAAAAAAAAATCTGCAAACACAGCCGCGAACAGATTAGTTCATCTGATTGACCTCTCATTCGACTAATAAGAGCCTTGAATTGGGTTTCTGAAACCTTGAGGAGCCAATGAATGAAAATCTAGGAAGGAGGACCCGCCTACTGTGAACGCAGGAGCCAATTGAAGCACAGAAATTCAGGCAGGGTGAATAGAGATTTACTGTTGCCACAGATGAAAACAAAGGACGCTGCACGAATCTAATACAGACCCAGCAGCATGGAGAACACACACAAGTGGGACCTGCACTCATTCCAGCAGAATAGACGGAGGCCGACGACAAAAGTCGTAAATCATTCGCCAAAACGGCAATAATGGAATTATGTTGATCGGGATCCACGAGCGGAGCAGCGTCGCGTTCGTCTGACGCGTGGGAAGAGATGTTCGCCACGACTCTGCTGCTTTGAAGAGGTAAGGTGTTATAAGTTAAATTATTATTTATCCCTGAAAACTGTAATCCAAAAATGACTTTTGACCGATCGGTAAATTACAACTGTACTGCGCACGAAGTACGAAGTGCGTGCGCCGCGATAAACGGTTCATTTGCCGTGTTCGGACCGTGAACGCCCCCCCTCCCCCCGCTGCAGAAGAGGAGCGGGGGGGGGGGGCGTTCACGGTCCGCATATCAGATATGCTTATTACAATTTACTGTATACAAGAGTTACCACCAAGCAATTTAACTGGACAACAGGGATTCCATATTGCCTGATATCTGTGCTCTGATGCTTGGATATGCTTTACCCCGCCTCAGTGGTGTTCTAATAATTATTAAATACAGTAACTGTAGTTGGCTTCTTATACTATAATACTATAAGAATTATAATTTGTTATGTAATGTCCACAGTGAGGCCTGATTGAAGAAAGTCTGACAAAAACCAAACTGTTGTTGTTTTCTGGGTTCATGTAGGGCTGGACAATATGGCCTAAAGATAAAAATCACAATTTTTCATGCCATGTTTGATTTTTTTTTTTTTTTTTTACTATAAAAGACAAGGAATTATTTAAAATACATTCTTTATTAATACAACATTTATTAATACTTTTAAGTATTATGATACTGGCTTCTCTGAAGCGACACAGTATTGTGGACACAAAGTATTGTGATACTACACTGAATCGATTTTAATTACAACCTTTTGTCCAGTAACAACACTGTGTACTTCATTGTGAAAGATGCTTTGAGCAGTTTTTTCAATCATAAATAAAAACACAAAAAATTACTTTTGCAGTATATTTACTATCTAATGTCCAAAATGTGCTCATTCTGCTTCAAGAACAAGAATACTGTATATCATTTTAAATGTCAGGGATGAGCTAAGATCATTGGTCAAACAATAAAACCGAGACATAAAGGCACCACTCATGAACAGTGCTCTTTAAATAGTTACTAGCATTTCATTTTGGAGATACAAACCACAAACAGGAACAAATGAAATCAGTTAAGAACCTGTGCAATGCTGCACCTGCAACCAATCAGCACATAGATGGAGCTGAATTTGTGTTTCTGATGTTCATTGAGCTGGTCATGTGTCTGGAAGTCTACATCAGGGAAACCTCTGGCCAGCAGGCAACAGCCCCCTAAAGACTACCAGACATCTGGTTTAAAAACAAAGACAGCTTTATCTCAGTCAGATGGAATTAAGACCCTCCAGGACTGAAGCTCATGACAAATGTGTTTGACTTCTGAATTAAAATTTTAACCATTTTTCTTGGCTAAATAAAATGAAGAACAGCATCAGGGTAAGTAGTTTAACTACTTTAAGTTTTAAATGAAAATGCAGTGTCTTGCGTATGCCCTGTGAGTAAATCATATCCATTTCAAATAAGATCTGGTAGTTTACAGTTAATGTGTATTCTCCTGAAAGCATATCTGACAGAAGCAGGTTCTATTTGATTTTACATAGCCACTCAGTGTCAGAGTTTTTATGCGACTCATTTTACATATTGTATGCAGATGGAGCTCACAGCTACACAGTCTCACACTGGTTTAGTTTGATTTTTTTTAGGTTAAAGTTACTTATTTTTAAGTTTTAAAATCCTGATTGACATATTTAGTTTTAAAGAGTTAAACCCATTTCTGTTGTTTTTACAGCTTGTCCAAAAAAAAAAAAAAAAAAAAGCTCTGCTCTGTGCCACACGAGAGGAAAAGAACCATGTAAATACAGCCTTTAAGAGCACAACTAAAAGGCAGTGCACATTTCTTTAAGTGAGCATTTCAGTAGTACACATGTGACCCATGGGTGTATTTTACAAGGTTGAATCCCAGAGAAACACCATTTCCCACAATATACAGTGGTGTGAAAAAGTGTTTGACCACTTCCTGACTTCTCATTTTTTTGTATGTTTGTCACACTTAAATGTTTAAGCTCAAACAAATTTAAATATTAGACAAAGATAACACAAGTAAACACAAAATGCAGTTTTAAAGGAAGGCGTTTATTATTAAGGGTTAAAAAAAATCCAAACCTACATGGCCCTGTGTGAAAAAGTGACACCCCCCCCCCCCCCCCGTTAAAACATAAATTAACTGTGGTTTATCACATCTTTGGAAAGCTGAGTTCAATTTCTCTAGCCACACCCAGGCCTGATTACTGCCACACCTGTTCTCAATCAAGAAATTATTTAAATAGGACCCGCCTGACAAAGTGAAGTAGACCAAAAGATCTTCAAAAGCTAGACATCATGCTGCAATCCAAAGAAATTCAGGAACAAAAGAGAAACAAAGTAATTGAGATCTATCAGTCCGGAAAAGGTTATAAAGCCATTTCTAAAGCTTTGGGACTCCAGCAAACCACAGTGAGAGCCATTATCCACAAATGGTGAAAACATAGAACAGTGATGAACCTTCCCAGGAGTGGCCGGCCGACCAAAATTACCCCAAGAGCAGAGTGACGACTCATCCAAGAGGTGACAAAAGACCCCACAACAACATCCAAAGAACTGCAGGCCTCACTTGCCTCAGTTAAGGCCAGTGTTCACGACTCCACCATAAGAAAGACACTGGGCAAAAATGGCCTGCATGGCAGAGTTCCAAGACGAAAACCACTGCTGAGCAAGAAGAACATAAAGGCTTGTCTCACCTTAGCCAGAAAACATCTTGATGATCTCCAAGACTTTTGGGAAAATACTCTGTGGACTGACGAGACAAAAGTTGAACTTTTTGGAAGGTGTGTGTCCCATTACATATGGCATAAAAGTAACAGAACATTTCAGAAAAGGAACATCATACCAACAGTAAAATATGGTGGTGGTAGTGTGATTGTCTGGGGCTGTTTTGCTGCTTCAGGAGCTGGAAGACTTGTTGTGGTAAATGGAACCATGAATTCTGCTGTCGACCAAAAAATCCTCAAGGAGAATGTCTGGCCATCTGTTCGTGACCTCAAGCTGAAGCACACTTGGGTTCTGCAGCAGGACAATGATCCAAAACACACCAGCAAGTCCACCTCTGAATGGCTTAAGAAAAACAAACGGAAGACTTTGGAGTGGCCTAGTCAAAGTCCTGACCTGAATCTGATTGAGATGCTGTGGCATGACCTTAAAAAGGCGGTTCATGCTTGAAAACCCTCCAACGTGGCTGAATTACAACAATTCTGCAAAGATGAGTGGGCCAAAATTCCTCCACAGCGCTGTAAAAGACTCACTGCAAGTTATCGCAAACGCTTGATTGCAGTTGTTGCTGCTAAGGGTGACCCAACCAATTATTAGGTATCCCTTTTTCCCCACAGGGCCATGTAGGTTTGGACTTTTGTTTCCATTAATAATGAACACCTTCATTTAAAAACTGTATTTTGTGTTTACTTGTGTTATCTTTGTCTAATATTTAAATTTGTTTGATGATCTGAAACATTTAAGTGTAACAAACATACAAAAAAATGAGAAATCAGGAAGGGGACAAACACTTTTTCACACCACTGTATGACCTTTAAGTCTCTGCACAGTGTTATGCACAGGACAACTAGAATGAGGCATCATGCCACCCTCTCAGGAATTTATAGAGGACAAATGAAGAACAATAAAGCCAATGTATACAAACCCTGCATGTATAAGTGTGACAGAGAACAAGACAAGGCTGAATGTGACCTCAGCTGTCTGAGCCTTAAGTTCAATCAAAGTGGCAAAAAGTAACAAAAACATAAGACTCTAGGATTGAAGCAACTTAATGTTAAAGTCACACAGACCTGATTGAAGTTTTTGAAGTGAATTTCTTTGAAGATGGCATCCCGGTCATCCACTTCCATCCAGCCTGAAGCCCGGAGTTCCATCAACACCTGGTCCCGGTCTGCAGCCGACAGCCAGTGGGACTCTGATGACTGGAGACAAGCACATCTAAGTTAGCACTACATCTCTGAAGGACATTAAAAATAAACAAGTCATTATCTAGGTGAACAGAAAAAAGACATAAAACATTACATGGGGAAAAAAATTATCAGCACCCCATAAAAGCTGCAAACACAGTCACATTCATGAAAAACAGTGCAACTTACACGGAACAAAAACAGCAACTTACAAGGAAAAAGCTCCACATGGATGAAAGAAAAGTTGTAAATTTACAAAAAAAAAGGTCAAATTTACAAGAAAAAAGTCATAAAATAATGAGAAACTAGAAAAGCCTTCAGACTGCATGCCTCTGCCAAGGCTCCATGGACAAAATTGTTGGTACCCCTCTGTTAATGAAAGAAAAACCCACAATAGTCACAGAAATAACTTGAATCTGACAAAAGTAGTAATAAATAAAAATTCTATGAAAATTAACCAATGAAAACCAGACAATGCTTTTGAATTGTGGTTCAACAGAATTATTTTAAAAAACAAACTCATGAAACAGGCCTAGACAAAAATGATGGTACCCTAACTTAAGATTTTGTTGCAATTTTGAGGCAATCACTGCAATCAAACGATTTCTGTAACTCTCAATGAGACTTCTGCACCTCTCAGCAGGTATTTTGGCCCACTCCTCATGAGCAAACTGCTCCAGTTGTCTCAGGTTTGAAGGGTGCCTTCTCCAGACGGCATGTTTCAGCTCCTTCCACAGATCTTCAATAGGATTTAGATCAGGGCTCATAGAAGGCCACTTTAGAATAGTCCAATGTTTCGCTCTTAGCCATTCTTGGGTGTTTTTAGCTGTGTTTTGGGTCATTATCCTGTTGCAAGACCCATGACCTGTAACTGAGACCAAGCTGTCTGACACTGGGCAGCACATTTCTCTCTAGAATACCTTGATAGTCTTGAGATTTCATTGTACCCTGCACAGATTCAAGACACCCTGTGCCAGATGCAGCAAAGCAGCCCCAGAACATAACAGAACCTCCTCCATGTTTCACAGTAGGGACAGTGTTCTTTTCTTGGCATGCTTCATTTTTGCGTCTGTGAACATAGAGCTGATGTGCCTTGCCAAAAAGTTGCAGTTTTGTCTCGTCTGTCCATTGGACATTCTCCCAGAAGCTTTGTGGCTTGTCAACATGCAGTTTGGCAAATTCCAGTCTGGCTTTTTTATGATTTGTTTCAACAGTGGTGTCCTCCTTGGTCGTCTCCCATCAAGTCCACTTTGGCTCAAACAATGATGGATGGTGCGATCTGACACTGATGTACCTTGACCTTGGAGTTCACCATGAATGTGTTTAGAGGTTGTTCTGGGCTCTTTTGTTACCATTCGCATTATCCGTCTCCTCCTGCGGCCATGTCCAGGGAGGTTGGCTACAGTCCCGTGGAGCTTAAATTTCTGAATAATATGTGCAACTGTAGTCGCAGGAACATCAAGCTGCTTGGAGATGGTCTTATAGCCTTTACCTTTAACATGCTTGTCTATAATTTTCTTTCTAATCTCCTGAGACAACTCTCTCCTTTGCTTCCTCTGGTCCATGTTTAGTGTGGTACACACCATGTCAACAAACAGCACAGTGACTACTTGTCACCCTTTAAATACGCTAACTGACTGATTACAAGTTTGTAGACACCTGTGATGTTAATTAGAGGACACATCTTGGTTGAACATGTCCCTATGGTCACATTATTTTCGATCTTTTCTAGGAGTACCATCATTTTTGTCCAGGCCTGTTTCATGAGTTTTTTTTTTTTTTTCCACAATATCTTTATTGAACCTTTTTTTTTTTTAACAAACATGATACAAACAATCAAACACTAACACTAAGGTACTACAAAAAAAAAAAAAAATGCACTAAAAACACCAACAACCACCAACAAAATCAAGTCTTCAACAATGCTCCTCTGTTTAGTCTAGACAATCCAATACATAAGTATACATATTATGTTCACCAGTTTGGAATTTACAAGGTCCACACATATCATTCACCTTCTTCTTCAAGAGTTATGTTTAAATTTTTTACATAATCAATAAAAGGTCTCCATATATTCTCAAACACAATTTCCTTTGATTTTAGTATATATGTTATTCTTTCTAATGGAAGGTTTGTTAACATGTGTCTTAACCACTGAGTCACATCTGGTCTATGAGTCTTTTTCCATAATAGTGCAATACATTTTTTGGCATTAAGCAAACTGAGGTCTATGAATGTTCTTTCACTTTTATTAAAATTATGCTTTTCTGGGTACAGACCCAACAAAAACAGTTTAGGATTCAATATGATTTGTTTTGAGATTATTTTTTCAATTGTTACCCTCACCTCTTCCCAAAACATTCTTATTAATCTACATTCCCATAAACAATGAAATAGGGTTCCTTTACTTTCCATGCATTTTGTGCATGTATCTGGTATATTTTTGTTATATCTATTTAACTCCTCCGGTGTAACATACATCCGCATTAACCATTTGAAATGTATCAATTTAAGGCGTGCATTTATTGATTTGGTTTGAGCTTCTGTACAAGCCAATTCCCATTGTTCCTCTGAAATTTCAATTTGCAGATCTTCTTTCCAGTAGTTTAATCTTTTCAGTGAATTTTCACTTGAAGATAGTGTCAGTGAGTTATAAAACTCTGAAATAATACCCTTTCTTTTACTATCTTTCATCATCATTTTTTCCAAGGATGAATAAATAGGTCGAGTGAGAGCTTTATTTTGATTTGATCGAATAAAGTTTCTAAGTTGAAGATATTTAAAAAAATGTGTTCTATTGAGATTAAATTTGATCCTCAGCTCTTCAAAAGACATTATGTTGTCTGCACATGGCAAATATAAATCCTGAATCTTTTGTATCCCTTTTAAATTCCATACTTTAAATACAGCGTCCGCTCTCCCTGGTTTAAAATATTGATTACCCCATATTGGACTAAATTGTGACAATAACTGTGGTTCTTTTAAATAGTTTTTAGCTTCACACCATATTTTGATCATATGCTTTACAAATGGATTTTTAACTTGTTTTTGTAATTTTTTTGCCGAATCTGAGTATATGAATATGGGAAGAGGTAAAGGTAAATTGTATGATTCCATTTCAGTCCAGTGAGGGAGATCATTTGATGAAAAATAATATGTCATAGACCTCAGTTGTGCCGACCAATAATACAACATAAAATTTGGACATTTCAGACCTCCACAATCAAATGGTAAATATAATAAAGACAAACGTAATCTAGCCCTCCTGTTGTTCCATATAAATTCCACTAACTTTTTTTTTATTCTTGAGAATAGATCTAAAGGTGGTGATAAGGGAATGTATTGAAATAAATAAAGTATTTTAGGTAAAATATTACTTTTAAGTATATTGATTCTCCCGATCATCGACATTGGTAGTGACATCCATCTCTGAGTTAACTCATTGATATCTGACATTAAGGCTTCATAGTTGACACTGGCGACTGATTCTAGCTTAGGCATAATTTGGATTCCTAAATATTTAAACTGATTTACAACATTGAATTGATTTACCTCAGGGGCTGGGTAATTTCTCTGGGTCTCATTTAGCATTAATATTGAAGATTTAGTTTTATTTATTTTATATCCTGATATTTCCCCAAAATTCTTTATTAAATTCAACAAGGTTGGAATTGATTTTTTTAGATTCGACATAAACAAAATTATGTCATCGGCATACAGGGAGATTTTATGTTCTGTTGGTCCAACTTTAATTCCATATATTTGTGAATGTAAACGTATCGCTATCGCTAAAGGTTCAATTGCCATAGTAAACAGTAAAGGTGAAAGTGGACAGCCTTGTCGACATCCTCTATTGATTTTTATTGGTTTTGAAATATTGTTATTTGTTAGGATTTCTGCTGTAGCATTATTGTATATTATTTGAACCCATTTTATGAAATTATTTCCAAGTCCAAACCTTTGTAGGACTTCAAAAAGAAAGGGCCATTCAACTCTATCAAAGGCCTTTTCGGCGTCCAATGATAGGAGAGCTGTATCCGGTGCTTCTTTATTAAAATAAATAATATTAAATAGTCTTCTTACATTATGGAAGCCTTGTCTACCCTTTATAAAGCCATTCTGATCTCGATTAATAATATTTGGTAAAATTTCTTGTATTCGTCTTGCTAAAATTTTACAGATTATCTTAAGGTCGGCGTTTAATAGGCTTATTGGTCTCATATTTTCACATTTATTAGAGGGCTTACCTGGTTTTGGCAGCAGTATAATTAAGGCATTATTTATGTATGATGGTAAATTATTATTTTGAAATGCTTCTAAAACCATTTCCAAAAAAGGTTTTATTAATTTATTCTTAAATTTTTTATAAAGGTCAACTGGAAGACCATCTGGTCCTGCACTTTTTCCTGATTTCATATTATCAATGGCTAGCCCAACTTCTTCTTGACTAATTTTAGACTCCAATATCTCCCTGTTTTCATTTGGAATACACGGTATAGATAGTTCATTCAAAAACCCATTTAGTTTTGTTAAATCAGGTTCATTTTTGGTATCATATAATTTTTCATAGTAATCTCTAAAGGCTCTATTAATTTCTAAAGGATCTATAACTACCTGTCCCTTACTTATAATACTGGTAATTGGTGTTTTAATTTCCAATTGTTTAATCTGCCATGCTAATAATTTTCCTGATTTTTCACCTTGTTCATAAAAAGATTGTTTCAATCTTAGAAGACTCGAGGCAGCTCTATTCGCTGATTTTTTGTCGTATTCAGCTCTCAAAATCAGTAATTCATTCTCCAACCTTGGGTCACTTCCTGCATACACTTTTTCCTGAAGATTTTTTATTTTATGTTCCAATTTAGCTCTCTCCTCTCGAGTCTTCTTAGATTTTGATCCTGTATAACTAATAATATGTCCCCTAATAAAAGCTTTGAAAGCCTCCCACTTTACACATGCTGATGTTTGTGTAGTATTGATGTCAAAGAACTCGTCTATCTGTTTTTCTATATACTTGACAAATTCCTCATCCTGAAGCCATTTATGCTGAAATTGCCATCTACCTGATTCCTTTGTCAATTTTTTATCTACATATATTAGACAACAGGGTGCATGATCAGAGATCACGATGTTATCATAAAAGCAGTTTTGAATCTTGGACCTTAATTCTGTGGAAATCAAAAAATAATCAATACGTGAGAATGTCTTGTAGGTACTGGAATAACAAGAATAGGCTTTAACTTGTGGTTTCATTTCTCTCCATATATCTAACAATCTCAATTCTTTCATAAAATGATTAATAGTCATCCTACATCCAATGTGCGTACAATCCAGTCCTGTTGATCTATCCACACCTGGATTCAATGTACAATTAAAATCCCCTGCTATTATATGTTGCCCTGTAAGTGATGATAAGATGAGAAATAAATTAGCAAAGAACTTCTGATCATCTATATTGGGACCATATAAGTTCACAAGATTTATATTTTCTAATAGCAAAGAACCTTGAATGATTACATATCTTCCAAATTTGTCTCCAATTACATTTTTCACTTGAAAAGGAACTGATTTATGTATGAGAGTCATAACTCCCCTGGCTCGGGATGAAAATGAAGAGGTGAATACACTTCCCTGCCATCTACTCCTAATTCTTTTAACATCCTCCTCTATCAGATGAGTTTCTTGTAAAAACACAATTCTTGAACCCATGTCCTTTATTTTATTCATAACTTGTTTAAGTTTTTTTAAATTTTGTAGACCTCTGCAATTCCATGAAGTTAAATTAAGATTAACACTTTGGTCCATGATCAATAGAGAGTTTGGGATTACCTTGCAGTGTAAACATGCTCATACAGAGAAGCAAAAACATGAGTGGTTGAACATTCATCCTACAAACTACACACAAACAAATTTCCCCTTCCCACACTTGTGGCAAACCCCCCAAAATCAAAAGAAAAATTCTGTCTCCCGATATAGCCATCGACCGTTCCACACCCACGGGGAACAGCCTAAGCCACTCCTTCTTCATCCTCCCAATCACCCTAACTCTACTGCTTTTAATGACGTAACATTAACTCTCCTCTGTAGTTTTCCAACTTGACTCCAAAATTTTTAACAACTTTGTACATCATAGTTTTTTTTTTTTGTTTGTTTTGTTTTTGTTTTGTTTTTTTAATATATAATACAGTCTATATTTTGTAAACTTACTATTTACTTCAAGTCAGTCAGATGCCTGTGCAAATGCTTAATTATTCTACCTTATATTTTGTTCATGCTTAGCTCCCACCAGTCTCTTCTTCTTTTTTGATCTTCTTGATGAACTCCTGCGCCTCCTCTGGGGTCTTGAAGATGTGGGTTATGAGTTTGTTTTTTAAAATAATTCTGTTGAACCACAATTCAAAAGCATTGTCTGATTTTCATTGGTTAATTTTCATAGAATTTTTATTTATTACTACTTTTGTCAGATTCAAGTTATTTCTGTGACCATTGTGGGTTTTTCTTTCATTAACAGAGGGGTACCAACAATTTTGTCCATGTCTGTATGTGCTCATGGATCACCTTCAAAATCTAATGGGTTCATCTGTAGCCCAAGGACCACCACTGCTGAAAATTTAATCAAAACCCATCGAATAGTTTTTGTGTTTCCTGCTAAAACATTGCTAGAAGATTGAGACTTGGTGGAGGCATGCACTCATGGATCACCACCACAATGTAATGGGTTATTGTGTAGCCCAAGAGCCACCTCTGTATAATTTCATCAAACATTGTCCAGTAGTTTTTGAGTAATCTTGCTAACAGAGGTAGTGGTATGTTCTCTCAGATCATCACCAAAAGCAACATGTTCCAAACAAAAAAACTGGAACAGGAGCAAGAAAAAAAACTGGGAAAGTGGAGGAATACTCAAAAAAAAAAAAAAAAAAAAAAAAACACTTTTGGAACATTCCACAGGTGAACAGGTTAATTAGAAACAGGTGAGTGTTATGACTGGATTTAAAAGCAGCATCCCCAAAAGGCTCAGTCGTTTACAAGCAAGGATGGGGAGAGGTTCACCACTTTGTGAACATCGTCGGCCTCCGTCGGTCTATGATGACCATGGAAGAGAATCCTAAACGTCTACTCTGCTGGAACAGCACCGCCTGTGGCTGAACAGGCGCGCACCGGTGTTCTACCTTCCAGCGTTGGGCGTTGGTAGGATTCAAGCCTGGGCAGGAAGATATGGAGGACAAGATGTTACCCATGCAGCATGTCCCCCCTCTCCACATCACTGATGAATCCAAAGGAACAGCAGGGCTGCTATAGTTTGGCACCAGCGCCGTCGCAGGAGCTGCCAGAACGATGTTGAGCACAACAGAGAACTGCCTTAGGGGCTCCGACTCACAACTGCGTGGGCAAATAGTCCAACAGTTTAAGAACATTTCTCAATATGCAACTGCAAGGAATTTAGGGATTTCATCATCTACAGTCCATAATATCAAAAGATACAGAGAATCTAGAGAAATTCCTGCACATAAACGGCAAGGCCAAAAATCAGTATTGAATGCCTGTGATCTTCGATCCCTCAGGCGGCACTGCATTAAAATCTGATATCAATCTGTAAAAGATATTACCATGTGGGATCAGCAACACTTCAGGAAACAACTGTTTATTAACACAGTTCATCACTACATCTACAAGTGCAAGTTAAAAGGCTATAATGCAAAGTGAAAGCCATATGCTGTATCAACAACACCCAGAACTGCCACCGGTTGCTCTGAGCCTGAGCTCATCTGAGATGGACTGATGCAAAGTGGAAAAGTGTGCTGTGGTCTGACAAGTCCACATTTCAAACTGTTTTTGGAAATCATGGGCGTTGTGTCCCCTGGGCTAAAGACGAGAGGACCATCCAGATTGTTATTAAATTAAATTAAATCACCACTTTATTGTCATTCAATCTATACAGCCAATCATGTACAGTAGAATGAAATTGTGTTTCTCTTATCTACGGTGTTAATCACACACACACCCATTCATTGTCATTGTTGTTGTTGGCCCAAAACATCTTAGAAATTCCTTTTCAGATTATGCCCTTAATTTAGATGCTGCCACTCTCACTCTGAACAGTTGTGTGAGGAACCTTGGAGTGATTTTTGACCAGGATTTGTCCTTTAATTCACATATTAAAACTGTTTCTAGGACCGCCTTATATCATCTGCGCAATATTGCTAAGATCAGGAGCTAAGATCAGGAGCATCTTGTCTCTGGGTGATGCTGAGAAACTGATTCACGCCTTTGTCAGTTCGCGATTAGATTACTGTAATTCGCTATTATCTGGTTGTCCTAGAGTATCTTTAAAAAGTCTTCAATTGATTCAAAATGCTGCTGCTAGAGTTTTAACTGGTTCTAGAAAAAGAGATCATATTTCCCCGGTTCTGTCCTCCCTCCATTGGCTTCCCATTGAATTCAGAATCAAGTTTAAAATCCTTCTTCTCACTTTCAAAGCTCTTAACAATCTGGCCCCCCAATATATAAAAGATCTGATATTACCTTACCATCCTAACAGAGCATTATGCTCCCAAAATGCTGGCTTACTTGTGGTGCCCAGAATCTCCAAAAGTACGGTGGGAGGCAGAGCCTTCTGCTACCAAGCCCCTTCTCTCTGGAACCAGTTACCACTCTGGGTCCGGGAGTCAGACTCGGTCTCTGTCTTTAAGAACAGGGTAAAATCCTTCCTTTTTAATATAGCTTTTGTTTAAGGAGGGTATTTGTGTCTTTTAACCCCACACTTGTTCTATTGTTATCTGATCCATACTGCTGGTTGACCTCCAATATTGTACTTGGCATCTTACTGCTATGTTCTTTATGTCTGTCCTTCCATCCTCCCTATCCCCTCATCCCCAGCCAGTCGCAGCAGACGACTGCCCTCCCTGAGCCTGGTTCTGCTAGAGGTTTCTTCCTTCCAAATGGGAGTTTTTCCTCTCCACTGTCGCCTAGTGCTTGCTCATAGGGGATCGTCTGATTGCTGGGTCTTTCTGGGACTGTGTAATTTTTTTTTTTTTATCTGCACTGTGGCGCCACGAGACGGCTTTTGTTGTGATGTGGCGCATTATAAATAAAGCTGAATTGAACACACACCCATATATAGAATCAGAGGGGTTGCTGCCATGCAAGGCGCCGCCACAAATTTCCCTCCTCCATTCCATTCGGCGGAACTTCCTAAGCTGGACGGCAGGAAGTTCCGCTTTTATATGGTCTTCGGCATGACCCGGCGGGGATTTGAACCCCTGCCTCCCGGGTGTGGGGCGGATGCTCTACCAACTGAGCCACCACTCTGGTAAGTGCAAAGTTATCAGTGCAAAGTTCAAAAGCCAGCAACTGTGATGATATGGGTGTGTGTTAGTGCCCATGACATGGGTAAGTTGCACATTTCTGAAGGCACCACTAATGTTGAATGGTACATACGGGTTTTGGAGCAACATACACCACCATCCAAGCAATGTCTTTTTTCAGGGACGCCTCTGCTTAGTTCAGCAAGACAATGCCAAGCCACATTCTGCACATGTTCCAACAGCATAGCTTCAGAGTAAAAGAGTGCAGGTACTGGACTGGCCTGCCTGCAGTCCAGACTTGTCTCCCGTTGAAAATGTGTGTTGCATTATGAAGCTCAAAATATGAGAGACCAGAAATGGAGACCCCAAACCCCAAGCAACTGAAGTCATACATCAAGCAAGAATGGGGAAAAAATTCCATCTATAAACTTTAAACATTAGTTTCCTCAGTTCCTAAACACTTACTGAGTGTTGTTAAAAGGAAAGGTGACGTAACAGAGTGGTAAACGATACCCTGTCCCAGCTTTTTTGGAACATGTTGCAGGCATCAAATTCAAAAGGAGTGAATGTCTGCCAAAAAAAGTTTATTAGTTTGAACATTAAATGTCTTATCTTTGTATGTATTCCATTAAATAAATACTGAAAAGGATGTACAAATTACTGTGCTGTTTTATTTACTTGTTACACAAGAGATCAAGTGTAAAACGATGAGATGTCTTTTCCATGTAGAAGATAATAGTTATGTTAAAGGGGGAAAAAAAGACATAAAAATCTACTTCTTTCACTCCAAAATAAAGAACTTATTAAATCTTTACTTGGCGCTGATGACTTATCTTGAACGTGAAGCATTTTGACGTTAAATGTGTTATGTGGATCTGCTGTGCCTCCAACAGGTGGCAATGCGTCACCAAAAACGAGTTCGCTCAACGTCAACCAGCCTGCAGAACGAAGCGTGATGATTGGCTTAAATGTAGAATGGGCGGAGCTAATTGGTAAACAACCACGCTCATTTTGTAAACTGCAGGTTGGGATAAAAAAAAAAAAAAAGAAGACAATTACTACTTAAAGAAAATATGTACATACTCCTGTCAAAACACGGCATATTTGTTCGGTACAAATAATTCACAAGAAAAATGTGTTTTCAAATTATTTACTTAATTAGTTTTATTTAAAAACTTACACAGATTATGAGTAACTCCCAACTTGTTTCAGTTGCACTCGTGAACCATAAGTCTATAATGTCTAAAACTGATTTTAATAGAGCAAATGCGCAAAAAAACTTAACTATCAACATTGCTACGATGTCAACATAAACAGCCCGGGTTAATTCAAAATGGAAACTTCCTAGATTTCACCGAACTGAAATACAGCACCGAATTAATAGGGAATGTTTAATAAAGCTCACTACGCGCTCCCATGCGTGAACATAAACGCCTGAAAGGTTAAATTTGTAGTTTTTCAAAGGAGTTCGGCTAGCAGGTTTTGCACCGGATGTTACAACACAGGGTTGGACGTTCGTACGGTAGCTTTTGTCAAATGGAATTAAACACAGACGTTTGCGTTCAAAATACGTTTAAAACTACAAACCCAAAGCCTGTTTCGGGAATGCGTTTAACAGCTAATGCTAAAAGAGCGACACTCACCATTTTAGAGCTGTTCCCGCAGTGAGGAGGTGGCCTGAGGCTGGCGAGCAGAGACACACGGCTGCTGCAGGGCCATGAGCCGCCCGTCCTCAGGCTAAATATTAACCTGGACATTAGTCAACTGTGTGCTGCTGCTCTAATCTGATCCTTGCTTGTCCTATACATGCTGCCCTTACACACTGCATCATAGCTGTTTAACGTAATGCCTGAGTAAAATTGCACATTTTTCAAGTGGAGTCTGGTTATGACAAAGTCAAATGCAGAGGATGTCAGTAAGAACTGCAAACAAAATTTCTGCGCCCTGCTCCCCAGTATGATGTGTTATATTTACAGTAGAGCATTGATGCATGCATTTTTTTTAAACTGAAACTGGTAAATGCTTCACTTATGACAGGATTTCTGACAGTCAGGTGCATCTAAGGTACCAGTTATGCATCTTCCTTTTGTTTCTGTACTTTGAACTTCAGAAATTTGGCTAAATATTTACTGAAAAGCACACACTGGCTTATCCCACGATCTTTCATTCAAACCAACACATCATTTTGTTTATGAGAAACAGACCATTCATTTTCCATTTAAACAAATCAACAATTTTTCAATAAATGACACCGTTTATCCAATAACTGTTTACATCGTTTTATTAATTAAAGTCTGGGTTTTCTTCATTCCTGGTGCTCGTGCTCCTGCCCAGGTATGAGCCAGCGAATGCTATCTGTCCGCATAATGGCATACAGAGTGAAGCCGGAGATGAAGAGGATGGAGAAGACCAGCAGCCAGTCGATGCTTTTTACGGGAACACTGGGCAGGGGACCGAGGCGGTCTGCACCCGTCACATTTCTGTCAGGGCCGGCTTCAAACCCTGAAACAAGCAGCAAAAATAAGGTGTTGAAATTAGGCTGGAATATAAACGTATTCAAACTGTGCTACATTCTAGGAATAGTATAGTGTTTTTCTGAAGAAAGAATTTTATAAGTTTATTTTCATCAGAGGTCAGAGGATTCCTGTAGCCTGGGTGTTCTGTATGGTAAACTACAGACGTGGACAAAATTGTTGGTACCCCTCTGTTAATGAAAGAAAAACCCACAATGGTCACAGAAATAACTTGAATCTGACAAAAGTGGTAATAAATAAAAATTCTATGAAAATTAACCAATGAAAATCAGACAATGCTTTTGAATTGTGGTTCAACAGAATTATTTTAAAAAACAAACTCATGAAACAGGCCTGGACAAAAATGATGGTACCCTAACTTAAGATTTTGTTGCACAACCTTTTGAGGCAATCACTGCAATCAAACGATTTCTATAACTCTCAATGAGACTTTTGCACCTCTCAGCAGGTATTTTGGCCCACTCCTCATGAGCAAACTGCTCCAGTTGTCTCAGGTTTGAAGGGTGCCTTCTCCAGACGGCATGTTTCAGCTCCTTCCACAGATGTTCAATAGGATTTAGATCAGGGCTCATAGAAGGCCACTTCTGAATAGTCCAATGTTTCACTCTTAGCCATTCTTGGGTGTTTTTAGCTGTGTGTTTTGGGTCATTATCCTGTTCCAAGACCCATGACCTGTGACTGAGACCAAGCTGTCTGACACTGGGCAGTACATTTCTCTCTAGAATACCTTGATAGTCTTGAAATTTCATTGTACCCTGCACAGATTCAAGACACCCTGTGCCAGATGCAGCAAAGCAGCTCCAGAACATAACAGAACCTCCTCCATGTTTCACAGTAGGGACAGTGTTCTTTTCTTGGTATGCTTCATTTTTGCATCTGTGAACATAGAGCTGATGTGCCTTGCCAAAAAGTTCCAGTCTTGTCTCGTCTGTCCATAGGACATTCTCCCAGAAGCTTTGTGGCTTGTCAACATGCAGTTTGGCAAATTCCAGTCTGGCTTTTTTATGATTTGTTTCAACAGTGGTGTCCTCCTTGGTCGTCTCCCATGAAGTCCACTTTGGCTCAAACAACGACGGATGGTGCGATCTGACACTGATGTACCTTGACCTTGGAGTTCACCATGAATGTGTTTAGAGGTTGTTCTGGGCTCTTTTGTTACCATTCGTATTATCAGTCTCCTCCTGCGGCCACATCCAGGGAGGTTGGCTACAGTCCCGTGGATCTTAAATTTCTGAATAATATGTGCAACTGTAGTTGCAGGAACATCAAGCGGCTTGGAGATGGTCTTATAGCCTTTACCTTTAACATGCTTGTCTATAATTTTCTTTCTAATCTCCTGAGACAACTCTCTCCTTTGCTTCCTCTGGTCCATGTTTAGTGTGGTACACACCATGTCACCAAACAGCACAGTGACTACTTGTCACCCTTTAAAGGCCAAATGTCATGTAATTTTTTTTTCTAAATGACAACGAATTTTGATAAAATACACATAGCTTAAACCAAATATTCATACCGGAGACCATATCACCCACCCGTATTTACATAATTGCACAAAATACACCAGGCGAAGGCCCCGCCTTGCTCGCTGGCTTGTGACAGCCAATCCAGACCACGCCCATGTTTTTGACGTCACAAATTTCACCCTGGCTGCCCTGCCTATCCACATTCACACTTATCAACATTGGACAATCATGACGGAAAGTGACAGCGATTGTGAACAAATTAGTTTAGTTTTGTCTTTTTTTTTGTGTCTTTTTTTTGTCAGTGGTTCAGACAGTGACAGAGGCATAGAACCTTACAGGTTCGAGCCGTCCGAGACGGAATCAGATGCTTTGTCTGATGACAACAGTTCCGACGATGACCAGAGAGCAGAACCAGTGGAAAATGTCATTGAATTGGACATTAATCGCCTCCAGAATTGGGAAGCCGAAGGGGGTCTGTCGAGGGCACCCCATAAATATTGATTTTTCGGAAGCCATTATTATTACAGTGGAGGAGAGCCGCTGCTGTCAAGAAATTGACCAGATCAATATGAAAATGGAGGCGCATACCTGTCAAGTGAGACGTTTTCGCCGTATTTTAATACGGGGAAAATGCAATTTTAGCAAATGCAGGCGTATTGCCATTTCTGTACACCCAAAAGAAAAATATACGGGAAAAAAAATTACTGAGTGTGTTGAGGAACACGTCGTTTGTGTGAGACTCACAGCTAGGGTGCTGGCAGATGGCTCAGCGGGAGCTATTATCACTACTGTTAGAAGTGTGGACTCAATCATTAGGCTTATGGCCGGGGCGGGCAGATCGCTCAGCGGGAGCTATTATCACTACAATGAGAAGTCATTAGGCTGATGGCTTAACACTTTCAGCTGTCCTGCGGCTGCGGAACAGAGAGGAATCGCCTTACAAATACAGAATTCTGCTTTTTTTATTTTGAGCCGGACGCTGAGTTGTGTTGTTATTGTCAGATATCCATGAATCCTTAAAATATTTGACAATAACAACACGAATTACATTTAAAACATTTCCCAGAAAAGTGTCCCTTATTACCCCACCGTCCCTTATAGCCGCATTTTACGGTATCAAAATACAGCGAAAATGTCTCACTTGACAGGTATGAAAACATTTCCCAGAAAAGTGTCCCTTATTACCCAGCTGTCCCTTATAGCCCTGTTTTAAGGTATGGGTGAAATATCCAATTTTTTCTTTCTTGTTGCTCACTTCAATCTTCCAGTCTCCATATAAGCAATCAATCGGGATACCCCAAGCATCAAAACTAAGGTACAATCAATTTCGTCACTTCCGCCTTCTTCCCCAGGCGATTCCAGGGGCCGTGAGTAGGAACGTCAGGCCAAGCGCGGCAGTTTTAAATTAATGAATATTCCGGCATTCATTCATTCATTCATTCATTCATTGGCTCCATCGATCTCGAAAGATCATAGGGGGGTTTTGTACCTTGGGTCATCATTCAGGGAGCTGCACCATCGGGCGTGGCTGTAGAGGCCGATACGGGATCTGCAGGTCCTGCCGCAGCCGTTGCAGATGAATTCTTCACAGTGTAGTGGGGGTCTCGACAGTCTCCTCTGTCTGCGGAGTCTCTTCTCCCCCCAGCGAGTGTCTCTTCTTTCCTCTGCTGTTCGGATGACATCCTGGGTGATGGTCCGCCAGTTGGAGCGGATGGAGGCGGCTGACTCCAGGTCGGAGGGGTTAAAGCCTCCAGCCTTGAGGTCACGCTTGCAAACATCCTTGAATCTGAGAGTTGGGCGTCCCTTTAATCTAGTTCCAGTAGCCAGCTCCCCATACAGTAAGTCTTTGGGGATGCGGCCATCCTCCATTCGGTTGACGTGGCCAAGCCATCGCAAGCGTCTCTTTGTCAGGATGGCAAACATACTGGGCACATCTGCTCTGGCCAGGACGTCGATGTTGGAGACACGGTCCTGCCAAGTGATGTGCAGTAGTCTGCGAAGGCAGCGCTGGTGGAAGGCGTTCAGTCGGCGTTCCTGGCAGGAGTAGAGGGTCCAAGCTTCACTGCCGTATAGGAGAGTACTCAGTACACAGGCCATGTAGACTCTTATCTTGGTGTTGATGGTTAGCATAGAGTTGTCCCAGACTCGCTTCGCCAGACGGGCCATCACCGTCGATGCCTTGCCGATACGGGCGTTCAGTTCGGCGTCTAGGGAGAGATTGCTGGAGATGATCGACCCGAGGTAGGTGAACTTGTCCACCACCGCAAGTGTGTGGTCGCCGATATTGATATTGGGAGCACTGCTGACATCCTGGCCCATGACCTCGGTCTTTTTAAGGCTGATGGTGAGGCCAAACTCAGAGCAGGCACGAGCAAAGCAGTTGATGAGACGCTGGAGCGCTTCCACGGTGTGGGCAACAAGACCAGCATCATCAGCAAAGAGCAGCTCCCTGATTAGAACGCTTCGCACCTTGGTCTTTGATCTGAGGCGTGCCATGTTGAAGAGGCCTCCGTCGCTCCTGGTGTGGAGAAGGACACCGTCTTCAGAGCCCCGGAAGGCGTAGCACAGAAGCAGGAAGAAAAAGATGCCAAATAGGGTAGGAGCCAGAACACAACCCTGCTTCACACCGTTCTTGATCGGGAAAGGGTCTGAGGATAATCTATCAAACTGGACAATGCCGTTCATGTCCTGGTGGAATGACTTGACTTGACCAGATTCCGGCATTACTGAAGCATATGCACCAAGACCCGAACGGATCGGTTCCCTTTTATATCTAGTTTCAAGACATTTAAAGTACCCTGTTACGTGACATTTGGCCTTTAAATCAGGCCGACTGACTGATTACAAGTTTGTAAACACCTGTGATGTTAATTAGAGGGCACATCTTGGTTGAACATGTCCCTATGGTCACATTATTTTGCCCGTTTCATGAGTTTGTTTTTTAAAATAATTCTGTTGAACCACAATTCAAAAGCATTGACTGATTTTCATTGGTTAATTTTCATAGAATTTTTTATTTATTAAGACTTTTGTCAGATTCAAGTTATTTCTGTGACCATTGTGGGTTTTTCTTTCATTAACAGAGGGGTACCAACAATTTTGCCCACATCTGTACCTCTATAAAGGATGAGGCCAGATGGCTGGACGAACACAGCTTTATTGAAGGATGTCAGAACAGCGGACACACAGTAGACACCAGACAGAGGGCACAGGTCGAAGAGGCCGTATCATGGATGCCCTCTGCTATTTATAGGGCGGTGCAGTGGCAGAACAGGAAGTGCTCACCACTATACCGCACTTCACAATAAGGTGTCAAACACCAACACCACATTTCCTCCCCCCCCTTAGAAAAGTACAAAACCACTCACTCAATTACACCCCCCCCCCCAAAAAAAAAAAAAAAAAAAATTTGGGACCCGAATCACGCACTAGCAAAACGAAAAACTGATGTATCTAAATGGCCTAACACATTCACACAACAAAACCTAAAATAGGGCAGACGGGAGGACTACCGTCCTGCCCACACGGCACGGTGGATTATTCTGCTACCTGATAACTAACTAACTAACTAACTAACCTGCACTTATATAGCGCTTTTCTAGTCACAAAGACCACTCAAAGCGCTTTCATTAACACTAACCCTCTATTCTAAGGGCCTATAGGAAACAAATATCTAGGGACAATTTAGAACAGCCAATTAACCTAACATGCATGTTTTTGGCATGTGGGAGGAAACCGGAGAAATCCCGGAGTAAACCCACGCAACACGGGGAGAACATGCAAACTCCACACAGATCACTGTTGGTCGGGGGCTGGGATCGAACCCACGATCCCACGGTCCCCACAATCCCCCGGCCAAGGGTAAACTGTGCTGCCGCAGTGCTAACCACTGCGCCACCGTGCAGCCCAATGATAAGCTAAAAGAAAAGTCCATTAATAAACTAAAATCATTGCTGTGTTCCTAAACTAATAAAAACACACAAAACAATCCCATTTTACAACATACATAAACATTAGAACATCACAACTATTAACACAAAATTTACAGCACTGTTCCTTGGGCAGGAGGAGCAGAATCGGCATGGGGGGGCCCAGGGCAGCCCCTCAGCAAGCGTGCCCCTGGAAGCAGCAGGCCCCTGGGACAATGGCTGATCTCCCGGATGAAAGCGCCTCTCCTCATCACCACCGACTCCCACTCTCATCCAGCCCCGTCACCAGAAGCCTCTTCCCGGACACACCGAAGCTGACTGGCATGCCTCGCCGAGCCATCAGACAGCTGGAAGTATGCTGCGCCCAGTTTAGCCACTATGTGCAGACACTCTTGATGTTTCGCTGGCTGTCGTCTGGCCCATCTTCGCCATGGACATTCCTCTCCTCAAACCCGAACCAATTCCATAACACTAAGAGGGCTCGGCTCGGCCTGACATGGTGCTGCTGAGCATGCGGTTTACTGGTGCTCGTCGGTCTGGCCCCGTCCTCTTCTGAAGCCGTTGTAGCAGTCGCCATCGTAGCTGCTGATGCTCCATCTCTCTGCGGCCAAGCTCCCGAGGAATCTAGGGCTAGCACATCGGTGTCACTCGCCAGCGCAGGCGCCTCGCCACCACGCTCGGTACCCCCCTCTACCGTTTCCCGAGCACCAGCACTGACACCCTCCTGCGCCAAACCTGAGTGAGCCTGGTCCTGCTTGACTGCCGTGGTGTCCGTTAGTTATTCGGCCCACACAACGTCACCATCGACCACTGGAACCGGAGGGTTCCACTGGCCACAACCCGATCATTCTTCCCCAGCGTCATCTTTAATGGCAAAACCCAGTCCATAAAACAGGTCATAGCCCACGATGTTGTCGCCTCAGGCCGTGGAACACTGAAGTCAGCCATTGTTGCAGACTTATACCGAACCGTTAACTCGAACGTCCCAACTGTGCACAGCCTGCCACCTCCATGACCATAAAGCGGTGCTGGGTTACCTCTTACTCTGTAGTGGGGTAAAAACTTCCTCACCGTGGCCCAATTCAGCATCGACCCCTCCGCCCCTGTGTCGAGCAGCAGCGGTACCTCCACACTGTCCAGTTCCACTGTGCAGAAAGTGTACCCGTTGGTACTGGGAGACACCGTATGGATAGTTGTCGGGGGCAGGCAGAGTGATTTCTTCCGTGGGCTCTCCGGCTCAGATACACGGCACACTCTAGCATAATGGTTCAAGCGTCCATATCTGCTACAATGCTTCCCTCTAGCCGGACAGTCCTTAGCCTTATTTCAGTGCATCGCAGACCCACAACCCTTGCAAAGGGGTTTTCCCGCAGCAGGCCTTCAGCTGGCAGCAGTGGCTTCCGTAGTGTCGTTGTCCAAGCTATCCTCCCTATCCGAGTCTGCTACATTTGCCACGGTGGGAGGCTCCGGTGGCCGTGGCCTCCAGTTGGAGAGCTAGTTCGACACCTCTGGCTAACGTTAAGTCACTGGGCACCATGAGTAGCCTAGCCCTCACCCACACGTTGATGTCGCTGCCGAAAGCGAATCCTCCAGACAGCCTCATTATCCAGGGTATAAAAGTGGCTTGCTAGCAGCGCAACAACGTCTTCAAAAGAGTCTGAAGCTCTGCGTGTGCGCAGGACATGCTGGCCCTCAATCCCTATGTTGTGAACAAGTAGCGCATGTGCTCTTAACTTGTCAAACTTACCCAGGTCAAGTGCGATGATGTAGGTCTGGAAAGCTTCAAACCATCTCCGCCATGGCACAGGCGGCCTGCCTGGGAGCTCGAAGAAGGGGCGAAGTGGTGTAATACACGCCTCCATTAGTTAATCCTCAATCGCCAAATGTTCTCTATGGTAAAATACCTCTATAAAGGATGAGGCCAGATGGCTGGACGAACACAGCTTTATTGAAGAATGTCAGAACAATGAACACACAGCAGACACCAGGCAGAGGGCACCGGTTGAAGAGGCCACATCATGGATGCCCTCTGCTATTTATAGGGCGGTACAGTGGAGGAACAGGAAGTGCCCACCACTACACCACACTTCACAATAAGGTGTCAAACACCAACACCACACATGACAAGGTATATGAAGAAAATCACGTCTCATTGCTCACCAAGTCCAAGAAGGAAATGCAGCGATGGACGGACCTCCCTCTATCATCAATTGGTAGGATTAACACAATTAAAATGAATTTACTACCTAAATTTATCTATTTATTTCAGTGTATCCCATTGAAAGTTCCTGCATCTTTCTTTAAGGAACTAGATAAATCACTAACTTCCTTCCTATGGCATAAAAAAACTCCTAGAGTCAAACTTGTTACACTGCAGGCACCTTACTCAAAAGGTGGCTTAAATCTTACATATTTCAGGCTGTACTATTTGGCTACCCAATTTCATGCTCTATGGACGTCGTATTACTCAAAAGTGGAAGAAGTAAGATGGGTCTTAATAGAACAGCATGAATTACAGGATAAACCATTAACAGTGATACCATTTCTTGGATCCATGAAGAACCTTACAACAATCACAAACTAGAAAAGCACTCGGAGAGCGCAGACCTCCGCCAAGCGCCACAGTTCCCCCCCATACAGTGTTTGTGTGTACGTTTTCAGATTCCTTGACCATGAAAACATATGACTAGCTATTGGATTCACAATGATAGGATTAGTGGTTCAGTAGTAAAAGCATTACCTCCTTGGCGGAGGTAATAAACTGAAGCGTTGGTGTTGTGTCCATGTCCTCCATCTGCAAACTCCCAGGCTGCGGGCGTTGCAATTCATCGCACAACCGCGTACAACCCACAGGCCAATGGGTTATGCGAGCGTTTTCATGGATCACTGAAAGCAGCACTCAGGGCTTCACTGACGGATGCAAATTGGGTAGAGAGGTTGCCGTGGGTTTTATATTGGGGTTGCGCTCCGCGGCAAAAGAGGATTTGGAAGCTTCCCCGGCAGAGAGCTTGTTTTTGCGCAGCCCCTATGGGTGGGCGGGGAATTTCTGCCAAATAATCCGGCGCCGGACAGCTGCCCGTCTCAGCTTTTGCAGCGTAGCGCAAACACAGGCACGCTGCCGGGCCCGGCCCACCACTGATTTCCGCGTGCTTTTGTGCCTAAAACTTTGAAGAATGCAGAGTTTGTGTTCGTCACACATGACGACCAGCGCCCTCCATTGCGCCTGCACACATGTTGAAAATGGCCGTATCTCACAATGTTAAAGAATCCTTTAAAAAATTCCTGTATCCAGATGGTGATCCGGATCATCCCCAAAATTTTATCAGTTCTTCCTTGTACCATTTCCAACAACGCCTGAAAGTTTCATCGAAATCCGTCCAAAACTTTTTGAGTTATCTTGCTAACCAACAGACAGACAAACAGACAAACAAACAGACAAACGCTGGCAAAAACATAACCCCCTCCTGGCCTGCGGCCTGGCGGAGGTAAAAATCCAATAATTACTGCTACTTACGATGCTTGGCAACAGTTACATGCATTACTAGGCCAAAACATAAAGTTTTTGGTTAATACACCAATTGATAACAATCCTAATATTCCAGCAGCTATAGCAGACGGCCTTACGCAAACCTAGGCGAGAAAAGGCATAAAAACTGTTAGTAACCTTTACACTAATAATGACTTTTCAAGCTTTTATCAATTGCCAGAAGTTTATGACATAGACAAATGCAACTTTTTAAAATATTTGCAAATCAGAAGTTGGATTAAAGCTCAACCCAAGGAAATTTTTCCTCATAAATCTGATGAATCTTTACTTGAAAAATGCCTTTTTGACTCCAGACGTAAAAATTCAAAGGGTTTAATATCTATAGTGTATAAAACTGTAATTGACAATTTACCAGTTTATAGCAAATATTCAAACAAAACAAAATGGGAGTCTGATCTTGGGTGTGCATACACAGAGGAGGATTGAAACCGGTTGCTGAAATCTGCACAGACGGAGTTGGTTATTTAGCGAATGCAAAGTCCTTAAGCCAAGCAGTTGCCTCCTGGTTTGCTGTATGGAGGGTGTGTAATCCTCCTTCCAGTCTTTGGAGCGGGCAAGCCTCTATGATGTGTTCCATAGTTTGCTCCTCTCCACATGCGCACAGTGGGCTAGGGCTACTGCCCCATCTGTGAAGGCTGGCCAAGCAGGGGCCATGTCCAGTCCTGAAGCGATTGAGTGTAGACCACTGTCTCCTTGGGAGGTTGGTGCCCGGGACCTGTTGGTTGGGGTTTATCACCAGCTGTTTGTTTGGGACCTCCTTGGTTTCCCATTCCTCTTGCCAAGCTGTCTGGATGGTAAAGTCAGCTGGGGGAGGGTTTTTCCAAATCGGCCGTCTGGATGAAAGTCGGGCAGTGGGTGGGGTGTAGATATCTGCATGGATTGGTAAGTGAGGAAAATCTTTAACTTTTTGGAGCATCCTTTGAGTTAATGCTGCTCGCCGGATGTGTGGAGGGGCTATGTTTGACAGTACAGACGGAGTTGGTGTCTACTAAACACAGACAAATTCAATTCAATATTTTCCATAGAACATACTTTATTCCATATAGGCTAAGCAAACTGGGAAATAGTGTTTCGGATCAATGTCAAAGATGTGTATCTGTTGGAGACCTTGTGCATATGTTGTAGAGTTGTATTTGTTTAAAACCATATTGGACCCATGTTATGGCAGTAACCTCTCAGGTGTGTAGATTGGCTGTGGGAGCAGATCCCAGGATTTGGTTGTTGGGAGACGTTTCTGCACTGAAACTGACCTCTAGCAGGAGACGTTTTGTGTTGCTGGCTGCAACGGCAGCCAGGAAATGCACTCTCTTGAACTGGAAGAATATGCCCCCCCGCACCCCCCAACCAAAAACACTGGAACAACGAACTGTTGTCATACTGTATCCCTGAAAAAATACACCATGCAGTCAGAGGTAGACAAGATGACTTTGAACGGACCTGGACACCATTTTTGAACGTTTTGACCCGACTTTGCTTTTTACTTTTATTTGTGTTTATTTTGTGGAGAGAGGGGGTGGGATGTGGGTGGGTTTTCTTTCCTAATGTTCATATTTTTGTTTGTTTTGTATATTATCATAAAATAATAAATAAAAGTATAAAAAAAGCACCAACACCACACTGGGTTCAGACCAGTTTATGTGGAACCTGTTATGACTTAATAACATGAGACATGAGCCATATTGTACCGAGCAACAAACTGACCTTTATTGAGATTCACACTCAATGTACATACTGGCCGTAGCCCGCCTGACGTCACTATGTCGACTGCCTGGTGTCAGCTACGGCAAGCCCCAAGGGCCAAATCCCCATACAACACCCCCCACCCCCCCCAAAAAAAATGTGAAAGGCACCATATAAAATAGAAACCTCCCCCCATTAAGGTTAGCTTGAACGAACCCCACAGAACACATGCAATATATACATTGTATGGCTTCTCTCTTTTTTTTTTTAAACATACTGGCTTTTTTTTTGACACAACAACAGGTCTAATAAGCTAAATGGGAACCTGGGTAGACTGCCAGGGTACCCTCCTGTGTTTGGGCGGATTTTTCTGCCACCCATGCCCGACACGCTTCAGCTAAGGCTACTTCTACTACAAAGTCATCGAGGTGTCTGGGCCTCTGACGCGTCCTAGCCAAGCGCCTCACCAGAGGAGGACCTGACCCCAGGCTCCGCCGGCCACACCTGAGAGTTTCCAACACCCCAATCAGGCAAGTCTCAACCCTCATCAGTCAAATCCGCTGCAGTTCCCGGACCCTGGGCTGGCAACGACTTCCTGAGCTAGCTGGAATGCCACTGTGACCCGTCCGAGAGCTCAAACGTGTCCCGGCTCAGCTGCCTCACAATCTGCAGTGGTTCCATCCAGAAAGGCTGCAGTTTATGCGCGCAGTTGGGGTGCTTAATCCAGACCCGGTCCGACACATCGAGTCCATGGGCCCTTGCCCTGTGTTTCCGGTTGAAACATTTCATCTTCTGTTGCTGGACGACGACCCGGTCTCCTGGAGGGTCCGTGTTCCCCAAAGGGGAGGTTGGGGCACAGCCGGTCCAGAGGCAGATGGAATACACGCCTTAGCATGAGTTTTGCTGGGGAGCACCTTGTCATGGCGTGAGCCGTTGCCCTGTAGTGGAGAAGCGTGTTCTGAGGGGCATCAGGGAACATGAAACCGTCCGCCAGATGGGCTCTCAGACCGTTTTTCAGAGTTTTGTTGAAACGTTCCACACCCCCATTGCGTTGGGGGTGGTAGAACGCGGTTCTGATATGCTCCACGCCCCTATCACCCAAAAACTCCTCAACCCCCCCCAGAGGTGAACTGTGGGCCATTGCCCATTGTGATGGCATCTGGGACCCCCCCATCTAGCAAACAGCGACGAGTGGAAACCGATGACCACATCTGTCGTGACCGAGTTAGTAGGCAGCACTTCCAGCCATTTGGAGAACAGATCGTAGACACCAGTAAAAAATGGCTGTTTGGGGGGGGCCGTGTGTAGTTCACCACAAATGTCCAATTGGATGTGCTTCCAAGGTCCCTCTGAGTATGGTAGCAGTTACAGGGGTGGGGGGTGGCCCGCCAGTCTTCCAACTCTCCAAACACGGAACACAGTTCTTAATCATAGTTTCAATGTCCTTGTCAATGCCAGGCCACCAAACCGAACCCCTGCAACGTTGTTTCACCCTGACCACACCCAGGTGACCCTTGTGGAGCATTGCCAGAACGCGCAATCTCAGCGACACGGAATCAATGTGCAGTGCCCTCTTGCCACACACACACCATTCCAGCAACTCGGTTCACCTCTGAACCGGTGAAAGGGCACCAGATTGCCCTGTACTTTTGTGGGCCAACCCTCCTGGATGACTGAGCACAGTTGTGACAATGTGGGGTCGTGTTCCAACTCCGCCTGGAGCTCCTGGAGGGACACCATGTCCTGGAGGGGTCTGTGTAGCGCACTGACTAGATCCGCCTCCATGGAGTCGTCATCGTCCGGTTGTGCGGTGTTGACCGTGGCATGGGACAGGAAGTCTGCCACTACGTTCTCTTTGCCAGGGGTGAACTGGGTGGTGAAATTGTAGGCCCACAGCCACTCAGTCCACCTGTGGATCTGTAGGGGCCTGTGTCCCGAACCCGTCATTTCCAGCAGTGTCATCAGCGCCCAGTGGTCCGGTCACAGGGTGAAGTTGTGTCCGTAGAGGCAAATGTGCCACCACTGGCAAGCCCAGACACAAGCGAGCGCCTCTCTCTCACCCATGGCGTATTTCTGTTCAGCCGGTGAGAGGCACCTCAATGCAAACGCCACTGGGTGCTCAGTACCATTTTGCACTTGAGACATAACCGCCCCCACCGCTGCACCAGATGCGTCACAGGTCAGATCTGTGACAGGTCTGAATAACGGGGAATGAAACGCCCATAGAAGTTCACCATGCCCAGAAAGGAAGAGATTTGTACGGGTGTCGTGGGGTTGGGGAGACGCAGGACAGCCTCCAGAGTGCAGGGGGCTCAGGCCCTCAGCCACCAGCCAACAAACAACCAACAAACTCAGTGGAATCTGCTGCAAAGATGCACTTTTCCCCATTTAACGTGACTCCGTGCTCCAGCAGTACCTCCATCACTCGTCTCAAGCAACCGTTGTGTTCACCCCGCGATGTGCCGTGGACCACGATGTCGTCCATGTACACCACTACACCCCTGAGGCTGGCGGGAACTGTAGATATAATTTTCTGAAAACAACTTGGCGCTGAGCTCAGATCAAAAAGCATGCGGGTGTACCTGAAAACGCCCTTGTGGGTCACGAACGCCATCAGGTCTCGGCTGGCTGGGTGGAGGGGCACCTGCAGATGTTCCTGGTGGCGGTCCAGCTTCGTGAACACCGCTGACCCACTGAACATTGCGATGAGCTCCTCCATCATGGGAAGTGGGTATTTGTCCAGGATAGGGATGGGCATTCGGTGAAATTTTCTTCACCGATCGTCGGGAGAATTAATGATTAATAATCGGTTAATCATTAACATTTTTAGGTACGTAACAAGGCAGGTAGACTACATTAGAACATCAGGTGCACGGAGAGCCGCACAACTCAAATCCACCTCTCTCTCTCAAATCTCTCTCTCTCTGTTCGCTGTTCTCGTGTTGGCTCGCTCGGGAATCTCGCAAGCTGATTGGCCGAGACGTTTCACCCCGCAAGCTGATTGGCCGAGACGTTTTACCCAGCTTCTGTGCCGCTCGCCACCCAACAAACGAAGACCGCATTCATTGCTCTATCGCTCGTGTTACTTAGTCTAGCCGCGCGGAACTTTTTGCTGTTCTCTTGTGCCATTTTGTGCGAAATAGTCTTCCCGTCGAGCCACTACGCCGCCTCCTGCTGCTTCTCTCGACGATTCTGCGCCTCTAGCACCTGAGGAGCAATAAAGCTCTCATTAACCTGTGCAGTAAATCATTTTCATCTTGAGTTACGTATCTTGTTATAAGAATAAAAGAGTTCTAAAAACATATTTATGTACACTTTATTTACATCTACGTATGTATGTACACTTACACACACACACACACACACACACGTGTGTGTGTGTCTTCTACTGAATCTTCATGACCTTCTCAATAAAGTTTCTGAAAAAAAAAAAAAGAATCTTCACGACCGCCATTACTCAGCGCGCAACCACTGTTGGCGGTTTCTTCGCGTAATAAGGGTGTTCCATGGACCCTGTCGATGAGGTATATTTGTATGCTGCATTGCAGTGATTGCAGTACACCTGGTCATTTTTTAAACTGAAATGGTCCCACACAACACTTCGCCGTAACCGCTTCATGATTTGGTGATTGCCCTACGGAAGCGCGCATGTATCAACTGAGGCATGCCAGGGTATGGCGATGGTGTAATGTTTCCCCCTGGTGCCCAAATTTTGCCATTGCATTGTTTGAGGACGGCCGTGCACTAGGCCTAATAACCTCGGATTGTTTAAAAAAAAACAAAACGGTTTGTCGACGAAAATTAACTTCCTCTGTGAAATTCTTAATGATCAATTATCGGTTAATCGGTAAATTATGCCCATCCCTAGTCCAGGATGATCACTTTGTTAACCATCCTGAGGTCAATGCACGGCCGAATGCCGCCCGTCTTCTTTTTGGCCACCACGATATTCGAGATCCACAGCGAGGCATCCACTTTCTCAATGATGCCGGCTTTAAGCAGTTTATTCAGTTCCACCGTGACGTCATCCTACAGGGCAAAGGGGAGCTACTGCAATGGTTGGATCTTGGGTGTCACGCCTGGGTCAATGAACGGGCGGTGGTTAAAAGCCTTAATACATCCCAGGCCCATGAACAACATTGGCCAGCGGGCCTGCCACTTGGGAGACACGCTCAGCACCGTTGAGCCCGCTTGGTCCATGATGGAGAATCCTAACTCGCCCAGCAGATCAATTCCCAACAAACTGACTCCCTGGCATGAAACCTAGAAGGTAAATGCAGGGATAAGTCCTTGACCCACATGTTACCGAGAAGCTGGCTGTGCCCACCATGCCAATTTTAGCGTGACTGTACCCAAACATTTTCACAGCCCCCACTTTAATGGCTTTTCCCGGGAAATATTTTCTCAACGTGGCCATGTTCAATATGGATTTACCAGCGCCCAAGTCCACCATAAGCGGCACATCAACCCCGTCAAGCTGCAAGATGCACCACTTTAACGGCCTCTTCTTAGCACCCGCCACACACACCGACATCATGCCCTCGAGCTCCGAGTCCGTTGGTTTGTTGGCGGTGGTGAAGACCCTGGCCCAGTGATTATAACGGCCACAGCTGTAGCACTTCTTCCCTCTGGTGGGGCAAGTGGATGTACCCCCCCCACCCCCCACCCCCGGTGACGAGGGTAGCCACAGCCGCCACACAGTCTGCTGCCTTTTGGGGGTCCACCCCGAGGAATTATCTGTGCAGCTACCGGTCTGACACAGAGGGGAAGCTTGAGTGGCTAGGTTCTCTTTAGCTAGCACTTGCAGACCTAGCTGGGTAGCGGACTCTATTTGGCTGGTCAATTCAATTACTTGCTTCAGCATGAGGACATCCTTGGTTAGCATTTGCTTCTCTTTGAGCAACTCGTTGCCCATACCATGTGCTAGATCGTCACATATTAGCTCTTCCTCAACAGGCCTGAAGGTGTACGTGCTTGCTAGGCTACAGAGCTCCATTAGAAAATGTTGGGTGGACTCACCAGTTTGTTGTCGGCGGTCGAAGAACTTGTGTCTTTGTGCCATGATGTTGCATTGATCAATAAAGAAATTGTCCATCATGTCCAAACACTCCTTCAATGAGTTCTTGCTACCCAGCATGCAAAACACACGTTGGCCTTCCTTACCGAGGCAGTGAAATAGCATGCTTTTCCGTCTCTTTTCCTTGGCACCGCCAAGGCCAGCTGTGGCGATGTATTCTTCAAGCGCCTCCAACCAGTGGCGCCGCGGTGTAGCTGGCACACCCAGAGACTCCAAAAACGGAGGTGGCAATCTTACGCACGCTCCCATGGTTTAATCCGACGTCGCCAAATGTTATGCCTTAATAACACATGAGCCATGTTGTACCGAGCAACGAACTGACCTTTATTGAGATTCACACTCAATATACATACTGGCCGTAGCCCGCCTGACATCGCTACGTTGACTGCCTGGCGTCGGCTACAGCAAGCCCCAAGGGCCAAATCCCCATACAACAGAACCACCACACAATGCAGGACCTCTAATCGTAGTGGGACTCTTCACAGATTTAAAAATTGGAAAACATGGCAGCTCAGCAGGAAACTTTCTCATGGGTCATTAAAATAAACCAGCAAAAATTGTTTCTGAAAACATCTGAGCTGAGAAATAACAGGTTTAATTGTGGAATCTCTTTCTATTTGACATCAGCTGTTGGATTAAATGTTCAGAAAGAGTTCCCTGTATTCAGCTGAATTGAGGTCATTTTGTAGATGTCACGCCTGCTGATGGCTTGCAATGAAAAACTTTTTTGGTGCTAGCTGGCAACAGTCCCAAGAGTCAGCACAATGTAGAACAACACAAAGAACACTGCATCTTTACTGACTGTCTTATTTTGTCGTTTTGATCCGATACAGCTGTCTCACACTCTGATTTGTTGATTATTCAATGCGGCAATTTTCAGTTAATTGGTCAGATTGAAGACACATCATGTGAATGTTACATACCTGTGTTGATGCCTATGCATGAGCATCCATACTTCAAAAAACACCCAAATCATGCAACTGTGCTAGGGCTCAGAAAGTGTACAGCACTTACGCTCACACTAGTCAAACAAACTGGACTCTGTGGGTCATACATGCTTGGGCACGGTAACAGTTGCCTAGTGCGTTTGTATTATCCAATGGGGTGACAAACTGAAACTGACAAAAACAATGAGTCAGTGAGTGAGCGCTGCTTTTCCACTTTTCCTGTATACGTACCTGTCTGGTTAGTGATGAATGAGGTCAGCGTCTCCAGCGTTCTGTCGGTGTGGTTGAAGCGGGCCATGGGTTTGGCTCCCTGGAACAGCAGGATGTTGGGCACCGCCACGGTCCCAAACCTCGTGGAGAGGCTGGTGGAAGAGGTCAATACATAAAAAATGGCATATGACAGATTTAGTTGGTCACTCGAGCATTTAGAATATTTAGAAGGTTTTTGAAAATGGAATATAATTGTGAGTTTTGATGAAGGGAAAGTTTAAAAAGTTTTTGGTATATAATCTAATACTGCTGCATTAGTCCTTAGTAATACCTTAAAATATACTGTACACTTTTAGAAAAACATCCTGCACTGCTGTAGCAATGATCATTAACAAAATCACTTTGTAAAAGGGGAAAAAAGACATTATGATCTTCAGATTTTGCAAAGTTTGGATTTAAAGGGGTCATTGACTGAAAAATTGTGTATTTGTAGGTTTTAACTGTCTGAAATGAGTCTACTGTTCGCCTAATTATCTCGTTATTCTCTCCCAGAAACGCCAGAAACATTTGACTTTTTTGTGGAATTCTTATACGTCATGTCTAGAAAAAGCCAACCCACCGCCGTCCTTGAGACCAGACCGCTACTCTATTAGTGGCCCGCCTAGCTGTCTGTCATGTAGATGAAAGTGGTGCTAAAGGTAGCCTATTAGCCTCTAAGCTATTAGCCCTCAAGCTAGCACTCATAACAGGAAGTTTGAACCGAGCGCAGCTTATATTGTTATTTTCTTCAGATCTTAGTCACCCTAATAGCCATCCCTGTTACCACCTGGTTCACCAGTCCACAGTCCACAATGTGCCTCATATCTCTCTGGCCTGTCTCCCGGTGGTTTCGCCGTGATTCCACGGTGGGTTGCCAGCGCCGGCATGCCGGTCATGGGGAGCTGCTGGTTCAGCTCCCCCACCATCCTCCGGGTATACTCTCATGGGTAAGCGTGGGAGAGCTGCTTCGTGATGGGACATTCCTCAGCTGGCTGTGGGAGAGGAGTGGAGTACCGCGGAGTGAGACATTGTCCTTTGAGATCCCGTGGCTCGGCCAGCATCCTCAAGATGTGGCGATTAGTGGATCGCCCGGCGCATGGTGCTGGCGATTTGTTGTGGCGTCTCAGCGAGATTGTTGGGGGGTGGGCCGGGATGACACAAGATGCACAAATGACTGCAGATCTGTGAACCAGCGGTACTCATCCAAGCTAGAAGAAGGCTAGAAACTACTCAGCTAATGGTTAACTGATGTAAGAGGGAGGGTAGAGTTGAACAGCTGAAGGATGGTTCTTAAAGTGGCAGGCTTTAAATCAGAGCATTTCAAGAAAGCCAAGAAAAATTAAAAAATTTGCTTCAATAATTAAAAAATTAAAGAAAATGTGAACAAAATATGTCACAAATACTTAATTTAGACATGTGTGAGCTGTTAAAATGTGGAAAAAGTACAATGACCCCTTTAACTTGTATTTTATTCTTGGATTAGGTCAATATATTGATAATCATTTTATTATTATATTATCTTAGGCAGGCCAGAATCCCTCAACAGTGTAAAACGTCTGTGAGGAAATCTGACACCATTGAAAACATGAACACTTTCACCTCTTTCGTGCCTTTAAAACATTTCAAATTAAAATGTAAAAAGGTCAGTTGTTGCAACTGTTCAAAATCAACATCCAGCCTGAAGCTAAATGTTGTGATGGGAGGTCATATAAAGTTCAGAAGAAATCTGTCCTAAGTAGGGTAATTAAAGCCAGAAGCAGCAGGGTGTCATCACTTAATAAGTATTCTGACACCATCAGGCCATTTAATTCTGACCCACATGGACATAATAACATTTTAAACCTGTCAACAAAAAAGAAAATAATCCCTGAACTAATGCAAATAAATCCTATTTCCTGCTTCCAAATACAGATAAATGCAGCAGATAATTTTTTTTTTTTTTTTTTAGCTGAATCTTTCAAAATGTGATACAAGCACCAAACTTAGCACAAGTACAAATTGAGGGTTACATTTTTGAAAAAATACGCTAGCCACCTGAAATTCAAGATGGCCCCATTTTTTTATAGATGGCCAACATAATCAATGCCGAAATATTACTTTTTGCAACAAATATACACAGACTTGCCCAATATGAATGATAGTGGTACCGAATCATGTATTTTAGACCATGAAGAATCTGATTTTTGAACTTCTGAATCACTAAGAACCTTCCTTTTACCCCCACCGCAACTCACAGACACTCAAAAGATCGGGAAACACCATTCTCTGTCTACACAGGGGTGTCTGTCTATGCTAAGATCAGAAAGAGGACACTAGTCGAAATGCTTCATGAGCACGGTGTCAGCATTTCGTATGACAGAGTGATGGAGATGTCTGCACAGCTGGGCGATGCAACAGTGAACAAGTATGTGGATGATGGTGCGGTGTGTCCACCAGAAGGTTGTTCACCACAGCAGCCATGGATAACATAGACCATAATCCCACTGCAACGACAGCTACCACTTCTTTCCATGGCACCAGCATCTCAATTTTCCAGCACCCAACCAAAGATAACAAAGGTGAAGAGCGTGAACCACTCAAGTTTGGAGGAGAGAAGGTTAAGACAGTTCCCGAACTTCCTGAGTCCTATACCAATATCCATCCTGCCTTCTTTGCCAAGAACCCTTCTCCTCCACAAGGTGGCGTGACAGTTCCAGATGCCATTCTCCTGAGACCACAACTGGCACTGGAGTATGAGTGGCTGGAGAAGGTCAATGATACTGATGAGACAGATGGGACAGAGAACATGACGTGGGCAGCCCACCATGCTTCCAAGAAGAGAAACCCTGCATTTGAGGCCAGCATCTCGTCACTGTTACCTCTGCTTCGAGATCCAGCCCACTCAGTTGCTACAGCCAGACATGTGATGGACAAGACCAAGGAGACTGTATCATTCCTGAACCCAGGCCAAGTACCTGTCCTGACTGCCAACCAGTCCATCTATGCAGTGGCAAAGCAAATCCAGTGGCACTGGCCTGAACAGTATGGTGAGGACAAGTTCGTCATCATGTTTGGAGGCCTATATATAGAGATGGCTGCACTGAAGTCAATTGGAAAGCTTCTCCAGGACAGTGGCTGGACAGGGGCCCGAGAGGAGGCAGGGGTGACTTCTTCTGGAACAGCAGAATCTTTCCTAACAGCATTAAGCATCACTAGGACATGCAAAATCCACCAGATAACAGCATGCAGTCTCTATCAGCTCCTGAAGGCAGCCTACACTGACTACTGCACAGAGGTTGCTGAGAACTCTAAGGAAGTGCTGAGTTTTGATGTCTGGTGTGAGAAGTGCAAACTGGAAAGTCCCCAGTTTCAGTTCTGGCATCTGGTGCTGTCCATGGAACTAGCGATCCTCCTCCTAGTTCAAGCGTTTAGAGAAGCCAACTTCAGCCTGTACTGCCAGTCACTGGCTGAGCTAATCCCATACTTCTTTGCCAACAACACAAACTATGCACGCTGGCTTCCAACCCATCTCAGAGACATGGTGACCCTGAAGAGAAACATCCCCAGCTTGCCCAAGAATTCGAGAGTGGAAAATTTACTGTTCACAAGTCCAGTCAGGAATTTTCTGTGATGGCTATTGACCAAGCCCACGAACAGGCCAATGCTGTCATCAAAGGCGATGGGGGGGCCATTGGCGTGACTGAAGATCCATCAGCCCTGAGAAGATGGATGATAGCCGGTCCTCAGGTCAGCCACCTAGTTGAGCAGTATGAAGTGGCATCTGAAGGGAAGGAAGCTACAGAACAAACCAGCCACCATGAGCAAACACCACAAGCCCAAAGAGAGTTCCTTGAGAAAGTTCAGAAGCTGTTCCATGCAATGAGAGATCTGTGAAATCCTTTCCAGGAGGAGAGTCAGGACCTGGTCACTGGACAACAAGGACATTGCTGACCCCAGTAGCAGCAGTGTGCAGCTGAACTGATCAGCACACACCATGAGAGAGGCAGAACCTGTTTCCAGAAGTTCATGGAGGGGCTGGCACTAGAAGAAGTTACCACCTTCTATGAACCAATCAAAAAGAATAAGGTGGACTTCTTTCGACAACAACCAGCCTCGGTTGATGCTACAGAACAAAAGCTGCTGAAGGAAGACTGCCAACTCTTTTCTAAGCTGTTCATCTCATGCCAGAGCAGACACTGTGACCTGCAGGAGTTCTTTTGTCATTAGAATCAGCAGTTCCCTGCTTCCCTGAGTGAAGGTGGGAAGCTCTACTCATCGCTCACTTATCTGACAATCTACAGTATGCATAATAAATGAAAATACATGTTGTAGATGTACATGTATCACTCTTAGTAAAATTTTGTTTCATATCATCGCAAATGCCGGGTTTCCTGTACATTTTTCACTGTTCTGGGCTAGAAATGGTAGAAAGAAGCTCCAAAGTGATCTTAGAGTTGTATTTATGGATTCCCCATACTTGACAACCTACTTTTTAACACCAAGATCAACTAAATCAGTTACTGTAGTGAGATTCTGTGGCAAAATAAGCAATTTATATACCAGAATGGTGGCCATCTTGAAAAAAAATGGTGGCCATCTTGAATTTTAGCTCGTGTATTTTTTCAAAAAAGTAACCCCTAAGGAATGTTTGTGCCAAATTTTGTGCTTATATCACATTTTGAAAGATAATTTCACTTATTTGCTGCACTACGATGTTAACCAGGCTACAGAACACAAACCAAGAAAAATCATAAATCCCTTAAACAGCATTATGTAATGTTCCTGTTCCTGGAAGGATGACTGAAAAACTACAACTGGTTAATATGGCAGACTGAGTCCCAATAGTCAATCACAAGGTGCTTTATTAGTTTGTGGCTAAAGTTGTGGCCCACGATTGACTAATTTTTTTTACTCATGCTCTAAACCAGTTGTTCCCAACCTGGGGTGCCTGAAATGTTCTGGTTGCTGTGGGAGATTTTGTAATTTCACTTCTTAATTGGTCCAAAAAACTGCAGATAATTTGCCGTTGTTGTGCATCTGTTCTATAGGCAGCCATGCCCCCATGCACAACAATGGTAAATTAAAACTGCAAGCAGTGTTGAAGAGCCCTCACACATTCTGCATTACTTGGGGTGTCGTGCGACTCAAAACACTCGTGTCGTTGGGAGAAAAGATCACCGACTGATGACTAAAACAACATATTGTGTAGCATCCCATTATCAGAGTTATAAAACTTATTTTGCAGCTAGAGGGAGCCGTGCCTATGCGTCATTTTGCATTATGGGAGTCTTCAGTGTCAGCTACCTATTCATGACACAAAATTTGGTTGAATTTTGACAATGTATGCCACAGTCATAAAGCTTTATTGTTGTACTTGGGGGTGCTATACCTAGGTGTGCGATAGTAACGTAAATCCATTCTGGGTGGTACCAGTACCATATATATGAAGTTTGGATCCATTTGGACCTTGTACGTGTTATTAGATTAGATTAGATTAGATTCAACTTTATTGACATTACACATGTATGAAAATCTGTTTGGGGTCTGACTAGTAACATATACTGTATATGAAGTTTTGCGGCATTCGGACAATCTCTGTGTGAGCTATGATAACTTCCTGTCCATTGGCAGTAGGAGGCGCTGTCGCCATGTCTCATTCTTTATTACAGAAATTATCAGTATTGGCTTCCTATTCACCACACAGAATTTGGTTGAAATCAGTCAATGTATGCCAGAGTAAAAGCCATTGGAAGGGTGATGGTGATACTGCAAATTTGGCCACACCCCTTCCGCCAAACCATCGGGCATTTGGAAAAGTTTTGAACAGCTTTTGATGGCATATGGGTATAGATGATTGTCACCATAAATGGTACCAATCACACTATTTATTTCAGAGATATTTAAGAAAACCTTTGGTGTAACCTTCATGTCTCCAAGAGAGGGCGCTATTGCTACTCATGAATATTCATAGCTATAATTGTTCGGAGGCATACCCATATACATCATACCTATCTTCGTGCCAATCCAACACTCCATTCTCGAGGTATTAAAAAAACAACATGATGCAAACTTTCTGATGCAAAACTTTCTGCCTCCTATAGGTGGCGCTGTAGATTTCTATGAATAGTGTTCTATAGAACTGTTTGGAACTGGACTGATATCCATAATACTGAATTTGGTTGAAATCCGACAATGCATACCAGAGTTATTGCCGTCAGAATGGTCACAGAATGATCGTGGCGAGGCATCACACTTTGCCACGCCCCTACGGTTAAACCGTTGAGCTTTTGGAAAAGTTTTCAATAACTTTTAATGGCACATGGGTATAGATGATTGTCACCACAAATGAGCTCAATCAGACTAAAAGCCTAGGACGAGTTTGATCAAATGCACGAGGTGGAAATCAGGTCACCGCCACTTCCTGCCAAAATGGCCGACTTCCTGTTGGGTGTAGACCATCACTTCTGTGGAGTTTTTTGCATGTCTCGACAAGATAAACATCTCATACGATTTTCATCTTTCTACGCAAAGGTAAGCATGTGCCACTCCCCATCGACTTCACATGTTAGGTGGCGCTGTAGAGCCATTTTTGTGGGGTCATTCATATTTCCTCCAAAATATTAAATTTGTTGCCAGTTTTGAGGTCCCTGCAAAAAACAGTGAGTTTTTGTGCACAATGACTACCCCAAAAATGAGATCTTAGATGGAGAGGAAGAAAAAAAAATTGTAACAGTTACAACAGGGCTCTCGCCCACTGACGTCAGTGGCTTGGGCCCTAATTACAAAATTTTCCACAGAAACCTGAACTTTTGAGGCACCCCAGGTTGGGAACCACTGCTGTAAAACATGTCAGGTTTCTCTACAGTAGCCATGTTTACATGGACACAAGTAACTGGATTAAAAGCCTGATCAGAATAAAAATGCTTCATGTAAACACGCCAGTCTGAATATTCTGACCCGATCACGCTCATTCGGATTAAAATTTCCTTCCGATTGAGATGAGTGGGTAATGCTAATTGTTAATCTGATTGGTGCGCATATGAACACTTATTCCGAAGTTTGGGTAGAAAATATGTTTACTGCGCATGTCTGTACGTCAGCCACACGTCGACATGACGTATTTCCGCCTTTACAGCAGCTAACGGAAGACATGGCGGGAGTAAAACAAATCTAGTCTGTATCGTCTCGCTGTCTCCTTCTGTTCGTCATATGCATGAGTATGTACTGCTGGGCTTGTAGCTTCATTACGGAGACCAGCAGGAGCAAAAGTACAGTCTGAATAACACAATACAAGTCCATTTCAAAAAGAAAAAGACACAAAGCGGGGTTTGTTTACATTGGAAGTTGCTTCTTTTTCTACTACTTCCAGAATGTTGGACAATTGTGCGCATGTCAAAATGATTTAGTCCGTTCAGACATGTGGCACACGGAAACGCACGCCCTAATCGGATTAGCTTTTCCAGGATCCATGTAAACAGTAAAGTTCTGATCTGAATTGTAATCAGATTGAAGAAATTTTAGACATGTAACCGTGGCTAGTGTTCCGACTAGGATCAAGAAACTTGCGTAGCGCCGACACAGGCTTTAGTAGAAATTACATCTACCAGGCCAAACGATTTTGTAAGCATTAAGGCTGGTTTAATTGGTGGTTTAATAAAGCTTTTTAAATTAAGGGAGAAATGCGACCATTTACCTGCTGTGCTGTGAAGCATCGAGAGCCACGAAATGCATGCTGGGAAAGACCCTTGGTAGCGCATTAAAATGAGGAGCCAGGTTGGCTGAGAACTGACACCAGGCGGTGAAGAACAGCACGACAGAGCACTCTGTGTTGTTCGCATTGAGGAATTCCATCAGGTCCTGAAACAAGAAAAGAAAGGCTGAGATGAGTTCAAGTTTCTTTCTGGTGGGAAAACAAAAAGAAACAAACAACAAGAGAGTAGGAACGCTGTTTGGAAACGACTTTTTTGTGATCCGAGTGGTCACAGAAAGTTTCAGTGGTACAAAATCTCAGTACATACAGTGCAAAGTCTTGGTCTTAGTTTTTGTTTAGTTGAGAAACCATTTATTAGATAATTCATATTTAAAAATTCTTTAATAAAGCTTCAAATATCAACAGAGTGATGCAGCTCAAGAATCAAATAAAAACAATAAAGTGAAGACCAGGGCGCCCGATACAGTTATAGGTGCACAATTACCAGACTCAAAACTTTAATCACTTTTTCTGTAACAAAGTAATCAAAAACAGATTTTAGGTTTACAAACATGAACTAAACTTGATTTTCCCACCATCTTATAACTAAACGGATTTCAGATTCTTTTACGACGCCACCACAGTATGATGCAAAACTTCCAAGAAATACCTGGGATGCGTTCAGGACCTGCACGGTGAAGCTGCTCATTCCTGTGATGTTCCTCTTGTCACAGTTCACCTTGTACGTCTTGGCGGCCTCCGTGGTGTTCTGCTCCCCGACGACGCGCACTATATCGAGAGTGACCTGGAAAAACAAGACAGCGAAGAAGTCGACCTCTGCGCTACCACACTTTAAAACAAAAATAAATGCAGCACATAGTAGTCTGCACATAAAAACACCATAGTGACATGTTAGGAGATAAAAGCTGGGCAGTACTGTGTGCATAACTGACTGGAAGAGACATGTAAAGCAGAAGTGCTAATAAATGATAAATTTTACACAGCTGCTGGTGTGTGGCGCAGGTTAGTTTGGGCATGGTGCTGACTGCCCAACTTATGCAGTGCATTCCTTTTTGTTTTTTTGAGCGATCAGTAGTCAGCTGATATCATCGACACCCCACCCACGTTAAAACTGTCCCAAATAAAGAAACTCAGAAACGGAAATGGACGCCCCATAAAAGCTGCTCTTCTTCTATCTCTTACAAAAACAAAACAAAACACAGAGCCAATCTGATGAACATATTCACAAAAATGAGGAGGAAGAAATAAGGTGCCAAAGGTTTGCTTGTTTTTCATGTCAGTTTATTTGTATTAACGTTTTGGCCGCAGTAGCCATTTTGGATTCTGACTTTTGGAATGCTGCAAGTGATCAGAAGCAAACAAACAAACAAAAAAATTAAATGTTGGGCACACCTCAGGTAAGCATTGCTCTGAGGGAAAGGAAGACACCAACAGAGTCAGAAATCCAACTTCAAGGAGGCTTCCATTTGAAACTTCTGGTTACGGACTCAGAAATTATGAATTCAGACACGCATGACGGCGTCCATTCAGAGTGTAGTGTTTACACTTAGTAGATTACGTAGTTTAAGAATGAATGGATGAATGAACGAACCTGCTGTTGTGTTTCTGTGCTCTTCTCCTCCGCTGAAGTTCCTGTAGAAAACAGAGTGTCTGAACCACACTGGGCACTGGCTTCATCGCAGGGCGGGGAGAAGCCTGACTGGAAGTCTTTCACATTTTTGGGAAACAGGGACTCGATGTCAGATGGATCGATGGGGCTCTCAGTGCCCATCACAGCATCAGCGATCTCAGCAGTTTTAAACTGTCTCTTGGCCACAGAGTCCAGTTCTCCCGACTCCACAAACCTAGGGTTGTCCTCAAAGTCGGACAGCGTGTCCTCCGACAACATGACCTCCAGTGATTCATCATTCTCTGAAACGATTGGATACAGTCATTTACTTACAGTATATCTATGGCTCAGGTTTTTCTTACTTACTACCAAAAGCTTATCGGCAGTTTATTTTTTCTCTGTTATTTAGACTCTATAAAAATTCCTCAATAACAAGAATGTCTGAATTTTCTTTGAGTTTTTTTTAATAAATGTTTTGCAATCAAAAGGTTTCTCCTGATTCCAAAAATGTGGTAAATCTTTGTGAATGCTGTACTGTAGTGATGGGTCCGGCAACACCGATGCGTCGGCGCATGCGTCGAGCTCATAGAGCGAAACCCTGTGTCGGTGCGTATCGCTTTAAGAAAGTCACGTGACCGATACAGGTACTGTATCGGTCACGTGACGCTAGCGCGTCGAAACACTGACGCGCCAGCGTTTATAAGGAAGCGCATCTGTCAACGGGATGCATTTGCCCAAAGACTCTTGTATGTGTTGCGGACGGTCCTTGTGCAAATTTATCACAAATTATGGAGCACGAGCAGCCTCAAGGAAAAAGAAAGGTTTCCGCCGTGTGGGACAATTTTGATCTGATGTCGGAAAATAAGGTATTTAAAAATAGTACTTTTAAACTACTATTTTCTTTGTTTTAATTTCCTTGTTGTTTCATCCTGTTCCTCTCAGAGTTTCCACTTAATTTATCTGAATTCAAATTCATTTGAAAGTGACTCTTAGTTTACTCTTCATATTTTCTGCAGGCTAAATGTCGCATTTGTTCGACAGAGCTGTCGTATTTAAACAAAAGCGCCTCCTCAGTGCTGAGGCATTATAGGGCCAGGCATGAAAATGAAGTCTAGGATACACCCAGGATAGACGCAGGTATACAGCCCTTCTACTACTTACTCACAGTTGCTTTATTGATAATTAATTCCTCTTAATTTATTCTTTACTTCATTTTTAACCATCAAGCTTCTAGGAAGCAGATGCTGGATGAAGCTGTGCTCAATTTCATCATGAAGGACTGCCAGCCCCTCAGCATTGTGGAGAGAGAAGAGTTCAGGGAACTGATTCAGGCCCTTAAGCCCTCATATGTTTGCCAACCAGAAAGGTTTGTGGAAATTATCTAAAGTAGTAGTTGATATATCCAATTTATTTAATCTTTAATTTAAATATATGGATTTGCTTTTGGTTTGACTTGGTGTAATTTTCAGATCATCAAACAAATGGTGGCCAAAAAGTACGAGGAGGAACGGGAACAAGTGAAAATGCAAGTACAGCAAGCTGTGGCAGTGAGTATAACAGCTGACATGTGGACATCTGTGAACATGGAGGCGTACTTGGCTCTTACCTGTCACTACATTAATGAGAATTTGCAGTTGTGTACGTCTGTGTTGGGAGTGCAATACTTTCCACAAAGTCACACTGCTGACAATTTGGCCCAAGTCAAAAGGGGCATGATAGAGGACTGGGCCATAACCAATAAAGTAAAGTGTTTTGTGACCGACGCAGCACCAAACATGATTGCATCCACTAGACGGCTCCAAATTCGGCACTCAATTTGCATTGCACATAGTCTCAATTTAGACGGGACCGTCTTCACAACAGCTGTCTGCACCCACTTCAGCCATGTTATTCAGCATTATTTGTTGTTGTTTGGAAATCATGTACTAAAATGCCAATTTGTTGTTTTTTAGATAACCTTTGGCAACATCTCAACATCGAAGTGGGCAGGCAGACCAAAAGTGCCACAGCTGATGCCATCCAGGAGGTGCAGAGATACCTGGCAGAAGGCAATATTGCCAGGTCCCAGGATCCTATGAGATACTGGGACAACCAAAAGACCATCTATCCAAACCGCTTTCAGCTTTCCTTGCAATTTCTCTGCACTCCAGCCTCATCTGTGCCGTGTGAACGGGTGTTTTCTACAGCTGGAGAAGTTGTATCAAAAAAACGGAACAGACTCAATTTCAAAACGTTGGAAAAGCTTTTTTGTTTTTAATAAAAATTTGTAAAAAAAAAAAAAAAAAAATCCCAGTCCACAAGCATCTTCATTCACAACACGTTCACTTAGATTTTCACGTTATGATACATGTTCACGGCTGTTCATGATACATTCATACACGACTGCACGGTGGCGCAGTGGTTTAACACTGCAGCAGCACAGTTTACTCTCGGCCGGGGGATCGCGGGGATCATGAGATCGTGGGTTCGATCCCAGCCCCCGACCAACAGTGAGCTGTGTGGAGTTTGCATGTTCTCCCCGTGTTGTGTGGGTTTACTCCGGGATTTCTCTGGTTTCCTCCCACATACCAAAAAACATGTAGGTTTAGGGCGCTCGCGCACGCAGCGACCGGCAGCCGGTGGCTTGTCACCAGACTGCAAACCAAATCTACCTACGGGTACAAATAAGTAACAAAAAAAAAAAAAAAATGTTCACATTATTTATTGACTGTATCTAAAAATATCAACGATATTTGAAATTAAAATTAAGATATGAAAAAATACAATGACTTAAATTATATACTGCTCCAAAAAATAAAGGGAACACTAAACATCCTAGATTTGAATGAAATATTCTTATTAAATACTTTGTTCTTTACATAGTTGAATGTGCTGACAACAAAATCACACAACAGCATGTGAAATTGATGTCAATCAGTGTTGCTTCCTAAGTGGACAGTTTGAGGGACAGTGTTCCCTTTTATTTTTTGGAGCAGTATATTAGTGTATAATACTAGGTCATCAAATCAGTGTCAGTTGAGTCTGTCAACTAGGTTGCCTGTAGGGATTTTTAAGGTCCAGCAGATGTCAGTATTCAGTGACACAGTATCAATACAGTTTTGCAATGTGTCGAAACGCATCATGACGCCTCATGGACCCATCACTACACTGTAAGAAGAACGAATTCATGCAGCCTAATATCAAGCTATAATTGTGAAGGTTTAATTTTTTTTTACTTTTTCTACTTTAAAATATAAATTATAATTCAATTTTCTAACACGATCCTCACTAATTAATAGAATAATCATAAAAACGGTTATAAATATACATTATTCAGTATTATTATCATCAAAATATAAATAATCAACACTGACAACAGAAGGGCTAAAGCCCAACTTTCAGATACTGTAGAGATTATGTTTGTGAGTGATGTTGTGTCTTTAATAGTTTTTGACACTTACTTATTTATAACGTAAATGTTGGTTTACTTTGGGCATTAATTTCCTTTTAATACAGTATGTACTACTATGTCTGTGCGTTTGTGTATCACCAACTTTCCCACTAGAATTACATAATATTTCCCCTTTTGCTTTAATGTGATGACAGCAACAGACAGGAAGATAGTAACTCAGTTACATGCACTCAAGTACTTTTTTCTGATAAGTATTATTTCAGGACACTTCTTTCTCTTACTTGAGAACATTTTTGAAGAAAAATCTGTACTTTTCTTTATATTTGGTCGCACTGAGTTAATTTCATTGACCTGTGTGTACTCTACCCACCTCTGTTAGCAGATTAGCACTGAACAACACAATACTCTTTAATTCAATCCAAAATGAGATAAAGCCAGTCAATGGTTTGAAGTTATAGCCTACAGTTAAACATTTAACCCAGTATGAATTAAACCGTCAGCTCTAGGCTGCGTTGGCTAATAACGACTTAAGGTTCCTACCTTGCGCCGAAGAAAATCTCAAAATATCCGAGCAGTACAAAATAAATAATAAAACAAACGCAAAGTGAAGTTTATCCAACACCACCTTCATAATTTTAAACTAATAAAAAAAAGTCAAATGGGATTATAAAATTCTGTGCAGGCATGGTGCGATGTGAGAAGCTCATCGGCTAGTCGGAACAATCGTTTCGAGCTACGGAGGAAGAAAATAAAAGTTGCACCAAAATGCATCTTCCGGTTAAAGAGGATGTTTTACTTTAAATTTTAATAAAAGTGTAACAATACATGAAACTCTGTAACGTTTCTCCGTAGATAAGATTACAAATGTTTTCCTTTAAAATATCAGAAGAAAGGACAAATGTCATATGTAGGAAATGGGTAGGAAAAGCAAGATGCATGAACATGAACCTAACCTAATAACATGAAATAATAATTATTTGACTGAGTTTATGAGTAAATAGTGAAATCTTAAATTATATTTCTTTGCATTATTTATCAGACTTGAATATTCCTGATATATATGTGCAAGGATAAGGTCCTACTGTAGAGAATGTGGAAGGACGGGGCTGAGTTTATTTCTCAAGTCAGATTTATTCACATTCTCCAACATCATCCAAAAAAAGAAAGAGAATGAATCCCCCAACATCTGTCCCTTTTATACCCAGGACATCAAAACACACAGTCACATGGTACTTAATCCCAGTAACAATGTAACTTCCTCCTGATCTTAACACCCCCACCTCCAGTCTCTGGTCGCTGGGCAAAATCCCCCACAGCTGTCTCTTTGCATGCCAAAGACTAGACTTTCACACCTTCGTGTTATCTCCAGAGCGGCTCAGTCCTTTGTTCCGTCTCAGATGTGAAGCCTAAGGTGGTATACGTATGAATCATGCAGTGGTATACATATGTGCATATATGTGCTCCACACTACAGATTAAAAAGAATTGTGACCTCTGAAATGAGTAAACAGCTTATCAATAAAGCAAAAGCATCCACCTTATTCCTGGGGGTGCCGTTGTAGGAACGATTATGGGCGGAACTTCCGGTTTCGGCTGAAGTAGTGTTAAATCAGTCAGTAAGAGTGGAGTAGCAGGAGCATTTAAAATAGCGTTTTAAAAGTTTTTCAAACTTATTTTAATGTATAGTCCACATACGTGTTTTGCACTCAACTGGCAGCTAATTTCAGCACTTGTAGTTTTTGTATTTTTTTAATGTTTTGGCATAGTTCTGGTACTTGTTGCTGGTGTTTGTGGTTGTGCCATAGACTGTATAAATGGAGGCTTCTTTGTGGCTCTGAGTAGATTCTACATCTGCTCTGAGGTAAATCTAATTATGTCCACCATATTTTAACAAAATGCAGCTGACTTTTTGCAGTGGAGACATTGATATTGTGATCCATGCTGGCAAAATGAGCTGGAATGTGCACCGCGTCATTACAAGCTACAGGCAGAGAAGTCATAAATTGTGACTCTTTCTTTGTTTGCTAGAGGCAAATACCGGGAAAACCCCCATGAGTGTCTAGTATCATTGGAAAACTTAGAAATCGTACTTTCTAAAAATACATGTGTTTTTGCGGAAGACGTAATTCCCGACCGATTGAATGTGAGTTTTCAACTTAGCCAAAATATAAACAAATCATCTTTTTCTGTTAGTTTGTGCACACTTCCTACAAATTAAATATCATTTTGAAGGTCTTTCAGTACAGAATATGGAAATAACGCTACATCAGTTTTGAAAATGCCCTCAAAATGACTCATTTTGTCAGCACGGGTCATTTGTTTACAGCATTAGCATCTTAGCAGCGGTGCTAGCAAACGGAGCCACAGTCTGCCAGGCCACTTTTTAAGCTCATCTTCTCATCTCTCAATAGTCGTGGGAAGTGGTATGATTATATTACTGTTTCTGAGGTGCAAAAGGCTGTGTTCCCGCATTTCTGATGCCGAAGTCATTGTTTTTTAACAAGGAAAAGTGTCCTGTTTCAGTGACAACCATACGTTCTAAACTAGTACTGGAAGTTGCTACCATAATTCACGCCAGGCATCATGGGGCCTAGCAATAAGGTGGATATTCGGATTTTTTTTTTTTTTTTTTTTTTGAGGATTCAATCCACCACCTTATTCCTAGGCCCCATGATGCCTTGTGTGTGATAATTTCCTCAAAGTGACTCATTTTGTCAGCACGGGTCATTTGTTTACAGCATTAGCATCTTAGCAGCAGTGCTGGCAAACGGAGCCACAGTCTGCCAGGCCACTTTTTAAGACCGTCTTCTCATCTTTTGATAGTCATGGGAAGTGGTATGATTATATTACTGTTTTTGAGGTGAAAAAGACTGTGTTCCCACATTTCTGATGCCAAAGTCATTGTTAGGAAAAGTGTCCTGTTTCAGTGACAACCACACGTTCTAAACTAGTACTGGAAGTTGCTACCATAATTCACGCAAGGCATCATGGGGCCTAGGAATAAGGTGGATTCAATCCTCCAAAAAAAAAAAAAAAAAAAAAAAAAAAAAAAACAGAGTATCCACCTTATTGCTAGGCCCCATGATGCCTTGCGTGAATTATGGTAGTGTGGAGATTGTGGAAGGACGAGGCTGAGTTTATTTCTCAAGACCAGTTTTATTCACATTCACATTCTCCAACATCCAAAAACAGAAAGAGAAAGGAATCCCCCCCCCCCCATCTGTCCCTTTAATACCCCGGGACATCAAAGCACAGTCACATTGTCTCTTAATCCCAAGTCACAATGCATCCCCCTCCAGGTCTTCTCGTCTCCACCTAAAGTCCTGGTGGTCAGGAAATCCCTCAAGGCCATCTCTCTGCATACAAAAGGCCAGACTTCACATCCTCCTGTTACCCCTAGGAGGTTCAGACCTTTTGTTCCTCTGAGACGTGAAGCATACAATAAGCATACAGTAATACACATGTGAAGCATATGGAACCCACATATGTGCGCCACATGACACCCCCCCAAACGTCTAAGATGGAACAACATAACCACAGATTGCATGTCATAATAAAATCACTACATATCAGTCCACGTGCCGCTTGGGTCTCAACCTTCTCCCGTATTTGCTGTAAGCAGGCTGTACCACTTCCGCGGCGTCTTCCTGCTGTGGATCTGCTGCCTGGGGATGAGAACTGTTAGTCAACCTCTGTGGGTGTTCTGGGGAATGCTCTCTAGGGGGTCTGCCACGCCGAGGAGCCTTAGCCAACTGCACAACTTCGTCAGCTACCACAAAAGCGGGTTTGAGCCTGTTAATGCCAATCATTTCTTTTCTGCCCCCCAAATCTAGCAAAAAATGCTTATCCCCTGTTTCCAGCACTCGATATGGTCCGTCATAAGGTGGGCGTAAAGGCGGACGATGGGCATCATGTCTGACAAAAACGAACTCCGTATTTTTTAAAGCCCTAGGCACAAAAACACGCGGAAAACTGTGGTGAACGGGGCCAGGTAGCGTGCTCGGGCCCGTGCTATTCTGTAACCGCTGAGCCAGGGAGCACTCTGGCGCTGGATTATCTGGGAGAAATTCCCCGGGCAGCCGAAGTGGCTGTGCGAAAACTAGCTCAGCTGGGGAGGCTTCTAAATCCTCTTTAGGTGCAGAACGCAACCCCAATAAAACCCATGGTAGCTTGTCCACCCAATTTGCATCCGTAAGCGACGCTCAGAGAGCCGCCTTCAGTGACCTGTGAAAACGTTTGCATAACCCGTTAGCCTGCGGGTTGTACGCGGTTGTGCGGTGGATCGTTGCCCCCAGGCTGCGGGCCATCGCTGACCAAAGTTCGGAAACAAATTGCGGGCCTCTGTCGGACGTAATGTCTGACGGGACTCCAAAACGCGCTACCCATGCCGTTAAAAACGCGCGCGCCACCTCCTCGGCTGTGATTGACGACAGCGGAACCACTTTCGGCCAGCGCGTGGTGCGGTCAACCATTGTCAGAAGATGTGTGCACCCTTGTGAGGGCGGGAGGGGGCCTACGAGGTCCACATGGACATGATCAAACCTTTTAGCTGGGATGTGAAACGGCTCCAAGGGAGCTCTCGTGTGTCTATGAACCTTGGCCCGCTGACAAGCCATGCAGGCTGCCGCCCACTCTCTAACTTGTTTGCGCAGGCTAGGCCATACAAATTTCTCCCCTACCATTTTGACCGACGCACGCACTCCCGGGTGCGCCAGAGAATGGATCGAGTCAAAAACGCGGCGGTGCCACGCGGCTGGAACCACAGGACGCGGCCGCCCAGTGGAGACATTGCAGATTAGGGGGGGCATACCATCTTGCAGCACCCTGTTCTCCAGCCTTAACCCTGTTGGTCCAGACTGGAGCGCGCACACATCCGCGTCGCTAACCTGCTCCGCGGCCGTGGCTGCATAATCTATCCCCACGCGGACTGGGGCCACCACGGCGTGCGAGAGGCAGTCCGCCACTACATTAAGTTTACCCGCCACATGCTGGATATCGGTAGTAAACTCCGATATCACGGCCAGCTGTCTCTGCTGCCGGCCCGACCAAGGTTCTGAAATCTGAAATCTTTTTCGCTTCTGCCCTTCAGAGAGAACAGACGCCTTTTTCTTTGCTCCCTCTTTTACCCTCCTTCCCTCCCTAACTGAGAATCCCAGCTTGCTGTCTTGTCTGCGTCGCTGTCTTCTGGCTGAATCTTGAACCAAGTGAAAAAAATGGATTTGGTGAGCGGCTTTAATAAAATTAACAACATTTTATATAAATTCGGGCCAGGGGGAGCCCCTATGGAGAGACCCATGGATTGGAACGCATGTGTCTGCACGATTCGACTGAGGAAACATCTACCTGGTTTGGCTAGGATCAGAGGATTTTCTGCTGATTGGCTCTGGAGTTTTTCCTGGTGTATCGAAAAATTAACTGGAAGAGCTAATTAAAAGCGGTCCCGGCATAGCTGCTTCTCAACAATTCGACTGGAAGGGGGAGTGCACTAACTATCGGCAATGATAACATGGAAATTACCATCTGCATGCACTGTAGAGGGGTGGACTCTACCGGACATGTTTACCCATGTTCTAGAAGGGAAACATCTGGAGTCGTCTTTGGTGCCTCCAAGGAATGGATTTAAAGCCTATGTATGGAAATTATGAACACAGGATTGCTGGAGATGAAAAATTATATGCTCTGTGTGATCTGTGTCTATCAGACCTTGAATTTCGATGCCCTGTTGTCTATTTTCCTCCTGGATTAAGACAAAACAGAAGATTGTGCTTCTCTTTCATAAACATACTGGGACTGCATCTGAACTCTCATTGACATGTGACTGGCTCAGGAAATTTCCATCTGCCATGCCTCAAGGACATGCTTCCGAGTTTCAGACACTAAGACATAACATCTCGGCTGGGAGAGATTTTGCTGCCTCCAGTAACTGATAAACACCCACCTGCATTCAACATACACGAACACACTGATTCATAATACACTATACATACTGAATTACACCCATCCATTCACTGATTCTCTCTGACTTTTGGTCTTTTGGTTTTTTGTGGTTGATTGTTGCTCTGTGCTATTGAGAGATTTTTTTTCATTGTAATCATAATCTGCTTAAATATTTATAAGCTGTATTCTAATAACGAAGTTTTTTTTTCTCTCCTCCCCCCTTGTGTCGTTCCCTCCCCTCCCCTCCCTTTCTTATCTATCTCTGTTTGATGAGGCGCCTATTATGGCTGCCGTGTCGTTGTGTCGCGCGCATGCGCACCAATGTCAAGTCAAGTTCCTCGTGTGTTTTTTACATGCTTGGCAATAAAGTTTATTCTGATTCTGATTCTGATTCTGATTCTGATTCTTGGTCATCGCGAAAGTCAGCGGCTTGTGGTCAACGAACGCGGTGAAACGGCGTCCTTCCAGCCAGAACTGGAAGTGGCGAATGGCTAAGTGGAGAGCTAACAACTCCCTGTCGAATGCGCTGTATTTTCGTTCGCTGTCGCGCAGGGTTTTACTGAAAAAGGCGAGCGGTTGCCAGGCTCCGGCTACATACTGTTCCACGACCGCCCCTATGGCCACATCTGACGCGTCCGTAGTGAGCGCCATGCGGGCCGCTGGGACTGGATGTGCCAACAACGCAGCGTTTGCCAGGGTTGTTTTGACTTCAGAGAATGCGCGCTCTCGCTCCGGAGACCATTCGACTTTATTTGTGGGTTTTTTTAGTGCAGCATACAATGGTTGCATGAGCTGCGCTGCGCGGGGGAGGAAACGGTTATAAAAATTCACCATTCCCAAAAACTCCTGTAATGCTTTGACTGTTTGTGGCTGGGGGAAATTTGCTACTGCGCGCACTTTGTCAGGCAGAGGGACCGCTCCCTCTGGGGAGACGCGATGCCCCAAAAAATCAATCTGCATCACCCCGAACTGACACTTTGCTGGATTAATTATTAACCCGTGCTCTGCCAACCTCTGGAAAACTGCCGTGAGGTGGTTTTCGTGTTTGTCTTCAGACACGCTGGCTACCAATATGTTGTCCAGGTAGACGAACACGAAAGGGAGATCGCGCAAAACCACGTCCATCATGTGTTGAAACGTCTGCGCCGCGCCTTTAAGCCCAAACGGCATGCGCAAAAACTCGAAAAGCCCGAAAGGAGTTATTACCGCTGTTTTGGGTATGTCCTCAGTGCGCACTGGGACCTGGTGGTAACCGCGTACCAAGTCTATTTTAGAAAAAACGCGCGCCCCCTCCAAGTGAACTGAAAAATCGTGGATGTGCGGGATCGGGTAGCGGTCGTGCACTGTAGCGTTGTTCAGCCTGCGAAAATCACCGCAAGGCCGCCACGAGCCATCAGCTTTCGGGACCATGTGAAACGGTGAAGACCATGGGCTCTTCGAACGCCTGATGATGCCCAACCTCTCCAGGTTGGCGAACTCCTCGCGTGCTATGGTCAGTTCAGCTGAATCCAAGCGCCGAGCCTTTGCGAAAACGGGCGGTCCGGTGGTAGTAATAAAATGTTCCACCCCGTGTTTAGCCACTGTTGCCAAAAGTGTTGGGACCGTGAGTGCTGGGAACTGAGTGAGGAGTGTGTGGTACTTACCACCTGCAGCTGTGACGTTGGCTTGTGCTGTTGGCGGGGCCACTCGAGCTGTACAGGGAATAGAAGAAAAAGAGAGTGCATTAACCAGGCGTCTGTTAGCAAGATCGACCAACAAACTATGTGAGCACAAAAAATCAGCCCCTAACATGTTGAAATTGACTGCCGCTATGACGAAAGTCCATTCAAATGTACGGCCGTGTAAAGACAGAAGCAGAGTCCTCTCACCGAAGGTCTTAATCGTGAGCCATTCACTGCTGACACCCAGGGACCACTGGAAGGTGCCAGCCGGTCAGCATAGGAAGGTGTGATGAAACTCAGCTGGGAGCCCGTGTCCACGAGGAAATGCCTCCCCGAGTGCGCGTCCCTCAAGTAAAGCAGCTTGTTCTCCTCTCCGAGGGCCGCAGCTGCTACTGACCCCCGGTCTTGGCGTTTCCCGAGCGCTTAAAATGGCACAGTGGAATGCACTTGCGTGCCCTCTCTGCGAAGCGGCGATGGTAGAAGCAAAGGATGTCGTCTGCTCCGTGTTTCCTGGCCCCTGCCACCGCCGTCGTCGGTGAGTCTGGTGCTGCAGCCTCTGGCCCCCTGCCATCTGCGGACGTTGCGCCTAGCTCCCCTGCCACAGCCGCAGCCGCGTGCCGTTTATTGGCGTCGATGAGTCGTTGCACCTCCTGGCCCAGCTCGTGGTAGTCTCGTTGGGCCAACAGTGGTGAACTGGCCAGGGTCACTCTCACCGCTGACGGTAGGGTCCTGAGGAAAAGGTGGGTGAAGATGAAGTTATCATCTTCGGAGTCTCTCAAACTCAACATCTTCCCCATCAGGTCTGCAGGTCTGTCGCTCTCAAATTCAGTCAGCGCCAGGAGCCTCTCTGCTCGCTCCTCCACCGAGGGGGTGAAGTAACGGATGAGTGCAGCCTTCAACGTGCTGTACTTGTCGCTGTCCGGTGGGTGGTTGATCAGGCTCTCCACTCGCTGGGCTGTGTGGTTGTCCAGCTTTGCAACCACATGGTAGAACTTTGTGGCGTCTACCGAAATCCTCCGGAGGTGGAACTGTGCCTCAACTGCGCTAAACCAGGAGCGCGGATTGTTCGGCCAGAAGTCCGGTAGCTGAACTGTGGCTGCATTCGTTTGGCTGGCTCCTGACGAGTCTGGCTCGGGAGATTCGTCTCCGCTCATGATACGTCTTAGGGTCACCAGTGTGGAGATTGTGGAAGGACGAGGCTGAGTTTATTTCTCAAGACCAGTTTTATTCACATTCACATTCTCCAACATCCAAAAACAGAAAGAGAAAGGAATCCCCCCCCCCCCCCCATCTGTCCCTTTAATACCCCGGGACATCAAAGCACACGGTCACATTGTCTCTTAATCCCAAGTCACAATACATCCCCCTCCAGGTCTTCTCGTCTCCACCTAAAGTCCTGGTGGTCAGGAAATCCCTCAAGGCCATCTCTCTGCATACAAAAGGCCAGACTTCACATCCTCCTGTTACCCCTAGGAGGTTCAGACCTTTTAGCCTGTTTTCCACTAGCCCAGCACACCTCGGTACGGCTCGATTCACTTCAGTACGGCTTGGAATGCTTCTGTCTCCATTAGCACGGTGTTGTGCTTGTGCTGTGTTTTTTTTTTTTAGGAGGTTTTAGAAGTGGGGCAGCAGCAGATTCTTAGCGAGGCGGGGCCACACTCCCGTGACATTACGCACCCGACTGAGTCCTTATTTACATGAGACAAAAAAGGATCGAAGGATTATTGCCTTGCTCGCTCTGTGGATTTATCTCACAATTAATTTTATCTCATAATTAAGCTGCAACAACACAAGTCACTTTTGTTTTGAATTAACTGCCAAATGACCTAGAAATAATGAGCTGAAACTTGTTTTTATTCGTATTAAATAATGAGATGGTGGCACACTGGCCTACACCAAATTATTATTTTTTACATCCTAGGGCATTTTGGATGTACTGAATTAAAAAAAATTCATGTTTTTCACCTTCAGGTCAACGTTTGGAACAACAGTATTATTATTTTCCATTTAGATGATGCTACACTCCTTCTAAAGTATTGTAAATCTCTGAATTTGGAATGCCGATAGAACATTCAATTTACATATACTTACTTTTTTACATACATTGACTTGTAAGCTTGATCAGTCTCTCCTGCTGCATTTTAAAGTCCAACTGTGCAACTTCTTATAAGTTAACATAAAAAATGTACCCAAAGTTTAGAACTGGATCATGTGGGGCTAATTTTTTATGATATTTCAATAAAAAGAACAGAAAGCTTACAAAAAGATTTCTTTTTTGGTCTAGTTAAAAATTACATTACCTTTACAGTGGTTGACCCCTGACAGGAAGATCAGTATCATTTTGATCAGACTAGGCAATGGAATTTCTATGTAATTATACTGTTTTATAATTCAGTGTTATAACAGACAAACCACACTTTCCAAAACAATTCCATTTTATTATATACAAAATATTAAAAGAAAAAAAAACTTTGCAACACAGCATGAAGGTTAATCGACATTTTATACACGCCGACCACTGAGTGTCTACACCAGCTTCCCAAACTGGGTCACGACTCGGCTGAATGAAGGCGTCTCTGCCAGCTGTGGGTCAGGATGGCTCGGTTGAATAATCCGGACGGGCTGTCGCGGCGGACGCGTGGGATGATTCTACAAGGAAAATGCACACAATAAAATACAGCACGTAAGTGCAAGATATACAGAAAAGACAATAGTTTTTAACAAGAATACATAAGCTTATTTCAGCGTATTGTTCACATGAATAATTAAAATAAAAGCTTTAGTCCGCAGTGTGCTGAAATAAAGCAGCGATCATCCACAAATGAACAGCTTTTTTATTGCATAAATAAACTGAGCGTCTTACTGAATATATTTGCGAAAAAACGCACAATAAAAAAAAATTAAAACTCACCGTTAAAGGACTCCGATGTCGAGACCTCCCGGTATATTTTTTCATTCCGGGCGGCTCCGTCTAACTCGCGCTGCATACGTTCGTCTGACAATGCAGTGAGCAGACACTGCAGCTCCTTACTGGTCCATGGAACACCCTTATTACACAAAGCCATTTTTGATGGAGAATAAATGAAAATAGCACAGCAATACACTGAAAAGGAACCGCCAACAGTGGTTGCGTGCTGAGTAAAGGCGGTCGTGAAGATTCTTTTTTTTTTTTTTTTTCAAAAACTTTATTGAGAAGGTCGTGAAGATTTGGTAGATGAGGAGGAGGAGAGGGGCGGTTACAACCTGACCAATCAGCGCCGGTTACGACCTGACCAATCAGCGGCGACCAGTCTGTTAACGTCACAACACGGCACAGCTCAGCACTGCTGTACCCTGCCCTGGAGCGGGGCTGAGAATTGCGGCTGTTAAACCGTGTTGGGGCTTGTGGAAAACCGTACAAAGCGTGCTGAGCCGTCCCGTGTCGCGCTAAAGCGTGCTAGTGGAAAAGGCCCTTTTGTTCCTCTGAGACGTGAAGCATACAATAAGCATACAGTAATACACATGTGAAGCATATGGAACCCACATATGTGCGCCACAGTAGCAACTTCCAGTACTAGTTTAGAACATATGGTTGTCACTGAAACAGAACACTTTTCCTTGTTAAAAAAACAATGACTTTGGCATCAGAAATGCAGGAACACAGCCTTTTGCACCTCAGGAACAGTGATATAATCATACCACTTCCCACGACTATTGAGAGATGAGAAGATGAGCTTAAAAAGTGGCCTGGCAGACTGTGGCTCTGTTTGCTAGCACCGCTGCTAAGATGCTAACGCTGTGAACAAATGACTCGTGCTGACAAAATGAGTCACTTTGAGGACATTTTCATAACTGATGTAGCGTTATTTCCATATTCTGTACTGAAAGACCTTCAAAATGATATTTAATTTGTAGGAAGTGTGCAAAAACGGACAGAAAAAGACGATTTGTTTATATTTTGGCTAAGTTGAAAACTCACATTCAATCAGTCGGGAATTACGTCTTCCGCAAAAACACATATATTTTTAGAAAGTACGATTTCTAAGCTTTCCAATGATATCAGGCACTCATGGGGGTTTTCTCGGGACTTACCGCTAGCAAACAAAGAAAGAGTCATGATTTATGACTTCTCTGCCTGTAGCTCGTAATGACGCGGTGCACATTCCAGCTCATTTTGCCAGCACGGGTCACATATTATATCAATGTCTCCACCGCAATAATGTCAGCTGCATTTTGTTAAAATATGTTGGACATAATCAGATTTACCTCAAAGCAGACGTAGAATCTACTCAGAGCCACAAAGAAGCCTGTGGCGGCATGAAATAATAGGCAGCGAACTGAGAGTTTTTGAGGGAGTTTATTAATCATACCGCCATCACAGACTCACTCCGGCGCCGTGCATGCGCGCCGGAGCGAGCCCGGAGGCTCTCCAACAGATAGGCAATGCGTGCAGTCAGATGAGCAGTGAGAGTGAGTTACAGAGCAATGCAGTTTTTATACCCAGTTACAGGCAATACATGAAAGGCATGGGACATTTGCATCACAGTGAGAGCAAGAAGTCATACATAACAACAGCAAGACTGGCCGGAATTCGCCTCTGCTCCGGAGCTGTAGGACAAAAGAGGTTACAAGGCACATCTACATATTGTTATCAGTCCATAGATCACGCTGCTATGTTAATTGCTCCAGCTGAGTGCTCTGCTTGTCCGTGGCTGTTGTGGGGGTTACCCATAAGCCTCCATTTATACAGTCTCACAACCACAAACACCAGCAACAAGTACCAGAACTACACCAAAATATTCAGAAAATACAAAAACTACAAGTGCTGAAATTAGCTGCCAGTTGAGTGCAAAACACGTATGTGGACAATACATTAAAATGAATTTGAAAAACTTTTAAAACACTATTTTTAATGCCACTGCTACTCCACTCTTACTGACTGATTTAACACTAGGTCAGCCGAAACCGGCAGCTCAGCCCGTAATCGTTCCTACAGCGGCAACCCCAGGAATAAGGTGGATACAATATTAGTGTAGAAGCAGCTTGGTAGGATTAATAGCCTCCATAAACGAATACACGAGGGAGTCCAAAGAATTTATATGTGTTTATTAATATATTTTCTCTAACCAAGACCCAACGTGGCTAAACCTAGCAGTTTAGCCACTCATTCACAAATGTTTCTGTGCTTATTGTATTCCAGGGACCGGTCATATCCTATTGACCACTGAAACCACACATCCTAGTCCACCAGTGATGCATTATTTCATTCATTCTTTAAGACAATTTATGTTAGTTGGGTCAGGGTTGCTACCCAAGCTAGGAGCTATCCAGTTAAAATTAGCAACAGTGATATAAGCGGGAGGGTGGAATTAAATGCAGCTCTTAGGCGTTTACCAGAGTGACAACATGTGGAGAAAGTGTAGTGAAAGACCCCTTTAACAGAACAAACGTAACAAGGCAGTGTGCACTACTTGCTTTGAGAAAAATGTGACTCTAATATACTTTACTTTTCAGCTGGTAAAGCGTTAGCTATGATGCAAAACTTAAAAAAAAAACTTTGACCAACTATCATAAAATCATTTTGTTAAATCTCCACTCGTCTTCCAAAATTCTTGTTCTTCATTATTGATTATAATTTTCTTAGCCAAACGTTTACCTAGATTACACTATTTTACATGACTACAAGTCTGTGCAGTGAATAAGATATATGATAATGTTTTCTAGAATAATTTATTGACTCGTTGTCTTTTTATTTAATCTAAATGTATTCATATTCATTTACATCAGTCCTGGGCCCTGTTCCAGAAGCAGGTTTAGTAGCTTACCTGGGTAAGTTAATTCAGAGTTTGTGGTAACTCTTGAGTTTTCGGTTCCAAAAAGTCAGAGTAGGTTTGTAACCATGGTTACAAAGGCCGTGAATATAACCTGCTCCTGAGTAGGTTATGTTGGTGGTATGTTTAGAGTATTTAAACTTAAAAGGAACCACAAACATAAGTGTGATAGAAGAGAATCAGGTAACTTGTCACTCAAAATCTTTTAATAAAACACACCATCGCTAATGTTCCTTCTTTATTTCTTGAACAAACATAATTTTCCCCTCTATCTTTACATGCAGATATTTCATCTCCAAATTAATTTCATGATTTTTTTTTTAATTGCGATTGATTTTGTACAGATCCTTTGCTGGCAACTACAATGAAATTCTTAAATTTAGTGATCTTAAAGGTAAAATATTCAGCTCTGTTTAGCAGTAAATGTGTTTCACATTAAAATCAGTTTCTTACATTGTCAAATTGTTGCATAGAGGTTGGAGGAGGATCCACCACACTGCACTGTTCAGTCTCTTATGGAACAAAAATAAGTTCTGCTCCAAATCTTCCAGTTTTCAAACACTATAATCACATATTGGATGCTTTGCACATACAGTATATTGTCCATAGACCTTAGTGGACCCTCCATGCCCACTTCTGTTACAGCTGATGCAGTCTCCTCTTCAGTCTTTAATTGTATTAATGATCATGCAGCCTTTGGCCTAATGAAGGATAGTTTGTTAAAAAACAGCAACAACTATATTTAGATTAAAAGACTAGGACACCATCTTGGACTGTGAAGGGGATAAAACTGTAAAAAAAAATTAAAAATAAATAAAAAAAAGTTAAAATAAAAAGTCCAGATTCATTCAATAAAAGAAATGGGCTTGTGAGGGAAATGGGTTGATGAGAAAACCTCCTTAAAAAGGTTTGTATAAATTAACATTGCATATTCAAGCCTTATCGGTTGCATATAGAAAAAATAATTACAAATCTGTACTGTATAATCTGATTATTTAGGTATGTGGGGAGAGTTAAAAAGCCTTAACAGAGCTTCACAAAATAAACAGTGGAGGATGGAATCATCAGGCTTTCTTACATTTGACCAGGGCAGTACCCAAATATTCTCTCATCTGGATATCTGTTCATGACAGTGGGATTCTTTTTTTTTTTTTTTTAATTTGGGATTTGGATATTTGCACTTTCACTCAAACTGCTCAATTTTAATAATGCCAATTCTGATTTAAAAAAGGGGTTTAAAAATGCATGAATAAATTCAGAAATATATACAAAAATTGCAAATTTATGAGCAAAAAATTTACATTTACAAAGAAATCTGCAAAAAAAAATCTTTGGGAAATTATTTCAAATGACATGGAAAAGTAGCATATTCATAAGAAAAAAAATAGCAAAATTACAAGAAAAAAAGACTCAAATTTACATGAAAAGCTGCAAATTTATGAAAAAATGGTACAAATTTACATGAAAGAAAAAAATCTTTGTGGTAAAATACTGCCTTGCAATGCACTCGCTTTATAACATCACATTATTCTGAATATCTGTGACCAAAGGGACAGGGGATGAAGTCCAACCCAGGGTTTGAACTCACAGCCTCCCACACTAGTGCCTTGACCCACTTAGCAACATGAGCAGAAATGCTTTTATTGACTTCATTATTGTCCACCACTGAAGAATCCACAAACTCAATCGCCTTTACTTCATGCAGTCAGCAGTTCTTTGCATGTCAGCTCCGTGTCTTTAGTTGATGTCAGTTTTTTTTTCTTCTCGATGATGATTTTTTCCCACTCCTCACATTGTAACTCCCGTTCAGAGAAATAATTCTTTCTCTTTGCCCCCACTGCTCATGGTTTCTGTGCTCAACACCTGCTGTTTTAATAGGTTTGATGTGAACAGGCACATCTCTAGTCTAGTTCAATCAACTCTGAGTTGATCAAACAGCTTCATAACTGGAGTTCTGGAACCAGAAGTGAGCTTTAGCGGGTTCACTTAACCCTGAGTTCAGGGTTTATTTCAGTCTATGTTAACCTTGCTTTCTGGAATATACCCCTGGTTTCTTATTGTTGTTGCTACATGAGGGTGGCAGTCTGCACCCCTCCCTACATGCTATAATGAAATTTTGAATTGCTCTTGCTGTGAGGTAAATAAAGTCCTCTTGACTCTTGACAGTGCCATATTAATTTTTCTCAACATATGGTTTGTTATTAGTTTTTGTATACTTTAAGCAGTATATTCTGTCTGCATACAAGTTGTCAGTGCAGTTCCATCATTTTCTGAAACATTTAAGATGAATTGGTGTTGGGGTTTACCTCATGCAGTGTACAGACTGTCTATAAAAGTGCCTTGAAAACTGTTCCCCTTCCTGGAATAAAGCAATACTTCAAACCACTCCTCAATCCCTATTCCCTCCATTAATATTTCCTTTGTGAAAAAAAATTAAACAACCCAAAATAGCGGTTATATGTTCTCGTCTTGTCAAAATAAAATCAAAATTGAACAAAAATGACATAACGGATCTGATTCCGTTTGGTGTCATTTTCCTTTTATTTTGTCGGTCACAGCCGGAAGTGGTGGTAGCAGCTGCAGAGTGCTGCCATTTTCAGACAAGCCTGAAAGACTAGCTGCTAAATCCCACTTTACAATGGGGAAAATGCCCAAAGTTGCAGCATAGACTCATGCAGACATCAGCATCTGATGAAAGATGAGGACTGCCAGAAATATACATTTATAGAGTTCCCATCAGCCAGCAATGAGGACGAACGGAGGATGTTGCTGACAAATGGATACCGAAGGCCTGTGGAGCGAAATGAAAGGTTGAGGTGACCGACCTCTGGTAGGTCTACTGGGAGACTAAAAGGTCCATTGATCTGAAAATTAGGCCTAAATTAATAACTATTTTTCTTTGAAAATTAAGGTTGTATTTATGTCCTGCCCATCATAGGGATAAATTAGTTAATTAAACATACTATTTATGACAGACAAAACAAGACTCAGTGGATGGGAAGGGAGGATGCCATGTCGAATGGTTGAGTTGTAGTAAACTTATTCGTTTGAGGGCTGATTTGAACTGCATAGAACCATTTTTAACAGTTTGACTTTAGGACCAATGGGCCTTCACAATATTGACTAGTCACCCAAATTGTGCTTTCTATTATTAGTATATAATGATCACTAATTTACTTGTGTTTTTACTATTGATGAGCAATGAGTTTAAAAAAAATATATCAAAAAATAATAAACCAATAAATGAAAAATTTTCAAGAAATTTCTATGAAAAAGTTATAAATTTACAAAATAAATACCAGGATTATGAGGAAAAAAAACACAAAATGGAGACAAAATCACAAATTTGGGGGAGGGGGGGGGACAAATCTATCAAAAAACAGCTGGAAAATTTAAGAGAAAAAAATAAATTTCTTCTTCTGCTTTTAGATTTGATTGGCGGTTGGCAACCAGCTCACAGGTGCATTACCACCACATTCACAAATTTAGGGGGGAAAACTTCAAGCAAGGGAGAGTAAACTTATTACTAAAGTAATGTTTTTAGTAGATACTTTCTTACTAATGTTTTTGGTGACTACTCAAACTTAATTATAAATTTTTTGAACAGTTGAACCAGTCTGGTGTGAATGGTGTCCACATCCACTGGTTCTGAGATGGAAGCGCCTTCTCCTTTCTTCTTAAGACCCACATTGAGGTTTTACATGTTTACAATTTAAATCCATAAAAAAGTCTAATTTAACTTTGTTAACCTAAAATAACCAGCTGTTCACACGTTTACACAACTGTGAGCTGCACCTCAGTTCATGCATTCTTTATGCATTTATTTATGACAAGACATAATCTGGTATTTCCAAAAAAAAAAAATATCATCCACTGCAGGTTTGGGTAGAATCCAAGTTATATTTGTTCAGAACAGTCAGACATTGGCAGTGATGCAGAAACATGTTGCCAGAAAAGGTTCTTGTACTTGTAGATACTTTGACAAAACAGTACTTAGATGAGTAACTTTATTGCATTATACTTTCTACTCAAGTACATGTGAACATAAAACGACTTTTACTCAAGTACCTTTGGTCAGTCACTAAATTTTAATTTCACTGAATTGAAAACTGATTAGAAAGGTGCCTGTTTAAAATGACTAATTAGTCTCACTAGAAATGACTGCATCTTTGGTCATTTTAGTAAATTTATAATCTTATTTAGCCGAGATGGGTGTTGATATTATTGTTCTTCTATTCCAGCTACAAAGAACAAGTAATTTAAACAAGTTAGATTTAAAAAGTTACAAATTTATGTGAAAAGTTTATATGTAAAATGTTACAAATTCATGTTTTAAAAAAATCATATAAAACAGTCACAAATTTGACAAAGTGATACAATTAAGAGAAAAATGTTTGAAATGTAGAACTGCTAATTTTTTAAGCAAGAAGTCGAAAATGCATGTTACAAAAATCTAATTTATGTGGAAAAACTGATTTATACGATAAAAAGTTGTATATTCAAAAAAGACAAATTATATGAAAGGACTCACAAATTTAGGAGAAAAAGTCTGAAAATTTAGAACCGTCATTACTACTCCAGTAACTTTTTAATTGAATACTTTCATCCTCACCTTTTCTGGCGACGACTCTTGATACTTGAACAATTCCAATAACAGTAATATTACTTGAGAACAATTTCTGGCTTCTCTACCCACCTCTGGTTTTAAGCAAAGATGTAGATAGAAAATTAACAAATAAATAAGAAAATGTATTTTGCTGTCCTGTTAAATTTTATTATAACAATTAAAACAGGGAGAAGAGTGCACGGTGGTGGTGATGACAGTGTTGAGTCCTGGTCGCTCCTTGTTTGTGTGAAACCTCCTGAACAGCATGAAGTGAAGGACCAGGGATCTTCTCTGCTGTCCTCTGGAAACACAAGTGATTTTAGGCCACAGCATGGACTCTTTCCTGTACTGTAACTTGAACATTTAAGACTGTGAATTTCACCTGTGATGGTTGGGGTCATGAATTGGTTCTCATCAGTCTGGGACAAGTGGTCCACACTGTCTTCAGGTTCCACATTATGAAGATCTTTAATCAGACACACAGAGAAATAGAACATTAGACCATATTACACTATGAAGTCTGTTTTTCTGAGTTTATTACTTTGCATGTTAAAGTTTGTGAAGAGACTATAATAAATAAAGCTGCTTACTGTGGAGACAGATGGTAGTCCTATAAAAATGATTACTTTGTAGCCACCATATGAGAAGCATAATGACTCGCATCTTAGATAAGAACAAAGAGCAGAGTTTTCTGGGTGATAACAGGAAGCTGTGAGATTGTGATCTTTTGTGTGTCAGACTACTTGGAGGCTCCTTTGTGTGTCAGAGACTGAGAGGGGGATGTTAGGGGATTAAGGAAGTGAATGCAATGTGACCTTTGATGTGAATGCAAATGTGAACTTTGATGTGTAGAAGCAGCTGCAGGAAGACCTGGTATTTAAGGGAAGAATTTTGTCTGTGAGTTTCTCTTTCTGCTATGCTCATGTGTGAGACGTGTAATAAACTGCTTGAGACCAAAATGCCTCATCATTTACACACTCCACAACTTGTATATTATATTGACCTCGCCAGCCCACGCGTAATGCATTCTGGGCGGGGTAGGAACAGCGATCGTAAACGGACTGCAATCACACAGCGCCTCGGCATTTCTTGTGAATGAACGGAAAAAAAAAAAAAAAAATCACAAAATGGACCATGAAGGAAAATTTAGGGACCATAATAAAGGGACCAAATAAAGGGACCATACTCCACCAAATTGAATGGGACTGCAAAGGTACGCTATTTGGCGAAGCTTGAAGGGGTTAATGGACTAGATCCGTATCAGCATATCACATGGAGTTCGGATGTAAACATTCTGCCAAACTTCGACCATGCCTTCATTTATAATTATATGACTGTAAGCATAACTCCACACACACATGAAGTTTTTAGTAACTTTAGGTCTTTGAAGCAAGCAGAAGTGCAGTTCACAGACGGATGGGTGCATGACTTGTAGATGTACAAGGTAGACTTGAAGACAGTTGTGCTCACAAAGGTGGTTTTTTTTTTAATTTCTTGGCTTGATTACAAGTATTTATTTACTAAATAAAATAAGTGCATGCCATAAATTGTCCTGCACCTGTTGTGAAAAAGGCTGTGTGGAAATAAAATCCCATAAAAGCACTGCAACAACAACATCCTGCAGGCCTGTGCAGACAATGATTTTTACCTGAAACTCTCTGATGGGAGACTAGAACTCAAGCAGTCACAAGTACTACAAACAGGTACAAATGCAAATTTTTGTGACAGGCTCACATTTCTGTGACTTTGTTGTGTGGACCACAAAAAGTTGTGTTGTTGTACGCGTCACACCAGATTCTGACCTGTGGGAGCAAACACTTTTACCAGTGGCCCAGAACTTTTTTTATAAAGTTTTCCTACCTGAGATTGTTGCCCGTCACTTTACTGACTCTGACCCCACAACACAAGAGGAAAGCTGCAGCTGATAAACCCACCCAGAAGCCCAAAAGATGACGTCTAACTGCATTACAGCCAGGTCCCACACACAATCCCAGAAGACAGGCACAGAACACAGCAGAAATGTGGTGGACTTGGAGGCAGCCAGAAGAGCTGGGTGACATGGTTGCCTGTGATAACCAAAACTGTGAAATTCCATCCATCCATCCATCCATCCATCCATCTTCTACCGCTTTTCCGGAGGTCCGGGTCGCGGAGGCAGCAGTTCAAGCAGAGAAGCCCAGACTTCCCTCTCCCCAGCCACCTGCTCCAGCTCTTCAGAGGGGATACCAAGGCGTTCCCAGACTAGCTGGGAGACATAGTCTCTCCACCGAGTCCTGGGTCTGCCCCGGGGTCTCCTCCCAGTGGGACGTGCCTGAAACACCTCAAGTGGGAGGCGTCCAGGAGGCATCCTAATCAGATGCCCATACCACCTCAACTGACTCCTTTCAATGTGGAGGAGCAGCAGTTCTACTCTGAGCCTCTCCCGGATGACTGAGCTCCTCACCCTATCTTTGAGGGTGAGTCCAGCAATCCTACGGAGAAAGCTCATTTCAGCCGCTTGTATCCGCGATCTCGTTCTTTCGGTCATTACCCAAAGCTCGTGACCATAGGTGAGAGTAGGAACGTAGATTGACTGGTAAATCGACAGCTTTGCCTTAGAACTAAGCTCCCTCTTCACCACAACAGACCGGTACAATGTCCGCATCACTGCAGATGCTGCTCCAATCCGTCTGTCGATCTCTCGCTCCATTTTCCCCTCACTCGTGAACAAGACCCCAAGATACTTAAACTCCTCCACTTGGGGGAACCACTGTGAAATTCAGTGGTTCCATTTAGGATGTGTGGAGCTCTGAAGCACCAACTCCACAGCAGCCGTGGTTTTGCAATGTGCACATTAGAGTAGTGCTGTAACATGAGACAGTTATGCGCTATAACATGGTAGAACAATGATACATGTCGATCATGCATGTCAATTTATATTCTTGTATTGTGTCATGGTTATGGCTACAGTTTTGCATCTTTGAAATAAAGAGCTGGAGTTTGTAAGCCATCGTGTACTTTATTCCAAAAATTGTTACAAAGCAATCAAGTGTATTTATACAGCACATTTCATACACAAGGGCAACTCAGTGTGATTTACATATATAAAAAGAGGAAAGAAAGCAAAATGTTTGAGCAGTAAGAAAAATTGAAGAGGTGCTGCTTTAACTGCTTCAATATTATTGACACAGTTAAAGACATGATGTCAAAATGGCTAAACCACACCAAAAACATGTCATGGCCTACATTCTAAAACTAAAAAGTTCAAAGCAGTCAATAAAAACTATGACCTTATTGCCAAACATTTCAATGTACTGATGTGGCATGCTAGCCTGCAAACAAGGTCTCTTTGGGCAGGACACCAAAGGGCTGAGGTGTGCATGGAGCACATTTATGGTGTCGCAGAACAGGATGGATGCGGTTTGTCTGCTTATGTCAAAAAGGTGTGCAATACGTTCAAGAGGCAAATTAATCCGCAAATGCATCATAGTTAAAAGGAGAATTTGAAATTGGGAAATTTTTCTGTCTTTGTTAGGCTGGGAAAAAATTGCATCAGCAGAGCCATTAAACTGAAAGATGGAAGCCCAGTGTAGTATTTCACCTTTGTGTCATTATCTTTGAGGAAATTCTCATCCAGGGTCTTTCTGGAGAGCTCTCCCTTTAACTTTGTTCTCCTCTTGCAAGAGTAAAATTTCTTTAAGCCTAAGGTGACACATGCTGCAGTTCTGTAGCTCTTGTGCATTTTCCTCTGGAGCATCATCAGCCTGACAGATCAGTGCTGCTTCATCAGATGTCGTCTCCTCCATCTCAGCCAGAGGTGTGGTGTCATCTGCTGCTGATCAGGACAATAAACAACTGTAGTTAATATATTTTGTAATCAAAAGGAATCCCAAGACACATTTTAGAAAGAAAAACATAGGTAAAATAATAATAATAATAAAAAAAAAAGACTACCTGAAGGAGCTACATTATCCATCTCAGTCACAGGGCCAGTGATGTTGGGGGTCTGTGATGGGGGGGTCACTTGCATGCCCTGCTGATTCTTTTTGTCATAATCTTGTCCTTCTGCATAAGTGATTAAACCTGTCAGGAGTGGCAGCTGGAAGCTCTGCATGCCCAAGGTTTAAAGAAGGTGCCCAGTCAGGATCACAGTCTAGCATTTCATAAGCTGGTCTGCTGTTAAAGCAAAGCAAACGGTAAGAAAATACTTTGGTGTAGAACAAATTAAACCCGCTCACACACCTGTGTGAGCGGGAACTTTTTCTAGCTAGTAGGATATCGGAGTCTTTCTTTAGCTTAGCTCTGCTTAGCACTGCTGACGTAGGGTAAAAGCGATGACCAGGCAAGTCTTAACCACAACACAAGCAAGTTTTAACAACAGACATACACAATAAATCATAACGTACCTTTATGGAAATGCTTTGAGCACACCAACATCCATACAGGTGCGTGTTTTAAAGTTATGTCGGGTCTTCTGACTGCTGCAATCCAGACCAGGCGTCGCCTCTTATAGTTGCATCCGAAACGTGAGCTGTGCTGTTCTTCTTCCATGCTGGAAAACGAAAAAAGCCTATTCCGTGGTTTATCTTTTCTCCACGGCGGTTGTGAGAACGACTATTACAGTTTAAAACACAGCAAGACTTCGCCATGTCTGCTTTGTGACGATGCCTCCAGCTTTTACGTGATCTCAGCGAACGTTTCCTACCCTACCCAGCATGCACTTGGTGAATTCTATGGACACTACGTAACAATGGCGGAGTTTTATGGAAGAAAAAATTTAAAGCTGTAACACTTGGAGGAAAAGACAAAAACATCACTTTCTAAAGTGGGACATATTAAAATGCAAAAGACAATCAAGTACAAATACCTGAGAATCACCCAGAATGCAAATATCAACACTAAATATCACATAAAATCAAAGCGACGTCAACCTTTCCTCCTTTCGTCCTCTTTGCTGGCTGATGGGAATTCTATAACCGGATATTTCTGGCAGTCCTTCTCATCTTTCATCAGATGCTGATGTCTGCATCGAGTCTATGCTGCAACTTTGGGCATTTTCCCGATTTTAAAGTGAGATTTCGCAGCTAGTCTCTCAGGCTTGTTTGAAAACGGCGGCGCTCTGCTGCTGTTATCACCACTTCCGGCTGTGACCAACAAAATAAAAGGAAAACGACGCCAAACGGAATCAGATCCGTCATGCCGTGTTTTTGCGCCATTTCGATTTTATTTTGACAAGCCGCGAACCGATATAATGGCTATTTTCGGTCGTTCTGTTTTTGCTTCGCGAAGGAAACATTAAAGAGGGAAGAGAAGACGGGCTGTGCTGCTGGGTGGGGACAGCGCTCACAGACGGGCTGCTGTGTTCCTCCCCCTTTCAAGCTCCTGCCAAAGTTGTGTGAAACTGTCATGTGTTCAGTGACTCAACTTCCAGGAAAAGAAGACAGAAAAAACCGAGACTTCATACAACAAAGACAGAAATGGCTCAGCAAGTGGTTCCGCTGGATCGCGAAAAACTGATCTGTTCCATCTGTCTGGATCTCCTGAAGGCTCCGGTCACCATCCCCTGCGGGCACAACTACTGCATGAGCTGCATTACAGACTACTGGAGCGGCAAGGAAACGCACAGCTGCCCTCAGTGCAGGAAGACTTTCAGACCGAGGCCTGATCTGGTGAAAAACTCCATGCTGGCTCAGTTGGTGGGAGATTTAGAGGAAGCAGGGCGTCCGGGTCCGTCAGCGGCCTATGCGGGGTCAGAAGACGTGGCCTGTGATTTCTGTCCTGGGAGGAAGCGGAAAGCCTCAAAGTCTTGCTTGTCGTGTACGGCTTCTTACTGTGAGGAGCACCTCCTTCCTCATTTCAGCGTGACTCCTTTGAAGAAGCACAAGCTGATTGAAGCAACTTCTAATCTTCAGGACAACATCTGCCCTCGCCACGATGAGCTAATGAAGATTTTCTGTCGCACCGATCAGCAGTGTATCTGTTATCTGTGCTCGCTGGATGCACACAAAGGCCACGACACAGTCCCGGCTGCAACAGAGAGGGCTGAGAAGCAGGCAGAACTTGGGGGAAATCGAAGTAAAATCCACCAAAGAATTAGAGAAAAAAGCAATCATCTTATGCAGCTCCATCAGAGATTGCGGGCTGTCAATGTGTTTGCTGATAATGCTTTCAGAGACTGTGACAAGATGTTTAAAGAGCTGATCTCTCACATTGAGAAGGAAAGCTCTGCTGTTAAGCAGAAGATCAGATCCCAGCAGGAAACGGAAGTAAATCAAGTCAAGGAACTTCAGGAGAAGATCCAGCAGGAGATCACTGAGCTGAAGAAGAAAAGCTCTGAACTGGAGAAACTGTCATCGACAGAGAATCATATTCAGTTTCTAAACACCTACTCCTTGCTGTCACATCTGAGTGAACCCACAAATGTGCCAAGCTGCCATAACTTCACTCCAGTGTACTATAAGGCAGTGACTGCAGCCGTGTCACTATTCAGAGAAAAACTGCACAATTTTCTGAAAAAATGGCCAACAATATTACTTGCAGTGACTAAAGCGGATACTCTACTGCCTCGAGAAGAACCCAAAACCAGAGAAGAATTTTTGAAATATGCTTGTCCAGTTAGTCTGGATCCAGATACAGTGAACAAACGTTTGTCGCTTACTGACGAGAACAGGAAAGCAACGTTAATGGGTGACAACCAGAATTATCCAAGTCACCCAGAGAGATTCATTGAAAGATGGCAGGTTCTGTGCAGAGAGGGCCTGGCGGGACGTCACTACTGGGAAGTGAAGGTGAATGGGACGGTTGAAGTTGCCGCAGCATACAAGGACATCAAACGTACCGGAACTGTGGAGGAATGTGGATTTGGACTGAATGACAAATCCTGGGCGTTTAAATGTTCATCCAATGGTTGTTCGTCCGTGCTGAGCACTTCTTCTCCCATCTCAGACTCGTTGAAAGTGGGAGTGTATTTGGATCGCAGAGCAGGTCTTCTGTCCTTCTACAAAGTCACTGAAACCATGACTCTGCTGCACAGAGTCCAGACAAGGTTCACTCAGGCTCTTTACCCTGGATTTTGGCTAGAAAATCCGGGAACCACTGTAGAGTTGTGTGATTTAAATCAGACAAGTATGGCTCTTGTATGGTAAAATTTGGCAGTGCTATGCAAGTCAAACAATGTGGATATAACTGTAAATATTTTGCATCTATTGCAAGTCTGTTGTACATATGGGATATGTGGAAAATGCAAAGAAAGTGGTGGTGAGTTAATCCTGAAATTATTTTTGACTAAATTCATTGCAAATTATTATATTTTATGTTTTATCTGGTCAGACTGATTTTTATGGGGCAGTGGTGGCCTAATGGTTAGGGATGTAGACTGGTGGACGAAGAGTTGCTGGTTCAATCCCAGGACCTGCAGGATCAGCTCTGGGTGGGACAGATAACCTGGCAGTGTTTTCCCCACCCTCCTCAACCCCACTGTGGTGCCCTTGAGCAAGGCCCTTAACCCCAGCTGCTCCAGTGGCGCTGCTGGGTGGCCACAGGTCAGTCTGTGGTTGTACTGGGCAGCTTCCAGGTGTGAGTGTGAACAGGGCGTCCTTGAAAAAGAGAGGTTGCCTCTCAATGGAACTACGTTGTATAAATAAAGGTTACAATAATAATAATAATAATAATCTTGCATTTCAGGACTACAAGCACAAAAACCACCGCCAACTTTTTTTTCCTGGTTTGCTGCTGTACTTAAAAGTTTGTTTTAGGGATGCACATGTTCACCCTGACATCAGCTATCTGAAAATAAGGTAAGATTCCCCAATGGCAGTGTCTTCTTGTTGTGCCACACTGATTTTGTCTTGAAATGGACAACAGTAGACTACAGTTGAAAATTCCCCAAACTGGGACTGTACGATTTTACCGTATTTCAGTTCATTTTTTTAAAGAAAATTCCTTTGTCAAACTCCTTTTAAACATTATTATTGATATCAGCCCCAAAAATTCATAACTGGTGCATCCCTAGTTTGTTGATTGCCAATTAATTTTTTTTGTCATATTGCTTTGGATTCAAGTTTCTAAATTTGTAGTGTGAGCAGAATTTATATCTAATGCATATATCATGATGTCTGTTGTATATTTAAGAAAATATGTTTGCCATTATGATTTTTTGTAACAATGCTTTTCTCCAAGTATTTTGTTACCCTAAATTTCATTTTATGGAGTCATTTGTGTGAGTGAGCTAGATAGATAAGTAAAATCATTTGATTTTTATGGTATTCATGTTGCTTTGCAGGTATAGCTATAGAGCTGATGGCATTGTTTACCAGGTGTAAATTGAGCAGCATTTATATACTGTAACCTGTAATAGTTTTGCTTCACAAGAGTACAGACAGGGGCAAGGTGTGGAAAGTTATTTTTTTTTAATTATTTTTCACATTTATTGCATGTGTGGTGTAAAAGTGTATAAGTAAAACATTTGCTTTGTGGAAAATATCTGCTGTCTGCCTATATTTTTCCTTCCTTGAACTCCATGATTGTGTAAATCCACACCAGCAGTGGTACTATGGCTACTATAGCAGTAGATTAGCAACTACGATTTTAATGGCTATTTTCCTTAAAGGGGTCATTGACTGAAAAATGGTTATTGGTCACCTTAATAACCATCCCTGTTACCACCTCGCTCACCAGTCCACAATATGCCTTGCATTGTTCCGGCCCATCTCCCAGTGGTTTTGTTGTGATTCCGCAACAGGTTGCCAGCGCCGGCATGCCAGTCACAGCAACCACCTACGCCAGGACCCGAGGCTGCTGGCTGGAGGCTGCTGGCTCTCACAGCAAACTCCCCCACCATCCTCCGGGGCTCCGCGCGACTCTGCTCTCGCCGGCAAGGTAGGGGAGCTGCTTCATGATGGAGCATTCTCCAGCTGGCTGTGGGAGAGGAGCAGAGTCCTGCAGAGTGAGACACTGCTATTTGAGATCGCGTGGCTCGGCAGCTCAGATCGGCTGGCAGCCTCAGGTTACGATTTGTTGTGGCATCCTGGCGAGGTTGTTGGGAGATGAGCTGGAGTGACGCAAGATACACAACCGACTGTGGATCAGTGAAGCAGCCCCGCTCATCTGAGCTAGATGGAGGCTAGAAGCTAGTCAGCTAATGGCTAACTGACATAAGAGGGAGGACAGAGTTGAATAGGCGAAGGATGTTTCTTAAAGTGATGGGCTTTAAATCAAAGGATTTCAAAAAAGCCAGGAAAAATAGAAAACAAATTTGCTTCAATAATTGAAATAATTAAAGGAAATGTGAACAAAATATGTCACAAATACTTCATTAAGATGTGTGTGAGCTGTTAAAATGTGGAAACAGTGCAATCAATGACCCCTTTAACCTCCTAGGACCTGGCGTCCACATATGCAATTTAAAAATGCATGCCATGCAAGAATTCGGGTCTTAGGAGGTTAAAGTCAGTCAACCCACTATGCATCCGTGTTCCCACCTAGCTCTCCGATCCACAGCCGATAACAGATACATTATTCTCATTTTGTTATATTTTAGCCATGATAGTCTGGCAAATCTGATTGTCCTTAGTTTTTGGATCGTGGCAATTTTTTGGTCTATTTTCTTTGTATTCCAACCTCACGCTGCACATTTGTGATCAGTCCTTGTTCATATCCAGTTGATAATTTGTCTTGTGTCATTCTGGCTTGTTTTGTTATATTGGCTGATAGATTGTGCTTGGCTGGATGGCAGCAGTTGGTTTTCTGCCCCATTATTTTTTTTATTTGTGTATGTAGTTTGGGAAAGAACAAGTTAGTACAGATAAATGCAGACAGAAACCTGCAAGATTACAGCAAATAGACTGACATCTGTAGCCCCAAGGCAGGCAAGGAAAAAAATGTCCAGATAGAAGTAAAAAGTAATACAAAGAAACTAGACATCACACAGGTCAGGATAGCTCAGTTGATCAGGCCACCTAGCGTTAGCTTAGCTTGGGGATTGCAGTCAGTTTTATTGCTATTTTCTGAATATTCTCACCACCTCCAGACATCTGTGTAGCTGGGCTGAATCGGTGAAACAGTGGTTGGCACTGTGGCAGCACAGCAACTCACCCTTGGTCATGGGATCCCAGGTTTGATCCCAGCCTCCGACCAACAGTGATCTGTGTGGAGTTTGCATGTTCTCCCCGTGTCTGCGTGGGTTCACTCCAGGATTTCTCCGGTTTCCTCCCACATGCCAAAAACATGCAAGTTAGGTTAATTGGCATCAAAACTGGGGATTCTAAATTGTCCTTAGGTATGACTGTGAGAGTGAATGGTTGTCTGTCTCTCTGTGTTGGCCCTGCGATGGACTGGTGATCTGTCCAGGGTGTACCCTGCCTCTCGCCCAAAGATGCTGGAATAGGCTCCAGCCCCCCCCCCCCCCCCCCATGTGACCCGAAAAGGATTAAGCGGAAGAAGATGGATGGAATTCAGACCATACAGAGACGTCTATATGAAGAGGGCTTTTCAACCACCTTAAAAAGACGGCTTTTCATCTTTCACTTTTGAACCAAATCTGGACATTTTTTAGATGGTTGGCAAAGCCGTCTTTTCAATCAATTTGTGCTGGGAGGGTTTTGTTTATTTTACTGTAGTTTATTATATTCTGGCTGGTAAAGCTCCACAACTAGCAGCCTTTAGCATTGACTCATTCAGGGTTATTTCTGTGGTTCTAATACTGGGACTGGTTTTGTGTTTTAAGTATTTGTTAGTTATTCTATGTACAGTATAGCCTACTTGACTGAATTTGTGGTTGAGGTGTAGGACTTTAACTCAACCACTACTGCTGCTTCTGGAGCAGACAGGAGGAAGGAGCTTTTTCTGTACCCCCCCCCCCCCCCCACACACACACACACACTTTTCCGTGTGTTGGCTTAAGTTATGCTTAAAACAATCCATTAATGCAGTGTTTTTCAACCTTTTCTGAGCCAAGGAACTCTTTTTTACAATGAAAAACATCTCACAACACCACACCAACCAAAAATGCTACAGAATAACTCATTGTAGCATATTAGAGCATGACAAGTTCGTCTTGTAATTAGTTTATACTCACTCAGTGTGAAAACTGGGCCTGTTGAAATGAACATAAAGCTGATATCCTGGCAGAAGCTGAAGAAAGGCATAAACAAAGTTCTTCCTTCACAGCTGTCTCTCTCTTGTTTTAGTTTTTATAGCAGTGAGGCTTGAAAAGCCCAGGCTTTTCTCATTAAGGTTATCCATTTCTCTGTGTGCTCACAGAGATGAACAAAATAGGCTGTGTGTCCACCAAACGTGTTTTTTCAGCTGTGGGTGACTATTTTCTATTCATTTTCTATGTAGTTCACCGTCTACAGTGCTGAATGTGAACAGGGCATCCTTGGGAAAAAAAAGGTTTCCTCTCAGTGGACCTCCATCCATCCATCCATCCATCCATCTTCTACCGCTTTTCCGAAGGTCCGGGTCGCGGAGGCAGCAGTTCAAGCAGAGAAGCCCAGACTTCCCTCTCCCCAGCCACCTGCTCCAGCTCTCCAGGGAGGATATCAAGGCGTTCCCAGACCAGCTGGGAGACATAGTCTCTCCACCGAGTCCTGGGTCTGCCCCGGGGTCTCCTCCCAGTAGGACGTGCCTGAAACACCTCAAGTGGGAGGCGTCCAGAAACCCCGGTATGGGGTTACCGGGGCCCCACCCTGGAGCCAGGCCTGGGGGAGGGGCTCGAAGGCAAGCGTCTGGTGGTCGGGTTTCCACCCATGGGACCCGGCCGGGCTCAGCCCGAAGGAGTTATGTGGGTCCGCCCTCCAGTGGGCTCACCACCTGCAGGAGGGATCATGGGGGTCCGGTGTTATGTGGATTAGGTGGGGGTCAAAGGCGGAGACCTTGGCGGACTGATCCCAAGCTTTCTCTCAGTGGACCTTCACTGCATAAATAAAAACCTTTAAAAAAGGGTTAACTTTTGAAAGTGAAACAAGGAGCCACTAAAGAGAGCGTGTGGCTTCTGAGCCACATGTTGAAGAGCTCTCCTCTGACTGCACATACATCAGCAGGTTGGGGTCGGGTCAGCTATAGGATTAACAACTGTAACTACATTTTCCTGAGCCCCTGCTGTCCCTCCTGTCTCTCCTGTTTTCCAGTACACTGAGGAAGATTTAGTCATTTTGGCGCCCTGGGCAAACACAAGCACGGGACCCTCTACAGACTGAAATGCTCTCGGCGGTGGCCGCTTTTTATCATGGTGCTCAGGGCACTCAGAGTTGGAAAAATTTCAACTTTTCAGACTGCAGCTGCATTTGTCAATGTCAGATCTTTCTAAACAGCAAATCAGAATTAAGGAAGGGCGGGACATAGGACGCCGGTACAGTCTGTACTCAGACTCCTGCTTTCCGTGTCATCATATTTTGCATCCAGAGCTATTAAGTTTCCTGTCCATTGTTATTTAGAGACTGCTATAAAAAATAAGTAGAAAGTTTGGCCATAGGAAAAACGGACGTGCTGAGCTGTGAGTGACAAGCTGCTGCTGCGATACAGGGCACATACTTTTTTTTTCCAGAGCACAGCACACAAACGCTGAAAAAAAGACGTTCAGGGCGGTTGGGTGACGAAAAACCCGTTTGGTGAACACGCAGCCTTAGTCCATGTTCTTATCTTGAAGTGATGGTTTGTCTAGAGATGACGTTTAAGCTTGCATGGGGCCATGGCGCTCTTGAATAGCTTTTCCCTGCACACCAAGAATAACGGCTTGGTGTAATGGGATTCCCAATGGACGTAAATCCAAAGGAAAACTATAGTGAGGAAAATAAGTATTGAACACATCAACATTTTTCTCATTAAACATATTTCTGATGCAGCCTTTGGCCTGAGATTTTCACCAGATATCAGAAGCAATCCAAGTAATCCATACAAAGCCAGCATGTCAAAATGGGCCCCACCATAGGTTTAAGCTGGGCTTTCTTATGGGTCCCATGTGGGTTTATCAGGAGATTCCATGTTGGCCCCACCTCTGTTTGCCCACATAGACTTTACTTATGGCACCAGTGTTATTGAAACCTGCTCACCCACTATAAACCCATCTGGAGTCCAGATAGGTTTAAAGCGGGTAAGCAGATTACCTGGTTACCTGTACCCCAGGTAAAGCCCATCTGGGCAAACACAGATGGGGCCAACATGGAACCCATGGACAAACCCATGTGGGACCCATAAGACAGCCCAGTATTAACCTATGGTGGGGCTCACATGGGCATGCTGGCTGGGCACATACAAAGAAATCAAGGCAACTGTGTTCACAAAACAAGTTATATTTAATAAAGGGGAATGACACAGGGAATAAGTATTTAACACGCTAGTGCATGCCCGTAGAAAGCAAGTATTCTTGTCTGGAAACAGGTAGCCCAATTAGGCTTTACAGGCCCAAATGTAGGCTGTGTTTGAAAGTGGAATACAAAGAGGTGTAGGCTATATGTAGGCAATCTCACATGTTAGACTTTGTCAAATATGAAAGGGACTGAACTGCACTAAGATTTATTTGATTGTGTGAATATTAATTACAGAATTATTGCAAATGAATGGGACATCCAATATTAGCGACTGTAAGGAACCCTTGTTTATTTTTTTTTTTGTCAGATCACTTATTTGTGTGATCTTTTATGACATATTCAAAAGTGTTATATCTTGCACTTTGGGGAATGGGAGTTGTTCAATCACCAGTGTTGGGCAAGTTACTAAAAAATAGTAACTAGTTACAGATACGAGTTACTTCTTTTCAAAAGTGAGTTACTTACCAATTACTGCATGATTAAAGTAACTAGTTATTTGGAAAAGTAACTTTCACATTACATTTAAATGCATACTTAAATCATCTTGCACACATAGCAAGATAATTTAATTAATGGATTACATTGCGGGCTTATTAATGTCAGACTGAAAACAGACTGTTCAGACAGTTTTCAGACTGTCTGAAAACAGTCTGAAAATCTGGAGAAGGCACCCTTCAAACCTGAGACAACTGGAGCAGTTTGCACATGAGGAGTGGGCGAAAATACCTGCTGAGAGGTGCAGAAGTCTCATTGACAGTTACAGAAATCGTTTGATTGCAGTGATTGCCTCAAAAGGTTGTGCAAAAAAAATATTCGGCTGTGGCTGTTGTCCCTCTGGGCCCTCAGCATCACCCCCGTCGGCTCCACTGTCCGACCCGGTCACCTCGTCACCATTCTCAGCACCCTCGTCCCAGGTGCCCTGCTGCATCGACTTGCTGTCCGTATGCGGCTGCTCTTCCTCTGGGCTCTCAGCACTGTTCTTGTCAGCCATATCCTCCGACCCAGACGCCTCGTTGCTGCTCCTGGTACTCTCGCTCCAGGTGTCCGCTGTGCCGTCTTTGCATCCTGCGGCTGCTGATCTTTCCCAGGGCCCCCAGCCTGCATGGTCTCGCTCACCTGCTGTGTAGTTTCCAGCAGCAGGACCAACTCCTGCTGCACCTCCTGTCCATCATCTTCGCGTACCGCGCCATCTGCCTCATCAGCACTATGGTCCTGCACCATGCTGCGCACCATGACTGGCTGGCTATCTTCAGTATCTCCGAGGTTATGGACCAGGAGTTTCCGCCGTCGTCTCCCATCGAGTCCATGGAGGCCCAACGCTGTGGTTTTCAAATTCGGCCCTCCAGTCTGGCCACACAACCAATGGCTCTCCCACTGTCAATAAGAATGGCATCAGAGGTGGAGGCATCCAGCACGCTTCCATACTTTAAAATATCTCCAATTTACCTTGTCGCCAAATGTTATGTCTTGAAATGAGGAGACGGAGGCGAGTCTTCATGCATCGAAGAAGTCTCTACTTTATTAACATAACTGGGGTTTATATACAAGGGGGCTGTGCCAAACTCACAACACCCTAGGGAGCGGGCACTGCCTCTCATACCCACACATACACACACAATAGACTGCACAACTCCCATTCCCCAAAGTGCAAGATACACTATTATGAATATAACTCACAAAGGATCACACAAGTGATCTGGAAAAATAAATAAATAAATAAATAAACAAGCAGTTTATTTTACAGTGGCTAATGTTGGATGTGCCATTTATTTTCAATAATTCTGTATTAATATTCACACAATCAAATAAATCTCAGTTCAGTCACTTTCATATTAAGTGGAAATTGTGCTACTTTAATTTTGGCACTTTACCTGTACTTTAACTTAAAAAGCAAAGGATTTGAGTACTTTGTCCACCACTGCTAAAAAAATAACAGGATGTGCAACTTGTGTAGTGTAGTGCTTAGCGTTGCCAGTGTCACAGCAGATGCTGGTCAGACTCTAGAATGAAAATACACACAACTTAAGTACATGCACAGCACGAAAGTGCAACATGTAAAAAAACAAACACCTTTTTAACCAGGATTACAATTAGCTTATTTCATCAAATATTGTCGACACAAGCGCAAAATACAAGGACAGCACGGAATACGGCGTTAGCATTGATGGCTAACTAGCTAGCTCATTGTCTGCACACAGGCGACAGCATTGTTGTCTGACCAAAGTGAACTTTCCACTGCTGGGATAAATAACGTAAAAGATGCATAATATCACATCATATCACATCACTTACAATCCTCTATATCCTAATATCACGCTTTCAACTGCTGAAGTTGGGTGCTCCCGCGGCCGTAAATTCATTTCGGGTGGCTCCGTTTACTTCCCTCTGGATTCTCTCATCAGCCAAAAGGCACAGAAAACTCTGCTGGACCGCAGTGTTGACTTCTGTGGGTCTGATTTCTGTGAAGCCATTCTATTGTTGTTGTTTATGCTGACGCTTGCTTGCTGGCTCACGGACGAATCTTTGCAAATGGCGGCTCAAGAGTCTGTAATTCAGCCTTAAAACGTCACTCTCATAATGTTATGCCCGGACCACTCAGTGGCCTGCAGTCTTTTGACGTCACATTTTCAGGTCAGTACGGCATGCTTCGAACAACTCGGAAGCAGGTCTGAAAAATCGGGACCGAAACCGTTACAGTTCCTAATGGAAAAGCCTTCAAAGTGTGCTGAACTGAACTGAACTCATGTCAATCATCACTGTTTTCTTCCTGCATTACCGACTGCACTATATGGTTCTCCACATTATCTGCTGCTCACTAATATATTTTAACTGCTGACCAGTATTACTCACTCTTATTCTACACTTTATTGCATGTATAGTTTATTTCTTTTATTTTATCATGTTTAATGTTGCAGCATTGCACCGAGACAAATTCCTAGTTTGTGTACTACATGAACAATGGCAATAAATCTGACTCTGATTCTGATTCTGATTCTGAACAGGGCCAAACAGGTACTAGTGGAAAAGGAACTTTAAATTCCTTTTGTGATCAAATCCATTTTCGAATAATCTTTATCCAGGTAGCAAGTAAATGTGTTTTAACTTCAGTGGATAACAGTCTCAGCTATCTGATGGGAAATGACTGTTATCAGATCTTCATTCTGTAAAGATGTATCTGAAATCCAGACGGTGTTGTTAGAGGTATTGTTAGCATAACATAGCATAGCATTAGCTTTGTTGGATCTTGTTGCTGTTCTCAGGCACTTCTGAAGATTGCAGTCCATCTCACATGGCCCACCAATATGTTTTTGTCCCCATGACAAAGGAAAAATAGTGTGTCCATTTCCACAAAAACAAAGTAGCGTTGTGGAGAGTGTAAATAACGAGACTGATTTATGCAGCAGATGACTTTATTCACTCTCACATCAGTCATACACAGAAAAAGCATGTCTCAATACACTGGGGTTCTCCTTTTATACCAACCGCCCACCTCACATCTGCATGACATCTCACATCACAATACATTCATCCCTTCTCCCCTCCAACTCCTTCTTCCTGCTACCTCACCATAATCTCCATAGCTATTGTCCTTCTCTGTTTACCCTCTGCATCCAGTCTGAGATGATTAACCCAACCTCTACACCCCTCCCCCAGAATCTCAGACCGAGTTTCAGCCCTCACGTCCTTTGGGCTTCAGTCTCCTCCCATATCTGCTGTAACGGGGGTTTACCTCCTCCATGGCGCTGCTGTGCCGGCGGGGGGCTCCTGGGGGTGTGTTTGTCTGCGGGTGGGCCATGGCGAGGGGGGAGAAACCTTCGACTTGCCCGTGTGGCTGCTCTGATGAATCGTTTACCTGGGGAGTTCTCAGTGGGGGTCTTCCACGCCGAGGGGCCCGAACCAACAGCACTTGCTCGTCCGCCACCACAAAGGCGGGCTTAACACTGTCTATGCATATTTTCTCCCGTCGACCCCCCAAGTCTAACAACAAATGTTTGTCTCCTGTTTCCAGCACTCTGAACGGGCCATCGTAGGGTGGGCGCAATGGAGGGTGGTGGGCATTGTGCCTGACAAACATGAACGCCGTGTTCTTCAAAGTTTTTGGCACAAAAGCGCGTGGAAAACAGTGGTGGGCCGGGCCCGGCAGCGTGCCTGTGTCTGCACTATGCTGCAAACACTGAGACGGGCAGTTGTCCGGCACGGGATTATCTGGCAAAAATTCCCCGGGCAGCCGCAGTGGCTTAGAAAAAATAAGCTCCGCCGGGGAAGCCTCCAAATCCTCTTTTGGTGCGGAACGCAACCCCAATAAAACCCACGACAACCGGTCTACCCAACTTGCATCCGTCAGCGAAGCCCTGAGCGCTGCTTTCAGTGACCTATGAAAACGCTCGCATAACCCATTGGCCTGTGGGTTGTACGCGGTTGTGCGATGAATTGCAGCACCCAGGCTACAGGCCATCGCGGACCAGAGGTCGGAAACAAACTGAGGGCCCCTATCGGACATGATGTCTGACGGGATGCCAAAACGTGCCACCCATGTCGTCAAAAAAGCGTGCGCCACGTCCGCGGACATGGTTGCCGCCAGCGGGACTGCTTCTGGCCAGCGTGTGGTGCGGTCCACCACTGTCAGAAGGTGCGTGCACCCCTGCGATGGCAGGAGGGGGCCCACGAGGTCCACGTGAACATGGTCGAACCTCTTAGCCGGTATACGAAACGGCTCCAAAGGAGCCTTTGTGTGTCTGTGTACTTTGGCTCGTTGGCACGCTAGGCAGGCTGCAGCCCACTCTTTCACTTGTTTGTGCAGGCTTGGCCACACGAACTTCACTACCACCATTTTGACTGACGCGCGCACTCCTGGGTGCGCCAGAGCGTGAACTGACTCAAACACGCGGCGGCGCCAAGCGACTGGGACCACCGGGCACGGGCGTCCCGTGGAGACGTCGCAGATTAGGGGGGGCTTGCCGTCTTGCAGTACTCTGCTCTCCAGCCTTAACCCTGTTGGTCCAGACTGGAGCACGCACACGTCCATATCGCCAATCTGCTCTGCGGCCATGGCTGTATAATCTATCCCCACGCAGACCAGGGCCACTACTGCGCGCGAGAGGCAGTCCGCCACCACATTCAGTTTACCCAACACATGCTGAATATCAGTCGTAAACTCCGAGATCGCGGCCAGCTGTCTCTGCTGCCGGCTTGACCGTGGTTCCGAAACCTTGGCCATCGCGAACGTTAGCGGCTTGTGGTCCACAAACGCGGTGAAGCTGCACCCTTCCAGCCAGAACTGGAAGTGGTGTATAGCCAGGTAGAGAGCCAGCAACTCTCTGTCGAACGCGCTGTATTTACGCTCACTGTCGCGCAAAGCCCTGCTGAAAAAAGAAAGCGGCTGCCAAGAACCGGTGACACTTTGCTCCACGACGGCCCCTGTGGCCACGTCCGAGGCATCGGTAGGGAGTGCTATCCGGGCCGCCAGGTCCGGGTGCGCCAACAGTGCGGCGTTTGCCAGGGCTGTTTTAACCTCAGAGAACGCCTGCTCCGGCTCCAGAGTCCATTCGTCTCTGTCCGCTGGTTTCCATCTCTTGAGCGCGGCGTACAATGACTGCATGAGTTGAGCTGCACGGGAGAGGAACCGGTTATAAAAGTTAACCATCCCCAAAAATTCTTGCAGCGCCCTGACCGTCTGAGGCCGGGGAAAATTCGCCACGGCGCGCACTTTGTCAGGCAAGGGTATCGCTCCCTCCGGTGAGACGCGGTGCCCCAAAAAATCAATCCCTGTCATGCCGAACTGGCATTTCGCCGGGTTGATTATTAACCCATGCTCCTCCAACCTCCGGAAAACCGTCCTGAGGTGGGTTACGTGTTTGTCCTCGGACGCACTGGCCACCAGGATATCATCCAGGTAGACGAACACAAATGGGAGATCGCCCAACACAGCATCCATCATGCGTTGGAATGTCTGTGCCGCTCCTTTTATTCCAAAGGGCATGCATAAAAACTCAAACAAGCCAAACAGAGTTATTACCGCTGTTTTGGGTATGTCCTCCGCACGCACTGGGACCTGGTGGTAACCGCGGACCAGATCTATTTTAGAAAAAATGCATGCTCCGGCGAGGTGAACGGAAAAATCCTGAATATGGGGAATCAGGTAGCGGTTGTGCACTGTGGCGTTATTCAATCTGCGGAAATCTCTGCACGGCCGCCACGATCCCTCGGCCTTAGGGACCATGTGTAGCAGGGATGCCCATGGGCTGTTCGATCGCCTGATAATGCCCAACCTTTCCAGGTTGGCAAACTCCTCGCGCGCTATGGCCAGTTTAGCTGCGTCCAAGCGCCAAGGTCGTGCAAAAACGGGCGCCCCGGTGGTGGTGATAAAGTGTTCCACCCCATGTTTAGCGATGGCCGCCGAAAACGTCGGGACCGTGAGTGCTGGGAACTGAGTGAGCAGTGTGTGGAACTTACCGCCTGGAGTTGTGATGCTGGCTTGTGTTATTGGCCTGGCCCCTCGAGCTGTACAGGGGAGAGAATCAAAAGACAGTGCATTAACCAGGTGCCTGTTAGCAACATCGACTAGTAACCCATGTGCACACAGAAAATCAGCTCCCAGGATTGGGAAACTCAGTGCCGCGATGACAAAAGTCCACTCATACATACGGCCGTGTAGGGATAAATTCAGTGTTCTCTCACCAAAAGTCTTAATGTCCGAGCCGTTTACTGCTACCAGCCCGGGGCTGCTAGCTCCCACTAGCCGGTCGGCGTAGGACGGCAGGATGATGCTCTTCTGGGCTCCGGTGTCTACGAGGAACAGTCTCCCCGAGCGCGAGTCCGTCACGTAGAGCAGCTTGTTCTCTTCACCGGCAGTCGCAGCTGCTACCGACTGCCGGCCTTGGCGTTTCCTGAGCGCTTGAATTGGCACGGTGGCGCACATCTGCGTGCGTTCTCTCCAAAGTGGCGGTGATAGAAGCAGAGCGTGTCTCTCTGGCGCTTCCTGGCCCCCGCTGCCGCTACCATCGGTGGCTCCTCGCCTCCGCTGGTCGTCTCGCTGGGCTCCGACCCTGCCACGTTCACTGTGAGGGCTCTGGTGGTGAGGATGATCCAATCTGCCTCCTGGACTAGCGCACGGTAGTCACGCGTGGCCAGCAACGGCGAATTGGCAAGAACCGCTCTCGCCTCTGTTGGGAGGTTCCGGAGGAAAAGGTGGGCAAACAGAAAATGCCCGTCGTCCGTGCCCATTAACGCCAACATCTTCTCCATCAGTTTGACCACCGACCCATCTCCTAACTCGGAGCGCCTCAGGAGCCTCTCCACTCTCTCACAGTCCGAGAGCGTGTAGCGCCGAGTCAGCGCAGCCTTGAGAGCCCCATATTTGTCGTGGGCTGGAGACTGTTGGAGTAGGCTCGCTACTTGCTGAGACGTGCGAGCGTCCACCGCTGCGACCACATAGTAATATTTGGTGTCGTCTGCCGTTATTCCCCGGAGGGCGAACTGAGCCTCGGTGTGGTGGAACCAAGACCACGGGTAGTGCAGCCAAAAGTCTGGTAGTTTGACCGAAACAGCACACGCGTTGCTGGGGGTTCCCGTCCGGGCCATCTCTGGGATGCTTGCCGTGTCGCTGGGGCTTCCCGTCCGGGCCGACTCCGGGGTTCTTGCCTCGTGTTCCATAATTCGTCAAGGGGTCACCAGTGTGGAGAGTGTAAATAACGAGACTGATTTATGCAGTAGACGACTTTACTCACTCTCACATCAGTCATACACAGAAAAAGCATGTCTCAATACACCAGGGGTTCTCCTTTTATACCAACTGCCCATCTCACATCTGCATGACATCTCACATCACAATAAATCACAATAAATTCATCCCTTCTCCCCCCAACTCCTTCTTCCTGCTACCTCACCATAATCTCCATAGCTATTGTCCTTCTCTGTTTACCCTCTGCATTATAGGAGGAAATATACGTATATTTATTAATAAATAATAAATATCATCAGGTATGAATTATTTAATTTATATTGATGTATTGGAATCTGAGATCAAATCTCATTTCATATACACCAGAAAAGTTAATAACACTCGTAAGGGGCACCAGCTTCTATCTTTAAGAAGCAATTTAATCTTTAATTTCACTTTATACCTGTTTAATCACTCAAATTAATCAATAATCAGTCTCAAAAATTTTCCGTGAATTCGATACCTGTGCTTGAACAGACTCAGAATGAAATAAATTCTCAACAACTCCTCTCATTTTTACAGATTTATTAAACGAAATGATTAACAGACATTGCAGTAATTTCATTAATCATAGAATCAATCTTGTAAATGATAGATTAACGATGTCAATATTTTCGGAACCAGGGTTAAACTGAGAAATGAATCTTTATCAGTTTGAGTTAACAGATTATGGAAACAATGCAAATTTATGGAGAAAGTTTACTAATTATATGAAAAAGTCCTGAATTAATCTTAAGAAAATAAAAACGGAATTTTAATGAAAAGAAGAGTTATGTTAAGGGCTTCTTAATTTGCATCTGATTAGATACACAAATTATTACCGAACCTCAGACGTTTAATTCAACAGATGAATTAAAGTTTGCAGCTCACGTGATCCTCGTTCGGCGTCGTCCTCAGCCCAAGATTTCGTGGACGTTATCTGCCCGCAGATATTTTCAGGGTCCACATTTCGACCTTTAAATTCAAGCGGTCGGAGAGGCTGGATTCTGGGCTGTATGGCCCACAGTTGAAACTGGGTTTGGAGCCAGATGGTGACACTTCTTCAGCGTGTGAACAGCTGCGCGTTGATTCCTTGTAGACACGAACCTCCAGAAAAAAAAAACTTTTGGACTTTAGATAAAAATTGTAGCTTCTGGTGTGTGATTGGTCAAGAAAAATATTATAAAAATAAAGTCAAGATTAAAGTTTACATTAAAATTAAACAAACGGTGATTTTACAGAAAGTTTAACAAAGAAAAAGAGATAAGTAAAAATTGGAGTTTAACTCCGATTAAGATTGAGCTCAAAGAAATAGGAATTCCTAGGCATTTAAGAGAAAAAGGAAAAAAAAAACATTAAAATACAAATTACGAGTTATCTGCTCTGTGTTCAGAAAAGCGACACGTGGTCGAAGTCTATTCAGACGGTCCTTTGTTCTTCCTTGCTGTGTGCAGACAATAGAGAGAGACGATCAGTGAAAAGAGGAGCCGAAAAAAAGAAAAGAGGAAAAGAGCGCAGCCAAAAAGAGGATCCGGAAAAGAGACTGAAGCAGGGGTCCCTCTGTTATTTATAAGTTCTGTTGAGCTTCGCGGGCTTCCGTGATCTCAGCCAATGAGTGTCCTTCGTGGGAGGCCCGATGAACCTTTAGTCCAATAACAAACAGTCTACAAGGGACCAATGAGATGAAGAAGGTGGGGTTTCTCTGGAGACTGGTGAAACGTGATCCGTCCACAGGGATACACACAATTTTAAATACATTGGAATATACTGTTACACACTTATGTATAACAAAACTAACCTCAGTGTATCTTATAAGCAGTGCTTCTAAATCAACATGCAGGAATAAACATTCATTTAAACATTAACATGCATATATATTAAATCACAGATTAATGCATTTCACACATATTATTGATTTTCCACATAAAAGACATCAGAGTCCATTTGCCTTTTCATAGTTCTGAAAAGAAGAAGGTTTAGAATTGAGTTTGTAATAATGTACTTTAAAATTCACTGGTTAAATCCAGCGTCTCCCAGAGTTTAAGGAAATTAACTGAGTTGTGGATCTGTGTAGGCCAGGTCTGTCGCATGTTTATGGGGGCAATAAAAGCAAAGCCGGACATTGGGGAAATTCCTTAGGTTGGTTTTAACAAAAGAAAGGGGATTTCAGCTGTAGCCTGGGGAGAAAATCCATTTCTTTGTCTTACTCCTGGGTGAAACAAAAATGTCTTTAAGCAGAAGAATAATTATTGCTGAGCCAAAGTGAGATGATGCTACAGCATCCATTCTGAGATGATTAACCCAGCCTCTACAGCGTCATCTTTTCCCAGCAGGAACAAGCTCCATTTGTGGCTGCTGGCTGCAGCAGTGAACAGGCTCTTGACTGATGGCTGCATCAGCTACTTAGGGTCAGTTTGTATTTATTTGCGCTAAAAATATCTATCCATATTAATAAAACGAGTAACGCAAGTAGCGCATCTGATCAAATTTCAGTAACTGTAACGCATTACTGAATTTTTAAACAGTACTTTCATTACACAGCACGTTACTGCAAAAGTAGTGGCGTTACATTAATGTGTTACAAAGTAACACGTTACTCCTAACGCTGTCCATCACCATTATAATTGTTTTATTTTATATGTGTAATTTATAGTGTATCGCCAATAAACTCACACAGTACTATAACAGGACATGTTTACAAATATTCTTCTTCTTCTCTTGGTTACTGGCAGATAGCAAACAACTGAATGGTGCATACCACCACCTACTGTGCAAAAGTGTGTAACATTGTCATTTGAGGCCGACCCCTAAATTCTATGACTTAATCCTGTGTTATTTAAAAAAGAGAAAAGAGCCCTTCTCATGATTCTTAGTGTCTCTCCATCTCCATCTGTTCCCAGAATGCCAGTTAAATCCTATTCCCTAGCGGCCTCTCAAACTTCATTTTTCATTCTCTCTCTTTCATTTCCATACCTGTGACAGTGTAATAAGATGTGCTGTACATTTTCCTTTACTCCACATTCTCTACATTTGTCACTTTTGCTTTTCCCCATGGTGAATAAAGTGCCATTTAAACCTGTATGATCCAGTCTGAGTTTTGCCATAATGATGTCTTCCCTCATGTTTGTTGTTTTATCATTCTTTAGTGCAATAGATTTTTGTATTTTGTAATACGATCTACCTTTATGATCTTCATCCCATCTTTTTTTGCCATAGCTCAATTCCTTTTTTCTTGATTACTGCTTTCCTTTCACCTTTTCCAAGAGACAATGGTATAGTTCTTTGTTTCCCAAGAGCACTTTTTGCTAATTTGCTAACAGTCATTCCCTTTCAACCCTTTGTGTGCAGGAACCCTACAAAACTGAACTTCTCCACCACCCCTGTGTACCCCAAATAAACTGTGATATAGCTCAATCACCATGTCTTCCCTTGTAGATTTTAGTGTCTGTATGGTTTTTAAAGTTGCAAGTGAATCTGTGCACACCACCACCCAGTCCGGTTTGACCTCCTCCACCCACTGCAAACCAATAATTATTGCCACCATCTCTGCTCTAAGCACGGATGTATTGTTGGAGAGTCTTTTTGAGATGGTCACTTTAAACTCTGGAATGTATACTCCAACTCCAACAGAGCCCTCTTTGTTCTTTGAACCGTCAGTATAGAGCTGTAAGTAGTTATAGTAATTGTTCCTGAGGTAAATGCTTGTTTTAACACCAACTTCACTCATATGCCAATCCTTTTTCCTCATTAGCAGACTAATGTCTACTTCTTTTCCCGGAAACAGCCAAGGGGAAACATTAGTCACTGGACTGGTGTTGGCTGTATCGATAGTGTCTAGTCCATACATTCTGGCTTTTCTTTCAATCGTCCATCCAAACCCATGTCTCTGGAAGTTAGAATATTCCCAGCAGTCTTGTAGTGTTATTTTTGAAATATTCGCTTCCTCACTTCCTTTCAGCTTGACCCAGTATGATAATGCTGCCACGTGCCAAGCTGGCTTGGCTTCCCCAGCTTGGCCTCTATCTCTTTGTGGGGTTGGCTTTGCTGGTTATGTGTGTTTTGATGTATTCTTGTACTTATGCCATGCCTCTAGCCACTGCCTGACCGGCAGCTGTTAGTCAGCATCTGTCATCACCTTTCTCTCATGCTGCTGACAGGCTGCCGGCCTAGCCATGCCCCCTCACTCTCCTTCTGTCGCATCAGCTGTTTCCAGTCCCCGGTAGTTATCTGTCCGTGCCTCACCCAGGTGATTCCTACCTATTTGTTACACCAGCAGCATCTGTATTAAAGCAGCTCTTCGCTAGACAGACGCCGCTGGATTATCGTACGTGTTAGATGGCTTCTCTCTGCCGTCAACCGTCACGTCACCTAAGGACTATTTCTGTGCGTGTCTTGGATTCTCGCTGTGATGACTCGGTCTGCCCCCCCACTGTGAGTAACCGCCTGTGCGCTGTTCCGCCGCTGTTTATCTCCAGAGTGTGTGTTGGGCGTCCTAGAGAACTCTTAGCGTACCCGAGTTGTCTTGTCTCTGTTTGTTCACTGGTGTGTTAATAAATGTGTGTTTGGTGTAACTCTGCAATTAAATCCTCGTCCTTTTTTCCCCTCGCTGTGCGCCGTTGGAGAGGCGCACGGAGAGCTCATGACAAATGCGAGTTTATCTCTTCTCAAATCCATCGGCATTTCTCCTGCTTCTATTAAAACTGCATTGTTTGGTGTTGGTTTGACGGCTCCAGTGCACAGGTGAAGTGCTCTATGCTGCATTCTGTCTGTTTTTCCCAGAGTCGTCTTTGCTGTTGCTCCATAAATCATGCATCCATAGTCTATTGTCGATCTAATTAGTGCTCTGTTGTTGAGTCTAAATTACCTTAAACCCCAGTTCTTTGATACAACAGCCAAATAACCAGGCTGAGAAATGACGTATATTTTCCTTTTTTTTTTACTGGAAGTGAGATATGGATACAAGCAGCGCTGGGACACAGCTCTTTAGGCAGTTCCCCAAGAGTGTGCCACCCCAAAATTGAGCCCTATAGTTTTTAAAAGCTTAACCACTCCTTCATGCAAGAGGGAGGGGTTTTACCTCATTGTATCAATAATACATTTCCACATATATGGCAGCTCTGCTGAGTGCAGAACTGATTCTAACTGACTTCAGCAAATGAATTACAGGGTGTAAACTAAACTCTGCAGTGTAGCGTGTGAAGCAAGCAGATAAAGAAGTGTGAGAAAGACAGAGCAATCATGTCATTTTACCGACAATACCCCCTGTTGAGGTGTCCTAATGGGGCACCTCACTATCTATCTATAACCTAGTAACCTAAACCTACGTTTTTGCATCTCCCCCTGTTGAGATGGGTCTAAATCCATCTCATAACCATCTCATAACCCTATTCTATCCCCTGTGTGTAGTGTTTATAAAGTTCTATATGTGCGTGATGTCCTCCTTCCGGCATTCGCATAGACCTGCCCCCCTCAGGTCACCATTTCTCCAGAGGACATCGGGTGTGGTGCAGACATCATGAGTTAATATAGCTAACAATCCTATATGTGTAAAATATATTAAAAACTAAACTATCCTCACCTATGCATACATATGAATATATGTGAAGATGCATATATATATATATATATATATATATATATATATATATATATATATATATATATATACATGCATCTATTCTTTCATTAATCATTTATCACAAAGGAAACCTGTAGGGCAGAAGCACAGCAAAGCAAAATCTAACACCATGTGAATGTGCATTGTAGACCCTATTGCAGACCCTAAACTATCTCATTGGCGTCTTAAGATAAGATAAGATAAGATAAACCTTTATTAGTCCCACAACGGGGAAATTCCAGGATTGCAACAGCACAGGGATAGCAACACTCAGAGCAACAACCAGAAGGCAAGAAAAAAAACAAGAGCAGCGAGTATACATATGTACATATAAACATAAATATATAGGCACACGATGCGGAGCATTGCAGCTAGATGGAATAAATATATAGATATATAAGCACACAGTGCGGAGCATTATAGCTAGATGGAATAAATATATAGATATATAAACACACAGTGCGGAGCATTGTAGCTAGATGGACTAAATATATGAACATATAAACACACAGTGTGGAGCATTGTAGCTAGATGGAATAAATATGTGAATATATAAACAGACACACAGTGTGGAGCGTTGTAGCAAGATGGAATAAATATATGAATATATAAACACACACAGTGCAGAGCATTGTAGCAAGATGGAATAAATATATGAATATATAAACTAGTGCTGTCCAGCGATTAAAATATTTAATCATAATTAATCACACGATCTCATAGTTAACTCATGATTAATCACATTTTAGTTGCGTATTTTTGTCTCATGAAAAACCATTGTAATTCTCTTAACAGCACAAAAAGTGAGTGGGCTTGCTTTGTACAAATGTTTTTTTATTATTATTATCATTGCAAAGCATCCATATCTTCCGTATTAGACCGAGAAAACAAAACAGGACATATTACTCTGAAAATAAAAAAATGTTTTCTTTTTTTCCTTTTCATTAGTTTAGTAACCCTGCCACTGATATCTGCGATAAAAAAAGATACATACAAATAAAAAATATATAGGCACAAAAGCAGCCCCTTAAATACAAAATGAAAACAAGAGGAGAGTGTCCCCTGAGAGGAGTAGTACAGTCTAATGACTGTATAGTAGCCCAACTGCTGCAGTTTTAAACTTACCAACACAGCCTCTTGAACATGAACATAATGTAACTGCTAGCACGTAACAGGTGAGTCAACCTAAAGGCCTACTTTCTGTCTTTGAGCCAGTTGCTCAAACAGACAAGCCTATTGACATTTTCAGACAACAGGGAAGATCGTTTTTTCTGAACAACATGTCCAGACAGTGAAAACAATCGTTCACATGGTACTGACGTGGCAGGCGTTGCTAAGTATTTGCATGCAAGGGAGGCCATCTCACTGTGTGACGCTTTATGTGTGGACCACCATTCCTGTGGAGAGTCTTCAATGCCAATCATAGGTTCTGCCTTGTAGCGCTCAATGCAGCATTCCACGGTGTCCTCCTCTTCATCTGAGGAAGATTCTTGTGCAAACATGAGAGCTGGCTTCTTCTTCTCTGGCTCAGGCATGCTTTGGTCATCCAGTGCTGCTGGTCTCCCCTTCTCCTGCTGCTGGAGTAAGGCACGGATGGAATCCCACACGACAACCCGGTCAGGTTTGCTCAGACACTTGAGGTCCTTAAACCTTGAAATGAAATAATAAAAAATATCAACGTTATTGCCATACAAGCAAAGGCACTAGTAAAACAAAACATTGACCTAATCTCTATTCCAGATTCAGAAGAAAAAAATGGATATTGAAGAGAACCAACCCACAAAACAAAGTGGTGCTTAAGACAAACAAAATACTGAGAAGAATGTAGAATGAATATCTTACCTTGGGTCGAGTGCTGTAGCAACCCTGAGCCATGCGATGTTCAACTTCTCTTTGCGACCTTCCATATCCGCTGAAAAGGTTTCCTTGAGCTTGATCAAGTACGCTGGGTCGTCCTCAGTGACTTCCATTACTCGGGACAGGTGGCATAATGCTGGCATCACCACAGAGCAAGAAACAAACTTCTCTCCACCCAGAAGATCTGTCACATATCTGCAACAATATACAAAAGCTCTTTCACAAAACTCTGTCACACACATACGGACACCTGATAGATAACCTACAGTTACAGTGATGGGAGGGGATATGAGGAATCACATGTGTTCCTGCGCGCACACACACACACACACACATTACCCATTTACAGTGCTGTGCGGGACAAACACACACAGTTGAAGGGAGAGAGGTGATACCGACAGACAGACATTAGGGCCTGTGTCCACCAAATGCGTTTTTAGGGCGGAAAGTGCTGAAAACCTAGCCTCTTGGGCGCTTCCTGGCCTTCTCTGTTGTTAAGTTACACAGGGAATCATAGCTATTGAAACAGTCACTGATTATGTCAAAATACAGAAAAAATATACAGATAATCACGAGCTACACTTTGAGTAAAATGAAGCAAATAAAGAGTCTACACATAGAGATGGCCCATCTAAAACATGCCACAGGGTGGTATTTTACGTTGGGTGAGACAGGTGCTAATGTTTCTGTCTTGACACAGATCTACTTTAATTGTTAAAGAATCAGATATAGGCTACAAGACATAATTAGGCCTACCTGCAATGCTCCAACGCAGCTTCGAGCTTCTTTGTTTTCTCCAGCTCCGTTGCTGTTGGCATGGTGACTTTGGTTGAGTGTAGGGCCAGGGCAGCTGTCAGAGGTTCAATATTCCGGTTGACACGCTTTATCATTTCAAGGGTACTATTCCATCTTGTTGCTACCTCCTGCGTGAGCGCTTCTTCTTTCTGGTTGTGTGCGATTTGCTGCCGCTCGAGTTCCAGGGCATTCGTTGGGCTGTGTTTAAAGTGTCCCACAAGTTTTCTGCATTTTGCCAATGCGCTGTCGAATGGGCTATTGTGCAGAGAAACCGTGACTGCTTGGTGCACGCTGTGTGTGATGCACGGCAGGTGTTCAAAGGGGAGCTCTCTGGCTGCAGCCATCATATTGCGTGCACTATCCATGGTCAGTGAAACAACTTTCTTTTCGATGCCCCACTCTCTGGCTACATTCATGAAGTGCTCTGCAACATTATCAGCGAAGTGCCTCTCTTCTGTCTTCATAACAGTCAAAGCATGGGACTGAAGTTTCCACTGTGGGGTGAAATAATGTGCTGTGACCCCGAGGTAGTTGTCATTGCCAAGTGACGTCCAGTAATCTCCCGTTAGCGCGACTATTTCTGTCTGCCCCAATGCCTGTTGTAACTGGGACTTCTCCGTTTCAAACAACGTTTCTATCCGGCGTGTGATAGTAGCTCTGGAAGGAGTTTCGTAGGTCCAGTCGTTGGATGCGATGCGAATTATCTCGGCCAGACCTTCATCCTCCACAATACTAACGGGCCTGCATGCCGTAGCCACCCACTTAGCTATGGCAGCTGTTAGCTTCATTTTAGTAGCAGCATCCATGGGCCGCTGTTGGAAGCCATCCAAACTTGTTTGGTTCTGACGCGGAGGAGGCGAAGCTACATCACTGGTGTGTTTGGCCATCAAATGGTATTTTAAACTGGATGTGCTTCGATGGTAGCTAAGTTCACATCGACAATAAGTGCAAAAAACTTAATTTTATCGATCGAACCATCCTTTCCTATTTTAAATGTAAACTTTCCGTTCAGAAGTGTCCCTGGTGCGTCCATTACTGTGGCTGACTAGTGCCGCCAGTGCCGCGCGCTTTAGTCGTTGGGTTCTTCTTTGTTTGATATTTGAAATCGTATCCTTCGTTCCGCCACCATGTGTACGTGCGTGGTATTACAGCCAGTACACTGTGCTTATGAAAAACTACGGTCACAGCATTAATCTCGCGTTAAAAAAAATCTTGCCATTAAAAAGGCGCTTGAGTTAACGCGATAATAACGCGATATTTTGACAGCACTAATATAAACACACACAGTGCGGAGCATTGCAGCTAGATGGAACAAACATGCAAATATATAAACACACACAGTGCGGAGCATTGTAGCTAGATGGAATAAATATGTAAATATATAAACACACACAGTGCGGAGCACTGTAGCTAGATGGAATAAATATGTAAATATATAAACACACAGAGTGGAGCATTGTTGCTAGATGGAATAAATATATAAATATACAAACAAACACACACAGTACGGAGCATTGCAACTAGATGGAATGAAACAGCATAACCATCTACTTATGCCCCATTTCCACCAGTATCACCTTGGCTTTACTTTTTTTTACTTGTTTCGGTTTTTCGCCATTTCCACCCAAGTCCTCACGGTTTAACCGTTACCATTTTCGTGCCTGTTCAGAGGCAGGGTACAGGCGAGCGAAAAGCGAGGTGTGAATTGACGTCAATCGACTGCTAAACGCTGATTGGTCAGGGCGTAACGTCACCAAACGCGTCCATTTTGTTTTCTGTTGAAGCTACACGTCCGCCATTTGTAATTTCAGCGAGTAACTGCGGTGACTGGATTCACAATTGTGTTCTCATATAACGATGTCCACGCGCAAGTTTATTCCATGAACAAACGATGAGGTGCGGACTTTTCTGTCCCTCGTAGCCGATGACTACATCCAGAGCGACTTGGTGGGGCAACTCGTAATGAAAAAATATACCAGGAAGTGTCCGGTCTGCTATTATGGCAGAGAATTTGGACTTGACACGGCCACGGAATTGGAAAACGGTGACGGTGAGTGTTGTTTTGTTATTGTCCGTCTTCTTGCTTTTCGGTCAAAAGCGCACTTTATTTAAGCAATAAAGAAAGTTGTTTAATTGTGGGCAATTGTGGTGATGGCTAGCCCGCTAATAGCTAGCTACCTCTGTACCTTGCTGCTACCTCGCATCAAGCTGCTGAATCGTGCTTTTATTTCAGTATTCACGTGAACAAAACGCTGACGTAAGCTTATTGTATTCTGGTTAAAAAGTTTTGTGTTTGCGGTACATGTTGCACTTTGTGAGCTTTATTGTGTGTTTTTTCCTTCTATACACAGTTTTCAAATCCCAGGGGTCCGCCTCACTGGACCGCCAGGTCCATCACCATCTGGCATCTCCCGGTCAAGTGCTGGTAAGGCACAACAAACTGAAAATTACCACCCGGTTGTTTTTACATGTGATTGTTATTTTCTATAGACGCATAATAAGGAATTTAAAATGTCTTTCTACGTTTATAAAAATACTAGATTCAGGGGTGTTCATAGCCACAGTGGCGCAGTGTTATAGGTGTGTTGGTGGTGGAAATACTGTTGTATTTTCACAAAAAAAAAGGAGCACATGTACCAACTTCAAATCAACATGCTTGATTGAAATTCTTCAAGTCAGCTAACACTATTAACCCATTCTGATTTATGAGGCCACAGTACAAAGAAATTCTTTTAAAAATAACCCTTTAAATCAAAATACTTTTTACAATTAATCCTTTTTGAAATGAAGGGGGGCCTAACCACATCACCACAGAAGTTGCTTATAGTCCACTCTACTGCGGGGCAACAACATGACAGTAGAGCTTAAATACAGCAACGAAGCATCCCACCACAGGCTTTCAACAGTTTATTTTTTCTGACATGTTTTGATCCGGTGTTATCTAAATACAATGACTTCTGTCTTTCATATAGGCAAGCTGAAGAGGTCCAGCAACATTGCAGACCTTGCATCACTGATGGCCCAGAATCATGCTGAGGAGATGCGGCTCCATGAAAGGATGCTCGAACAGCGCGAAAGACACCTGCAGTTAGCCGCATTAAGAAGGGATGAGCTGACAGAGACGGCTTCCTTCCACGGAGCCTTCCTAAACCATTTTGGCAGTTTGGTCGAAGTACTGAAAGCTCCCCATTTGTTAACATGTTTTGGGAATATTTGTAATGTAATAAAATGTTAGTCTTTTGGATAAAAGTGTGGTTTGTATATTATAACACTGGATGATAAAGGCGAATAATTACATACACATTCCATTGCCTCATATGGCCCTAATCCTGCTGTTCAGCCATAAAGGTGTCAAGATTTTTAATGGTAATGTAATTGTTATTGTTAAATTTAATAAATATTACCACTGCTGTATCCATTGCTCTACATTGGGTACAGTTTTTAAGTAAAATTGTAAGCAGTTGCACAGGTGTAATTTACATTCAGCAGTAGACACTGATAAAGGTGAAAGTCGAATTGGGTAAAAGGTAAGTACATGTGAATTGAATGTTATATCGGCATTCCAAATTCTGAGAATTCCAATAAATTATAAGCAGTCTAGTATAATATAAAGCGAAAATACCCATACATGTAAACCCAAATATAACATTTTCGATGTTGTAAACGTTGACATGTATATGATAAACCTATGCTATTGTGATTCAATAGATCCATAGTGATCTTTGGTTTGAAAAAGAAAATTATAATTTGGTGTTGGGCAGTGTGACAATGTCAGTGTATTTAGTAGGATTAAAAAAAGTTTCATCATAAAATTCCAAGGTCAGTTGGCATTTCCATCAAACCAAAAGTGAGTTGTCAAGCTGCAGCATTTTTTGTTTTTGGGAGTCATTTCTACGTTGTTTTAGTGTGTAATTAGCCACCACTGAACAGATAACCCTTATAAATAACAATAGATGGGAAAAATGATACACAATGGGCCTAGATTTGGATTGGCTTTTTTATAATATTTTTAATTATTTGGTAAGTTAAAGTTAACTGGAAGTATAACAAGTTTCCACATATAATTTCAAGGTCAAATTGGCAATTCCATCAAACCAAAAGTGCGTTCAGTCTAGCTGCTGCTTTTTTTGGGAAGTCAGTTTATCATCAGTGTATCATTATTACACAATACACAAAATGGGTCTAGATTTGGATTGGCTTTTTTATAATATTATAAATTATTTGGTAAGTTAAGTTAAAGGGGTTTAGGATTAAGCTTCTGCATTATTTTAAATTACCCCGGTGTTTCAGCATTTAATTAACCGTCTGTTAACATTTAACCGTTTTGAACAACAGAGGCGACGTAGTTTAAAAGTGCACAACATTTTATTTAAAAAACACGTTTGACATATGTATGCACATGAACACTGAACAAATGAAATGATCTCTGCTTCATATGCAGCTGCTTCAGATTCCTCCTGGGCAACCGCTATTCTCCTCTCCTGCTCCAACGTGTGTTGTCTCAATCCACGTCGTCTTCTCCTGTAAAATTCTCTTGTCTCGTTAAAGACATTCATTGTGTTAAAAACCGTGGAAATCCTCCGCTCGTAATCCGCTATTTTTTTCTGTGTTGTTGAGGAGTCAGTCTCGTCCTTTATACGTCAGCAGTGTAGCGCCACCTCGATCCCGCCCACCCCAGCAATACTCGGCTTTCCGCGGTTGTGATGGAGGCGCAGCCGCGGGAGAAACAAGTAGTAAAGAAAAGAAAAGAGTAGCGCAGAACTATATAGTGGAAATGTGGCTTTAGTTATCCTACATGGTATGATTATGTACCCATACATATTGTCACCCTCCGTAGCTACCGGTATTTTCCTAGTTGTATACCGGAGGGGACCATTGTGTAAGTCTATTGCATCTTTTGCATTCAATACTATTAGGTTGTCACGTCTTTTTGCTATCTCTGCGAGCAGCCCTGCTTAGGTTATACAGTTTGACAGCCGTTGGTAGGAAGGACCTGCGAAACCTCTCGGTTGTGCACCTAGGATGATGTAGTCTGCTGCTAAATGAGCTCCTTAGTGCATTCAGTGTGTCTTGCATAGGGTGGAACTCGGACTCCAGCAGAGATGACAGTTTAGCCATCATCCTTCTCTCTCCCATCTCCTCCACTGGGTCAAGGCGCTGCCCCAGGACAGAGCTAGCTTTCTTGATCAGTTTGTTCAGTCTCTTCCTATCGGCTGCTGTAATGCCACTGCCCCAGCAGACCACTCCAAAAGTGATGGCTGATGCCACCACCGTGTCATAGAATGTCTTCAGCAGTGCCCCTTGTACACCAAAAGACCTGAGTCTCCTCAGTAGGAACAGCCTGCGCTGTCCCTTCTTGTAGAGTGCGTCAGTATTGTGTGACCAGTCTAGTTTATTGTTCAGATGAACACCCAGGTACTTGTAGGATGTCACCATCTCGATGTCTGTTCCCTGTATATTTACTGGTGCTGTGAGGGGTTGTCCTTGCCTGCGGCAGTCCACCACCAGCTCCTTAGTTTTCCTCGCGTTGATCTGGAGGCAGTTCTGATGGCACCAGTCCACGAAGTCCTGGATAAGCCCTCTGCACTCAGCTTCATCTCCATTGGAGATGAGGCCAATGATCGCAGAGTCGTCAGAGAACTTCTGTAGATGGCAGTGTGTTGTGTTGTGTGAGAAGTCCGCAGTATAAAGGGTGAACAGGAAGGGAGCCAAAACCGTTCCCTGTGGGGCCCCCGTGTTACTGATGATCGTGTCGGACACACAGTCCCGGGTTCTCACAAACTGTGGCCAGTTTGTGAGGTAGTCCAGGATCCATGATGACAGGTGCTGGTCTACCCCTGCGCACAGCAGCTTGTCCTTCAGGATCATCGGTTGGATGGTGTTGAAAGCACTGGAGAAGTCAAAGAACATGATCCTCACTGTATTCCCGAGCTTCTCCAGGTGGAATAGAGAACGGTGAAGGAGGAAGATGACCGCATCCTCCACCCCAATACCATGCTGGTAGGCGAACTGGAGTGGATCCATCGCTGGACCCACCAGCGGGCGGAGGTGAGCAAGGAGCAGTCTCTCCAGGGTCTTCATCATGTGGGATGTCAGGGCCACTGGTCTGTAGCTGTTCAGATCTTTGGGGTGAGAAGTCTTTGGTACAGGTACCACACAAGATGTTTTCCACAACTGTGGTACCCTCCTCAGCTTCAGGCTCAGGTTGAAGATGTACTCCACAATCCCACACAGCTGGTCTGCACAGGACTTGTGGAGCTTTGCACTGATGCCGTCCGGTCCCGGCGCCTTCCTCGCCTTGATCTTCCTCAGCTCCGTCCTCACCTGGGTCTTAGTGAGGGTCAGGTTGGGGGGCTGTGTGTTGGGAGTGGGGGGGTGATGGTGGAGTGGGGAGTGGGCAGCAGGACTTGATGTCTTCAGTGGCAGCAGTGGTTGTTGTGCAGTCAAGGGGGAAGGCGGTTGGTCAAACCTATTAAAAAACAGATTCAGATTGTTCGCCCACTCCCTGCCCCTCGTGGCCTGGGGGGAGGTATTCTGGAGCCCAGAGATGGTTTTAAGGTTTCTCCAGACCCCGCTGATGTCGCTCTGTTGCAGCTTGTCCTCCATCTTCTTCCTGAAGCTGTCCTTGCCTTCTCTGATCTTTCTCCTCACCTCCCTCTGTACGGACTTCAGCATCTCCCTGTTCCCCGACCTGAAGATCCTCTTCATCTCTCTCAGAAGTGTTTTTATCTCAGGGTTGATCCAGGGTTTGTTGTTTGAGCAACACCGTATGGTCTTGGTGGGAACGGTGTTGTCCACACAGAAGCTGATGTAGTCCGTGATGGTGTGAGTGAGGCCATCGATGTCCTCACCATGTGGATCGCAGAGCTGCTTCCAGGCGGTGGTTTCAAAACAGCCCTTTAGAGTGTCCATTGCCTCCTCAGACCATAACTTAACTGTGCGCATGGCCGGAGGTTGTCTGTGTACTAGGGGTTTGTACATCGGCCGGAGATGAACCAAGTTGTGATCCGATCTTCCGAGTGGGGAGAGTTGTAATGAGGTGTACGCCTCCTTAGTGTTTGCGTAGAATAAGTCCAGTGTTTTATTGTCTCTAGTGTGGCATGTGACATACTGGGTAAACGTGGGTAGAATGGGAGACAGTGAAACATGGTTGAAATCGCCTGAGATGAGGAGAAGAGCATCTGGGTGTTCTGTCTGCAGCCTGCCAGTTACTGAGTGGATGACGTCACGTGCTGTCCCAGCGTTCACCGTCGGATTTGCATAAATAACAATGCAGATCACGTGTGAGTATTCCCTCGGGAGATATGTAGGCCGCATGCTAGCAGCTAGCAACTCGATGTCTTTGCTGCAGCGCTGGTGTTTAACAGTGATGTGTCCCGGTCTGCACCAGTTGTTATTAACATAGATCATCACTCCACCGCCCCTTGCTTTGCCACTGTCTGGTGTTCGGTCTGCCCGTATCGCGTGGAAACCCTCCAGCTCAATGTTAGCATCTGCTACTAGTTCAGATAGCCACAACTCGGTAAACAAAAGGAGGGAGCATTCCCGGTATAAGCTGTCGTAGCGGGAGATAGCCGCTAGCTCATCTACCTTTCCCAATATAGAGCGTACATTCCCCATAATAACGGCTGGAAGGGTGGGTCTGTACCTTATACTCCTTGTCCGCCGTCTAACACCAGCCCGACAACCACGTCGTTTTCGCCTTATTTCTCCCGGTACGTCGAGTTTTTCCATTAGCACCGAGTGGCGATTAAGTGCAAGCAGCTGTTCCCTGCTGTACTGTCTCCTGCTGTAAACAGTGGCTCCGTCCACTGCCTCGGGAGACATTTTGGGGCGATCTGTGTGTCCGTGATGTATAAAGTGTGTAAAGAAAGAAAGAAAAAACTCAGAATTGAGCTGCTGTTGCAAAAAGGCAGCCGACTCGTGTGGTGCCGGAAGTCGAAGAGAGTCTTCTACGTTCCCATCCAAGTTCAGTCGTGGCACAACCTCATCATTGTCCTGGCAATAGATGGGCAGGTGGGCAGGTGGGTCCCCTTGATATGGAGGCGGGTCCTTGGAAGAGAAGGCCACTAAAATAGATCTTTCTTTTATTTTTTATTTGTATTCTTTTAATTTTTATTCTTTAATCATGGGACTACAACAACATCCACAAAAACAAAGATCAATAAACTAATAAACATAACCTCCTTAGCGGAGGTAATTATACTTATAAGGGCTCCTTGAATTATTTTTCCCCATTTGCCAAATATATTATCAAACCAACTACCTACATGATTATCAATGCCAGATTAAGCTTTATTGAGCCTTTAGCTCTTATAAAGATTTTCTTTTTTCTAAAATTTAAGTTATACTTTATAATAATGTGAAATGTGAAACATGGTGGCGTGCAATGTTGCAGCGGCTCACGGCTCTCCTTTTCAGTGTTTTTTTTGGATGTTATGGTACTCCTTTTTTGTTTATTTGTGCGCTATCAGTTCGGCGAACATTCGCTACACCCATCAGAGACTTCTTGAGATTGGAGACCAGCATCAGACACCAGTTGCGAGTGTCTTTCACCACACGTATAACATCCCAGTCGACATAGCAAGACCACCGGGCTCTCCATGGATTGTTGTCGGGCCATGGAGGCGGTGGAGACGGAGGAGGGAGAGGAAGCAGAAGCGGGGCTGCAGGTCCGGTGTTATGCTAAGGCTAAGGAGACAACCACATAAGCCACCTTTACCTGAGCCTGTATCTTTCCAATACCAGATCCTTGGTGTATAAAACGGAAGACTTGGAATTACAACTTGCCGGTAATCGCTATGTTTGTGACTGTTGTGTTCTGATTATCACTGAAACTTGGCTCCATCCGGACATATCCAACGCTAGCATGCAGCTAGAGGGCCACACGTTGCTACGCTGTGACAGTACTAAGGACTCCGGTAAGAGCGGGGGGGGGGGGCTTTGTGTATATGTGCATAATAACTGGTGTAACAATGGGACTATTACAGACAAATATTGCTCTCCCGATCTCGAGTACATGTCTGTAAGATGTTGGCCTTTTTTTCTACCGAGAGAGCTAACAGTAGTGTTTATCATGGCTGTGTATATTTCACCCAGTGCAAATGTAAATACGACGCTCTCCCTCCTGCTTAACACCATTAACAAACATCAGCGGGCTCACCCTGATGGTGTCCACATGGTCGCAGGAGACTTTAATAAGGCCAATCTGAAGAATGTACTCCCCAAATTTTATCAACATGTTAAGTGTTCTACTAGAGGGGAGAACATTTTAGACCATGTCTACACTAACATCAAGCACGCATACGGAGCCATATCCCTCCCCCACCTCGGCCAGTCGGACCATCTTTCCCTCCTGCTCTCCCCAGTCTACACCCCCCTCAGGCATAGTGACAGGCCCACTATAAAGACTGTCACAACTTGGCCTGACAATGCTCTCTCCAAACTGCAGGACTGCTTTACAGAGACAGACTGGGATTTATTTGGACAACAGCAGTTGGAAACATTCACTGATACAACCTTGGACTACATTAAGTTTTGTATTGGTAATGTGACTGTGGACAAAAATATTAGGGTTTTTCCCAACCAGAAACCCTGGATGACCAGCCAGGTCCACACACTCCTCAGAGCCCGTGATGCTGCCTTCAGATCAGGTGACAGAGACCTTTATAGGTCTACTCGAGCCGATCTGAAAAGAGGAGTTAAAAAAGCTAAAGCGGATTATAAGATGAGAAGAGAGTCCCACTTGTCCAGTAACAACATACAGGAGGTGAGGCAGGGAATTCAAAACATCACGAATTACAGAGGCTGTGCTACAACATCATCAATTTGAGTGCACCACTGGCAGAGGAGCTAAATAGCTTCTTTGCTCGCTTTGAAATAACTCAACAGCAGCACTCATCAGCCTCAGCCCTGCCCCCACCCCCTCCCAGCTCCTGCACCACCACTTTCACTGTCAGTGAGCATGACGTCAGACGGGTGCTCCTGGCAGTGAACCCCAAGAAGGCTGCCGGCCCAGAAGGAGTTCCTGGTAAGGTGCTTAGAGCGTGTGCCTCCCAGCTCACCTCCATCTTTACCAGGATTTTCAACCTCTCCCTGGCCCAGGCAGTCATCCCGTCCTATCTGAAATCTGCCATAATCATCCCGGTACCAAAGAAGTCTCCCACCACCAGCCTAAATGATTACCATCCTGTGGCCCTCACCCCGGTAATTATGAAGTGCTTCAAGAGACTGCTTCTCCAGCACATTAAGAGCCATCTTCCCCTGGACCTTGACTCCTATCAGTTTGCATACCGTGAAAACCGATCCACTGAAGATGCCATCGCCGTAGCCCTCCATTCTGCGCTGTCGCATTTGGAGCGGCAGCACAGCTACGTCCGAATGCTCTTCGTGGATTACAGCTCGGCCTTCAACACAATCATCCCGGATATTCTCATTACCAAACTTAACACCCTTGGTCTCCCACCTCTCACATGTGCTTGGATAAAGAACTTTCTCACTAACCGGTCTCAGACTGTGAGACTTGGCTCCCACTTCTCCTCCACATGGACGCTGAGTACCGGCTCCCCACAGGGCTGTGTGCTGAGCCCCCTCCTGTACTGTCTCTACACCCATGACTGTCGTCCAGCCTATAACAACAACCTCATCGTGAAGTTTGCTGACAACACCACAGTGGTTGGACTCATTTCAGGAGGGGACGAGACAGCCTATAGGGGGGAAGTCCTGAAGTTGGCAACTTGGTGTTTAGAAAACAACCTGACTCTGAACACCAAGAAAACCAAGGAAATCATTGTCAACTTCAGGAGGACCAATACCGACCCAGCCCCCCTCTTCATCAACGGTGAGTGTGTGGAGAGGGTCCACACATTCTGGTACCTCAGCGTCCTTATCTCTTCTGACATCTCCTGGACAGACAACATCTCGGCGATTATTAAGAAGGCTCAGCAGCGGCTACACTTCTTGAGAGTCCTCAGGAAGTAAGACCTTAACTCCACCCTGCTGCTGACCTTCTATCACTCATCCATTGAGAGTCTGCTCACATACGGCGTTACAGTGTGGTATGGGAACTGCACAATGGCAGACAGGGAGAGGTTGCAGAGGGTAGTAAAGGCAGCACAGAAGATCATCGGCTGCCCTCTCCCCTCCCTGACAGACATTTACACCGCCCGCTGCCTTAGTAGAGCACAATATATCATCAAGGACATCTACCACCCTGGAGCTGACCTGTTTGACCTGCTGCCCTCAGGGAGGCGCTACAGGTGCATCAGAGCCAGGATGAATAGACTCAAGAACAGTTTTTTTTCCAAAAGCCATCATGGCTCTGAATTTTCAGTCTAACCCTCCCTGACCCCCCCAGTATACCTCTAAACACATCACTGTGTAATTGACATTTACGGTCCAGAATGCTGTGCAATCTTTTTAATATTTTTTATTTTTATATTGTATATATAACTTACTTTTATCTTAGATTACGTACACTGTACACATTATACATTATTTATTGTAGGAATTTATTGTTTCTATGCTTTTTATTCTCTCTTTTATGTTGCACTGAAGGAGATGCTTAAATCTCATTGTACATTTGTTTGTATAATGACAATAAAGGCTATCTATCTATCTATCTATCTATCTATCTATCTATCTATCTATCTATCTATCTATCATTGTATTAAAAGTATGCAACTTATGGATTTTATAACTATTTTAGTAAGTTAATTGATTAATTATGCAAAAGGTTTTTTCTTTTTCTTTTTTCTAAACATTAATTGTGCTATATAATAATCAACCAAATCCTGCAATTTCAATAACTTTAAATGTGTAAGCAATAAATTAACCCCTTGCACTCTGGTCAATTTCCCTAAAAACGCCAAAAAATAACGTACCCAAAGTAAATCAAAAGCTGTTCTTCAGCCCTTTGCAGCATCTTCATGGGGTTGGTCTCATTTAAAAGAAAACACTTTGAATTTTTTGGCAAAACAGTCATAATCTCTCTAAGTGCTCCTGCCACTGAGTAACAGTCATCTAAACATACTGAACTTGAAGAAAATAAATTTCGCCTGGGTGTTTTTTTGGATACAAATGCTTGCAAATAACACACAGCTTCAGATCCGGGCTGGAAAATGCAACAGAAATGTAGAACCAAGTGTTATCCAGCTGAGGTCCAAATTTTGTAACAATACCACAAAAAATGAATATATTACACAGCTTTGTTCTCAGGTAGTTCCCAGGCATTTTTGAACTGTGCCAAATTGTGCCAAATGGCACAGTTTGGAAAAACGTCTGTAACTTTTGAATGATTCAATACAGAAGCTTGATGTTGGGCTCTAATGAAAGGTGACACTCAGGGCTGTGTGTGTGTGTGTGGGGGGGGGGGGGTTGTTTATTCATTCATTCATGAATGAATAAAGAAGAAGAAAAAATAACCTACAATGCACTAAAAATTATTCTAAAATATTTGTAATGTAGAAGATAACAACTGCCACCCCCCCACTACCACCCACGCTACAGAGGACGGACATCGGCCATTGCTACATGACGGAACAGTCATGTGGCAATGTGGCGACCAGGGCGCACAGTCCCCGTGGTACCCGCGGCCCCCCCCCCCAGCTACAGAAGAGTAGCGGGGGGGTGGGGGGCGTTCACGGTCCAGACGTGGTGCACAAACCGTGTACCACGGCGCATGGACTTCGGACTTCGTGCGCCGTGGTCTACTACGCACAGCTGTAATTTACCGATCGGTCAAAAGTCATTTTTGATTACAATTTTCAGGGATAAAGAATAATTTAGCTTATAACACTTACCTATTCACAACAGCTGCGTAGCTGGCGAACTTCTCTTCCTCATTGTCAGACGAACATGAAGCTGGTCCACTTCTTACAGACTCGTGGTTCCGGTCACGCGACCCGGTCAAAACATAATTCCATTATTGCAGTTTTGCACTTCCATGATTGCAGTTTTGGCAAATGATTTTTCAAAACAAATAACAGTAGTAATAAAAAAAGACTGGCGAACGCGTGTGTGTCACCCAGCCTTCGTCGTCGGCTTCCGTCGGTCTATGATGACCATGGAAGAGAATCCTAAACGTCTACTCTGCTGGGACAGCACCGCCTGTGGCTGAACAGGCCGATGCGCGAATGGCAGTCCCTGTCACACAGGTCGCACTTGTGGGTGGTCTCCGTGCTGCTGGGTCTGTGGTGGTTCTTCCTGCGGGTCCTTTTTTCATCTGCTGCAGCAGTCAGTCTCTCTTCACCCAGCCTTACACAAAACAGCTTTCGAACTTCTGTGCTTCAATTGGCTGGCTGTATTCCCAGCCGTTGGTAGGTGGGTCCTTCTTGCTAGGTTTTCAGTCATTGGTTCTTCAAGGTTTCAGAAACCCAATTCAAGGCTCTTATTAGTCGAATGAGAGGTCAATCACATCTAATCTGTTCGCGGCTGTGTCTGTAGTGGAAGAACGGAAATGCAGCTTTTTTTTCAGTGCGCTCTAGGATGCAGCGCCCTCGTGCGCCCTCGTGCGCTCTAGGACGCAGAGACATGCCCGTCCGCGGTACACCAGAGTGCAAGAGGTTAATATTGTCACCATGGGTTGAGATGCCATCTCAGCACTCAGCCCATGTTTTCCCTCATCCCTGCTTCCCATTGAGCAGCGTCTCAGCAGGCTCCCAGCTGGCAGCATTACGGACGGCTGGGGCCAATTAGTCCTTATCAGCTGGGGCGCTGCCAATGTGAATAAATAGGAGCAGCCTCGATGACTCGGGGCTGCGACATAAGCACTGCTAGGCTGGAGCCCCTTCGTCTGGTGCCAGCCCCTGCCTCATCTTCAGCACAGCTCGTAAGTGTTTCCCGTAAGGAGTTTGTGCCTTGGTACCCCCATGTCCGGTGCTAACCCGCTACTTGCCTTACTGTATCACTTGGGAGTACCACCTTGTAAGAGTGATCTGTGTATTGGAGTCCTTTGCCCAGTGCCAGCTCTCTATTCTTCTGGCTGCTTAACCCGTGAGTGTTACCTGCTGTGAGCCCTCTTGTTGTGTACCCCTACGCCTGGTGCCAACGGTGTTCTCTGTCGCTGTACTGCTCATGGGTGTTATTGTGTTGAGTATCTGTGCTTCCCTCATCCCTCACCCTTACCTTCAATAAAATATCACGACTCACTGGCTCGCCCTTGGCTCTTATTGCGCAGCTCCCTAGAGCCGTGTATGACAGTATGTCGCAGCCAGACGAGTTACCGGCGGCCGTGAGTCGCCGTGGAACTGTACCTTTCTGTCCGGGTGTCAACGCTGCTAGCATGCCGTTTCCCAGGAGTCACTTCCGGCGCCAAGGCGACGAGCTGAGGTCCATCTCGGAGGCTGTCGACGGGACGCTCTTCACCCTGCACGACGCCTCCAACGCGAGACACTGGCATCCGGGCCGTGCTGAGGAACTCCTGGACTGTTACCCTCATTCTGTGTACCATCTCGAGGACAGTGCCAGGTTTGACGCCACAGGTACACAGTGAGAGAAGCTCCGCGGGTTGGATGGAAATCCCGGCAGGAAGCCGAAGTGGGCGACGTTTCCCCCCGCTTCGGGATCCCGTTCCTGCCGCCATTCCAGTCCGGGAGTTCGCGCCAACCAGAGGGCTTCCCCCGACCTGCGCCACGTCACTCGGGATTCCCTTCAAGGAGCCGCAGCTGACAGCAGTTATGTCTGGGGTCGAGTGGCTGTCGCGAGCTCCACTGTGTTTCCTGTCACCATCTTCAGGCATGTGGCGGCGGCAGTGAGATTGATGGAGAGGACTCCAGGGCTACGAAGCTTTCCCGTGCTCGACGCCTTCCTCGCCTCGATCTCCGATCTGGAGCGGCGATTCCTGGGTTTCCCCCTCGCTTCGTCCCCTGGGAATAGCCGTCATCACATCGCCGAGTCACCTCTGCACGAACCTCATCCTGATCCAGTTCTGGGCCGCCGTCAGGACCGTTCCTCCCACGCAGCTGTCACCTCTTCGCCTCGTCAGTGTGGAGTTTTCACAGCCTCGTTCCCTGAGCCTCATTTCCCCGCTGTCATTCCTGGACATTCGGGCTGGCTCACCCCGGCTGTTTCTCCCTCCTCCTCGACGCGCTTCCTGACTGCTGAGTGTGCCTGGAATTCCGGCCTGGCGAGCTCTCTGCTGGAGACAATGCGAGCGATCCTCAGACGAATCCCCGGGGGGTCCTCCGTTATCGCCGGGCGGGGAGAGGAAGAAGCAGTATCCACTACAGCAGGCGATACTCAACCTCCAGGAGGCAGGCAAGTCATAGTTTTGTCACATCTGTTTAATGATTTGCTCTGTCACATTCCTGGAGGAGGAGTTCAGGGTTCGCAGCTCCCCGAACTCCCCCCACCTGCTGTAACCTGTGGTCCTAATCCCGCATCCTCTGTGTCTCTCTCCGCCGAGCGATCCCCGGCTCCGGGTCAACGTGGTGGGATAAGGAGAGGGCCTGTGGTTCCGCAGCTACGTTGCGGACGGAGGAGGGGGACTGACTGCTGCGTGGAGTCTGCACCGACGACTGAGCGTCCCCGGGTCTCCACGGAGGAGCGGTTCGGTCCAGCGGGACGAGATTCTTCTGGCTACACGCCGAGTGGATCGTCGGCGGGGTTACCGGAGCTGGAGGAATCTCAAGCTGCGCTGACCATCGTGCTGGCTGCGGGGCCCGACGCGGCTGGATGGGAGCCTGACAACGACCTCCTGACGACGGATCCCGGATCTTCGCAGTCCTGGACGGCGTCAGAACCCGAGATCAGGCGAGTGCTCTCCTTTCTTTTGTCCCTTTTTATCTTTGAGCACTTCAGCCTGTCTCTAGGGGAGACGAGCCGGGTGCAGCCGCCCGCTGCGTCTGAGCTCGTCTCGCCGGGTTCTGGCGCTGCCGGTGATCCTGATCCCGGTTCTGTTTTCTCTTCTGAGCCTTCTTTCAGGGTCACCGGCGAGGAGTTGCTGTTCCTCGTGGTGCTGGAGGGTCCAGGTTCAACGTTGGAGGTCGGTTCTGGTGCAGTGTCCAACGTGGGTTCGCCTAAGGCCCGATCGGGGTCCGACGTGGGTGCTGCCCCAGTGTTGTCCAGGTCCGGTGAGGAGGTGGCCGTTTCCCTGCGGCCTGACGCTCGTCGCCCTCGTCATCGGCTCTCCCCTGAGCCTCTTCCACCGGGACCCGCTCTGACCCTTCGTCCGTCTCAACGATCCTGGTGGTTGAGTGATGCGGGTCGACGACCCGCCCCACAAAACTTTCGGTTCGGTGATCTGGTTCCCCCCGCTGGTCTGTGTTTGCCTTTGGGTGGCCTGGTTCGGCTGCCGGTGGACTGGATTCCTGGGATCTGGGTCCAGAGTTCGCCGTCCGAACATTTCCCTTTCCCTGGTTCGCCAACTGGACAATGGGCGGGGAGATCTCCGGAGCCATCTCGGCCATTTTTGGACTCTGCCTGCCATATTCCTCGGGTGTCACTTTTTCTTTTATCATTATTAAGGTCACTCGGGTGTAATATTTTGTCCTGTTGGTGGATGTGTTTTCATAGTGCTGTGTGTTTTCCATTCCTCGTACTCAGCATTTTACTTTTTGTACCATGTTTTTAGCCTCGTCCTTGCATTGTAGAGTTATGTTTTGTTTCCTATCAGACCATACTCTGCAGTTGTCCGTTCGTTCCAGTCACTTTCACTTCTTTAGGTGACTGTGGGTATTTCTATATCCGTAGTGCTGTGGGTTTTCCTTTGCCCGTACTCAGCATTTCCTTTTTCTTTAGGTGACTGTGGGTATTTCTATATCCGTAGTGCTGTGGGTTTTCCTTTGCCCGTACTCAGCATTTCCTTTTTCTTTAGGTGACTGTGGGTATTTCTATATCCGTAGTGCTGTGGGTTTTCCTTTGCCCGTACTCAGCATTTCCTTTTTCTTTAGGTGACTGTGTGTATTTCTATATCCGTAGTGCTGTGGGTTTTCCTTTACCCGTACTCAGCGTTTTTTTTTTTTTGTTTGTTTTTTTTCTTTGTGTCACTCTTGTCCTGTTCTTAGTTTTGTTTGCATTATGGAGTAGTGTTTGTTCTGTTGTCCACACTCCGTAATTGCTTTATCCGTTTTTTGTCATTTTTTTTTTTGTGGTGCAATGTAGAGTACTGTGTTTGGTTTTTTTTTTTTTTTTTTTTTTGCCCTGTTACCCTACATTGGCCTGTTGGTGTTTCCCTTCACTTCGTCCCCTCCGGCCCTGCCTCCCTTCCTCCCACCCTAGGTGGGGGTGGGGGGTGCTGGGGTGTTTCTGGTCGTTCAGGAGCCCGACCTTGAGGGGGAGGCTCTGTCACCATGGGTTGAGATGCCGTCTCAGCACTCAGCCCATGTTTTCCCTCATCCCTGCTTCCCATTGAGCAGCGTCTCAGCAGGCTCCCAGCTGGCAGCATTACGGACGGCTGGGGCCAATTAGTCCTTATCAGCTGGGGCGCTGCCAATGTGAATAAATAGGAGCAGCCTCGATGACTCGGGGCTGCGACATAAGCACTGCTAGGCTGGAGCCCCTTCGTCTGGTGCCAGCCCCTGCCTCATCTTCAGCACAGCTCGTAAGTGTTTCCCGTAAGGAGTTTGTGCCTTGGTACCCCCATGTCCGGTGCTAACCCGCTACTTGCCTTACTGTATCACTTGGGAGTACCACCTTGTAAGAGTGATCTGTGTATTGGAGTCCTTTGCCCAGTGCCAGCTCTCTATTCTTCTGGCTGCTTAACCCGTGAGTGTTACCTGCTGTGAGCCCTCTTGTTGTGTACCCCTACGCCTGGTGCCAACGGTGTTCTCTGTCGCTGTACTGCTCATGGGTGTTATTGTGTTGAGTATCTGTGCTTCCCTCATCCCTCACCCTTACCTTCAATAAAACATCATGACTCACTGGCTCGCCCTTGGCTCTTATTGCGCGGCTCCCTAGAGCCGTGTATGACAAATATGTTCAAGATACCCGACTTTGTGTATAACATGGACAACCCTTTTTGTAATGTTACCAATGAATTAAGTATACTTTTATAATTGTTACCCCAGGCCTCTATACAATAGGTCAAGCATGGAAATCTCAATGAACAATACAAGATATAAAGTGTTTTGTAATCTAGGACTTGCTTAATTTTATTTATGATTGCAATATTCTTGCAACTTTGTTTTGTATTTACGTATCTGACCTGTGATTTCCAACTACTTTTATCATCTAATATTACCTTGTAATAGAAATTCACTAATTATGCATTAATCTGTTAAAATCACATATTTTATAAGTGTGTGTGTGGGTGTGTTACAACATATGACTGTCACTTTTATCCATATATGAACTGTTTTAATATGCTATATTAACAAGCTGTTTGATATGTCTATTGTATTTTGTGTTCCAAGATAAATTTCCGTCCTCATACAGTATGGTTCTCTCATTACTCCAAACATTCCAGTGTGGTAGACTGACTCTGTGGGCTGATTTACATTCTTTAAAGGCCTGTTATGTCTTTAAGCTCATAGCATGCACTGGCAGTGATTGCATATCGTCTCTTCCCGTCCTCCTCCATCTGCCCCTAATGCCTGACAAATGTTGTCCTTGGGGAGCAGCTAAATGGGGCAGAGGTTGTAAATTTTTGAAAAAATGTGTCAGTTATGTCCACTTTTTACTTTTTAATTTTCTATCTAACCCCACCACCACTTTTACTTTTCCTATTTTTGTGTGTACATCTCATATCCATATAATTCAAAATTTACAACTTTTTCTTCATTAATCCATATTTCACTTATTGCAATAATCCTAAATGGGATGTTAAATTGATTTTAAACTCCTTAATGCTATCAAAGTTTGCATAGAGACTCCTACTATTAATATGTATTATTGTCAATGTCTGATCTGAATTCATAATTCCATTTAATTGTTCATCATAATAAACACACTTTATTGTTAATATGATTAAAATAGTTATTGTCTGGGTCAATATCTCCTAAAATGTCTTGTGGTTGCTGTTCAGTATTGACAAAGGTTTCAACGTCAATTTACCCTAATATACTTCCATTATTAAATGAGGAAAAGGAAAAAAAACGAAGAAACACTTAGGAAAAAAGAACATAAAAATCTCCACTCATAATCTTACTGCACTATTATTCGTACATCAGAACTAAGGTTTAAATTTATCTAATTCCTCCATTTCTCTAATCATTATTATAATAATATTTAAATTTCAAAAATTTTATGACGTGTATATTTATGTTATCATATGTCTTTTTGCATCTTTTTGTATCTGATTAGAATTTTAGCATTACAAAGATAATGAATCATGGACTTCTGCCAATGTCCGAGTTTCTGGAGGCACATTGCATTTGATACAGTGGGACTTGTGCCAGTACCCACTTAATTTTTATGAAGCAATTTTAGTAAATGTAAAAATCTGTATTGTCTTTGTAGTAGATTCTAAATCAAGTCCCACAGTAAACACAAATTCAGCACAAATCGGACTTTCCTTAGACATTTGGAACTTTTCTCATAAATTTGCATGGTTTTCTTCCTTATCAGTTTACCTTGTTCCTATAAACATATTTCCTTTACAATAATCTACAAATATTTCCTTAAATATCTGGAAATTTATTGATGTAACTTTTAACTTCTCCTATTGAATGTTGTGGTTTCATTATCAAGTGGTTTCATTTGTATTTTTCTCTTCATTATTGATCATCTAATGGTAATTTTTATGTATTATCTATTTTTCTGAGGATTGCTAATTACTTTTGCTAATTAATTTCTTTGATACCCTCTGTTCGATGCATGGAGACACACATGCAGCAAAGTTATAGGGTATTTGCTTGATTCTTTTACTGAAAGGAAGTGTGTTACCACTTTTAATTTAGATGAAAATTTGTGGGTAGTACAGCTCCTTCAAAATGAGATTTCAATTATCATGGCTTCTTTTGTGCCGTCTCTTGAACTAATTTACAAATTCCATTTAAGAAAAACAAAATAGCTATCTGTGCATATTTGATATGTTTTAGTATTGATAAATAAGGTCAAGTTTGTCCAACTGAACACAGATAGGTTGAATTTGTATAAATGGATAAAGATTGCATCACACTCTTTCAGTCAATAGAAAGGTGGACATTTTGCCTAATTAGAATTTGGCTTAATTTTGTACAAGGAATGCCTCATTTTATACATTCCTTGGTAAATTATGGGGTGGAATGTAGTCCCGAGGCCCAGCTTGGCCACGGCTGAGCACCAGGAAAATACATTCCTTATTACTGTCACATTTCTGAAATATGATGTTGTCACACCATTATGTGGTGAGTAACATCAATTGTATCCTGCAGTGCAAAATCTTCTAAACATTACATTTGTAAAGTCAGAGTGATTTAAATCATTTTGCTTTATGTCATTTACAATGTCATGCAAAGTCATACTTAGCTTCAAAAAATGCTTATCAATTTAGGGGTCCTTTCTCCTGGGTCAGTCAATGTCAATGTCAATGTTGCCTTTTCCAGTCAATGAATGTCAATTATTGTTTTTATTATTTTATTACATATTGCATATGTCACCAAAGATTTATTAAATTAAAAGGTAATGATGATAGTATGATTCCTTATTAATCTGGCAAATCTAATTCCTGGTGAAAGCTTTTTTTTTAATGCTTTTCCTCTTCCTTTTGAAAAACAAAGAATAAGGAATAGCAGAAAAACCTTTAAATCATGCCTAAAGCTTCCACTTTTTTTGAATGTGAGTTCACTACTTCCAACAAGTATTCACTAAATATTCTATGAATTAATTAAGGTTTTACCAATTGACATGGGTAATCACTTAGTTTAAGATTATATTCAAACAAAACAATATCCTATATTAAAAGCCTTAGACCAGTGTTGCATTTTAGAATGAATAACTGTAAATATAAACCTAATCTCTGTTTTCAAGAATTTATGACAGAGCCACAGTATGTGGCCTGTGTTTTTTTTTGTTTTTTTTTTGAAGGGTGATTCTGTCTATTCTTATCTAGGTCAGACTGACACGACCCACTAATCAGTCTCAGTATCTATCAAAATTCTTGTGGTATTTCTGTCTTTTCTGTTCATAAATTTACCATCTCCCAATAATAAAAACTTCATCATCATCTTGCTATTTTCTCCAGGAGGGAAAAAGTCAGGCCTAAGGTAGAAATGTAAATAAGATTGCATATGTCATTTATTAAAAGGTGAGTATAGTAATATTTAAACAAAGCAACAATATAACATACAATTACCAAGACCTCTGTTTGATAATCCGTAGTTTCTGGCAAATCATATGCACAAACACATTAATTATCAATCTCTTTTGAACCTCTATGCTTTAAATCATGTAATATAGGGTATACATAAAGCCTTCAGTAATTAGGCATTATTAAGTGACATCATGCTATTGTAATATTCAATTAATTTCATCATTGTCATGCTGGCACCATTGATTAAGATGTAAACATTTATACTTAACTTGGTGTTCTTATGTGCTTGTGGTCACGTCGTCACGTCCTGTGTCCTTTTTTCCTGTAAAGTGCACTGTTATGCTTCAGTCAAAGAAAAAAGGTCAGTAATACGTCAAAAATTGCTTTAAAAATATGTAAATAATTTATCACGTACGCAACATCAGTTAAAAACCCACAAAGTTAGATTGAAAAAGTAAAACCCCAAAACTTTGCAAAAATACCCATATCTAGATTACTTCTCATCCCCCTGTCACAGATCAGCACCCACACAGCCTGTTTTTTTATTCTCCCTTTTTTTCCTAAAACATCCAGACACACACACAAACATAGAATTGCTCCTCTGTCCTATCTCCACAAGGTCGAAGCAGCAACCTTCCAGAAAGACAAACAACCCAAACTGCAATAATCCACATAAACAGCTTTGTCTAATCTATCTGTTAGGGGGCCCCCACATTGCCAAACAAGCCATCTATTTGTAACCTTTTTACCCATGTTTTAAGCTGTTTTCACTCTTTGTTGTCAAAGTGGTTTTCAGCACTTCCTCCATTTTATTTATAGCATAACCCAGACTACCCAATGGATATTCAGAGCTGCATTTATCGTTATCCATTTTACCATTGTCTTTTATCGTTATCCAGTTTTGTTGCCCTTTTAATCCAACCATCTTTAAATGTTATAGTCTAATATCAATATCTTATAGCATAGAATGAAATTATTATTATGATTTTATTTATTTCCACTTCCTCACGACAATATTGCCTCACACATCACTGTGTTTTTTACTATAATTAGTTTAGTTATATTATATATATATATATATATATATATATATATATATATATATATATATATATATATATATACTGTATATATACTGTATATATATGTATCACCTATGAACCGATTGTCCCAATCGGGTAACTTAAAACTTATACGTTTATTTCACACACAGTAGGTCCCTATCTAATGCGGTAAGACCAACTATATTTTAGAAATGCGCTCGTTGCAATTTCTCTGTGAGTTTCAACCTTTTTTTGTCTGAGCTAAATACGCTAGGGGTGCCAACCTTCTCCTTTTTGAAATCAAGCAATGATTTCAAGGGGTTATAACCTTTTGGCAAAGCTATGCATCAGCCGGGTAACACTTCTTTTGTTGGCGGCCCTACAATTTTTTTTGTCTTTCTCTTTTGTCCGCCTGACCTTTTAAAGTGGCCCTACAATTTTTTTGTCTTTTTATTTTGTCCACCTTGGGATTTAAACCTTTTACCCAGACTATGCAATGCTCAACAGGGCAAATCTTCCTCTCCCGTGGCTCTACAACTTTTTTTGTCTTTTTATTTTGTCCACCGGGCTTCTTTTAGGTGGCCCTACATTTTTTTTTGTCTTTTTATTTTGTCCACCCAGGGATTTCAACCTCTTGCCCAAGCTATTGCCAACCCTTCCGGTGGCCCTACAGGATTTTTTTGTCTTTATTTATATGTCCACCGGATTTTCAGGAACAGTTTTAATGCATCTGACTTATCCCTCGGGGTCAAAACCATTTGGAGATTTCCTCATCAAACTCAGTAAATATATTTCTTAAAACAACATATCATAAATTCAAGACCATATCTCAGTTTCATTCCACAAATAAAATCGCACGTGCATAAGATAAGATAAGCCTTTATTAGTCCCACAACGGGGAAATTCCAGGATTGCAACAGCACAGGGATAGCAACACTCAGAGCAACAATCAGAAGGCAAGAAAAAACAAGCAAGCAAGAGCAGCTAATATACATATGTACATATTACTATAAAATATATATATACACACACACACACACAGACACACAGTGCAGAGCATTGTAGCTGGATGGAATAAATATATGAATATATGAACACACAGTGCAGAGCATTGTAGCTAGATGGAATAAATATGTAAATATATAAACACCCACAGTATGGAGCATTGCAGCTAGGTGGAATAAATATGCAAGTATATAAACACACACAGTGCGGAGCAATGTAGCTAGATGGAATAATATGTAGATATATAAAAACACAGTGCGGAGCATTGTAGCTAGATGGAATAAATATATAGATATATAAATATAAACACACCCAGTGCAGAGCATTGTAGCTAGATGGAATAAATATGTAAATATATAAACACACACAGTGCAGAGCATTGTTGCTAGGTGGGATGAAACAGCATAACCGTCTATTTAGTTATCCTACATGGTATGATTATGTGCCCATACATATTCTCACCCTCCATAGCGACCGGTATGTTCCTAGTTGTATGCCGGAGAGGACCATTGTGTAAGTCTATTGCATCTTTTGCATTCAAAAAACTATTAGTTTGTTACGTCTTTTTGCTATCTCTGCGAGCAGCCCTGCTTAGGTTGTACAGTCTGACAGCCGTTGGTAGGAAGGACCTACGAAACCTCTCGGTTGTGCACCTAGGATGATGTAGTCTGCTGCTAAATGAGCTCCTCAGTGCATCCAGTATGTCCTGCATAGGGTGGAACTCGGACTCCAGCAGAGATGACAGTTTAGCCACCGTCCTTCTCTCTCCTATCTCCTCCATCGGATCAAGGCGTTGCCCCAGGACAGAGCTAGCTTTCTTAATCAGTTTGTTCAGTCTCTTCCTATCGGCTGCAGTAATGCCACTGCCCCAGCAGACCACTCCAAAAGTGATGGCTGATGCCACCACCGTGTCATAGAATGACTTCAGCAGCGCCCCTTGTACACCAAAAGACCTGAGTCTCCTCAGCAGGAACAGCCTGCGCTGTCCCTTCTTGTAGAGTGCGTCAGTATTGTGTGACCAGTCTAGTTTATTGTTCAGATGAATACCCAGGTACTTGTAGGATGTCACCATCTCGATGTCTGTTCCCTGTATATTTACTGGTGCTGTGAGGGGCTGCCCATGCCTGCGGCAGTCCACCACCAGCTCCTTAGTTTTCCTCGCGTTGATCTGGAGGCAGTTCCGATGGCACCAGTCCACAAAGTCCTGGATAAGCCCTCTGTACTCAGCTTCATCTCCGCTGGAGATGAGACCAACGATCGCAGAGTCATCAGAGAACTTCTGTAGATGGCAATGTGTTGTGTTGTGTGAGAAGTCCGCAGTATAAAGAGTGAACAAGAAGGGAGCCAGCACCGTTCCCTGGGGGGCCCCCGTGCTACTGATGATCGTGTCGGAAACACAGTCCCGGGTTCTCACAAACTGAGGCCGGTTCGTGAGGTAGTCCAGGATCCATGATGACAGGTGCTGGTCCACCCCTGCGCGCAGCAGCTTGTCCTTCAGGATCATCGGTTGGATGGTGTTGAAAGCACTGGAGAAGTCAAAGAACATGATCCTCACCATATTCCCGGGCTTCTCCAGGTGGGACAGAGAACGGTGAAGGAGGAAGATCACCGCATCCTCCACCCCAATGCCATGCTGGTAGGCGAACTGGAGTGGATCCATCGCTGGTTCCACCAGGGGGCGGAGATGAGCAAGGAGCAGTCTCTCCAGGGTCTTCATCAAGTGGGACGTCAAGGCCACCGGTCTGAAGCTGTTCAGGTCTTTGGGGTGGGAAGTTTTTGGTACAGGTACCACACAAGATGTTTTCCACAGCTGTGGTACCCTCCCCAGTTTCAGGCTCATGTTGAAGATATACGTCACAATCCCACACAGCTGGTCTGCACAGGACTTGAGGAGCTTTGCGCTGATGCCGTCCGGTCCCGACGCCTTCCTCGCCTTGATCTTCCTCAGCTCCGTCCTCACCTGGAATGAATATTTAATCTCTACAGAAAGGGCTGTCCCCAAAGGGACAGGCAGAAATTTACTGAAAAAGGTTTTCTGCTCATCTCTTACCATGTTGCGGCCGCCAGTCTGTAGAAAAAAATCCTCACACCGTTTACAAAACTAAAACTAAAATTTAACCTCGTAACTGGGCGGAAACACCAAATTGTTGAGTCTAAATTACCTTAAACCCCAGTTCTTTGATACGACGGCCAAATAACCAGACTGAGAGATGAAGTATTTTTTTTTTAACTGAAAGTTTGATATGAAAGTTTGAAAGTTTGCTTGAACTGCTGCCTCCGCGACCCGGACCTCCGGAAAAGCGGTAGAAGATGGATGGATGGATGGATGGATGGAAGTTTGATATGGAAACTCGTTCTTCAAGACCAAGCCCCAACACAAGGTTTCCTGGCGACATCCGCGCTCAAAGCACTGGCACCAGCTGGACTTGATCCTGACCAGGCGCACCTCACTGAAGAACGTGCTAATCACCCGTTCGTTCAAGAGTGCAGATTGTGACACAGACCATTCATTGGTGTGTTGCAAGGTCAAGCTGCAGCTGAAGAAATTCCATCATGCTAGACAGCCTGGAAAGGCACGGATTGACACCAGCAAGATGGCCCAACCAGAACTTGTTGAGCAGTTTGCCTCCACCTTTGAGAAGGAACTTGGTGTACCACAAGAAGGAGAATCTGCAAAGCAGAAGTGGGAAGAGCTGCGAAACACCATCCACCGCACAGCCTTGGCTACCTTTGGGAGGAAGACCTCGAAGTCACAGGACTGGTTTGATGCCAAGTTGACCGAGATGACCCCCGTCCTTGAAGCCAAGCGCTCAGCACTTGCTGAGTACAAGAAGTACCCAAACGAGAAGAAGCTCCAGATTCTCAGGGCTGCGAGAAGTTCAGCAGACTGCTCGGCGCTATGCCAATGAGTACTGGACTCAGCTCAGCCAAGACATTCAAACCGCTGCCATAACAGGGAACATCCGTGGTATGTACGATGGCATCAAGAAAGTACTTGGTCCGGCTCAGAGCAAGACGGCCCCCCTGAAATCCTCCACTGGGGAGATGATCACAGAAAAGGACAAGCAGATGGAGAGATGGGTGGAACACTACTCCGACCTCTACTCCAGACAGAACACCGTGACACCGTCAGCCCTTGATGCCATTGACTGCCTGCCATCCATGGACGAACTTGACGCCGAGCCAACCATCGACGAACTCAGCAAGGCCATTGATAGCTTGGCCGCTGGCAAGGCACCCGGCAACGATGGCATACCCCCCGACCTGATCAAGCACTGCAAGACCGCCCTACTGCTGCCATTGCATGACATCCTCTGCCAGTGCTGGAAGGAAGGTGCCGTACTACAGGACATGAGGGACACCAAGATCATCACCCTCTACAAAAACAAAGGGGAGAGAAGCGACTGCAACAACTACAGGGGCATCTCCCTCCTCAGCGTTGTTGGCAAAGTCTATGCACGAGTTGTTCTCGTTCGTTTACAGAAGCTTGCCGAACGTGTCTACCCCGAGTCTCACTGTGGCTTCCGCGCTGAGCGATCAACGGTAGACATGATATTCTCCATCCGCCAACTCCAGGAGAAATGCAGAGAACAGAACATGCCCCTGTACGTCGCCTTCATCGACCTCACCAAAGCATTCGATCTGGTCAGCAGAGAGGGCCTTTTCAAGATCCTGCCAAAGATAGGATGCCCACCAAAGTTGCAAAGCCTCATCGAATCGTTTCACACCAACATGCAGGGGATAGTGCAGCACGACGGCAACGTCTCAGAGCCATTCAACATACGCAGCGGAGTGAAACAGGGCTGTGTACTTGCACCAACCCTCTTTGGGATTTTCTTTGCTATGCTCCTGAGACATGCCTTCAGCACAGCAACAGAGGGAATCTACCTGCACACAAGATCTGACGGCAGGCTTTTCAACCTCGCCCGCCTGAAAGCCAGAACCAAAGTACGCGAGGCTCTAATCAGAGACATGCTGTTCGCAGACGACGCTGCAGTCACAACCCACACGCAGCAGGAGCTTCAAACCCTGATGGACCGCTTCTCCCAGGCATGCAAGGACTTCGGGCTTACCATCAGCCTGAAGAAGACTAACGTCTTGGCGCAAAGCACGGAAGCACCACCAACCATCACCATCGACGACTACGAGCTGGAGGTCGTGAATCAGTTCACATACCTGGGGTCCACGATCAGCAACAACCTCTCCCTTGATACAGAGATCGACAAGAGGATTGGAAAATCAGCCTTCACACTCACTCGCCTCACCACACGAGTGTGGGAGGATCCCAAACTCTCTGTCAAGACGAAGATGGCAGTGTACAACGCCTGCGTCATCAGCACACTGCTCTATGGGAGTGAGACGTGGACAACATACACCCGGCAGGAAAAGAGACTGAACTCCTTCCACTTGCACTGCATTCGCCACATCCTGGACATATCCTGGCAGGACAAAGTGCCCAACACAGAAGTTCTGTCCCGCGCCGGCCTTCCCTCCATGTTCACTCTACTCAGGCAGCGCAGGCTCCGCTGGCTGGGCCGCGTTCACCGTATGGAGGATGGCAGAATCCCCAAAGATGTCCTCTACGGACAACTGGCGACTGGCAGGAGAGACGTTGGCCACCCACAGCTGCGCTTTAGAGACGTCTGCAAAAGAGACATGAAGGCCCTGGAGATCAACACAGAGTGCTGGGAGGACCTTGCAACGGACCACTCCAAATGGAGAGGCACCCTGACCAGACAGCTCAAGGCGGGTGAAGAGAGACTGACTGCTGCAGCAGATGAAAAAAGGACCCGCAGGAAGAACCGCCACAGACCCAGCAGCACAGAGACCACCCACAAGTGCGACCTATGTGACAGGGACTGCCATTCGCGCATCAGCCTGTTCAGCCACAGGCGGTGCTGTTCCAGCAGAGTAGACGTTTAGGATTCTCTTCCATGGTCATCATAGACCGACGGAGGCCGACGATGATATGGATGCAAGCAGCACTGGGACACAGCTCTTTAGGCAATTCCCCAAGAGTGTGCCGCCCGAAAATTGAGCCCTATAGTTTTTATAAGCTTAACCACTCCCTCATGCAAGAGGGAGGGGTTTTACCTCATTGTATCAATAATACATTTCCACATATATGGCAGCTCTGCTGAGTGCAGAACTGATTCTAACTGATTTCAGCAAATGAGTTATAGGGTGTAAACTAAACTCTGCAGTGTAGCGTGTGAAGCAAGCAGATAAAGAAGTGTGAGAAAGACAGAGCAATCATGTCATTTTACCGACACTGTAAATGTCAATTAATGCCTGTTTATCTGCACCCCATTCGTGTCCAGCTACAGCTTTTTTGAGATTAATAACTTTTTTGCACTTTGTCTCCAGATTTTCAACATGAACTCTCCATGTGTATGCGCTATCAAACCACAATCCTAGATATCTGAACTCACTTTCTCTATTGGCTGATTATATAATGTTAATGGTTCTGTACCAGTTCCGCGTTTTTTTTGTGAAAGTCATATACCTGTAGCAGGTTTTACTGTTTGAAAATTTAAATCCTCAGTGATATGACCACTTTTCCACTTTCTCCATTGCTTTCCTGATGTTTTTGAACACAAATTTGTCATGTCTTCCCCTCGTCCTTATGGCTCCATCATCTGCATATAGTCCTGTTTTGATGGATCCCTCTTGATCCTCAAACATGTCATTAATCATTATGTTGAATAAAACTGGGCTTATCACACTCCCCTGAGGAACATCATTTTCAATGTCAAAGTCATTAGAAACTTCTGATCCTACTTTAACCCTAATTGTCCTGTGTGTTAAAAAATCCATTATCCAATTATACATCCTATCACCAATGCCCATTTTATTCAGTTTGATAAGAAGTCCATCCCTCCACAGTGAGTCATAAGCCTTTTCAATATCCAGATAAACTATAACCATTACTTCTTTCATTTTGAGAGTCTTTTTCTGAGCCACCAGTTGGTAGAGCAGCCGCCCCACACCCGGGAGGCAGGGGTTCAAATCCCGGCCGGGTCATGCTGAAGACCATATAAAAGTGGAATTTCCTGCAGTCCAGCTTGGTGCTCAGCAATAATGGAATGGAGGAGGGAAATATGTGGCAGTGCCTTGCATGGCAGCGGCCCTCTGATTCTACACTTGTGGTGTGTGTGATTAACACAGTAGATAGGTAAAACACAGTCTCGTTCTACTGTACATGATTGGTTGTACAGTTGAATGACAATAAAGGGTGATTTAATTTTTCAATATCATTACTTACCCTAACTAACACATCCGCTGTGGATCTTCCCCTTCTATAACCATTCTGATAGTCGTTTATTAATCGTCTTTGTTCTAGTACATATGAGAGTCTGTAAACTAACACCTTCTCCATCCATTTCCTTAAGTGTGACATTAATGCTATTGGCCTGTAGTTGCCTGGATGAGCTGGATCTTTCCCTGGCTTATTAAATGGTAAATTTACAGCGTTTTTCCACCCACTTGGGATAACTCCCTCCTTCCATATTCTGTTAAACAATTTCAGCACCAGTTCCATTGACTGCATAGGCAATTGCTGGAACATAGCATAACTTAACTGATCATATCCTGGAGCTGTGTATCCAGTATCTTGCAAAGCTCTCTTAAGCGCTGACATTGTGAGCTCGAGGTCGAACGCAGTCGTATCTTCTTTCACTTCCTTTTTTAAAGTTTGCATTTTCTTTGAGTTTATACTCCTTTTGCTGTCTATGACTCTCACCAGGATGTTCTCCTCTGTGCACTGTTGCAAATGCTCTACCTAGGACTTCTGCCTTTTCTTTGTCTGATACAGCCATCTTGACCCCATCCACTAGAGCTGGGACTTTAACTGATACACTTTTGCCACTCTTTTTTTTTTTTTTTGAGAGAGAGTGCATCCTTTTATATTTTAGCAGTATTATAAGTACAGAACACCCAACATTACTATACACAGGAGAATGATCCGTTTGGCTGCAACTGTTGCATCGGTGTTGCCCATTTGTCAGTAAATATTTAAATAAAAATGATTTATTTCGTTATTTGCATGTTTTTGTGTCCTGTTTGGTCACAGCTGTTGTTTAGTCAAACCGTGCATATGTGGCCGCATATGATATGCAATTGATTTGGGCATTCTGCTCCACAGTCATGGTGGTATTATTACACAGCCTTACAAAAAGATTTTTTTTGTAAGTTGTCTGTGTTTTTTCAACTGATTTAAGACAATTTTGCACTGTGGTGGACACACATATGTGACCTGGCTTTGTGACTCACATTTTAGATGAGAACAAAGGCAGAGCTGCTTCCTTGGAGTTTACAGGAAGCCGCAAGGATGTTAGCTTTGGTATGCAAGGCTTGAGACTGTGGGAGTAATTAAAGGATTAGAGAGGAGATGCATTGTATACAGTGGGGGATATCAGTCAGAGTGGATGCATTGTTACTGTCAATTATAATGGAACTTCTGTGATACATGTGACCTGTGAACTGTAAGAGTCCTGGGATTTAAGGACGAGAGTTCCCTGTGTGGCTCTCTTTTCTGTTTTGAGATGATGGTGATGTGAATAAAGTTGACTTGAGAGAGAACTCTGCCTCGTCATTCTCACATCTCCACACTGGTGACCCGAGACGTATCATGCAAGAGGAGAATTCCCCCGGGCCAGCCTCGTCAGGAGCCCCCAGCCAAGCGAATGCTGCTACAGTCCAGCTACTGGACTTCTGGCAGAACAATCCGCGCTCCTGGTTCAACGCGGTTGAGGCGCAGTTCAACCTCCGGGGGATATCGGTAGACGCCACAAAATTCTACCACGTAGTCGCAAAGCTGGACAACAACACTGCCCTGCATGTGGAGAGCCTGATCGACCAGCCGCCGGACAGCGACAAATACGGCACGCTGAAGGCTGCACTCATCCACCAATTCACCCCCTCGGCGGAGGAGCGAGCAGAGAGGCTCCTAGCGCTGACGGAGTCGGAAAATGACATGCCCGCGAACCTGATGGAGAAGTTGTTGAGGTTGAAAGACTCTGACGACGATCACTTCATTTTCACCCACCTCTTCCTCAGAACTCTACAGTCAGCAACGAGAGCAACCCTGGCCAGTTGGCCACTGTTGGCCCAACGGGACTACCGCGCGCTGGGCCGAGAAGCGCAGCGGATTGTCAATGCCACCAAGCGGCGCGCAGCCACGGCCGCTGCAGCGGAACTCGGCGCGTCGACCGTTGACGACAGGGGGCCAGAGGCAGCAATACCAGACTTGCCGACGATGGCGGCGGCAGGGACCAGGGAACGCGGATTGGACGTCCTTTGTTTCTACCATCGCCGTTTCGCAAAGAGGGCACGCAAATGTGTACCACCGTGCCAGTTCGGGCGTTCGGGAAATGCCAAGACCGGGGGTCAGTAACAGCCGTAGCCCTCGGGGAGGAGAACAAGCTGCTCTACTTGTCGGACGCACGCTTGGGGAGGCAGTTCCTCGTCGACACAGGCTCCCAGTTGAGTTTCATCACACCTTCCTACGCGGACAGACTAGCTGGTTCCGGAGGTCCCAGGGTGACAGCAGCGAACGGCTCAGAGATTAAGACCTTTAGTGAGAAGACTCTGCTTCTGTCTCTACACGGCCGTACATTTGAGTGGACTTTTGTTGTAGCAGCAGTAAATTTCAATATGTTGGGGACTGATTTTTTGTGCTCACATGGTTTGTTGGTTGATCTCGCTAACAGGCGCCTGGTTAATGCACTTTCTTTTGATTCTATCCCCTGTACAGCGCGAGTGGCCCCGCCAACAGCACAAGCCAATGTCACAGCTGCAAGCGGTAAGTTCCACACACTGCTCACTCAGTTCCCAGCACTCACGGTCCCCACATTTTCGGCAACAGTCGCTAAACACGGGGTGGAGCATTTTATTACCACTACTGGACTGCCCATTTTTGCAAAAGCTCGGCGCTTGGACACAGTTAAACTGGCCATAGCGCGCGAGGAGTTCGCCAACCTGGAGAGGTTGGGCATTATCAGGCGTTCAAACAGTCCATGGGCTTCCCCGCTGCACATGGTCCCGAAAACTGACGGATCATGGCGACCTTGCGGGGATTTCCGCAGGTTGAACAACGCTACAGCGCACGACCGCTACCCAATCCCGCATATCCAAGATTTTTCCGTTCATTTGGCAGGGGCGCGCGTTTTTTCTAAAATAGACTTGGTCCGCAGTTACCACCAAGTCCCAGTGCGCGCTGAGGACATGCCCAAAACAGCGGTAATAACTCCGTTTGGCCTATTCGAGTTTTTACGCATGCCATTCGGACTTAAAGGGGCTGCTCAGACATTCCAACGCATGATGGACGCGGTGCTTCGCGATCTCCCTTTCGTGTTCGTCTACTTGGACGATATTTTAGTAGCCAACGCGTCCGAAGACGAACACAAAAAACACCTGGCCACTGTTTTCCGAAGGTTGGGAGATCACGGGTTAATAATCAACCCAGCGAAGTGTCAGTTTGGGGTGGCGCAGATCGATTTTTTAGGACATCGCGTCTCCCCCGAAGGAGCAGTTCTGCTTCCTGACAAAGTGCGTGCGGTGGCAGACTTTCCCCGGCCGCAGTCAGTCAGGGCGTTGCAGGAGTTTTTGGGAATGGTGAATTTTTATAACCGTTTTCTCCCCCGCGCGGCGCAACTCATGCAGCCGCTGTATGCCGCGCTCAAAAAAAAGAAACCCGCGGATAAGGTCGAGTGGTCCCCGGAGCGGGACCAAGCGTTCTCGGAGGTGAAAGCAGCCTTGGCAAAGGCTGCATTGTTGGCACACCCAGACCCAACGGCCCGCATAGCGCTCACCACTGATGCATCAGATGTGGCCATAGGGGCGGTCGTGGAGCAACATGTAGCCGGGGTTTGGCAGCTCCTCGCATTTTTCAGCAGGATCTTGCGCGATAGCGAACGTAAATACAGCGCGTTCGACAGGGAGCTGCTGGCTCTCCATTTGGCCATCTGCCACTTTCAGTTCTGGCTAGAAGGACGCTCTTTCACCGCGTTTGTTGACCACAAACCCCTAACATTCGCAATGGCCAAGGTTTCCGAACCGTGGTCAGGCTGGCAACAGAGACAGCTGGCCGCGATATCAGAGTTTACCACTGATATTCGGCATGTGGCGGGCAAACTGAATGTAGTGGCAGATTGCCTCTCGCGCGCTGTGGCGGCCCCAGTCAGCGTAGGAGTAGATTACGCAGCCATGGCCGTGGAGCAGGCTAGTGACGCGGATGTGTGCGCGCTTCAGTCTGGACCAACAGGGTTACGGCTGAACTCAGAACTCAGAACTCAGAACTCAGAAAAGATTTATTGCCAAGTACATTCACAGTAAACAACTGATAAACATACGAGGGATTTGACTTGACACTGAAAACGACATAGTTGACATTTTCAGTGACACGGCAGCATCAGTGACGCGCCTGTCAGCAGATTGGGAACAGGAAGCATGAGGGAGGAAGGGGGTAAACACAATAGGAGAGAGAAAAAAACCATTGTTTGTCAGAATACCGGTCATAAATGATCAATATTATGATTACAAGAAAAAAAGCTCTCAATGCACAAGTAGCAGACAATAGAATCTACGAGGACACAAAGAGAGCAGTGAATGAATAATCTTCTCATCAGTTTATTGAGTCAGTGTGAGTGTGGTGTTGAGTGAGGATGTTTATATCAGTTAAGAACAACAAAGTCTCTTCAGCAGGAGAGTTGTGTCTAGCGTCTGGCGCTTGTGTCCTTGCACAACAGATGGAAAATTTTGCCAGACAGCTGGCTGTCCATAGAGTCAATGCTGCTCACATGTTTTGAAAACAAAAACTGCAGATAATCTGGAGGACTTTGATTGTAAGGGCAGGTCAAAATAAGTCGAATAGTACTGACTTCAGAGAAAGAAAAACTTTATATTCTCTTACAGATTCAGTACTTAAATCCTTCATTGCTGGACGCTGAATTCTTCATGGACGGCTCTCAGCGTAATCATGATGTAATCCATTTTCCTAGACAGTTCTCCATTAGCCGCTGTCAGAGTCCTGCCCAATTGTTCAATTTGATGGTTAAGCCTCGCCTGGTCAGCATTTTGATAGGCTCCGTCCATCTTCATCAATTTACGGTACACCAGAACAATCCCAGATCCAATCAGTAAGATTCCGATGAGCATTGCTACGAAGATGTATAAATCTTCATCTTCGATAGAGAGATCACACAGGCACAAGAGTTTCCAATTACTTGTGTCCTTCAAATAGCCCGCGGCCGCTGTTCCTGCGGGGCAAACTGCCTCCCCCAGGGCACTTTTCCTCGTTGAAAAAATAGTGTCAATTGCGTTCAAAGCCCAGCTTATTAAATCCATAATTTCGTTCGATAATCAGCAGTAGAGACACGCAGACAGACAATAGCAAGCTGGGATCCAGTCAGTTAAGGGAGGAGAGAGATAAAGAGCCGGAGCTGGAGAGAAAGAAAAAGCGTCTGCTCTCTTTGGGAGGCGGAAGTGAAGCGCAGGGTGCTGCAAGACGGTATGCCCCCCCTAATCTGCGATGTCTCCACCGGACGGCCGCGTCCAGTAGTACCGGCCGCGTGGCGCCGCCGCGTTTTTGACTCGATTCATTCTTTGGCGCACCCGGGAGTGCGCGCATCGGTCAAAATGGTAGGAGAGAAATTTGTGTGGCCGAGCCTTCGCAAACAGGTTAAAGAGTGGGCAGCAGCCTGCATGGCGTGTCAACGAGCCAAAGTGCACAGGCACACGAAGGCTCCTTTGGAGCCGTTTCACATCCCGGCCAAGAGATTCGATCACGTTCATGTGGACCTCGTGGGCCCCCTCCCGCCATCACAAGGGTGCACACACCTTCTGACAATGGTGGACCGCACCATGCGCTGGCCTGAAGTGGTCCCGCTGGCATCAACCACGGCCGAGGAGGTGGCGCGCGCATTTTTAACAGCTTGGGTGGCGCGCTTCGGCGTTCCGTCGGACATTACGTCCAACAGAGGCCCTCAATTTGTGTCCGAGCTTTGGTCGACAATGGCCCATAGCCTGGGTGTCACAATTCACCGCACAACTGCGTACAATCCTCAGGCTAACGGGTTATGCAAACGTTTTCATAGATCATTGAAAGCAGCTCTCAGAGCGTCACTGATGGATTCAAATTGGGTAGACAAGTTACCGTGGGTGTTACTGGGGTTGCGTTCTGTGCCTAAAGAGGACTTAGAAGCCTCCCCAGTGGAGCTCGTGTTTGCACAGCCACTCCGGCTGCCTGGGGAGTTTCTCCCAGATAACCCTGCGCCAGACGCCTCCCCGTCTCAGCTGTTGCGGAGTAACATAGAATCAAGCACGCTGCCCGGCCCTGCGCACCACAGTTTTCCGCGCGTTTTTGTGCCTAAAACTTTGAAGAACGCAGTTTGTTTCTGTCAGACACGATGCGCACCGAACCCCGCTGCGACCGCCTTATGATGGACCGTTCAGAGTGCTAGAAACAGGGGACAAGCAGTTTTTGCTAGATTTGGGGGGTAGGAAAGAGAAAGTTGGCATAAACAGACTCAAACCCGCTTTTGTGGTGGCAGATGAGCAAGTGCTGTTGGCGAGGGCCCCGCGGCGAGGTAGACCACCGTGGGGGGCTTCACAGAGTAATGTTTCCCCAGAACACCCACAGGTGCTGACAAAAGGTTTCCCCCCCAGACAGCAAACCCCCAGCGTGACAGCGCCGCAGAGACGTTGAATCCCAGCTACAGCAGATACGGCAGGAGACTGAAGCCTCGGCAGCATGTGGACTGATGTGTATTGATACTATCACGGCATGCATATTGTTATTCTCTTGTTTGTTCTAAAATGTTGGGGGGGCTCAGTGTGGTGGACACACATATGTGACCTAGCTTTGTAACTCACATTTTAGATCAGAACAAAGGCAGAGCTGCTTCCTTGGAGTTTACAAGAAGCCGCAAGGATGTTAGCTTTGGTATGCAAGGCTTGAGACTGTGGGAGTAATTAAAGGATTAGAGAGGAGATGCATTGTATACAGTGGGGGATATCAGTCAGAGGGGATGCATTGTTACTGTCAATTATAATGCAACGTCTGTGATACATGTGACCTGTGAACTGTAAGAGTCCTGGGATTTAAGGACGAGAGTTCCCTGTGTGGCTCTCTTTTCTGTTTTGAGATGATGGTGATGTGAATAAAGTTGACTTGAGAGAGAACTCTGCCTCGTCATTCTCACATCTCCACAGCACCACTGAATTGGAAAATGACATCCGTTTCTCTCGATCAGGTCAGGTTTCTATGCTAAATTGATTTTTAAAAAATCTGATCTTCTGACTAAATCGATTACATTTTTGTGACATTATCGGTTGATTTTTGTGAATATTTCTCATCCAAAATAGATTTTTAAGAGAAAAAAATCATTTTCTATCAATTTATTGATTAAATGTTACAAACTTCGATTACTGTAAATTGAATAGTAGACACCAAGTTTAATACCAAAATAGGTCACCAAGTTTAATACCAAAATTAAACCTGCAAGCAGGACACTCTTCACATACTCTTCCTTCAAGATTACTCCTACTCTATTTCTCTTCCTACCTACACCATGGTAGAACAGTTTAAATGTCCCTCCAATGCTCCTAGCCTTCCTTCCCTTCCATCTGGTTTCTTGAACACACAGTATATCTACCTTTCTTCTCTCCTTCATATCAACCAATTCTCTGCCTTTACCAGTCAGAGTCGCTACATTTAACGTCCCTACTCTCACCTCCACACTTCTACTTTTCCTTTTCTCTCTCTCTCCCCCCAATACGCCTTCCCCCTCTCCTCCTCCTCGATCTTTGACCAACAGTAGTCCAATTTCCACCGGCACTCTGTCAGTTAACAGCACTAGTGGGGGTCGTTGTTAACCCGGGCCTCGACCAATCCAGTATGAAAGTCTCATTCGTCATGATCCGCATGTTTGATTTGGTAAAGGTTTTATTAATTTGCTTCAAATACATGTGGCAAAATTGACAGATAAAGTTAACTAAATGTCTGCACTCCAAATAGGTAACTCAAATGCCAATTAACTGCCAACCAAATTAAATACATGTTTAACAAAAATGTGTGTGTCAATTTTATATAAAAAATGTCCTAGAAAGTAAATGAAAGGTTACCACCATTTATTCATGGTGTGTGGCTGGTGGGACAGCCATCACAATACCAATTCACAGGCTGCAGTATTGACAAATGGCTTGATCTCAGCTCAATTTACAGTGCATCTGGAAAGTTTTCACAGCCCTTCACTTTTTCCACAATTTATGTTACAGTCTTATTCCAAAAGGGATTAAATTCATTTTTTTTCCTCAAAATTCTAAACACAATACCCCATGACAACATGAAAAAAGTTTTTTTTAGATTTTTGTAAATTTATTAAAAATAAAACACTAAGAAATCACATGTATGTAAGTATTCACAGCCTTTGCCATGAAGCTCAAAATTGAGCTCAGGTGCATCCTGTTTCCACTGATCATCCTTGAGATATTTCTACAGCTTAATTGGAGTCCACCTGTGGTAAATTCAGTTGATTGGACATGATTTGGAAAGGCACACACCTGTCTATATACTGTATAGTCCCACAGATGATAGTGCATGTCAGAGCACAACCCAAGCATGAAGTCAAAGGAATTGTCTGTAGACCTCCGAGACAGGATTGTCTTGAGGCAAAAATGTGGGGAAGGGTACAGAAAAATTTCTGCTGCTTTGAAGGTCCCAGTGAGCACAGTGGCCTCCATCATCCGTAAATGGAAGAAATTTGGAGCCACCAGGACTATTCCTAGAGCTGGTCGGCCGTCTAAACTGAGCAATCAGGGGAGAAGGGCCTTAGTTAGGGAGGTGACCAAGAACTCGATGGTCACTCTGTCACAGCTCCAATGTTCCTCTGTGGAGAGAGGAGAACCTTCCAGGACAACCAACTCTACAGCAATCCACCAATCAGGCCTGTATGGTAGAGTGGCCAGACAGAAGTCACTCCTTAGTAAAAGGCACATGGCAGCCCACCTGGAGTTTGCCAAAAGGCACTTGAAGGACTCTCAAACCATGGGAAACAAAATTCTCTGGTCTGATGAGACAAAGATTGAATTCTTTTGCGTGAATGCCAGGTGTCATGTTAAGGGCGGTGCGGTGGAACAGTCGTTAGCACTGTGGCAGCACAGCAACTCATGCTTGGTCATGGGATCCCGCGTTCAATCCCAGCCTCTGACCAATAGTGATCTGTGTGTAGTTTGCATGTTCTCCCCATGTCTGTGTGGGTTTACTCTGGGATTTCTCTGGTTTCCTCCCACAGGCCAAAAACATGCAGGTTAGGTTAATTGGAGACTCTTAAAGTGGCCCTAGGTGTGAATGTGTGTGTGAATGGTGAAGGGATAGCGCTGTACCATGGCTGTTTCATCCATCCAGGTGGATGCCCTAAATTTCCCCTCTGGTGATCAATAAAGTACACAAAATCAAATCAAAAATCAAAGTCATGTTAGGAGGAAACCAGGCACTTTTCATCACTAGGCCAATCCCATCCCTACAGTGAAGCATGGTGGTGGCAGCATCATGCTGTGGGTATGTTTTTCAGCAGCAGGAACTGGGAGACTACTCAAGATAGAGGGAAAGATGAATGCAGCAATGTACAGAGACATCCTGAATGAAAACCTGCTCCAGAGCACTCTTTTTTTTGTAACTTAGATTTTTATTCATTTTTCATCATATATAATGCATTCAGATCACATTCTACATTTAAAAAACAAAGGGGTTAGGGTAGGGAAAAATAAAAAAAAAATAAAAAAAAAATAAATAAAAAATAAAAAATAAAAAAAAAATAAAAGTGGGGGGGCAAATGTTGGAGCATCAAGTTTTTAGTTTCCATCTCTTAATTCTTCTGGTTTTTTCAGTGTCTTTGGTTATTCTTTCAATTTCTGCCTCGTTGTTGCACTTTGTAGTGTGTCCATTTCCGCCATTTTTTCTCCCATATTCCTTCTTGCATTCTTCGTCGATATGTTAGTTTTTCCATCATACGTATGTCCTCAACAATGTCAGTCCATTGTTCTTGGTCAGGAAGAACTTCTGATCGCCATTTTTTTGTGATAGTTTTTTTACATGCAATCAACAAGATTTTAACTAGATATCTGTCCTCAGCCTGTATAACATTGTCTTTTTTAAGATCACATAAGTACATCAGGTTACAGTTCATTGGTATATTATATCCTAATATCCTCTGTATTGTCACATGCATAGATTTCCAAAATGATGATATTTTGTAGCATTTCCAAAACATATGTGAGTGGTCTGCATTTTGAGCCCCACATCCCCTCCAGCATAAAGATTGGGTATTTGTATATTTTCCTTGAATCTGTGGTGTAATGAAAAAGCGAATCAGGTTTTTCCATCCAAATTCCCTCCATGCCCTTGAATTTGTTGATGTGTGTTGTGTTTTCCATATTTCCTGCCAGCTTTCTTCTGTTATGTTTAAATTGAGCTCTTTCTCCCATTTCTCCTTTATATAGTTACTTGTATGATTGTTTGTCATAAGTTTCTGATATAGTTTTGAAATAATTCTTATTTTATTTCCTGCATATGAGCTTAAAATAAGTTGTATAATCTCGTTCACATCTGTTTGGAGGTTATGCCTAATCTTCTTCATATAGTAATCTCTCATCTGCAGATATCTGAAAAATTCCGATCTTTCTAATTTAAATTTTCTCCTGATATTTACAAAGCTCCCGAGATCTTTTTTTCTGATATTGCCCCATGCTGTGATTCCCTTGTTCACCAGATTTTTGTATCCCCTATCTTGTTTTGCCGGTTCAAACTGACTGTCAAATGCTACCCATTTCAATAGTTTTATGTCTTCCCTTATATTATATTTTTGTACTATTTTATACCACAGTTCTAAAGTAAATTTAGTGATTGGGTCTATTTGTTTGATTTGCTTATATGCATCTTTATCCCCTATTATGCTTTGTACTGGGAGTCCCTCAATTTCCTTTTCCATTTCTTTCCATTTTGCCTCATATCCCTCGTCGCACCAACATATGATATATCTTATTTGTGCTGAGTAGTAATATTCCTTTAGACTCGGTAGGCCCATGCCTCCTTTCTCTTTTGGTAATTGGAGGGTTTTATATTTCACTCTTGGTTTTTTACCTCCCCAAACAAATCTCGATATCATCCTGTCCCACTTTGAGAATTGGGCATCTGGAATCTCTGTTGGTATAGCCTGGAAGAGGTAAAGTAATCTAGGTTGTATGCTGATTTTGACTGTCTCAATTTTTGAATTCAGATCCATATTTAAGATTGACCATCTATCAATATCTTTTTTTATTTCTTGTTCCAACCTATCATAGTTTGCTTTATATATTTTGCTTAGGTCTTTAGGTATGTTCACTCCAAGGTATTTTATTTCTTTTTGGTTCCAGTTTAGTTTGATCTTATCAGTTATCTGGTTTAGAGGGTTATAGTGGAATGTCAGTATTTGTGTTTTTGTTATGTTTATCTTGTATCCTGATAATTTTCCAAAATTTTCTATCAAGTTCATCATTTCCATTATTGATTTATCTGGTTGTTCAAGGTAAACTATAATATCGTCTGCAAATAGCCCAATCTTGTGTTCCGCCCCCTTTATTGTTACACCTTTTAATTTCTTATTTTGTCGTATCGCTTGAGCCAATGGTTCTATGAACAGAGCAAACAAGGTGGGCGATAAGCAGCATCCCTGCCTAGTTGATCTTTGTATATTTACTTTGTCTGTTAAGCTACCGTTTATCTTGATTCTTGCCACAGGTTCTTGATATAGCGTCCTTATGCATTGTACTGATTTTTCGTTAAATCCAAAGCGCTCCAGTACACTTTATAGGAATTTCCAGTTAACCCTGTCAAATGCTTTTTCTGCGTCTAAACTCATTATTACTGCGCTTTTCTTTTCTTTATGTATTTGGTTAATTATATGTATTGTTCTCCTGATATTGTCATGTGTTTGGCGTCCCTCTATGAATCCAGTTTGATCATCTTCTATCAATTCCGTCAAGAATGTCTTTATTCGTTTACATATAATTGTTGTGTATATTTTATAATCTACATTTAATAAAGAGATTGGTCTATAGTTTCCGCATTGTTCTTTATCTTTCCCTGGTTTTAAAATAACTGAAATGATTGCTTCGTTCCATGATGGAGGTATTTTGTTGTTGTTCAGCGTCCAATTAAATGACTTTAGGAGTTGTGGCGTGAGTTCTTCTATAAACAGTTTATAAAACTCAGATGGGTATCCATCACTACCTGGTGATTTACCGTTTTTAAGTGACTTAATCACATCTCTGATCTCTTGTGTTGTTATTTCTGCTGTTAGTTTTTCATTTTGTTGATTTCCTATTGATGGCAAGTCCAATGTGTCTAGAAATTTTTTGATATCTTTAGTATTTGTTTCTTCAGGTTGCGAGTATAGTTCTTGGTAGAAATTATGGAAAATTTCTTCGATGTTTTCTGGGTTAACTGTGGTTTTATTTGTGGTGGGGTCTTTAATCTTGTATACATTATTCATTGTTTGTTATTTTCTTAACCGTTTTGCCAGCAGTTTTGTGGCTTTTGGCCCCGTTTCATAATATTTTTGCTTTAGATATCTATTTTTCCTTTCAATTTCATCCATTTGTGTTTCTTTTATCTTTGTTTTTTCTTCTTTAATTTCTTGATATATTTTTGGGTCATTTGTGCTTTGATGTTTACGTTCTAGTTCCCTCAGTCTCTCACATCTTTGTTCATACGCTTCCAGTTTAGTCTTATTTGCTTTTCCTGTTTCAACAATTAATTTATAATTTTTCTGCATTGATGTATGTGGTTATTGTGTATATTTTTATCTTGATTCTTTTTTCTAAAGCCCATCCAGGGACAAGAGTTGCAAATTAGCTAATAGCTATACACTCTATGTGCAACACATCAGATTGATTGTCTTTGATTAATTGTCTATGTTTATTGCACTGTCCCTGTCAAATAAACTAATCTACTACTACTACCCCTTAACACGGCTTTTAGTGTGTCCCATAGTATTGTTGGGTCCACTTCTTCATTGTCATTCTCTTGGATATATTCGTTTATGTTTATTTTTATTCTTTCTTTCATTTTCTCATCATTTAACAGTCCTACGTTAAGTTTCCATGTTGTTTGTCGTTTTCTATTGTTCAAATATATTTCCATGTATATAGGATTATGATCTGATATTTCTGCCCCTCCAATCCAACAATTTCTCACCCTGTGTCTGTCACCTTCATTCATAAGGAAGTAATCTATTCTAGAGTGTACTTTATGGACTGCTGAATAATGTGTATAGTCTTTTTCGAGTGGGTGCAGGTCCCTCCATATGTCTACCATACCCATTTCTGCCAGTGAGGTTCTTATGAACTTTGTTACATGTTTTTTTGTCTTCTTAACACTTGTTGTGTCAACTTCATGATCCATGACAGCATTTAAGTCTCCTCCACAAATTAGGACTCCTTCACTGTGTGTTGCTATGAGATCAAACAGATGTTGAAAAAAACCCTTGTCACTTTCTGGTGGGGCATAGATGTTCACTAATGTAATCTGCATACCATCTATTCTTCCCTTTATTATTACATACCTGCCTTCTTTATCCTGGATTTCCTGTTCACTTTCAAATTGTATTTTGTTTGAGATTAGTATCATAACCCCCCTTTTTGCTCCTCCCTTAAATGAACTGTAGTAGGAGTCCTTATAGCCAAATCTCTTTAGTTTCACATGTTCTGTCTTGCTCAAATGTGTCTCTTGCATAAATATAATTTCAGCTTTTTCCTTCTTGAATTTTCTTATTATTCTTTCCCTTTTAACAGGTGAGTTCAGACCATTCACGTTTAATGTCATTATCTTAAGATTTTTACCCATATTCATGTTTTTCCATTTTTTTAACTTGTGCTCCTAGCCCCTTTAACAACAAAAATAACACATATTTATATAAAAACACATTAAAAAATCTCGACCTCCGTACTTTGGGCCTTTCTTCTGCCCACTGGTCCCTGTTGGTGGGTGGGGGGTTTGTCTTCACAGAGTGAAGGGCCCTCCCTAGACTTCTAATTACTATCAAAGTAATAGTCATAAGTCTAGAAATGTCCAACAAATATCACTTAAACCTCTCCTAGCCGTCTGTTTCTCTTTTACCTTGTCTTCTTGGCCTTCATTTCTTCTGTGCCTTTCTTAATCTTTGTTATGATCTAGGCTTTCAGTTGAAAGCCTTGTAGCTTGTCCTGGGCCCGCTGCTCTACGTCTCTCCCCCTTCTTCCGCCGTTCACTCGTCTCCACTCCGTCTGTCGTGGTGCGTTCAGGGCCGCCGCTGCTCCAGCCGTCTCCTTCGGCACGCTCACCTCAAGGCCCCGCTCCATCATATCCCGCGCGGCCTCTTCGGCCGTGTTGTAGGTTCTTGTGCCTTCCTCCCAATGAATCCTCATTTTCGTTAGCGGCGTTTGGAATCTAATTTTTTTCTCTTTCAGCGTTTTTTTTAATATTGGCATATTTCTTCCGCTGCTGCACGATTTCTGTCGGGTAGTCATGGTCAAAAAATACCTGTTTGTCGCCGATTCGTATCTTTTTTTTCCATGCTTGCGTCAGGATTCTTTCCTTTATGTCATATTTCACAAAGTTTACCACAACTGACCTGGGTGGAGAGTTTGTTTTCGGGTTCTGTGCCGGTGCTCTGTGCGCCCGTTGAATCTGCAGATCCGTTTCTCCGGGTATTTCCAGTTCTTTTTTTAAGAACTGATCCATGAATTTTGTCATCGAGTTGCCTTCAATGCCCTCCGGAATTCCAAAGATGCGCATATTGCTTCGTCGGGATCTGCTCTCCAAGTCGTTTATTTTCTCCTGCATCCTCTGCGTTTGCGTCGTCAGGGTTTGTAGTTGTTCGTTTGCCTCGCTTTTCCAATCTTCTAGTTCCGAAATTCGGGTCTGCGCTTCTGTCATACACGCCCGCTGGGAGCGCAGCTCCTCCATGTTTTCCGTTAATTTACGCTCCATTTCTCTTCGGAGGTCCATGATTTCCTCCTTAATTTCTTTTTTCAGTTCCTCCTTAAGAGCTGCTAAATCCTGTTGTAGCTGTCGCTTGAATTCTCTTAACTCTTCACCCAAACTGGCGATGCCAGCGTTCATGTTGTCGAGTCTGGTGTCTTCCATTTTCTCTGCTGTAGACACCTCGTTTTTTTGGGCTTTGCGTACAGCGGTTTTTCCTGCATTGTTGGAGAGGAATTCTTCAATTTTACCCTGTTTTTGTCCTTGTGCCCGGTTCCTTCGTGTTTTCATCCCTTAGTTTATTGATTCGTTTATGTCGAGTTGGCCATTTACCGATGATTTTTAATCCGGCTAGGGAGAGCTCTTTGTTTAAGTGTTATGTCTCTCCGCCATCTTCCCGGAAGTCCGCTCCAGAGCACTCTTGACCTCAGATTGGGGCGATGGTTCATCTTTCAGCAGGGCAACGACCCTTAACACACAGCCAAGATATCAAAGGAGCGGCTTCAGGACAACTCTGTGAATGTCCTTGAGTGGCCCAGCCAGAGCCCAGACTTGAATCCAATTGAACATCTCTGGAGAGATCTGAAAATGGCTGTCCACCACCGCTTCCCATCCAACCTGATGGAGCTTGAGAGGTGCTGCAGAGAGGAATGGGTGAAACTCCCCAAAGACAGGTGTGCCAAGCTTGTGGCATCATATTCAAAAAAACTTGAGGCTTTAATTGCTGTGGTGCATCATCAAAGTATTGTGCAAAGGCTGTGAACACTTAAGTACATGTGCTTTCTTATTTTTTTTTTTATTTTTAACAAATTTTCAAAAATCTGAAAAAAAAAAAAAAAATTCACATTGTTGATCCTGGAATTTTGCCATTGTTGGACTAATAAAGGCTTATCTTATCGCATCTTGTCTTATCTGATCTTATCTTATTATGGGGTGTTGTGTGTAGAATTTTGAAGAAAAAAAATGAATTTAATCCATTTTGGAATAAGGCTGTAACATAACAAAATGTGGAAAAAGTGAAGTGCTGTGAATACTTTCCTGATGCACTGTAGCTTAAATAGAGGCACAAGACAGGGATGTCTCCTGTCCAGAGGTGTGCGTGGTGCTGTCCCCTTAAGGCGAGGTAGTCGGATCTGGGAAAATTTTTTTTTTTTGCGTGCATGTAAAGAAAATCCTATAGACACATATAGCGCGATTGTCTGCAAGTGTGAATGACCTGTTCCACGAGCAAATGTACGTTTTTTGGTCTGTGGCTGTTTACATTGACCAGGATACTTCGTGTGCCGATGGGCCGTAGGGATCCTGTATTTTACATCTGGAAAAAAACAGTGAAACGGGAACAGCAGGAAGAGCCATAGTATCGTCGTCTAATCGTTTTATAATACATTTCACAACTAATAATAGTAACATTTCCACAAAAAATGTGCTATATTAACAACACGATCGCATTTTGCACGCGGCTCGCTCTCCGGCGGCGGCACCGAGAAGTAAACAAATGCAGGGACGCTTGAATTCTTTCGTCCCGAAAATATCATTTTTGAATATTAATTACAGCTAAACGGGAGCAGTTTTGATGCCGAAATTTCACATACAAATCCTAATATACATGTTCTATACACCATTGGCTTTTGGGTATCCGACTACCTCACTTTAAAACATTCAGAGATAAAAATATTTCCTAAATAAATCAGTCATGATATGCAAAATAAATGAGACATGTAGCGTGTTTGTCTGTAGTTGATATGTAAGCTTCTGTAGCAGCAGCCATTTTAAATAACATTTCAATGTGTAGGCTTGCATTAAAGACCACTTCCTGGTTAGGGGCATCGTTCAAACTTATCCTCGATGAAATCAGCAAACTTTTTCTCCCCATGTAAGCAGGAGCAGCTTTTGATTGGACAGCCAAAACTCGATTCTGGGATGCATATTTAGGTGCCCTGAAGCCAGTCACAAGTTTTTTTTTATATTTTTGTCTTTTTTCCCCCTTGTTCTGTCACGCAGTTAGGTAAGCAGAACAGAAATCTGCTTCACTTATTGTGCCAAACAGATTTACTTTGCCAAAAGGAGCTTTATGCAGCACATGTCTATGTACTGTATATTATTTATAGACTCCTCTTGTAAGAACTTTTAATACTTTATTTAAATTGTTTTACCCATGATAGACCTGACGGGGGGGGGGGGGGGGAGATGGGGAAGGGAGGGGTGGGAAGGGTGAAAAAAGAGCGGAACAAACAAAGAAAACAAACAACTGACACAAATGAAACAAACAGAAGATAAACTGTTTCTTCTTCTGAAAAGGTCTCATCACGAGTCTGGTATCTGCACCTGTAAAAGAGCATGTGTGTGTGTGCCTGCGCGTGTATGAGAGCGTGCGCAAAGTGAGTGTGTGCATGTGAGTGGTTTGCCAGGAAACATACAAAGAGGGTGGCAGGTCACAGAACCCTCTCCCCATCCCCCCGGAAACCCAGAGCAAGCAAGACAGAGCCACCAACCCCCACAGAGCACAAATACTCCTAAGCCAGCAAGCCTCAAGACAGTCAGGAAACCACCCCAAGAGGGATGGCCAAGGGAGCTTGGGCCATGAAGGGAGCTCATGGTGCACCCCCACCTCCGGACCGGCCCACTTCCGCCCCTAAGCTGGGCCAAATCCAGCCCCCATGCCCCAGGCGCCACAAGGCCAATGCCACCCCCTTCCCCAGCATGGGCCATGGACACCCCCCCCCCCACCACAGCAGGGCCCGCGCGCATCTTTGCACCCCCAGCCCATACCCCGGGAGCCCCCGGGCCTAGAGAAGGCGGCAGAAAGGCGGGTGCGAGGAGCCCTACGGGGGCCATCCCCCCAGGTCCAAGGGAGCCCACATGGCCAGGAAGCGCCATCCCCTCAGTCCAGCACCCCCCACCAGCACATACACTCATTCACTCACCCTCACTCACCCTCTCCATCACACAGTCTAACACTCGCACTCCCACACTCTGACGCATTCACTCTCACCCACTCCTATACTTGTTCAGTCTCACTCCCATTCCTTCTCACACTCACAGTCGCTTGCACTCACACATATTTTCTTCCACTCACACTCATTATATACAGTGGTGTGAAAAAGTGTTTGCCCCCTTCCTGATTTCTCATTTTTTTGTGTCACACTTAATTGTTTCAGATCATCAAACAAGTGTAAATATTAGACAAAGACAACACAAGTAAACACAAAATGCAGTTTTTAAATGAAGGTGTTTATTATTAAGGGGGAAAAAAAATCCAAACCTACATGGCCCTGTGTGAAAAAGTGATTGCCCCCTAAACCTAATAACTGGTTGGGCCACCCTTAGCAGCAACAACTGCAATCAAGCATTTGCAATAACTGGAAGTGAGACTTTTACAGTGCTGTGGAGGAATTTTGGCTCACTTATCTTTGCGGAATTGTTGTAATTCAGCCACACTGGGGGGTTTTCGAGTATGAACCGTCTTTTTACAGATATATCACAGCATCTCAATCAAATTCAGGTCAGGATTTTGACTAGGCGACTCCAAAGTCTTCATTTTGTTTTTCTTAAGCCATTCAGAGGTGGACTTGCTGGTGTGTTTTGGATCATTGTCCTGCTGCAGAACCCAAGTGCGCTTCAGTTTGAGGTCACGAACAGATGGCTGGACATTCTCTTTCAGGATTTTTTGGTAGGCGGCAGAATTTATGGTTCCATTTACCACAGCAAGTCTTCCAGGTCCTGAAGCAGCAAAACAGCTCCAGATCATCACACTACCACCATCATATTTTACTGTTGCCGTGATGTTCCTTTTCTGAAATGCTGTGTTACTTTTAGACCAGATATAATGGGATACACATCTTCCAGAAAGTTCAGCTTTTGTCTCGTCAGTCCACAGAGTATTTTCCCAAAAGTTTTGTGGATCATCAAAATGTTTTCTGGTAAAAGTGAGACAAGCCTTTATGTTCTTTTTGCTCAGCAGTGGTTTTCGTCTTGGAACTCTACTATGCAGGCCATTTTTGCCCAGTCTCTTTCTTATGGTGGTAGTCATGAACACTGACCTTAACTGAGGCAAGTGAGGCCTGCAGTTCTTTGGATGTTGTTGTGGGGTCGTTTGTCACCTCTTGGATGAGTCATTACTGCGCTCTTGGGGTAATTTTTGTTGGCCCGTCACGCCTGGGAAGGTTCACCACTGTTCCATGTTTTTGCCATTCGTGGATAATGGCTCCCACTGTGGTTCTGTGGTTTTCTGGAGTCCCAAAGCTTTAGGAATGGCTTTGTAACCTTTTTCAGACTGATAGATCTCAATTACTTTTGTTTCTCATTTGTTCCTGAATTTCTTTGGATTGCAGCATGATGTCTAGCTTTTGAGAACCCTTTGGTCTACTTTACTTTGTCAGGCAGGTTCAATTTAAGGGATTTCTTGATTGAGAACAGGTGTGGCAGTAATCAGGCCTGGGTGTGGCTAGAGAAATTGAACTCAGCTTTCCAAAGATGTGACAAACCACAGTTAATTTATGTTTTAATGGGGGGGGGGGGCAATCACTTTTTCACACAGGGCCATGTAGGTTTGGATTGTTTTTACCCTTAATAATAAACACCTTCATTTAAAAACTGCATTTTGTGCTTACTTCTGTTATCCATATCTAATATTAAATTTGTTTGATGATCTGAAACATTTAAGTGTGACAAACATACAAAAAAATGAGAAATCAGGAAGTGGGCAAACATTTTTTCACGCCACTGTATACACTCGCATTCACGCTGACTCACTCAAATTTACTCATGCTCTCTCTTACACACTCACACTTTATTCACTCTTAACACTTGGGGCAGTCACGGCGCAGATGCAGTGGGCATGAACGTGCACCAGTGCCTGGCAGCGGCCAGGGAGCCCGCCGGTGCAGACCAGCAGCCACACCCCCACCAACCCATCCCAGGGCAGCCACAGTCACAGAAGAAGCCCACAGCCACCAACGCCCACCCAGAGCAAACAATCAACGGACCCAATGCCAGCACCCAGAGATGCCACATGACATGCAAAGCACCACACAAATCCGACCCACCACCACCATCACCATCACTACTCATCGCTCCCTCCCTCACTCTCACTTACTCATTTGCTCTTGCTTGCTCACTCATTCTCTCTCGCTCACTCCCTTGCTTGGACCAATTCACTTACGGTAGTGCCCTGGGATGATGACAAAATGACGGCCCCAGGCCACAAACCAGATCCCAGGCCCCGATCAGAAGAAGGGCAGCAGGGGTGGAGGAAGACCCCCACCCCTCCAACCCCTATGCACGAATTGTGATGGGTGAGTGTTATTTATGTGGTGTCACTGGGTGCAGGTGTGTGAACTATCAAAGTGCAGTTAAAATTGGGGGGAATAGTGTGATAGGGCACTGCTACCCATTGCTATTGGCAGCAGAGCTCCCATCCCCCCAAGCCCTCAGTGTCTACAGTCCAATTAAAATTGAGGTGAGGGCTGCCCCACAGCGCAGTATTAGACAGAGGTATCCTCTTCACCAACACCGTACGGCACCCCTCCCCCCAAACCCCCCCCCCCCCCCAAGTGTATCCAATAAGATGTATGCTCCACCCAGAATTTGGATGGGGGGGGGTATGTAAGACTGGGAGGGGGGTGGTCCCAGAGATAGCCAGTCCCCCCAAAAAACTGCCTCTGGAAGCAACCCACTACCCCCAGATCCCATCCCAGGGTGAGGGGCGCCAGGCCGTGCAACCCAGGACCCGCCAATGTCATACTCCAGCACCCTCCAGCACCATAGGCACGATGGGGCAGCCACACTCACACTTACTCTGTATTTTTATCTTAATGTGATTGGGAGTAAAATCTGTCAATCATCAGATCCCTCCCACTTGCCAGGAAACACGGAGTCGGTGCTTGCGAAGCAGCTAGTTTCATAACAAACACCATTTTGATGTGGAAAAAAAGGATAAAGGAGTTGGGACCTGATTGTCAAGATTTAATCATTGAGCAACAGACCAAAGACAGCAGGTGCTTCTGTCAGAATGTGACCATAAAAGGATTGCTGCAGAGGTGAGTTTGTGTTTTTTCAATTTATTTATTTGGATAAAAAATGACACTAGATATGGTATACAAACATAAAAAAATGTAAATATACATATGAAATGTCATACAAAATCCAGGATGACTCATGAAAGTGAAAGCATTTATTTCCAATGTGGTGTTGTAGAAGGTTAAGAAAACATGGCTAGAATTGTGAATCTAAAATTCAAATTAAAGATCACAAGTTTATCCAAGGAATTTAAAACTACAGAAAATAATAATAAAAGTTAAAGAAGAGGCTTCTCTGTGTCTATAAGTGCAATAGATGCAGTATTTTTATTTTTGTAATTTCCCAGTTTGGGATCAAAAAAGGATATCTATCTATCTATCTATCTATCTATCTATCTATCTGTGTTCCTCAAAAATGTTTTTCAATTCAGAAATCATACATCTTCAATATACAGTAAATCAAAACCACAAGCGAGATGAAGGTGAGGGTCCTTAGATGATTTCACCCATCACATCCAAGTGTGCCCCCCCCCCAAAAAAAATTATCACCCACCACCACTGCCCCTGTCCCCCCTTCTCTTTGCATTAGAACTTTTTGCATAAGCTATATGCCAGAACCCCTGATTTCCTGGTACAAAGATTGGTCAAGTGTCACATATGTCAGGAGCTGAGCCGGCTTGGTTTCCCCGGCTCGGTCCTGACCTCCCTGTGGGTTTAGGTGCCGCTGTTTATGTGTGTTTACTGTGTATTTCAGTGTGCTTCCTTTTCCTTAGTCTCTGCTCTCTGGCTGGCAGCTGTGAGCCAGCTCTCTTTGGCTCACTCTCCTGTGAGTACTGGCTGACAGCCTGCCGGTCTGATCACGCCCCCTCCCTTATTACCATCAGCTGTTCCCAGCCCCGTTAATCATCTTTCCCAGTCCTCGCCCAGGTGCTTCTCATTACACCATCACCAGCAGTGTGTGTACTTAAGCAGCCTTTTGCCAGCCACGCACTGCTGGGTGTTTGACTGACTGATTGTGTGTTGTATCAGTGAACTGTCAGCTCCATTGCAACGTGTATCCACTCTGTGCAGTCCGTGGTTCTCTCACGCTCTCATAGCGATTTCAGCTGTGGGACACCAGCATGGGTACACGTCTCTCCTCATGCATTCGTGGGGCGATGCCGGCCCCCAAATGCCAACTGTAAGTGTATTTTCATACCTTTTTGTACGTCTTCACCTTTAGGAACTGTTTGTCATTAGTCTTTATGTTAATAAATGTGTGTTGGTGTACCCTTGCACGTAAATCCTCGCTATTCCTCCCCTCTCTGTGTGCTGCATAAAAGCGCCCGGGAGGGTTTATGACAACATAAGCTGATGCTATATGCTGATGATATTTTACTATTTGTATCACACCCAGAGTACTCCATACCTGCACTTTTAAATCAAGTTGAAGCATTTTCTAGGTTATAGTTATAGTTTATTAGTTTATTTGTTAGGGGCCATGTACAGAAAAACATTAAACACAGGGAAAAGTTGCTCTGTACCAGATTATAGCATTCTCACTAATTTCCATCTGTAGTCCCTGAGGCAGGCAAGAAGATTTTAAAAGAAAAAAACAACACATATAAAAAGCAATTCAGGTCCAATTTTGAAACGTGTTGTCCCTGAAACAAGCAGTAGTTAAGTTTAAAAGATAAAAAGATAATACGGCCCACTCCTTTCTGGAGTCGGACCCCTCTGTGTTTTTTCTATGTTGTAGGTGGAGCTGTGAAGGACTGTCCCTGGCTAAGAGTTGCCTATAAAAGTCATCTCAGCATATCCATCAGTAGCGCGTTTTGCTCCCGCTGGAGACCAGTTGCCTTCTCTGCTCTGCCTGCTGCCTGGTTTTGGTGTTGTCTGTCACTTGGTTGGGGTTGCAGTGGCGGCCCCCTGGTTGTTGTCTGTAGCCTGGAGGCTTTCGGAATTTTGGGTGTGCTGTGCCACTGGGCATCATTGCAGCCCCTGACAGAGGCATGTGATCACTGGGCTGGCCAGTGATTAGTTTTCTTTTGTTTGCTTCATGCATCCACTTACACACATACACCACTGATTTCTAGACACCTTTTACTTTTGTTTTTTCTTTTTTTTTTTTTATTTAAGTTTTTGTAAAGGGTATACAGGTCATTACAGCATTGCATTGTTTACATTTTCATCACACGTTCCCTTATTTTTTGCTATTTGACAACATTGGTAGGATAGTTATTACAACACCCCTTTTTTTTTAAAGTGAAAGAAAAAGTGAAATTAAAGAGAATTAAATAAAAAAACGAATAAACAAACAAACAGAACAGCAAAAAACAAACAGAAAATTAAGTAATTAAAAGTAAAAGAGCATCTGAGTAGCGTTGGAACAAAGAGCGGGACCATCATTGAAATGGTATTTGTCAAAGATTAGATCTAATGGAAGACACATATGCGATCCAGGGTTGCCAAAAGCTCATGAACCCATCCATGTCCTGTCTCAGTGCGAATGTCAACTTTTCCATCGAGTAAATGTCTTGAATCACGTTAATCCAATCTTCAGGTGTAGGACAGTCCTTCAGCATCCATTTTTTAGTTAGGGCTTTTTTACTTGCCAATATTAAAACATTGAATAAGTATTTATCTCCTCGTCTTTCCAGTGAGTCCGGTAGTAAACCCAAATACAAAGTTACAAAAGAAAAGGGAACTGTTATTTTGAATATTTTCCTCAATATTGTCTGTACATTGGTCCAATATTGGTGGATAACTGGGCATGACCAAAACACATGAAAATGATTTGCAGTCTTTTCACCACACAAGCGCCAACAGTTCGACCCCTTATGGGTAAATTTGTTTTGTGCAGGTGTTCTGAAAAATCTTACCAAATTTTTCCATCCAAATTCTCTCCACTGCAGGGATGAGGTACTTTTCCATTGCTGTTTATTTAGCTTTTCCCATATTTCCAATTGTAAAGTGAAATTCCCCTCTTTTTCCCATCTCTCTTTTATATATGTGGTTTGATTCAAACAAATTAACGCTCAATTTAAGCAAGACAAAATTTATAGTCTTTAACAACCATCACAACTACCCAGTACCCAAACTCAGTGTAAATGGTGTAGAGATTGAAAGGGTATCCGAAACTAAATTCCTTGGAGTAATAATTGATAACAAACTGTGTTGGAAGCCACATATTAATTATATAAAAGGTAAAGTATCCAAATCAATTGCAATATTACACAGAGTGAAAAATTTGCTGAATCAACCCACACTATACACCTTGTATCATTCATTAATACTCCCATACATGACATATTGTAATGAAGTATGGGGAAATACATATAAAACAAACATATATCCACTCTTTATGCTTCAAAAGAGAGCTATTAGAATAATCAACAAAGCAGCTTACAGGGAACCAACAAACCCACTTTTTCTTAAACAAAAAACTCTCAAGTTGAAAGATCTGATCGACTTTAAAACCGCAATAATAATGTTCAAAGTGAAGAATCTATCACTGCCCGCAAATATCCAAAAGTTGTTCCAAACAAGGGAGAAACGATATCACTTCAGAGGAACATGTATATTTCAAAAGCCTACAGTGAGAACAACTACCAAGCAACACTGTATTTCAGTGCAAGGTGTCAGATTATGGAACGATTTTGGACCTGAATTAAAATCATGTACAAAGCTTGGACAATTTAAACAAGAACTAAAGGAAGAAATACTCCAAACATATTTACAAGACGACATGTAAACTCACATAAGGATTGACATTTCCAGCCTGTGTTGTGTTATAGCTTAGTTTTTCTTTTTTCTCTGTGACACTATGTCTTAGATTTGTTTTTGAATAGTAACCGCTTAACTTAGACTAGCTCAGTTTTCTTTTTCTCTGTCATATTTTGTCTTAGCCTTGTTTTAAATTGTAATCGCTCTTGTCTTGTTTTCTCTTTTTTCTCCTTTGAATTCTTGGATGGAATATGGGTGGGCAATATAAGCTGCGGCTTCAGCCATCACCCATTTCGGATAACTCACGTGGAATTGTATAGTAGAAGGAGTCTTTGTCTAATTTGACCTTGTTGTTATATTATACAGTTTCTTCTAACCTGTAATGTACTATCCGAAAATAAATAAATAAAATAAAAAAAAAATAAATAAAAAAAAATATATGATGTGTTGTCTCCTTTTAAGTCTTGAAGACCTTGGTATATTTTAGAAATGTATCTGATCCCTGGGATCCCTTTATATGCCATTAAGAAGACCTTCAGAACACCTGACTGGGCCCTTTCCAAATCCTCCTTTTTAAGTATATTGTTTATGTGGTGTCTAAGCTGAAAGAACCTGTAAAGATCTTGATTTATTAGACCTTGTTTTTTCAAATCTTCAAAACTTCTTAAAGTTTGCCCCTTAAAAAAATCGTAATATTTTATCAGCCCTTTCTCTTTCCACTCTTTAAATCTAGTGTCTGTTTTATTGGGGGTAAAGTCTTGATCATAGGCAATCCATTGCAGAAGTCGATAGGGCTCTTTAGCTTGATTCTCTCTGACTATCTTAAACCAAATTTTTAGCGGGGTCTCTATTCACGGGTTAGTGTTATTCAAGAGTTTAGGTAAGGCATTGTTCCCTATTATCGCCTGTAGGGGGATGTCACTTGTTATTTGGCATTCCATCTCCTTCCATTGTGCAGTGTAGACTGGGTTACATATCTCTACTAAAGTTTTAATTTGTGCAGCTATAAAATAGTCCCTGATATTTGGCAGCGCGAGCCCACCTTTGTCTTTGTTTAGCTGTAGGGTTCTATATCTGATTCTAGGTCTCTTGCCCTGCCATATGAATCTTGAGATCCTTCTGTCTAGCTCCTGCCATGTTTTTTTGGGAGGTTCTACCGGTATTGTTTGGAAAAGGTATAGAAGACGTGGGAGTATATTCATTTTGACTGCTTCAATTCTTTGTGCAGTACCTAAGAATGGTATCATATTCCATCTTGCTAGGTCAGATTTTATTTTTGTCACCAGTGGATCATAGTTTAGTGTTATAATTTTGTCGAGTTGTTTCGGGATATTGACCCCCAGATATTTCATAGATTCCAACTCCCAGTTAGTTTTGAGTTCACTTAGTGAATAATGATTTGGGTCATAGTTGAATGTTAAAACTTGGGTTTTATGCATGTTTAATTTGTACCCTGATAAATCTCCATAGTCTGAAAAAACTGAGATTAGTTCTGGTAAAGAAGTGTCTGGTTGCCTTAGGTATATTAAAATGTCATCAGCAAAGAGTGCTATTTTATGTTCCTTCTGACCAAGTGTAATACCTTGAATTTTTTGATTTTGTCTTATCCATTGGCTCAGAGGTTCTATGAAGATTGCAAAGAGCAGTGGAGACAGGGGGCAGCCTTGACGACATCCTCTTTCCAGCTCAAAAGATGATGATAAATTACCGTTAATCTTTATTTTAGCTGTTGGTTTTTTATATAATGCCTGTATAGTTCTAATGAAGTTGTTATGAAAATTGAAACTGGATAAGATTCTATATAGGAAAGACCAGTCGAACGAATCGAATGCTTTTTCAGCATCTAATCCCAATATGACTGCATTTAAGTTATATTTTTTTATATGATGAATTATGTGTAAAGTGCGTCGAATGTTGTCTTGTGTCTGTCTTTGTCTTATAAAACCTGTTTGGTCTAAGTGAATTAAGTCTGTCAGTATGTTTTCTAACCTTTTGGCAAGGATAATGGTAAAAAGCTTATAGTCCTGATTTAATACACTGATTGGTCTGTAGTTGGAGCATTCTAGTTTATCCTTTTCAGGTTTAGGTATAACTGCAATGACCCCTTCTCTCCAGGAGGGGGGGGATTTCCCCTGTGTGGAGGACATAGTTAAATGTTTTCAAGAGGAGAGGAGATAGTTGCTGTTTAAAGGTTTTGTACCATTCTGCTGTATAGCCATCTGCTCCTGGGGATTTGTTAGCTTTAAGTTTCATAATTGCTTTTTCCAATTCTTTAGGTTGTATTTCTGACAGTAGTGTGTTATTTTGTGATTCCGTAAGTTGGGGAAGGTGTAATGTGTTTAGGAATGTCTCGGATGCGTTTTTATGTTTTTTGTGGGAGTATAAGTTCTTGTAGTAATTCTCGAAGCTTTTAAGAATATCCTGAATTCTGAATTTTATTTCCTTTGATGCTGGGTCTCTGATTTTGTAGATTGCTCTTTCTGTTTGTTGTTTCCTCAATTTATAGGCTAGTAATTTTGCCGATTTACTGCCTGCTTCATAGTGTTTTTGTTTCAGAAATGTAAGTTTCTTCTGGATTTCTATTGTGTAGATCTCATTTATTTGATTTTTAATTTCTTTAATCTTGAGCGAGCCATTAGAATGAGTGTTGTCTTTGTGTTCTTTTTCTAGGTTCTTGAGTTCTGACTCTAGTGTGATTAGTTTTTCTTGTCTCAGTTTCTTTTGGGTTGCCAGTTTTGCAATAATTTTTCCCCTTATTACAGCTTTGCACGCATCCCACAGTATTAAAGGGGATACTTCTCCATTATCGTTTTCTTCCAAATATCTGAAAATATCTGATTCCAATTCATCTTTCAGTGGTCCTTTCAGGACATTTGAATTCAACCTCCAGGAAAATGTATTATTTGTGTATTTTTGGATGTTTAAGTTATCTCGTCTCGGACTGTTATCTCGTCTCTGTCTAGATCGGACTGTGGTCAGAGAGATCCATCAGTCCTATTTTACATGTTTTTACTCTTCCAATGTCTCTATTAAACATAAAAAAGTAATCAATCCTTGAGTAAGATGAATGTGGCGTTGAATAAAACGTATAATCTTTTACATTGGGGTTGAATTCCCTCCATACGTCACAGATTCCCATTTCTTTTAGTAGCATCCGAGTTTTCCTATTTTGAGTGTTATTTTGATGTGAAGAATTACCTGTTGCATCCCAGTATGGATTCAGTCTTAGATTGAAGTCTCCACCACATATCACTAAACCTTGGGCTTTAGTTATCATTAGGTCGAATACATTTTTATAAAATTTCCATTTAGCCCCTGGTGGTGCATATACATTCAGCAGGGTGATATCTTCTCCCTCTAGCCGCCCAATTACCAAACTGTACCTCCCTTCTTTATCTTTGTGTTCTGATTTTTTTTTCAAATGTAATTTTGGTTGATATCAATGTCGCTACTCCCCTCCTCCTCCCTGATTTATATGAAGATGAAGAGATCATTTTAAACCCTTGTCTATTGAGTTTAGTGTGTTCCACGTCTGTTAGGTGGGTTTCTTGTAAAAATATTATTTCTGCTTTGTCTTTTTTCATTTTGCGTAGAATCTTGGATCTTTTAACTGGATTCAGGATCCCTTTTACATTATATGAGGCTATTTTGGTTACACCCTGTTTCTCCATTGTATTTTCTTATATAGTATAACAGTGTGGTGGCCCTCTTTTTTGCTACTCAGAAACTGAAAGAACATTAAGAACATAAAAAACATTAAGAACATAGTGTACGAGACTTTAAAACAAAAAACTGTCAAAAAAACTTCCTGAGCTGGGGTCTCTTTAAAGACCCTGTAAGAGCCCTGATGGAGTGTAGGCTCTGAGGGAAATTCCTCAAACTCTGTTACGTGTTGAGGGCCCTCTCTTACCCCTGTAAGTTGTCCCATGTTTTTAATGTGAATTTCAGATCCCAATCCGAATTTGTAATTTTTTTTTTTTTTTTTTTTTTAATGCCTATACCCTATGAGATTGTGTGCACCCTCCCACCCCCCATCACAGCAAACATTCACTCTAATACAGTATTTGTTAGTGTGGAGAGAACATGTGGATCCTTGTCACATTTCTATTTTAACAAGTTTTTTTTTTTCCCTTTAAATTAAGAAGACATTTGTTTCTAATGCTATAACTGCTCCATGAAAGGTTTTACCACATGCTGATTCTGCATCTCCTTTAATGTTTGTTACCTTGTAGGAGGGGGGATGGAAGTGCAGAATGACTGAAAAGAAAAAAAAACAAAAAAACAAAAAGGTCACTATTCCTTCCTGGAACTGGAAAGCTTATCTTTGTAGCTCTGGGGCTGGGTTTCCCGCTGCTGGCCCGTGGATTTAGAAGGTCTTTGAGTGGACCATGTTTGAGCTCTGATTTTCTCACTCAGGTTCGCTGCGGGTTTAAACACCGTTACCGGGAGTCCTCTTCTCGCCATGTCAATTGTTGCTTCTTCCGCTGAATTATAGAGACATGACTCTTCACCGTAAAAGACCCTTAACTTCGCCGGAAATGGCGTCTGAAAGCGTAGATTCTTTTCCCGTAGAACCTTTTTGGCGTCGTTATATTCCCGTCGCTTTTTAAGAACCTCAGGGGCGTAATCGTGCTCCACGAAGACTTTTCTTTCTTGATGCATAAATCCTTTTTTCTGCCAAGCCCGTCTTACAACCTCTTGTTTTATTTTGAAATCGGAGAATCTTACTACCACCGAACGCGGGGGCGCATCTCCCGCTGGCTTTGCGGCTAATATACGATGGGCCTTTTCTATCTTCAAATCGGTGGTTTGTGGAATATCCAACTTCTCTCTCAATAAGGATTCCACGCATTCTGCCACTGTGTTGAAACTATCTTCAGCTCCTTCTTTCAGACCGTGAATTCTGATGTTATCTCGTCTCTGTCTTCCTTCTTGGTTGGTTAGCTTAGCCTCCAGCCTTGACTGTTTTCTGTGTAAATCCAGCATAGAATCTTCAAGCACTTTTACTCTTTCTTCAGCTTCCAAGATTCGGTTTTCGGCCTGGTCCATTCTGCTGTTCGTCCTTTTTAGTTCCTCTCTGAATTCATAAAATTCGGCCCGAAATCGTCGTAATTCATCAAATAGCGATTTCAAGCTAATCTTTTTGTTAGCTAGGCCCAGCTCTTCGTCTCCTGAATGGAGGTCCTCGGGATCAGATTCGGCGGCCGCTGCGCGTCCTGACCTGGGGAATGTCAGTTTCTTCTGTTTTTGGTTAGGCATGGTGTTTTTGTCTTTTGATTTTTATTCTTCCAAAAATCCGTTAAGTCTGATTTTGAAGATGTTTTCCTTGGATTGGTTCTGGGAGCTTCAGCATTAAGTTGCTATCACCATGGCGTCCAGACCGGAAGTCTGTTTTTTCTTTTTTTTTTTTTTTCCACAATATCTTTATTGAACCTTTTTTTTTTTTTTTTTAACAAACATGATACAAACAATCAAACACTAACACTAAAGTACTACAAAAAAAAAAAAAAAAATGCCCTAAAAACACCAACCACCAACAAAATCAAGTCTTCAACAATGCTCCTCTGTTTAGTCTAGACAATCCAATACATTAGTATACATATTATGTTCACCAGTTTGGAATTTACAAGGTCCACACACATCATTCACCTTCTTCTTCAAGAGTTATGTTTAAATTTTTTACATAATCAATAAAAGGTCTCCATATATTCTCAAACACAATTTCCTTTGATTTCAGTATATATGTTATTCTTTCTAATGGAAGGTTTGTTAACATCTGTCTTAACCACTGAGTCACATCTGGTCTATGAGTCTTTTTCCATAATAGTGCAATACATTTTTTGGCATTAAGCAAACTGAGGTCTATGAATGTTCTTTCACTTTTATTGAAATTATGCTTTTCTGGGTACAGACCCAACAAAAACAGTTTAGGATTCAATATGATTTGTTTTGAGATTATTTTTTCAATTGTTACCCTCACCTCCTCCCAAAACATTCTTATTAATCTACATTCCCATAAACAATGAAATAGGGTTCCTTTACTTTCCATGCATTTTGTGCATGTATCTGGTATATTTTTGTTATATCTATTTAACTCCTCCGGTGTAACATACATCCGCATTAACCATTTGAAATGTATCAATTTAAGGCGTGCATTTATTGATTTGGTTTGAGCTTCTGTACAAGCCAATTCCCATTGTTCCTCTGAAATTTCAATTTGCAGATCTTCTTTCCAGTAGTTTAATCTTTTCAGTGAATTTTCACTTGAAGATAGTGTCAATGAGTTATAAAACTCTGAAATAATACCCTTTCTTTTACTATCTTTCATCATCATTTTTTCCAAGGATGAATAAATAGGTCGAGTGAGAGCTTTATTTTGATTTGATCAAATAAAGTTTCTAAGTTGAAGATATTTAAAAAAATGTGTTCTATTGAGATTAAATTTGATCCTCAGCTCTTCAAAAGACATTATGCTGTCTGCACATGGCAAATATAAATCCTGAATCTTTTGTATCCCTTTTAAATTCCATACTTTAAATACAGCGTCCGCTCTCCCTGGTTTAAAATATTGATTACCCCATATTGGACTAAATTGTGACAATAACTGTGGTTCTTTTAAATAGTTTTTAGCTTCACACCATATTTTGATCATATGCTTTACAAATGGATTTTTAACTTGTTTTTGTAATTTTTTTGCCGAATCTGAGTATATGAATATGGGAAGAGGTAAAGGTAAATTGTATGATTCCATTTCAGTCCAGTGAGGGAGATCATTTGATGAAAAATAATATGTCATAGACCTCAGTTGTGCCGACCAATAATACAACATAAAATTTGGACATTTCAGACCTCCACGATCAAATGGTAAATATAATAAAGACAAACGTAATCTAGCCCTCCTGTTGTTCCATATAAATTCCACTAACTTTTTTTTTATTCTTGAGAATAGATCTAAAGGTGGTGATAAGGGAATGTATTGAAATAAATAAAGTATTTTAGGTAAAATATTACTTTTAAGTATATTGATTCTCCCGATCATCGACATTGGTAGTGACATCCATCTCTGAGTTAACTCATTGATATCTGACATTAAGGCTTCATAGTTGACACTGGCGACTGATTCTAGCTTAGGCATAATTTGGATTCCTAAATATTTAAACTGATTTACAACATTGAATTGATTTACCTCAGGGGCTGGGTAATTTCTCTGGGTCTCATTTAGCATTAATATTGAAGATTTAGTTTTATTTATTTTATATCCTGATATTTCCCCAAAATTCTTTATTAAATTCAACAAGGTTGGAATTGATTTTTTTAGATTCGACATAAACAAAATTATATCATCGGCGTACAGGGAGATTTTATGTTCTGTTGGTCCAACTTTAATTCCATATATTTGTGAATGTAAACGTATCGCTATCGCTAAAGGTTCAATTGCCATAGTAAACAGTAAAGGTGAAAGTGGACAGCCTTGTCGACATCCTCTATTGATTTTTATTGGTTTTGAAATATTGTTATTTGTTAGGATTTCTGCTGTAGCATTATTGTATATTATTTGAACCCATTTTATGAAATTATTTCCAAGTCCAAACCTTTGTAGGACTTCAAAAAGGGCCATTCAACTCTATCAAAGGCCTTTTCGGCGTCCAATGATAGGAGAGCTGTATCCGGTGCTTCTTTATTAAAATAAATAATATTAAATAGTCTTCTTACATTATGGAAGCCTTGTCTACCCTTTATAAAGCCATTCTGATCTCGATTAATAATATTTGGTAAAATTTCTTGTATTCGTCTTGCTAAAATTTTACAGATTATCTTAAGGTCGCCGTTTAATAGGCTTATTGGTCTCATATTTTCACATTTATTAGAGGGCTTACCTGGTTTTGGCAGCAGTATAATTAAGGCATTATTTATGTATGATGGTAAATTATTATTTTGAAATGCTTCTAAAACCATTTCCAAAAAAGGTTTTATTAATTTATTCTTAAATTTTTTATAAAGGTCAACTGGAAGACCATCTGGTCCTGCACTTTTTCCTGATTTCATATTATCAATGGCTAGCCCAACTTCTTCTTGACTAATTTTAGACTCCAATATCTCCCTGTTTTCATTTGGAATACACGGTATAGATAGTTCGTTCAAAAACCCATTTAGTTTTGTTAAATCAGGTTCATTTTTGGTATCATATAATTTTTCATAGTAATCTCTAAAGGCTCTATTAATTTCTAAAGGATCTATAACTACCTGTCCGTTACTTATAATACTGGTAATTGGTGTTTTAATTTCCAATTGTTTAATCTGCCATGCTAATAATCTTCCTGATTTTTCACCTTGTTCATAAAAAGATTGTTTCAATCTTAGAAGACTCGAGGCAGCTCTATTCGCTGATTTTTTTGTCGTATTCAGCTCTCAAAATCAGTAATTCATTCTCCAACCTTGGGTCACTTCCTGCATACACTTTTTCCTGAAGACTTTTTATTTTATGTTCCAATTTAGCTCTCTCCTCTCGAGTCTTCTTAGATTTTGATCCTGTATAACTAATAATATGTCCCCTAATAAAAGCTTTGAAAGCCTCCCACTTTACACATGCTGATGTTTGTGTAGTATTGATGTCAAAGAACTCGTCTATCTGTTTTTCTATATACTTGACAAATTCCTCATCCTGAAGCCATTTATGCTGAAATTGCCATCTACCTGATTCCTTTGTCAATTTTTTATCTACATATATTAGACAACAGGGTGCATGATCAGAAATCACGATGTTATCATAAAAGCAGTTTTGAATCTTGGACCTTAATTCTGTGGAAATCAAAAAATAATCAATACGTGAGAATGTCTTGTAGGTACTGGAATAACAAGAATAGGCTTTAACTTGTGGTTTCATTTCTCTCCATATATCTAACAATCTCAATTCTTTCATAAAATGATTAATAGTCATCCTACATCCAATGTGCGTACAATCCAGTCCTGTTGATCTATCCACACCTGGATTCAATGTACAATTAAAATCCCCTGCTATTATATGTTGCCCTGTAAGTGATGATAAGATGAGAAATAAATTAGCAAAGAACTTCTGATCATCTATATTGGGACCATATAAGTTCACAAGATTTATATTTTCTAATAGCAAAGAACCTTGAATGATTACATATCTTCCAAATTTGTCTCCAATTACATTTTTCACCTGAAAAGGAACTGATTTATGTATGAGAGTCATAATTCCCCTGGCTCGGGATGAAAATGAAGAGGTGAATACACTTCCCTGCCATCTACTCCTAATTCTTTTAACATCCTCCTCTATCAGATGAGTTTCTTGTAAAAACACAATTCTTGAACCCATGTCCTTTATTTTATTCATAACTTGTTTAAGTTTTTTTAAATTTTGTAGACCTCTGCAATTCCATGAAGTTAAATTAAGATTAACACTTTGGTCCATGATCAATAGAGAGTTTAGGATTACCTTGCAGTGTAAACATGCTCATACAGAGAAGCAAAAACATGAGTGGTTGAACATTCATCCTACAAACTACACACAAACAAATTTCCCCTTCCCACACTTGTGGCAAACCCCCCAAAATCAAAAGAAAAATTCTGTCTCCCGATATAGCCATCGACCGTTCCACACCCACGGGGACCAGCCTAAGCCACTCCTTCTTCATCCTCCCAATCACCCTAACTCTACTGCTTTTAATGACGTAACATTAACTCTCCTCTGTAGTTTTCCAACTTAACTCCAAAATTTTTAACAACTTTGTACATCATAGTTTTTTTTTGTTTGTTTGTTTTGTTTTTTTAATATATAATACAATCTATATTTTGTAAACTTACTATTTACTTCAAGTCAGTCAGATGCCTGTGCAAATGCTTAATTATTCTACCTTATATTTTGTTCATGCTTAGCTCCCACCAGTCTCTTCTTCTTCTTTGATCTTCTTGATGAACTCCTGCGCCTCCTCTGGGGTCTTGAAAATGTGGGTTCTGCCCTCATACGTGGTCAGCAGTCTCGCAGGATAGATTACACCATGACGAATCCCAAGGTTGCGCAGCTCCTTACGTATGGGATCAAACTGCTTCCTCAATTGCTGGATTCCTGTGGCCAAATCTGGGTAGAACCGCACCTGCTGGTCCTGGTGTTTAATCTCTCCTTTAGCACGTGCAGCGTTGAAGATCTTCATCCTGTCTCTGTTGCTAAGAAACTTCATAATTAAGGTCCTCGGCGGTCCCTTATCTCTCCGTGGGCCAATACGATGTGCTTTTTCCAGAACCACTGCTGATTGCAACTCCTCGCTGCCCAGCACCTCCGGAATCCACTTTTCCAGAAAGGAACATACGTCCCGACCTTCTGATTCCTCTGGAAGACCCACCAGCCTCAAATTATTCTGTCTCGACCGAGATTCCAAATCCAAAATATTATCTTCCAGAGATTTATTTTTTTTTTCCAAAGTGCGCACCTTTAATTGAAGACGGGTGACGTCATCTTCAGCACTAGCGAGACGGAGCTCCATCTGCGCCGTTCGTTCTACACAGTCACCCAATTCCTTTCTTATTCCTTCCAACGCTGTCATAATCCCATCAAATCTAGAGGAAAAGTCCGCTCTCATTGAACTCATGGCAGCCATCAGCGCATCTGCGCCATTCCCCGCAGACATCGCACCGCCGCCAGCCTCCTCCGCCATATATGGAGTTTTGTTTGCTGCGTCACAGACCTGAAAGTCCGTTAATTTGGACTGTTTCGGCGGCTCGCTTTTTCCTTTTCCTGGTTTTCCAGCCTTAGGCTTCGCCGACATATCCTCGCCCAAATGCTGGGATACGTTCTGTCCCAAATGAGAGTTATTTGCCGATTTTTTTTCTCCAGGAGCAGAGCAGAGCGAGACACGTCCGTCCTACGTGGCAGCCATAACCGGAAGTCTGTTTTTTCTTTTTTAACAATAAACTTGTGTTTAAATTGGCACCTCCTTATGGTCTCCTTTCTTTGTCTAAGCCCGTGAGCCAGGCTTGTGACAAATGGGGTCTTGTCCACTTGTTTGCATTCAGTTGGTTCGTTTGAAACTGTAAATCATTTGTGATGTGATAAGTGAGGGCTCATTTGCTTGTTTGAACACATCTGTTCATTTAAACACGATCTGTTTCAGCTCATTTATTTGTATGGGTGGATTTGTCAGGTTTTTTTTTTGTGTCGCTGGGTTAACCCTTTGAGTGTGTGAATTTGCGTGCCCCTAGTGGCAGAGCACGGCACTGTGCCTGTCGTCTCACATGATTGCCTGCATTGGGGCCTGCATTGGGGATTTGTAATGATTTGCCAGTTTCAAAAGGTGGCAGACATCTGTTGGAGGACTCAGTGGATGACACATAATACACCAAAGAAGAACTCCTCATTTCCTTTTCCTGTTTTTTGCATTTTAGTCCAGAAAGCTAATAAGTCCACGATCGGTCACCATCACTTTTATCGGCTTTGTATGCGGAAAATAGCCATGGGATACAAGTGAAATTTATGTGGGATAATCATAAGACTTAGTAGATGTGGTAGAGACTTTAACATGACCAACGGAATGCAAAATAACCATGATGGGTGAAAACGCAGCGGCCATGCCAGCCAGCCAGCCAACCAGCCAGCCCCCCTTTGTCAAAAGTAAGTGAGAATTTTCAGGGGTTTTTTTGCATATTTTTTATATTGTACTGATTTCTTGTTCATATACTTTCAAGATAAGATGATGAGGTACCTCTGTACAAAAAAACTGTGTCAAAAGACTGAACCATTCTTTGTGTAAATACGTCCAAAGTCTAGTTTTGACTGAGTTATGGAATTTGAGAAAAGAGGTGCCGCGACTTTATGCAAATTAGATGCGTAAATTTATTCCTATCTGAAACTTTGGATCATATTTTACATCTTTCTAATTGACAGTAAGCCATTATCTCTTACCACTTTCAAGTTATAGCCTTGGAAATCTGAACTATTTTATTGATAAAAAATATTTACCACTCTTGACCAATTCAATTCAGCTTTATTTATATAGTGCCACATCACAACAGAAGTCATCTCATAGTGCTACAAAATGCAGAGAAAACCCCACAATTTCAAAAAGACCCAGCAATAAGACGATCCCCTGTGAGCAAGCACTTAGCGACGGTGGAGAGGAAAGACTCCCATTTAACAGGAAGAAACCTCTAGCAGAACCAGGCTGAGGGAGGGGCAGTCATCTGCTGCGACTGGCTCAGGGTGAGGGGATAGAGAAGAGGACAGACATAAAACGGAAGCGGGGTTAAGGGACACAAAATTCCTCCCTAATCGTAGGCTATATTAAAAAGGAAGGATTTTACTCTGTTCTTAAAAATAGAGACCAAGTCTGACTCCCGGACCCAGAGTGGTAACTCCTTCCACACAGAAGGAGCTTGATAGCAGAAGGCTCTGCCTCCCAATGTACTTTTGGAGATTCTGGGCATTACAAGTAATCCAGCATTTTGGGAGCATAGTGCTCTATTTGGATGGTAAGGTAATATCAGATCCTTTATATATAAGGGGGCCTGATTATTAAGAGCTTTGAAAGTGAGAAGAAGCATTTTAAACTTAATTCTGAACTCTATGGGAAGCCAATGAAGGGAGGACAGAACCGGGGAGATATGATCTCTTTTTCTAGAACCAGTTAGAACTCTTGCAGCAGCATTTTGGATTAACTTAAGATTTTTTAAGGATATTTTAGGACAACCTGATAATAACAAGTTACAATAATCTAATCGAGAGCTGACAAAGGCGTGGATCAGCTTCTCAGCATCATTCAGAGACAAGATGCTCCTAATCTTGGCAATATTGCGCAGATGATAGAAGGCAGTCTTAGAAACAAATTTAATATGTGAATTAAAGGACAGATCTTGATCAAAAGTAACTCCAAGGTTCCTCACAGAACTATTCAGAGTGAGAGTGGCGGCATTTAAATTAACAGCATGATTTGGAAAGGAATTTCTAAGGTGTTTTGGGCCAACAAGAATGATTTCAGTCTTATCTGAGTTTAATAGCAGAAAATTACATGTCATCCAGGCTTTGATATCCTTAAGACAGGCATCTAACTTGGCTAATTGATTACAATCATTGGGCTTCATTGACAGGTGTAGTTGTGTGTCATCTGCATAGCAATGAAAATGTATACAGTGCTTTCTAATGATATTGCCTAACGGAACCATATATAAACTAAAAAGAGTAGGGCCTAACACAGATCCCTGTGGAACTGCGTGACTGAGCTTAGAGTTGAAAGAAAATTCATCATTGATGTGAACAAACTGGAATCTATCAGACAAATAAGATCTAAACCACTGCAGTGGAGTTCCATTTAGTCCAACATAGTGTTCTAATCTATCAAGTAGAATGGCATGATCATTAGTGTCAAAGGCTGCACTAAGATCCAAAAGGACAAGAACAGAAACAAGTCCACGATCAGATGCGATAAGGAGGTCATTAGTGACCTTCACTAAGGCAGTTTCAGTGCTGTGATGAACTCTGAACCCAGATTGAAACTCCTCAAACAAACCAACTCCCTGCAAGTGGTCAAACAATTGCACGGCAACAACTCTTTCCAAGATTTTTGAAATGAAAGGCAGATTAGAGATTGGTCAATAGTTAGCCAAAACTCCTGGGTCGAGCGTCGGCTTTTTGAGTAAGGGTTTAATTACAGCAATTTTAAAAGCCAGTGGTACATAACCCAGAGTTAAAGAAGAATTATATGAAGAATACGGCTACCAATAATTGGGAAGACAATTTTAAATAACCTGGTAGGAGTAGGGTCCAAAAGGCAAGATGAAGGCTTAGATGAGGAGATTATTTTATCCAACTCTAAGAGGTTGATTGGAGTAAACTTATCTAAACAGATATTGATTGAGGGAGTTGTAGTAGTTAATGCACTTGAGTTTATGGTAGGAAGAATCTGACTGATTTTATCTCTAATAGATAACATTTTATGATTGAAAAAGTTCAGAAAGTCCTGACTAGAAAGCTCAGGGGGGATGCGAGGATTGACCGAGTCCTGACTCTTTGTCAGCCTGGCTATAGTGTTGAAAAGAAACCTGGGGTTATTCTTATTTGCTTCTATTAATGCAGTATAATAACTTGATCTAGCTTTTCTAAGAGATTTTTTATAAATTAAGAGATGATTTCTCTACGCTAAATAGAATTCATCTAAATTAGTAGAACACCATTTCCTTTCCAATTGACGAGTCTTCTGTTTTAAGCTACAAGTTTCTGAGTTAAACCAAGGGGTTAGAAATCTCAGGTTAGACTTTTTCTTTTTTAAAGGGGCTACCAAATCTAGAGTCCAATGCAGAGAGGCTGTAACAATATCTACCATGCTATCAATTACAAAAGGAGCAGGCTCTCCATCTTTTATTTCCGTTGTGTTGACCCATGGTATAAAGGAGACAATCTGCAAAAATTTGGTAATGCCATCTGAAAGTCATCTGCTGTAGAAGTATTTTTCTTTAGGAGTCAAATAATCAGAAATAGTGAAATCAAAGGTTAACAGACAATGGTTTGACAGTACAGGGTTATGAGGAGATACTACCAGATTTTCTATATCTATACCATAAGTCAAAACAAGGTCCAATGTATGGTGGAGATAAAGGGTAGAATTTTCTACTTTCTGGGAAAACCCCATTGAGTCTAAAATTGAATTGAATGCCTTATTAAGACAGTCACTCTCTACATCAACATGTATATTAAAGTCCGGTACAATAATTATTCTATCTGATTTCATCACTAAATCAGCTAAAAATTCAGCAAATTCGGATAGAAATTCTGAGTAGGCCAAGGGATGATGGTAAACTATGGCAAAGACAACTGGGTTCAAGCCAAGATAGCCAACATGCCCCACACTGAGGACCAGACCCTCAAAGGAATTAAAACATGATTTTTGCTTGACATTAACTAGTAATTTAGAATGGAAAATTGCCACACCTCCACGACCAGAACCTCTGGGGTTATGACAGTTTAAATAACCAGAGGGAGTTGATTCATTCAAACCAACATAATCTGTCACAACTCGCCGCTCCCAGTCATCTGCCTCAGCTGCGCGCACACCTGCGCCTCGTCAATCACAGACTATTTAACCCACTTGGCCCAGAACATCGGTCTGGAGCCGTCTGTTAATCAATGCTCTCAATCCCTCCGCAGGATCGTTCCTTCCCGACCTGCAGTATCTCCTACCAGCAAGTAAGCTGTATCTTCACTCACCTGTCTTCCAGTCTCTCCCCTGTGCACAGGTGGATTCCCTGGGGGCGGATTCCTCCCGTCCTCATCAACTCCTCTCCCCCCTCATCCACTCCTCGTCGTGTGTGCAGCAGGGCGCTGTCTCCCAGGCTAGAGATCCTTTGCCAATACCAGCCACTGTTACATCTGCAAGTAAGCAACATTCGGTACATTAACCCCGCATGGTGAAGGTGAACTCATATTCCTGTCTCTGCTCTTTCCATAGGGTTGCCTGGCTGCACGGCATGCCATTCTGCCCCCAGTACTCCTCGTTCACCCACAGACCATTCACATTCCGCATACACGCATCCATACATTTCTTGTTGTTGAATAAAGCCATTGAATCTCACCTGAGCCTGTGTGCGTGTTCCCTGGGCCAGTAATTATGTCAGTACGGCTCCAGCAGGGCAGCCCAGCGGACAGCGGGCTCGCACGCCGTCTTTCCACCCTCGAGGCTTGGGTGGACTTGATCGCTCATCAACAACAAGTTATACTCAACCAATTAACAACTATTACTCACCGGCTGGATCGCCTCAACCCCCAGCAGGCGTTCCCCCCGGCTCATTGTGGTGGATCAGCTTCCGCTATTCCCGTGGCCAGCCAGCCTAGCTCGGGAGCGCCCATCCGGCTCACTCCAATCCCCACTCCCGCACGCTTTAACGGGAAACTCGGTGAAACGCGGGGGTTCATCCTGCAGTGTGAGTCGGTGTTTCAGCGCGTTCCTGGGGATTTTCCCTCAGACCACAGCCGGATTGGGTACATGGCTAACCTCTTGGAGGGGCGAGCGTTAGCTTGGGCTTACGCCGTCATGGCGAAGCCCAGCTACGCGAACCTGTCCTATGCCCAATTTGTGCGGGATTTCTTCGAGGTTTTTGACCACTTGCATCGTGACAGCGTCCTAGCCGATCGGCTCCTTAACATTCACCAGGGTAGCCGGTCGGCGGCCGATTACGCTGTTGACTTCCGGGTGGCAGCGGAGGAGGTTGGCTGGGGCGAGGCGTCTCTCTGCAGCATCTTCCTCCGCAGCCTCAGTTCTAGTCTGCGGGATGAGTTGGCTAGCCGGGATCTTCCGGGGCGGTTATCTGAATTAATCTCTCTAACTATCAGTTTAGATAACAGGCTGCGAGAGCAGGCCGCCGAGCAGAAGTCCTACAGCCACTCGCGCGGAACCCCCGCCCACGCCTTTCAGTTTCACCCCCTGGCGTTACCTGCTCCGGAGTCCGCCGATGAGCCTGAGGCGATGTTGGTCGGGTGAACCAAGCTCCCCCTAGCAGAGAGACAGCGCCGCCGGGAGCTGGACCTCTGCATGTATTGTGGGGGCGCCCAGCACTCCGTGGAGCATTGCCCGATCAAGCCAAACGGGGGGGTCCGCGAGTCACTGTAGGGGGCCTCGCGGACGCCAACCAGCCAAATCCCCTCTCAAATTGTTCACTGCCCATTAGGTTCTGTCACAATTCCACCGGGCTCCTCACTCACGCACTGGTGGACTCGGGGGCAGAACAAAACTTTATTTCCAAGAGCCTGGCAACCCGCTTGGGCATCCCTTGTCTACCATTACCAACTCTCCTAAACCTCGTCACTCTCTCTCGCTCCCCCCTGGGAGTAGTGACGCATCGCACCATGCCGGTGCCAGTTATTGTCTCTGGCAACCATCAAGAGGACCTCAGCCTGTTCGTCCTGTCCACCTCGACATCCCCCGTCATCTTGGGCTACCCGTGGCTGCACCTCCACAACCCCGTGCTTGATTGGCAATCCGGCAGCGTCCTTTCGTGGAGCTCGTTTTGCATGGGCACCTGCCTCCAGTCTGCGGCTTGTGCCCCATCCTCTCCTCTTCCTGCCCCTGACTCGTCTCCCCCGGACCTCACCCTGGTACCTCTGGAGTTCCACGATCTGGGGCTTGTCTTTAGCAAGTCGAAGGCGATGTCTCTTCCTCCCCACCGCCCGTATGACTGCGCCATAAACCTCCGCCCGGGGGCGCCATTACCATCCGGTCGCCTCTACAACCTGTCTGTCCTGGAGCGGGAGGCCATGGACACATACATCAGGGAGTCGCTCAGTGCCGGCATCATCCGCCCCTCCTCGTCGCCACTCGGAGCTGGGTTTTTCTTCGTCTCCAAGAAGGATGGATCCTTGCGGCTGTGCATCGACTTCCGGGCCCTGAACAACATCACGGTGAAGGACAGATACACCCTGCCGCTCATGGACTCTGCCTTCCACTCCCTCCAGGGGGCCACCTGGTTCACCAAGCTGGACCTCCACAGCGCATACCATCTCGTCCGGATCCGGGAGGGTGATGAGTGGAAGACGGCATTTCGGACGCCCAGCGGCCACTTCGAATACCTGGTTATGCCGTTTGGGCTCACCAATGCCCCTGCCGTCTTCCAACGACTCATTAATGACGTCCTGCGAGACTTCCTGGGGGTCTTCGTATTCGTATACTTGGATGACATCCTGATCTTCTCCAGGTCTCGGAAGGAGCACCAAGCCCACGTGAGGCGGGTTCTGCAGTGGCTTTTGGAGAACAGACTGTATGTTAAGGCAGAGAAATGTGAGTTTTTCACCAAGACGACCTCTTTCTTGGTTTTTATCATCTCCCATGACCAGATCCTTCCCGACCCCGCCAAGGTCAAAGCGGTGGTTGAGTGGTCCACCCCTTCTTCCAGGAAACAGGTACAACAGTTCATCGGTTTTGCTAATTTTTACCGCCGCTTTGTACCTAACTACAGCTCCATCGTCACCCCCCTGACCCGCCTCACCTCTCCCAAGGTGCCCTTCCACTGGACCGAGGAGGCAGCAGCAGCATTTGAGACCTTGAAGACGGAGTTCTCCTCCTCCCGGGTCCTGACCCAGGTTGACCCCACGCTGTAGTGTTTGGTTGAAGTGGACGCATCTGACACGGGGGTGGGGGCAGTTCTGTCCCAACGTTCTCCAGTGGATGGGTGATGTGCCCCTGCACCTTCTTCTCCTGGTGCCTGTCTGCGGCTGAGCGCAATTATGACGTCGGCGACAGGGAGCTTCTGGTAGTAAACCTCGCGCTGCAGGAATGGCGTCACTGGCTGGAGGGGGCAGCACAGCCTTTTGTGGTCTGGACGGACCACAAGAACCTGGAGTACCTGAGGTCGGCTAAACACCTGAATGCCCACCAGGCGCGCTGGTCTCTGTTTTTCGCACGCTTCAGGTTCACGATCACCTACCATCCAGGCTCCAAGAATGGGAAGCCCGACGCACTGTCCAGGCAGTTTGCCCCTGAGACCCCGGAGGAGCGGGACCACACCATCCTGCCCGACTCGTGTGTTGTGGGGGGCGGTTTCCTGGTCCATCAGGGACAAGATCCAGAGGGTGCAGGAGACCGAACCGGACCCTGGCAGCGGCCCGGCAGGGAGGCTCTTCGTGCCATCGGCGGTTCGAGGGGATGTCATCCATTGGGCCCACACGTCCAAGCTTGCCTATCAACCTGGCATCTCCTGGCTGGTGGACCTCCTTCAGCGTTCTTTCTGGTGGCCCGGACTTCAGAAGGATGTCACCAATTACGTCCGGGCCTGCCCCCAGTGCGCTACGAGCAAGACCCCGAACTCCCCTCCTGCAGGGCTACTCCATCCCCTGCCGGTCCTGGGCAGACCCTGGTCACATATAGCTCTGGACTTCGTTACTGGCCTCCCCGTTTCTAATTCATACAACACCGTCCTGACTATTGTGGACCGATTCTCCAAGGCCGCTCACTTTGTGCCTCTCCATGGTCTCCCCACGGCACGGGAGACGGCCGATCTCCTTGTCCAACATGTGGTCAGACTGCACGGGATCCCAACGGACGTCGTATCTGATTGGGGGCCCCAGTTCGTGTCCCAAGTGTGGAAGTGTTTTTGCAACGCCCTGGGGGCCACGGTGAGCCTCTCCTCCGGTCACCACCCCCAATCCAATGGGCAGTGTGAGCGTGCCAACCAGGAGCTGGAAGCTGCCCTGCGCTGCGTCACCTCCTCCAACCCATCCTCCTGGAGCTCTTACCTGGTCTGGGTGGAATATGCCCACAATTCAACACTGTCGTCGGCTATCGGGATGTCCCCCTTCCGGGCGTCATTGGGCTATGATCCCCCTTTGTTCACCGAGCAGGAGAGCGAGGTAGCAGTTCTATCCATCCAGGCACACCTGAGGCACAGCCGGAGCCTGTGGACCAGGACGCGCAAGGCGCTTTTACGCACGGCGGCGCGCAACAGCACTACGGCTAATCGCCACAGGAAGCCTGCTCCCGGTTACCAGGTGGGCCAACAGGTCTGGCTATTGGCCCGGGACGTTAATCTCAAGGCCGAAAAGAAGCTGGCGCCACGCTTTATCGGTCCCTTCACCATCTCTAAGGTAATCAACCCGGTGGCTGTGCGTTTGGCCCTCCCCCCCTCCCTCCATGTTTGCCCCACATTTCACGTTTCCAAGGTCAAACCCGTGATCTCCGACCCACTCTGTCCTCCTCCTAGGGCACCACCCCCTCCCATGATGATCGACAGCCACCCGGCATGGGGGGTTGCCTCCATCCTGGACTCCCGGCGCCGAGGTCGTGGGCTGCAGTACCTGGTGGATTGGGAGGGGTATGGCCCGGAGTGGAGATCCTGGGTGCGCTCTTCCTTTGTGCTGGATAAGGATCTTATCACGGAGTTCCACCGGGCACACCCGGATAAACCAGCACCAGGAGGCGCTGCTCAGGGGGGGGGGGGAATACTGTCACAACTTGCCACTCCCAGTCATCTGCCTCAGCTGCGCGCACACCTGCGCCTCGTCAATCACAGACTATTTAACCCAGTCGGCCCAGAACATCGGTCTGGAGCTGTCTGTTAATCAACGCTCTCAATCCCTCCGCAGGATCGTTCCTTCCCGACCTGCAGTATCTCCTACCAGCAAGTAAGCTGTATCTTCACTCACCTGTCTTCCAGTCTCTCCCCTGTGCACAGGTGGATTCCCTGGCGGCGGATTCCTCCCGTCCTCGCCAACTCCTCTCCCCCCTCATCCACTCCTTGTCGTGTGCGCAGCAGGGCGCTGTCTCCCAGGCTAGAGATCCCTTTGCCAACACCAGCCACTGTTACATCTGCAAGTAAGCAACAGTCGATACATTAACCCCGCATGGTGAAGGTGAACTCATATTCCTGTCTCTGCTCTTTCCATAGGGTTGCCTGGCTGCACGGCGTGCCATTCTGCCCCCAGTACTCCTCGTTCACCCACAGACCACTCACATTCCACATACACGCATCCATACATTTCTTGTTGTTGAATAAAGCCTTTGAATCTCAACTGAGCCTGCGTGCATGTTCCCTGGGCCAGTAATTATGTCATAATCATCTTGCCCAAGCCAAGTCTCTGTGAGGGATAATAAATCGATCTGATGATTGATTAATAGATCATGGACTAGAAGAGACTTGGGAGTTAGAGACCTAATATTTAATAAACCACATTTAATTTTTAAATTTTGGGGAGGAACAGAGGTCAAATTATTAAATTTAGAGACTTGAGGTTTGATTTGAAGTTTACCAACATTTTGTTTAATCACTCTGGGATGTTTATGCATTCTATTTTTATTAACTTTTTTATTAACTTTGGGGGGAGCAGAGAAAGGTTCTCTAAGGGAGAAGACAGGCAAAGTTGGGGTGTGGTGGATGAGGAGGAGCTGCAGAAAGACGTGTATTTATCAGGTTGTATTTGTCTTGGGTTATAATGTTTTGAGTAACGGGAGACAGACACAATCTCTGTAGGGTTATAAATCGAAGGCTGATCCAAACAGTGAAGATTATTTGGATTAATGGGATTAATATGAGAAGTGGAAACAGAACCAAAAAAGGGCTGATTAGCAGACCCAGGAGCTTCAGAATGAGTAAACACACAAAGTTTCAGTCACTATACCAAAAAACACTGAATGGAATAGAACAGATTGTCTCTTAAAACACGTGCACCAAGTCTATTTGGGTGGATGCCATTAGGCCTCATAAGTGATGGGTGGTTCCAAAACAAGTTAAAATTGTCTACAAAACCAATGTTAAAAATAGGACAAGTAAAACACAACCAAATATTAAGGCTAAGAGTTCTGCTAAAATAATTGCAGCCTCGTCTGAGAGGTGCCGACCACTAGGGGTTATGTCTCAATTTGGCGACAAACACACTCAAAGAGTTAGTACAGGTAAGTGTTTTCCATGCAATTACTCTGATGTCACTGGTAATTTCTTCAGGTAGGCTTAACAGTGAGTTCCACTAGGGGATTCACCATCTGCTTTACTTAAGTGTGGCGTGAATGTGGATCTGGGGTCACATCCACGGGAGTTCCTCGCGAGTCGTCGTGTAGCGATTGCCTGTCAGCCCAGTGTGTTAGTAATTAAAGAACCTCCTGCAAGTAGTGTCTGAAGACTAGGGTCCAGACTATTTAGATAGTTTTGTGATCAATTAGTCAGAGAGGACAATTGCCAGTGGATCGTTTTTTTTTTTGTGTGGAAACACTTTTTTCTGTTTAACCCCCTTGGTTTGGTTGTCCGTTTGCGCAATCTGCTCATGTGTGTGAGTGAAGGCGTAACGGTTTCATGTGTATGAGTTAGCAGCTGTGTTATCCGGGTGACGTTAGCACTCATTAGTTGCAGCATTTGCCAAGAAGCACGCACCTGTTGGGGAGACACGGATGTGAGTGTCTGTTAATTTGTTTTGTAGTGTTCTGTGTTTGTGCCTGATTAAATTGTTTTGAGTTGTAGGCAGAGTGTGGCATTTGTGAATTTGTTACATCAGTCTGGGTTGTTTTTTGTGTTGACGTGTTGAGTGTAACATGATCACCATGTCAGCTGTGGAGGATTTTGTGTAATTTCCTTCTGAGGAGGGCTTGGAACGGTGTTCACGGGAGCAACTGGTGAAAATAGTGGAGCAGTTTGAACTGGATGTGGAGGACAAACGGCTAAAAGAAAATATGAAACAGATTATAAGAGCAAATCTGTTGGCCAAGGGTGTCCTCACATCAGCTCAAGCTGAGGCTGCTGCTCACCATCCTGATGGTGCGTCTGTCATGTTTGACTGGAGATGTTTCCTGCTTAACGTTTGAACAGTGTGAAAGGTTGTTGTTGCTTGAATAGGAATTGGAGGAACAGAGAGAAAAACGGGCTTGGCAGTGGGAAAATCATAGAGTGAGTATTGGATTAGGCAGTGCTTCTAGTCATGCAAACTCATTTAATGTCTCGTCCAGTTTACTCCTAGTTCCCCAGTTTTCTGAATGGGATCCTGACACTTTTTTTTTCGCTGTTTGAGCAGGTTGCCGATAGTCGGGGCTGGTCTGACTCAGAGCACACATTATTGCTGCAATGTATGTTGACTGGGAAGGCACACGAAGCTTATACTGTACTTAGTGTGGCAGAAAGCCAAGTTTATGCTTCTGTGAAAGCTGCTCTTTTGTGAGCATATGAGCTGGTATCGGAGGCATATTTGCAGAGGTTTCAAACAGACGCATATGGAGTTCGCCAGAGAGTTGATTGCTAACTGTAATCTGTGGTGTAATTCGTTGCAAGTTCAGTCATGTGAAGCTTTGTGTGAGCTTATAATTATGGTGCAATTTAAGAACTCGGTTCCTGCCCACATTGCAACATATATAAATGAACACAAGGTAAAAGCTGTTAGTGAAGCAGTCACTCTGGCGGATGAGTATGTGTTAATTCATCGTGGTAGACACGAGTATGTGGAGCCTAATTTTTCTGGGTACAGAAGAGATGTCTTTTCACCAGGCAAGAGAGGGAGACAGCAAAATTTTCAGCTGAGTTCACATTTTGATCCAAGTAAAATCTGCAATTATTGTAGGAATAAAGGAAATTGGAAAGCAGATTGTCTGGTGAAACCTAGGGGCAGATTTGGTGACACGCAGGTTAAACCTGTGGCATCAGCAGCTCTGATTAATCATGTTAACCCTGAAAACCTGTGTGTTGAAGCTTCTCCTGTGCAGTCTGTCTGTGATGTGCCAATAACAACAATTAGTGCGCCAGGTGATGTGTCGGAGGATGTGGATTCTGTGACCAACTGTCAGCAGGAACAAATAAGTTGTCCTGTTATTCTTGACTGTCACGTGGTTCTGAATGATGTTGTGAAAAGCCTGTCATGCTAGTCTCTGATAAGGTCTGTTTGGCTACATCTGAGCATGAAGAGGAAACGCAGCTTTGCCAGAATGGTCTGTTGAAATCAGATTCCTCCCGACAAGACCTGGTTTTTGAACCGAGGGAGTGTGTCTCAACTGCCGGCTTGTTCAGCTGCTGCAGGATCTGTGAGTGCACCTGTGTCAGATGGCTCCTGATCAGTGTGGGTTGCAGGACAAGCTGGTGAAGTCTGGGTCGCTGCAAAACCTGCCTGAGCTGTGGTTTGCTCCTGAGCGGTGCCATCTTGCTTTTGGGCTAAGACCTTTTGTTGTCTGGAGTTTTGATAGTGGTTGTCCTGCTGATGGACACCTCTATTTTTTCTGGCCTGCTGTGGACCTGGACCAGCTTCCTGACAGGTTTTCCCTTTTTGTTCAGCGGACCCTGGATTTTGGCCATCCTTTCGAGGGACATCTGCTTCCTACTGGTCAATGGACTACAGGGTATTGTTTTGGACTGATGCAGTTGCTTGTGTTTTTGCAGGTCTACTGCTTGGATGTCCATCTCACATTGAGGCCTGTATGTGACATATGAAGGCCTTGTCCGGAGTGCTGAGTTCCTGGGTGTTAGACTGGGAAGATCATGTGTATAGTTACCTGTGCCATCTGTTTGGTTTGTCGGCCCTCTTAAATTGCTTCTACAGGTGCCAGGAGTTGCTGGGAGGCTGATGTGTTTGAATGGGTTAGTGGGGTGCTTACACCAGGACTGGGGTTAAGGGAAAACAAAGACAAATGGTAGCTCTGTATGTATAGTTTTAATAGTATATAGTAACTAATGAATAAATAACTTATAGATGATTGTTTGTAGATTAGTTTGTGTAGGCCTTCCCAATAAGGAAGTCCTTTTTTCCTGTGTGTGTGTGTGGGGAGGGGGGTTATGGCCCACTCCTTTCTGGAGTCGGACCTCTCTGTGATTTTTCTATGTTGTAGGTTGAGCTGCGAAGGACTGCCCCTGGCTGAGAATTGCCTATAAAAGTCATCTCAGCATATCCGTCAGTAGTGCGTTCTGCTCCTGCTGCAGGTCGATCGCCTTCTCTTCGCCCGCTCTGGACAAAGAAACCGTGACCGAGCTGACCCAGCCAGTGTGGGACCCAGACTAGAACTTTGCTGATGAACAGACCGCGACTCCAGCAGGGTGCCCTCCAGAGTCGCCCAAACCGCCGCCGCCAGGGACGTGCCCACCACGGGCTTGACAGATGCCCTGCTGAGTTCTGAACTGTTACTGGCTCTATAGATCATAAGCACATGTTTATCCATGGTCTGTTTGAGTGGCAGAATAACTCACATGATCATGCAGGCACAGTGGCAGTTCAGGTTGCACAGTTAAACTATGGTTGAAATGTTGTGATTAATATACTTTAAGTAGTTCTTTATACCAGCCTGTTCGGCCCAGTCAGGTATGTGTGTTCCTGTTTACATTAGCCGATACGCTAATACAAATGTTGTACTAGCCATTCCTGCTAAGCTAACCTGCACATGTGTGTAATGTTCTAAGCTTCTCGGGGGGAGTAAATGTGGTGTATGTGAAACGGTGCAATGCACGGCCAGCCATTCCCTTGGCATTCTGCCCTTCCATGCTCTGCCTGCACTGTGTACTGTTTTTCTTGGTTAACGTACAATAAAGCAAACCTCAATACGTAGTTGAGTCCGCCCTCATTTCCAGACATAACAGGAGATATGGAAAAATGTGTCAGCAGCATACAAGACTCTTACCTATTTCCCTCAACATACAGCCGTGAACAAAATTGTTGGTACCCCTCTGTTAATGAAAGAAAAACCCACAATGGTCACAGAAATAACTTGAATATGACAAAAGGGGTAATAAATACTGTAAAAATTCTATGAAAATTAACCAATGAAAATCAGACAATGCTTTTGAATTGGGGTTCAACAGAATTATTTTAAAAAACAAACTCATGAAACAGACCTGGACAAAAATGATGGTACCCTTAACTTAATATTTTGTTGCACAACCTTTTGAGGCAATCACTGCAATCAAACGATTTCTGTAACTGTCAATGAGACTTCTGCACCTTTCAGCAGGTATTTTGGCCCACTCCTAAATGAGCAAACTGCTCCAGTTGTCTCAGGTTTGAAGGGTGCCTTCTCCAGACGGCATGTTTCAGCTCCTTCCACAAATGTTCAATAGGATTTAGATCAAGGCTCATAGAAGGCCACTTTAGAATAGTCCAGTGTTTGGCTCTTAGCTATTCTTGGGTGTTTTTAGCTGTGTATTTTGGGTCATTATCCTGTTGCAAGACCCATGACCTGCGACTGAGACCAAGCTGTCTGACACTGGGCAGCACATTTGTCTCTAGAATACCTTGATAGTCTTGAGATTTCATTGTACCCTGCACAGATTCAAGACACCCTGTGCCAGATGCAGCAAAGCAGCCCCAGAACATAACAGAACGTCCTCCATGTTTCACAGTAGGGACAGTGTTCTTTTCTTGGTATGCTTCATTTTTGCGTCTGTGAACATAGCACTGATGTGCCTTGCCAGAAAGTTCCAGTTTTGTCTCGTCTATCCATAGGACATTCTCCCAGAAGCTTTGTGGCTTGTCAACATGCAGTTTGGCAAATTCCAGTCTGGCTTTTTTATGATTTGTTTCCAACAGTGGTGTCCTCCTTGGTCATCTCCCATGAAGTCCACTTTGGCTCAAACAACGACGGATGGTGCGATCTGACACTGATGTACCTTGACCTTGAGAGTTCACCATGAATGTGTTTAGAGGTTGTTCTGGGCTCTTTTGTTACCATTTGTATTATCCATCTCTTCCATTTTTCCTCCTGCAGCCACGTCCAGGGAGGTTGGCTACAGTCCCGTGGGTCTTAAATTTCTGAATAATATGTGCAACTGTAGTCACAGGAACATCAAGCTGCTTGGAGATGGTCTTATAACCTTTACCTTTAACATGCGTGTCTATAATTTTCTTTCTAATCTCCTGAGACAACTCTCTCCTTTGCTTCCTCTGGCCCATGTTTAGCATGGTACACACCATGTCACCAAACAGCACAGTGACTACATGTCACCCTTTAAATAGGCCGACTGACTGATTACAAGTTTGTAGACACCTGTGATGTTAATTAGAGGACACATCTTGGTTGAACATGTCCCTATGGTCACATTATTTTCAATCTTTTCTAGGGGTACCATCATTTTTGTCCAGGCCTGTTTCATGAGTTTGTTTTTTAAAATAATTCTGCTGAACCACAATTCAAAAGCATTGTCTCATTTTCACGTCCCACTGGGAGGAGACCCCGGGGCAGACCCAGGACTCGGTGGAGAGACTATGTCTCCCAGCTAGTCTGGGAACGCCTTGGTATCCCCTCTGAAGAGCTGGAGCAGGTGGCTGGGGAGAGGGAAGTCTGGGCTTCTCTGCTTGAACTGCTGCCTCCGCGACCCGGACCTCCGGAAAAGCGGTAGAAGATGGATGGATGGATGGATGGATGTCTCATTTTCATTGGTTAATTTTCATAGAATTTTTATTTATTTATTACCACTTTTGTCAGATTCAAGTTATTTCTGTGACCATTGTGGGTTTTTCTTTCATTAACAGAGGGGTACCAACAATTTTGTCCACGTGTGTAGCTCTGGCTGAATCCAAAGCTCACTATTTGTTGGGTTTGGCGAGCTACCCCCTGGTGGCATTCTGATGATCTGTTAACTGTTTTTCTTTTTACAGACCAGGGTGCGCTAATCAGTGACACCTGGATAATTGTGTCCACCTGCTCCTGCCTTTGCCTGGAATATAAGTAGGAATGGTGGAGAGTAGTTCAGCGCTGGTAGCGAACCGGGAGGCAGCGGCGCGGACATCGAGCGCGCGAACACACTCTTTGTCGGCGGTTTTCGAACAGTACTGAGACTTGAAATTTTTTGGTCCACAGCGTCGGATGGTTAGATGTCCGAGAGAGGGCCAGAGAAATTTGTCGGTTGGTTTGGCAAGGAGGTCGGGTGACGGGACTGGAGTTTGCGGGCATGGGAAAATGAGGAGGAGAAGCGTGGTAAAGGAAGGTGTGGCGGGTCGGCGCAGCGGTGTTGTGATTGGGCCAGACTGGGGAGATTCTGATTTGTGGGATAGTGAAGACAGTATGGATACTGGGCAGGGAAGTGGGAAAGGGAGAGAGAAAAGGGAGAATAACTTTCCTGAAAATAATGCAAAGAAGGCTAGAAGAAGTGGAAGTGGTGGTGGTGCGGAGGGAGGAGGGCAGGAAGGAGCTGAATTCAAAATTATTGTAAGGTTCAAGGATGAAAAGAGGATATCTACAATGAGCCCAGTTAAACTGACAACAATATTGAAAAACCAGGTTGGAGATATACTCATGGCAAAGGTGCTGAGGGATGGAAATCTGCTGATTGTATGTAGGAATGAGGAGCAAAGGGAAAGAGCTGACAAAATAAGGGAGGTTGGGCGGTTCAAAGTGAAAAGTAGAGTAGTTTATTTGACAGGGACAGTGCAATAAACATAGACAATTAATCAATGACAATCAGTCTGATGTGTTGCACATAGAGTGTATAGCTATTAGCTAATTTGCAACTCTTGTCCCTGGATGGGCTTTAGAAAAGAGAATCGAGTAAAGAAAAAGAAAAGAAAAAAAAATACACAATAACCACATACATCAATGCAAAAAAGATTATAAATACACAATTATAAATATTATATTATAAATACACAAATATAACAACCTGACTCACATTTGCCTATTTCAGGCCTCCTTCCCTTCGTCACTCACTATAAACAAACACATTCATTCCTTCCCTTCATTCACTCTCACCAAAAGCTTTATGTACAAGCTTTATTGATAACGGATCAAAGTGGAACAAGGGTGTAATTTGGGGGGTGCCAATAGGAGTCACAATGGAAGAAATTAAAGCTAATTTAAAAGGGGGGGGTAGTAAAAGCAGCTCGTAGACTACAGGCCACTCGGGAAGGACAGAGGAGAGACACTGAGGGTGTGGTGATTGAGTTTGAAGGAGAAGTGCACCCCAAAAGTGTAAATTTGGGCTTTTTGAGGTATGGGGTAAGAGAATTTGTTCCTAATCCAGTTCGGTGTTATATTTGCCAAAGATTTGGACACATAGCTAATACTTGTAGATGGAGGAGAAGGTGTGCAAGGTGTGGGGGCAACCATCAGTATGGAGAATGTGATCAAGAAACGCCAAAGTGTTGTAATTGTGGCGGGAGTCATAGTGTGGCCTATGGAGGCTGTGAAAGAATGATGAGAGAAAGGGAAATTCAGCGAGTCAGAGTGCAGAATAAAGTTTCTTATGCCGAAGCAGTGAAAAGGATGGACCAGAGAGGAGGGAATGAACAAAGGACTGGGGGAAAGCTGCCTGTAGGGGAAAAGAGAACTGGTACGGAATGGGGAAATTCAGGTTGATCTGAAGAAACTGGTTATTTTTATAGCAGGAGTTGTGAATGCCACAATGGAAGTCAAGTCTAAAACTGAAAGAATTCAAATAATAGTGAAAACAGCAGCTAATCATCTTGGTTTCAGTGGTTTAACTTGGGAGGAGGTGAGGAGTGGGCTTAGTAGCCAGACAAGTCAGGACCAAGCATCGACTGGATAGGAATTGTGAGAATGGTCATATTGATTCAATGGAATGCAAGAAGTTTGTTGGCAAATGGACAGGAATTCAAAAGGTATATTGAGGAACTTTCAGACAAACCAGATGTTATTTGTGCTCAGGCGACGTGGTTGAAACCCAATCTGGATTTTAAAATGGTGGGATATGTTTCTATTCGGAATGATTCCAAGATGGCGCCCACAGTGGTCGCCATGGTGTTTCGCTGCCCTTTAATTTTTTTAATTTGTTTGTTTCTGTTCATTGATTGTGCGTCTGCCGGTTCATACACCCGTGAAGAATTATTAAATATCAGGACCCTTACTCCCACAGACCTTCTCCCAGTTTTTTTTAGCTCCTGCCGCCGATCTGATTCATTGTTTGGCTCAAAAAGTAAGACGGCGTAAAAGGGGAAAGCGAGGGGGGATTCTCGCTCAGCTGCGAAGGAGAGGCACGCGAACAGCCTTGCCTGGCATATTTCTATCCAATGCCAATTCTCTCTTGAACAAGGTAGAAGAATTAAGACTGCTGATGCGATTTAAGGACCTCGCTTCCTCGTCTGTCATCTGTTTCTCTGAGACCTGGCTTAAAGGGAACATTCCGGATAGTGCAATCAGCCTCGAGGGATTTCAGCTGTTTCGTGCTGATTGCGTCACAGAGCTCTCCGGTAAGTCTATTGGAGGAGGAGTGTGCTTCTATATTAACAACAGCTGGTGCTCTGATGTAACGGTGATTTCCAAACACTGTTCTCCCGCCCTGGAATTTCTTTTTATTAACTGCAAGCCATTTTATTCCCCGCGGGAGTTCGCCTCATTCATCCTCGTCGCTGTGTATGTCCCTCCCGACGCGGACACGCGCGAAGCTCAGCGCGTGCTCCCGGATCACATCCAACACACGGAGCGGAATTTTCCAGACTCCCTGGTTATTGTGGTGGGCGACTTTAACCAGAGCAATCTGAGTCACGAACTCCCCCGCTACAAACAGTTTATTAAATGTCCAACCAGAGGAAATAACATGCTGGATCACTGTTACACTACAGTGAAGGACGCATATCGCGCTGTTCCCCGCGCTGCGCTCGGATTATCTGATCACGTGATGGTCCACCTCATTCCCACATACAGACAGAGACTGAAACTCACTAAACCTGTTGTGACCACCACGAAGAAATTGACCAGTGAAGATGGAGAGAATCTGAACACATGCATGGAAATAACTGACTGGGGCATGTTTAAAGGAGCCACACATGATCTTAATGAGTACACAGACACTGTGAACTCATATATCAACTTCTGTGAGGAGAGCATTCTCCCATCGCGCACCAGGGTGAGGTACTCGAATGATAAGCCCTGGTTCACTGCCAAGCTCAGACAGATCAGGAAGGAGAAGGAAGCAGCGTTGAAAAGTGGAGACAGGGACTGCTACAGAGAGGTCAAATATCGGTTTAATAGAGAGCTGAGGAGAGCTAAATCTGTGTATTCTGAAAGACTCCAGCAGCAGTTCACTGCTAATGACTCGGCTTCTGTGTGGAGAGGACTGAGGCAAATCACCAACTATCGGCCTCAGGCTTCTAAAGGTCAGGATGACAAAGCCCTTTGTCAAAAACTGTCCCAACATTACGCCCGTTTTGACACCTCCTCAGCTGTGTCCAACTCACCCACTCCACCCAGCTCCACTGCCTCCTCAGCCCCTAATTCATCAAAAGCGGTCCCCCCCCTCCTCCTCCCCCCCCCCTGCCCTTGTCATCAGTGAGCAGGAGTGCACAGACAGTTCTCCAGACTGAACCCGCGCAAGGCCCCCGGGCCGGACGGTATGTCTCCCTCCACCCTGAGACACTGTGCGAAAGAGCTGGCTCCTGTCTTCACAGACATTTTTAACACCTCCCTTAAGCAATGTAGTAGTAGTAGATTAGTTTATTTGACAGGGACAGTGCAATAAACATAGACAATTAATCAAAGACAATCAATCTGATGTGTTGCACATAGAGTGTATAGCTATTAGCTAATTTGCAACTCTTGTCCATGTCACGTGCCGACCTGCCTCAAATCCTCCACCATCATCCCTGTCCCCAAGAAGCCACGGATTACTGGACTTAACGACTACAGACCTGTAGCGCTCACCTCTGTAGTCATGAAGTCCTTTGAGCGCCTGGTCCTGTCTCACCTCAAGTCCATCACCACTCCCCTCCTGGACCCGCTGCAGTTTGCCTACCGTGCTAACAGGTCTGTGGACGATGCAGTCAACCTGGCCCTCCACTCCATCCTGCAGCACCTGGACTCCCCGGGAACCTACGCCAGGATTCTGTTTGTGGACTTCAGCTCCGCATTCAACACCATCCGCCCCGATCTGCTCCAGGACAAACTGTCCCTGCTCGATGTGCCTGACTCCCTCTGCAGGTGGATCACCAACTTCCTGACGGACCGGAGGCAGCATGTGCGGCTGGGGAAGTCTGTCTCGGACTCTGTTAGCATCAGCATTGGATCACCCCAGGGCTGTGTACTTTCCCCCCTACTCTTCTCCCTTTATACCAACTCCTGCACCTCCTCCCACCAGTCTGTTAAGCTGATTAAGTTTGCGGACGACACCACCCTCATCGGGCTCATCTCCAACGGCGACGAGTCCGTCTACAGGAAAGAGGTGGCCCAGCTGGTGTCCTGGTGCAGCCATAACAACCTGCAGCTGAACGCTCTGAAGACAGCGGAGATGATTGTGGACTTCAGGAAAGTCACAACCCCCCTGCCCCCCCTCACCATCACAGGCTCTCCCATCACCATTGCAGATTCCTTCCGCTTCTTGGGCACCACCATCACCCGGGACCTCAAATGGGAGCCAACCATCAGCTCCCTCATCAAAAAGGCCCAGCAGAGGATGTTCTTTCTGCGGCAGCTGAGGAAGCTCAAGCTACCCACCAAGATGTTAGTGCAGTTCTACACGGCCATCATCGAGTCCATCCTCACCTCCTCCATAACTGTGTGGTATGCAGGAGCCACTGCCAAGGACAGACTAAGACTGCAGCGCGTCGTGCGCACTGCTGAGAAGGTGATCGGCTGCAAGCTCCCATCTCTCCAGGACCTGTACATCTCCAGGACCCGGAGGCGTGCTGGCCGGATCATAGCCGATCCTTCACACCCTGGTCACGTACTGTTTGCCCCCCTCCCCTCAGGTAGAAGACTTCGGTCCATTCGGACTAAAACCTCCCGGCACATGAATAGCTTTTTCCCCTCTGCCATCAGACTGCTGAACATTAAGTGACTTATTGACTCTCGTGCACAATGTACAGCAGCTCAACCACTCATGTCATTCATCACTATTTTTCTGTTGCATTATCAACTGCACTGTGGTACCCCATATTATCTGCTACTTGCTATTTTTTTTAAAACTGCCTTGACTAGTATTACTCATTATTACTATTATTAATATTATTATTATTATTATTACTTATTTTTCTACACTTATTGCACGTTTTTAGTCCTTTAGTTTTTTAGTTTATCTCTTTATCTCATCATGTTTTTAATGTTGCAGCATGGCACCGAGACAAATTCCTAGTTTGTGTACTACATGAACAATGGCAATAAATCTGATTCTGATTCTGATAGAAAGGAGGGAATGGGAGGTGGGTTTGCAACATTTGTGAGGGAGGGAATTCAGTTTAGAGAGATAGGTAAAGGGGCTGAACTGGAGTACGTGATAGTTGAAATTTGGACAAAAGAGGGGGAATTAGTAGTTGTTAATTTGTACAGTCCTTGTAAGAGGTTGATAGTGAGTCAATTATCTCAGATGGAGGGGATAGATGGGAGCAGGGTGGTAATTTGTGGGGACTTTAATGTCCATAATGTGTTATGGGGGGCAAATCATACAGACATAAATGGTGAGATTATTGAAGAACTCTTGGAAGAGAAGAATCTAGTATGTTTAAACGATGGTAGAGCAACTAGAATTGATGTACATACGGGGAGTGGTTCAGTTCTTGACTTAACGTTGGTGACTAGTAATATTGCAAGCGTGTGTGAGCGGGAGGTTTTAGAAGAGTCCTCGGTGGGAAGTGATCATTTCCCAGTGTATTGTAATTTTTTCATTTCAGCGAATAGGGGAAGTGGTCACAAAAAAGGGAGGTGGGTTTTTAGCACTGCTAATTGGAAGTTGTTTAAGTTTATTTGTGAGAGAGACCTTCCCCTAGTAGAGGTCAGTGAAGACATTGAAAGTATGGAGAAAAATATTAAAACTATTTTTCTGGAAGCAGCCAATCAGTCAATCTCTAAAAGTAAAGGGAAAAGGTTAAAGAAAACAGTGCCTTGGTGGACAGAGGAGTGCACTAGAGCTATTAAAGAGAGGAATAAGATACTTAAGGTCCTAAGGAGAACTCATAGTTGGCAAAACTTGATTAATTATAAGAGAGCACTAGCAAAAGCCAGGAAAACTATCCGGAGGCCCAAGAGAGAAAGCTGGCAGAGATACTGTAGCACTGTAGGTAGATCAACAGCCGTGGGAGATGTGTGGAGCATGATCAAGGCTATGTGGGGAGTCAGGAGGGAATGGCAGTATCCAATACTAAAAAATGGGGGAGTGATTGCAATAACTGATGAGGAAAAAGCAACAATGATAGCAAAGAGCCTGACTCAAATTCATAGCTCAAGCAATTTGACTGAAGAATGTAAAAGAGGAAGAAGTACTAATCTAACTTGGAGGGAGCATATTCAGAAGGTATCAGTCATACCCGTCAAGTGATACGGTTTCGCCGTATTTTAATATGGGGAAAATGCAATTTTAGCAAATACGGGCATATTGCCATTTCTGTACGCCAAAAAGAAAAATATACAGCGGAAAAAAAAAATTATTGAGAGTGTGGAGGAACACCTCGTGTGGTGACCCCCACAACCTACGGGGCTGGCAGAGCGCTCAGCGTGAGCAATTATCAGAACAGTGAGAGGTATGGACTGATCATTATGCAGATGCGCTTCGCACCCTCTTTTGTCCTGCAGCTCCGGAACAGAGAGGAATTCCGGCGCCAGTAATCCTGCGGCTGATATGTGTGACTCTAATGCAAATGTACATGCTTTCCTGCTGTATACTGTGATGCTAATATGCCATGCATGCATTGTCTGAGCTGGGTATATAAGCTGACTGCATATCTCTTGCTCTCTCTTTGATCACTCGCATTGCTTGTTGCTGACTTTGAGACGCAGGGCTCGCTCCAGCACGCTGCCACAGCGCTGGGTGAGCCTCGTGATGGAGGATAAAGCACCCTTTTAAACTTCAGTTTGCCGTGTCCGCCTGCACCTATTTTGTTCCTCCACAAGAGAACCTAAAATCAACTGAACAGTAATTCAATGCCTGGCGAAATTGAACGCACCTAAGCAATCTTTTTGTGATTTTCAAAATGGCTTCATGCAGCGCGCCGCCGGCGAAGAAAACAAGAACTATATTCAGAATTATTCTTATTGTGTACTTTCAAATTAAGCAATCTACCTTATGCTAATGTAAATTTGAAAAATATTGTTTTTTTAAATTTATTTTTATTTATTTATTATTAATATTATCATTTTTTAATTAATTAATTAATTTATTTATTTTTTGTGCTACTTGGCTTATTATTTTCACATTACCAAAAAGTTATGGCTCAAGATTGTGTCCATATAAGTGTACATTTGAATAAATATGTTTGAAATAGTTCATGTTGCAATTGTTGTTGTTTGTTTGGTTTTTTTTTGCTTCAGTTTTCTTTCATCTGCCGATAAATACAGTTTTTAAGTACTCAGTACAGGTGTGAAAGCCCCCCCCCCCCAATAAGGGAGGCATGAGGTATGCCTTGACAGGTATGTGTCAGTTAAGTGCAAAAAGGTACTGAATGTGATGAGGTGTTTGACAGGGACTGAGTGGGGTGCTAGTAGAGCGGCTATGAAAAACATTTATGTTGCATTAATTAGGTCTGTATTGGATTATGGGTGTACTGTATATGGATCTGCTTCCAAAACCATGTTGAGCAAGTTAGATGTCATCCAGGCCCAAGCACTGAGGATCTGCTGTGGGGCATTTAAAACTGCCTTGACTAGTACTACTCATTATTACTAGTATTATTATTATTATTACTTATTATTACTTATTTTTCTACACTTATTGCACATTTCTAGTCCTTTAGTTTTTTAGTTTATCCCTTTTTCTCATTATGTTTTTAATGTTGCAGCATGGCACCGAGACAAATTCCTAGTTTGTGTATCACATGAACAATGGCAATAAACCTGATTCTGATTCTGATTCTGATTCATTTAAAACAACTCCTGTTGCTGCTCTCCAGGTGGAAATGGGGGAAATGCCATTAAATATCAGGCGTAAACAGATGATGATGAACTATTGGGTCAATCTGCAAGGGCACACTCAAGATAAACACCCTACAGTCAGAGTGTTGTTGCCTTGTTGAGAGGGGGAAAGAGTTAAAAGGAAGAGTTTTGCATTTTACGCTGGGAGAGTAGCCAGGGATATGAAACTGTGATAGAACATATATTCCATCAGTTCCTTTGCCAGTCACTCCACCATGGTTTTTCTATCCAGTGTCTGTTGATTTGTATTTTTTGGAAAAGATACGAGGGGGTAGAGAATTTGGAAACACCGCAGTTTTAGTAGAGGATCGGTTGGGAACAATATATCACTCCCTTACCCCAGTATTCACGGATGTATCAAAGGATCCTGACACTGGCTGCACTGGGTTTGCTTTCCATATCCCTGCCTTGAAAATATCTGTTAATAGAAGAACATCTTCCTATCTGTCTGTGTATACAGTCGAAATGTTGGCTTTGGTGACTGCATTGCAGAGGATTGAGGAGCTGACGATCAAGGATTTTGTCCTTTGTTCGGATTCCAGTGCAGCCTTGCTGTCAATAAAATCAGGGTCATCTGACAGCAGACAGGACTTGGTCTATGAGATATACGAGACTTTGTATAGACTCAGAAACAAAGGGGTGGCTGTGGTGTTTATGTGGATTCCAGCTCACAGGGGGGTAAAGGGCAACGATGCCGCAGATAAATTGGCTAAACAGGCTCTGGGGCACTGGGAGGTGTGGGATATTTCATTGAGTAAATCTGAGGCAAAATCACTGATTAAAGAGTATACTAGGCAGGAGTGGCAGCATAGGTGGGACACAGAGGGAACAGGGCGACATTTGTATGCTATCCAGAGTGCGGTTGGAGTGAAGGGCAGGATGGGGACAAGAAATACAAAGGAAGAGAATATTTTATCTAGGGTAAGGATGGGGCACACTAGGTTAAACAAAACTTTGCATTTGGTAGGTAAGCACCCGACAGGGATGTGCAATTATTGTGAGAGAGAGGAAGAAAGTGTGGAGCATGTCATTTTCCACTGCCAGAAGTATACCCAGGAGAGAGACAGATTAGTGGAGGGAATTAGAGAATTAGGGGTGGGTGATGCTAACTTAAGCATGATGGTGGGGGTTGGGGTAAGAAAGTTGTTTGTTTACCTCAAAGATACTGGTTTAATTAATCCGGTTCCGCCGGACCGGCGGCGCCACACGAGTTGGCTGCCTTTTGCAACTGCCTTTTTTTTAATCTTCCTTCTTCTTTCTACACCTTTCACTCTATATGTATATCACGGACACACAGATCGCCCCAAAGGTCTCCCGAGTCGGCGGACGGAGCCTCTGTTTACAGCAGGAGACGATACAGCAGGGAAGAGCTAGCTAGCACTCAACCGCCACCCGGTGCTAACGGAGAAACTTGACATACCAGGGAACTGTAGCGAAAACGACGCGGGTGCCGGGCTGGAGTTTAGGCGGCATGCAAGAAATATAAGACAGAATAATAAAGAGCGATGGCAAGAACCAAGCAGACTGCCCGTAATCTACTGGAGGAAAAAGCCCCCCAGGAAGCAGCTAGCCACCAAGGCTGCTCGGAAAAGCGCTCCGGCCACCGGTGGAGTGAAGAAGCCTCACCGTTACAGGCCCGGTACCGTGGCTCTGAGAGAGATCCGTCGCTATACCAGAAATCCACGGAGCTGCTCATCCGTAAGCTGCCCTTCCAGCGCCTGGTGAGGGAGATCGCTCAGGACTTCAAGACCGACGTGCGCTTCCAGAGCTCCTCCGTCATGGTTCTGCAGGAGGCAAGCGAGGCCTACCTGGTGGGTCTCTTCGAGGACACCAACCTGTGCGCCATCCACGCCAAGAGGGTCACCTGTAACGGGTCCCCTTTTTGGGCACCCTTAAACGGCCGTGATCGGGAACACCAATGCATATGTGTGGGCGGCATAGGGACCACGATGACACCAGACTGCTGTTTCCACAATTTATTTACTCCTGTTAATGAAACAAAACAAAGTACATCACGCCTCGTCTGTACCTCGATTCCACACAGTCTCCCCCAGCAAAGCAACGCGATACTGTGTGGGAAAGGGAGCTCTAAAATAATTTTACAATACATAAAATAAATTACATTACAAATAAGAAGATTTTTTAAAAACAAACATACCTGTTAATGAAACAAAACGAAATACATCACGCCTCGTCCGTACCTCGATCCCACACAGGCTCCTACATTTACAAAAATATGGGTTACACATCGGCACAAGCTGCTAGCGTCACCACAGAGCCTATATTGGCGCGAAACTCTAAATTGGCGGCTAGCGGATTTCTAATGTGCGCCGAAACATCCATAAAACTCTTATTTACAACACAAATAACGAAAAATACACTACAGTGACATGTCAAATTAATAAGGAACAATTACAAACCAAGGTTACAGTTTAAATGATAAAACTAACGAACAATACAGTCATTTAGTGCCAGCAGCGTTTTAAACACGACTTACCCCAGCAAAGCAACGCGATACTGTGGGGGAAAAATGAACTACCGGAGCCTCGGAGGTACAGGAAGAGCGGATGTGAGAAGTGTACCGCCAAAATAAAAGTACTCAAGTAAAATAAAATTCACAACAATATAAAGAAAAACATAACTGAGAAAAGAAATACTCAAGGTACATTTTCGACTCCGTTACACCCACCCCACTGAATTTTATCAACTTGAGCCACAGCTACACAGAACTCATGACAATATACAAAATACCCGGGGTTAGTTAAAGAACACCATCTGAAAGACTGTCCCACACAAAGACGAGGTGGCATGACAGCAGCGCTTATCTCTCAACCCAACCACTGGTAATGGAGTGCCTTGTACACCCCACCAAAAACCCCAACTATTAGTGTAGAAAAAGCTCATGTAAAATAAAATAGCTGATCACTAGAATTCAAGGTCAAGTCCACAAAAGGATAGTCCACTCATGTAGCATTTAGTCAGTCAGGGTCTGAAACACAGACCTACAAACAGCCTTAACATTGAACTTGTCCTGAATTACATCTTGCCTGGACATTGTCTGCACTAGTCTATTTACAGGTCTAATCAGGCGACCAAATCTTGACCTGATTTGAGATTGTGCATTTGGACGGTCACAATGTGTACGTGACGTCTGGTCAACAGTACAGCGAACAAGGGGAGTGTCTGTCTGTCTCTCGGAGTCAGGAACAGAAACAAGTTGACTGTCAAGTGTTTGTCCACCATGAATATCAGTAGCAGCTGTAGTCGCAGGTCTAGAGTCAGAGGACATGGGATGATCTACACCTTGAGCAACAGGTGCAACTGAAGAGTTCTGGGGGTCAGAGGACACACTAGTCACATCAGAAACGTCTACCTGTGACACAGATGGTTCAGTGAGCTGCGTGATCCACTCAACAGTTCTCCTTTCAGAGTCAACAGGTTCTGGATCAACTAATGGTTCACGTGTTTCTCCACATGAAGACGGATCACCTGTACCAGCCTCACTCTCTCCCTCGAAGAGGTCCACAGATGTGTCTCCCTCATCACCAACGTCTGTAGCTAAGGTTTCTGGAAGTAAGGTGGATGAACCATGGTTGGACACATCGCACACATCCACCACAGGAAGAAAATTTACCAGCATCAACAGATTCCTGTGGACCACTTTTGTCCGTCCAGTAAGGGTGTCACAAATTCTGTATGTATGGGTCTGTGGGTTCACATCCATTACAGTGTAAACAGTTGATTCCCACTTATCAGCAGTTTTCTTTTTGCCTCTCTCCTTTCTGTTGGCCAAAAGCACCCTGTCACCAATCTCAATCTTTGATCCTGTCACTTTCCTGTTGTAAAGATTAGCATGTCTGTGTTGCTCCTTAGCAGCACGGTCCTGAGCAACCATCATTGCTTCTTTTAGCTCACAGGTGAGAGTTGCCACATACTTGTCATAACTGGTTACATCAGCATTGCGAAGAACAGAACGAAACATTACATCTACTGGCAAACGGGGCACAGCCATACATGAGGTAAAAAGGAGGAAAGCCAGTCGTCTCATGGGCTGTACAGTTGCACATAAATGTCAAAGTCTGCAACCGTCGTGGCCAGTTAGCTTTCACCTCAGGGGACAGTGCACGAATCATCCCACCCAGTGTTCTGTTAAACCGTTCGACATTCCCATTTCCCATTGGGTGGTAAGGGGTAGTGTGAGATTTCCTGACACCGGACACTTTGAGGAGTTCACTGATTAATTGACTTTCAAAATTAGGACCTTGGTCACTGTGAATTCTTTCTGGGAATCCAAAGACACAAAAGTACTTGTTCCACAGAACATTTGCCACTTGCTTAGCTGTTTGATCCTTACAAAGAAAGGCCTGAGCCATCCTGGTAAAGTGATCTGTTATCACTAGGACATCAATAGACTTGTTCCTAAAGTCTTCAGCTGACCAAAAGTCAATGCAGACCAGCTCCAGTGGTCTAGATGACAAGATGCTCTCTAAGGGAGCTCGTCCCTCAGGTTCAGCTGACTTGCTGAGGACACAACGCTGGCAGTGTCTGACATGGTCTCTAACATCTCTCTCAAGGGTCAGCCAGAAAAATCTCTGTCTGGATAAACTGAGGGTTCGCGACTGGGCTTGATGACCTGCATCATCATGCACGCCTTTCAACACCTCATCCTTAAGTGAGTCTGGGACAACATACTGAAGCCGTTTGGACTTGGTTCTCTGGTCTCTTGAAACTCTGTACAGAACACCATTGCTCACAGATAGCTTATCCCAGTGTTTCAGATATTTAATCACTGAAAATGATTCTTTCACCCTTTCTCTCCTTGAGGGTCTCCGATGTCTTTCAACATAAAACAGGACGCGAGAGAGTTCCATCCTCCAACTGTTTGTCACGCAAAGCCTTTTCAGAATAGGCAGGCAACGGGTCTTGACCTGGTGGAACTAACTGGGGCAAAAACTGCAAGGCTTCAATTGCCCGGGCCCTCGGACCAGCATCCCACTCAATGTGTGACTGCATCACGGCAGACACTTCTTCTGAATTCACAATTTGAGTGTGTACCCGGGAGGTATGAGCATTGTCACACATCGCATCCACGTGATCACTGGATGAACGAAAAGCATCCTGAACAGAGGCAGTAGACACATTTTTGACTTCACTGAGGAGTTTCACATATGGCTCATTGAACAGTCTGTAACCAATATTTTCCTTGACAAAAGGCACACGGCTTAATGCATCAGCCACAATGTTCTGCCGCCCTGGAACATACTTTATGTCAAAGTCATACGCAGCCAACTTGGCTACCCAGCGTTGCTCACAACAGTCTAACTTGGGCTTTGTCAATGTGTGAGTCAAAGGATTGTTGTCAGTCCAAACAGTGAATTTGTGACCCTTTAGCCAATGACTAAACTTGTCAGTGATGGACCATTTCAAAGCCAGAAATGACATAATGCACGGCCCAGGAGACACACACGCAGGCTCAGGATAGATTTAACAGCTTTATTAGCAACAAGGAAGTGTATGGCTGCGTGTCTGTGGAATAAGAATGTATTGGTGGTGGCGTCTGCGTCAGGCACGGGGGCAGGAGGCCGTACAGCTGGACAACCCTGTGGGAGAGAGCAGAGGGAGAAGGGTAACGGGCACCACACCAATACAGGGAATAATGATGGTAGCTGGCTTACTTGGTTGTGACAGGTGGCTGGCGTCGACAAGGGTGGAGCCCGGGAGACAGCAACCTGCGGTACCTGTGGCAGCAGCGTAGAGCCAACGGCGAGGTGATGAAGTCCGCCGCCGGGGATGTCCACCTGTGCACAGGGGAAAGCTAGAGGAGAGAGGTAAGGGGAGCTTACCCAGGGTATCTTCGCTAGTCGGTTTGAGATCCGTAGTAGCAAAGGGGCCGAAGTAGAGAGACGGCTTCAGGCCGAAGCCCAGGGCAGAGTGGATTAAATACCTCGCCGCTGACGAGGAGCAGGTGTGCGCGCGGCTGGCGCCGCTGATGAGCGGCAAGTCATAACAGTACTCCCCCCTCTAGCAGCGCCTCCTGGCGATGGTTTTTCCGGGTGCACTCGATGAAACTCAGAAATGAGTGACCGGTCCAACACCAGCGAGGAAGGCACCCACTGTCTCCACTCGGGTCCATAGCCCTCCCAATCCACCAGGTACTGCAATCCGCGACCCCGGCGTCGGGCGTCCAAGATGTCAGCGACGGTCCAGGCCGGATGGCCACCAATCATCCGTGGAGCGGGGTGCGCCGCAGGTGGAGGGCAGAGGGGGTCAGAGACCACGGTTTAATTTTGGAGACGTGGAAGGTGGGATGGATGCGGAGGGAGGAGGGAATAGCCACACGCACAGCCACCGGGTTGATGATTCTGGTTATGGGATAAGGGCCGATGAACCGTTGGGCCAGCTTTCTCCTCTCACCCTTTAGGTTTACGTCCTGTGTGGATACCCAAACTTGCTGTCCCACCTGGTAGGCAGGTGCAGGTCTCCTATGTCGGTCCGCCGTAGACTTATTGCGCTCCGCCGTGCGTAAAAGCGCATTACGCGCCATGGACCAAAGGGAACGGCACCGCCTCAGATGTGCCTGGACAGAGGGAACAGCCAACTCGCCCTCCTGCGCGGGGAACAGGGGTGGATCATAGCCCAAGGATGCTTTAAAGGGCGACATCCCGATGGCCGTAGAGCGAGAGGTGTTGTGGGCGTACTCCACCCAGGCAAGGTGAGAACTCCAGGACGTGGGTTTGGATGACGTAACGCAGCGGAGCGTAGCCTCCAGCTCCTGGTTAGTCCGCTCACACTGCCCGTTAGACTGGGGGTGATGGCCGGAGGAGAGGCTTACCTTGGGTCCCAGGGCGTTGCAAAATGACCTCCAGACGTCCGAAGAAAACTGGGGGCCGCGGTCGGAGACCACGTCGACCGGGATTCCATGCAGTCTGACCACGTGCTGGATGAGGAGATCCACCGTCTCCAAGGCTGAGGGAAGTCCACGTAGGGGCACGAAGTGGGCGGCCTTGGAAAAACGGTCTACGATGGTCAGAACTGTGTCAAAGTTGTTGGAGACAGGGAGCCCGGTGACGAAGTCCAGAGCGATGTGCGACCAGGGCCTGCCAGGGACGGGCAGGGGCTGGAGCAGACCCGCAGGGGGAGCGTTACCTGACTTATTGGCAGCACAGACGGGGCAGGCCCGGGCGTAACGGGCGGCATCCTTCCGCAGGCCTGGCCACCAAAAGGATCGCTGGAGAAGGTCAATCATCCGCGAAGCTCCAGGATGGCAAGTGAGCTTGGAGGTATGGAGCCAGTGTATAACGTCCCCCCGGACGGCAGATGGCACGAAGAGCCTCCCCTCCGGTCCGCTGCCAGGGTCCGGTTCCGACTCCTGCGCCCTCCGGATCTTGTCTTCTATGTCTCATGTAACAGCCCCCACGACGCACGACCTGGGCAAGATGGTGTGAGCAACGTCTTCTGCGGCCTCCGGGGCAAATTGCCTGGAGAGGGCGTCAGGCAGGCCGTTCTTGGAGCCAGGCCTATATGTGATGCTGAACTTAAACCTTGCAAAGAACAGGGACCAACGCGCCTGGCGGGCGTTCAGACGCTTGGCAGATCTCAAGTACTCCAGGTTCTTGTGGTCAGTGAGGACCACAAAAGGCAAGGCTGCCCCCTCCAGCCAGTGACGCCATTCTTGAAGGGCAAGCTTGATGGCAAGCAGCTCTCTGTCCCCCACGTCGTAATTTCGTTCCGCCGGGGACAGGCGCCGAGAGAAGAAGGCGCAGGGTCGCTTGACTCCATTGGCCGGGGACCGCTGGGACAACACCGCCCCCACCCCCATGTCCGAAGCGTCCACCTCCACAATGCACTGCAGCGCGGGATCGACCTGGCTGAGGACCCGGGAGGAGGAGAACTCCGTCTTCAGCGCCTGGAAGGCCGAAGCGGCCTCTTCAGTCCACCGGAACGGGGTCTTAGGAGAGGTGAGGCGGGTCAGGGGCCCGACGATGGCTCCAAAGTTCGGGACAAAGCGGCGGTAGAAATTGGCGAACCCGATGAACTGCTGAACTTGCTTTCGAGAAGTTGGTGTGGGCCAATCCACCACTGCTTTGATCTTCACTGGGTCCGGAAGCACCTGGTCATGGGAGATGACGAACCCCAGGAAGGAAGTTGTTTTGGCATAGAATTCATATTTTTCCGCCTTGACGTACAGACGGTTCTCCAGCAGTCTCTGCAGGACCCGCCTCACGTGGACCCGGTGTTCATCCCTGGACCTGGAGAAGATGAGAATGTCGTCCAGGTAGACGAATACGAACAGGCCGATGAAGTCCCGGAGGACGTCATTGATGAGGCGCTGAAAGACGGCTGGAGCGTTGGTCAACCCAAATGGCATCACGAGATATTCAAAATGCCCGTTTGGGGTTCGGAAGGCGGTTTTCCACTCATCTCCCTCCCGGATCCGGACGAGGTGGTAAGCGCTGCGGAGATCCAGCTTAGTAAACCAGGTCGCCCCCTGGAGGGAATGGAAGGCAGTGTCCATAAGGGGCAGGGTGTACCGGTCCTTCTCCGTGATATCGTTGAGAGCTCGATAGTCGATACAAGGACGAAGAGATCCGTCCTTCTTTCCAACGAAGAAGAACCCTGCACCTACTGGAGAGGAGGACGGTCGGATGATCCCAGCACTGAGCGACTCCTTCAGGTAGCTGTTCATTGCCTCCTTCTCTGGTGCTGACAGACTGTAGAGGCGTCCTGAGGGTAAGGGCGCCCCCTGGTGGATGTTAATGGCGCAGTCGTAGGGCCGGTGAGGAGGCAGAGACATTGCCTTGGACTTACTGAAAACGGCACCCAGGTCGTGGAACTCTGAGGGCACCAGGGTGAGATCCGGGGGCGCGGTGTCCTGAGCTGTGGGAGGCGAGGACGGGGCGCAGGCCGCGGATTGAAGGCAGGTACCCATGCAGAAAGTGCTCCACGCTGAAACCTTCCCAGTCTTCCAGTCCAAGGCGGGGTTGTGGAGGCGGAGCCAGGGATAACCGAGGATGACAGGTGTTACTGAGGTGGGCAGGACGTAAAAGGAGATATCCTCCCGATGGTTTCCAGAGATGATCACTGGGACAGGGGATGTTTGGTGAGTTACCTTTCCCAGGGAAACTCGGGAGAGATTAACCAGGGCGAGAGGAGTATTGAGGGGGTGACAGTGGATGCCCAGTCGGGTTGCCAGGCTTTGTGAAATAAAGCTACCCTCCGCGCCTGAATCCACCAGTGCATGTGTGAGGTGCCCAGTGAGGTTGTGACAGAAGCGGATGGGCAGCGTCAAATGCGTGAGGGGACTTAACCGATTAGCGTCCGCGAGGCCCCCTACAATGACTCGCGGACCACCTCGTTTGGCTTCTCCGGACAATGCTCCACCGTGTGCTGGCTACCTCCGCAATACATGCAGAGGCCCAGGTCACGACGGCGCTGTTTCTCCGCCCGGGGGAGCTTTGTCCGGCCCGTCACCATTGGTTCCGACTCCTCGGAGACCTCCAGCGGCGGCAACGCCAGGGGGCGAGCTTGGGGCAGACGTGCAGACGCGCCCCGCGAGCGAGAAGACTGCTTCCGCTCGGAGGCGCGCTCGCGCAGCCTGTTATCCAAACTGATGGTGAGAGAAATCAGCTCCGCCAGCGTCTCCGGGGTATCCCGTCCAGCCAACTCATCCCTCAGACCGGAATTTAGACTGCGGAGGAAGATGCCGCAGAGCGCACGCTCTTCCCAGCCAACTTCCTCCGCGGTAACCCGGAAGTTGATCGCGTAGTCGGCCGCCGATCGGCTCTCCTGTTGGAGTCCAAGAAGGCGGTCGACCTGGACACTGTCCAAACGCGAATGATCGAACACTTCCAGGAATTGTCACACGAACTGGCCATAGGTGAGGGTGGCGTAGCTGGGCTGCACCATAATGGCGTAAGCCCAGGTAAGCGCACGACCCTCAAGGAGATTACCTATATAGCCAATTCTGCTATGGTCTGAGGGAAAATCTCCGGGAACGCGAAGAAACACGGACTCACACTGCATAATAAAACCCCGAGCTCCACCCAGCTTACCGCTGAAGCGAGCAGGAGTGGGGATTGGTGTGAGCCGTGTTGGCGCACCCGGAGCAGGCTGGACGGCCACCGGAGCCGCAGGAGCCACGCCACCCGGACGAGCCGAGGGGAACGGCTGATGGGGGTCCAAGCGGTCTAATCAGTTAGTAATGATAATTAATTGATTCAATATCACCTGTTGCTGATGAGCTATCAAATCCACCCGAGCCTCGAGGGTGGAAAGACGGCGTGCGAGCCCGCTGTCTGCCGAGCCGCTCTGCTGAAGCCGTACTGACATAATGCACGGCCCAGGAGACACACACGCAGGCTCAGGATAGATTTAACAGCTTTATTAGCAACAAGGAAGTGTATGGCTGCGTGTCTGTGGAATAAGAATGTATTGGTGGTGGCGTCTGCGTCAGGCACGGGGGCAGGAGGCCGTACAGCCGGACAACCCTGTGGGAGAGAGCAGAGGGAGAAGGGTAACGGGCACCACACCAATACAGGGAATAATGATGGTAGCTGGCTTACTTGGTTGTGACAGGTGGCTGGCGTCGACAAGGGCGGAGCCCGGGAGACAGCGACCTGCGGTACCTGTGGCAGCAGCGTAGAGCCAACGGCGAGGTGATGAAGTCCGCCGCCGGGGATGTCCGCCTGTGCACAGGGGAAAGCTAGAGGAGAGAGGTAAGGGGAGCTTACCCAGGGTATCTTCGCTAGTCGGTTTGAGATCCATAGTAGCAAAGGGGCCGAAGTAGAGAGACGGCTTCAGGCCGAAGCCCAGGGCAGAGTGGATTAAATACCTCGCCGCTGACGAGGAGCAGGTGTGCGCGCGGCTGGCGCCGCTGATGAGCGGCGAGTCATAACAAGAAATTCCAGTCGGTGCGCTGGATAGTTTTTCTGAGACTGTGTCAGAGACTTACTCACAAAAGCAATAGGTCTGGCATGACTTTCACCTTCCTGGACTTGGGACAGAGCGGCACCTATCCCATCCAGAGATGCATCAGTTGAAAGCATGAAGGGACGGTCAAAGTTAGGATGAGCCAAGACCACAGTGTTAACAAGTGCAGATTTGAGACTTTCAAAGGCATGTATGTGCTCTTGGGTCCAATCAGAAGCACAAAGCTTTCTGCAAGCCATCTTGGTTTTCTTACATCTGCCTTTAAATTTTCCACCTTTCAACAGGCTGAACAATGGCTTGGCAATGGCAGAATATCCTGGCACAAAATGCTGGCAGTAATTAACCATCCCCAAGAAGGATCTAAGTCTTTTTTGGGACGGTGTCACACCATCAGTGTCCATAAGGTCAGCACAAGTCATTTTTGCGATGTTTTCAACCTTACTAGGGTCGGTTGAAACACCATTCTCATCAATTACGTGACCAAGAAACCTCACAGATCTCCTGAGGAAAAAACACTTTTTGGGTGCCAACTTCAAGTTGTGCCTACACAGCCTGCTGAACACCATCTCAAGGCGCTGCAATGCACTCTCCTCATCAGATGCAAAAATCAGCAGATCATCCAAATAGCACAACAAAGTCAAGTAATTCTGGTCACCAAAAATGGCAGTCATCATGCGCATAAAACTAGCAGGACTATTGCATAATCCCTGGGGCAGGCGATTGTACTCATACAAGCCCATCGGAGTGGTAAAAGCAGAATAATTCCTGTCATCCTCATGAAGCGGCATGTTGTAGAAGCCGGACGTTAAATCCACTGTGCTGAAGAGGCAGTTACCGCCCAGTGCTGCCAGACAATCTGCCCGGTGAGGGAGAGGGTGAGCGTCTTTCAGAGTCCTCTTATTCAGCCAGCGAAAATCTGTGCAGATGCGGAGGTCACCATTCTTTTTCCACACAAGAACCAAGGGAGATGCATACTCGCTAGTCGATTTCCTGATAATGTCTTTTTCCTCCATTTCATTTAGCACCTGTCTTAATTTCTGATACTGACTAGGGGGTACACGCCTGTATGGGAGTCTGAATGGTTTATCATCAGATAAATGTATACGGTGTACAAAGCCCTTAGCTTCTCCACAGTCTAGGTGGTGGCGTGAAAAGATATCCTCGTACTGAAGTACCAAGTCAGCCATTCTCTTTTTGCAGTCCTCTGACACTTGGCATGAATTGATGTCTATGTCACAAAGCCCCACTGACTTGAGTTTTTCTTTTACAGACTCCATACCAGCATCACATGCCGTTGTAGACTGTGTGTAGCAGGTCACTGGTACACTAGACTGCTCAGCTGCGTCCATGTCTTCAAGGGCTACACATGTGTAGACGTCGGCTAGCTTTGCATTGCGCCGTAACAACACAGGCTTGTTGGACGTGTTGATGAGTTTGAGTGGGACCCACCTGTCACCCCACATAGGAGTTACAATCTTAGCTACTAGGACACCCCTAGGAGCTGAACGAGAAGATGTGGGCTCTGTCATGACTGTACTGCCTGGAGATACAACAGTGTCTTTAGGCAATTTACCCCAAACAAGGTACTCACGCCCAGGTTCAAGGTAGGTGGCTGAGTTACATCTGACAGTACCAACTTTGTCAGGAATGTCATTTCCTTTCCAGGGGTTCAAACCAGTGAGCATAGACAAGAACTGCTCAGCTTCTGGTTCTGCAGTTGGGCAGGGGCCAGACACTGTTTTCCAATAGGACTTGCATTGTTTTGAATGGTGTAGTATGTGCTTTATTACATTGGTACCAACAATCAACTCATCATGCTGACCACAGACAACCAGAGTGGGGACCAGCATTTTACAACCATACACCTCCATCACAATGTCAAAAGCACTCTTTGGCCTGACACGCTGTCCACCACACCCAACCAGCATCACATTCGCATCAATCTGGTTCTCATTTGTTATCACTCCAGCAGTTCTCAGTTTCTTCTCTGCATCCTTGTTGATACTGCAGGCCATGGAGCCACTGTCCAGCATGCCATCAATTATCACTGCACCACCAAAAGCTACTGGTGTGTAGAAAAGGCTGGAACTATTGCCAATTATGTGAATGTTCTGATACACAACAACTACATCATCGCATGAGCTTCTCACCGATGCAAAAATCGACTCAGCATCAGATGTGTCACTGCAGTGGGAGCTTGAGGTGAGACCTGCACTGCCTCCCTCCAAGTACAGGTCAGTTAGTTTCCCTGAGACTGAGAAGGAAGCTGACAGTTGTTGGGACAGGCCAGTCTGGTATGACCAGGGGAAAGACAGGTAAAACACAGTTTCTCAGACATGCAATGTGAAATGGTGGAGTGACGTGTGTCATTACAGACCATACAAGTTGCTTCTCTGGGGCGTCTCTGACGAGGGGCATGTTTAAATCTGTTGCTCTCAGTCGGGTGAGGAATTGTACACTGCTGCAACTTCTCCATCATTTCCTGAAACATATTAACCATGCGACCAAGGAGCCTCTCCTCTGACTGTTGGAGATTTTGAGCAACAACCGGCACACTAGCACAATCTGAGCTGAGTGTATTTGGGGTAGGGTCAGAGATGGGGAATGGAGAGGGACCCTGACATGTAAACTGTCGGGTTTGAGGAAGTGAAGAGGGAATGACTGGGGTGTGGCACTGTTCTGGCATGGTCATGGCTGAAGATGGCAACCTGGGTTTGTCAGATGTTACAGTAGCTGTGTGACTCATTAGCTGTGGACCATCAGGCGCTCTGGCACTAGCTCTAACCTCTCTCTGATAATCGTCAGTTCTCAACTGAACATCACGTGAGGTCCATTCATGAGGTGGTTTCCACTTCAAGGTGCAAGACAGATCAGGATCAGGACAATTTTAGACAAACATGATAGCAACCTCTTTGCTCATGTCCTCAGTCTGCTTGCCTTGTCTATGCAGGCCCTCGAGAGCCAGGTCTGCTGCTTTATTCAGCCTTATCCAGTAGTCCACTGGGTTTTCTCTGTGCTTGGGCAGGGTTGCATAAAAATCTGCGAGCGGAATACATGAGGAGGCATCACAGAAGTAACGGAGAAGAACATCATAGATTATCTCAGGTTTCTTTTTAGCATCTAGCTCCAGGTCACTACGCAGGGCAACTTTCACAACATCTCTGGCTTTGCCCAGTAAATGACTCATTATTTCTCCTGCTTGCTCACACACAGGAATCTCTCTCTTCTTAAGGTCAGTCTTAGACAAGTCAATCCAGTCCCGAACTGAATATTTGTCAGTACTGTCACCTCTGAATGTGGGTAGTTCTCTGTCTGACTTAACATGGACAGTCACGTGTGGAGGGTCATATTTGGTAACATCACAATGTGCAGTTCGATCAGTTGGAGAAGTCTGGTTGTCATTGGTCATATTCACAACACCAGCAGACATTAACTTAGCAACTATAGACTCACCAATTTGAGCACCAAGCTGCCCCACCATATCTGTAAATTGTTCAATGGCACCAACATTACTGCAGGGTGTGGAAACATGAGGACCTTCACTCATGAACTCACCAACAGGAATACAACCTGGGCTCTGACTTAACCCTGTATCCCCACCACTATTCATGAATTTGGAATGTCCCACATCTCTACTATTAGCGATATCACTGCGCCAAACACCTCTTCCTTTTGGCAAAACAGGTGTTGTATAATTATCCATGTCTTTTTTTTTTTTAGAACTACTTTACACAGTGAAATGTACTTGCGTTGTGAATAACTCCAAAATAAAGTGACATATATTACAGTACAGGATCACAATTACCACTACTTCACATACCATAAATGTACTGTGGGTAATCAGTTAAAATGTGCTTCAACAGTCCTTTATATGTCTGACCACATATACGTCCTGGCGTAGACCTAAGTTGGTGATGCAGCATCCACGGTGACCGGCGTCGAGCTGATCTGAAGATCCAAGGGTCACGTCACCAGTGTAACGGGTCCCCTTTTTGGGCACCCTTAAACGGCCGTGATCGGGAACACCAATGCATACGTGTGGGCGGCATAGGGACCACGATGACACCAGACTGCTGTTTCCACAATTTATTTACTCCTGTTAATGAAACAAAACAAAATACATCACGCCTCGTCCGTACCTCGATCCCACACAGGCTCCCCCAGCAAAGCAACGCGATACTGTGTGGGAAAGGGAGCTCTAAAATAATTTTACAATACATAAAATAAATTACATTACAAATAAGAAGATTTTTCAAAAACAAACATACCTGTTAATGAAACAAAACAAAATACATCACGCCTCGTCCGTACCTCGATCCCACACAGGCTCCTACATTTACAAAAATATGGGTTACACATCGGCACAAGCTGCTAGCATCACCTCAGAGCCTATATTGGCGCGAAACTCTAAAATGGCGGCTAGCGGATTTCTAATGTGTGCCGAAACATCCATAAAACTCTTATTTACAACACAAATAACGAAAAATACACTACAGTGACATGTCAAATTAATAAGGAACAATTACAAACCAAGGTTACAGTTTAAATGATAAAACTAACGAACAATACGGTCATTTAGTGCCAGCAGCGTTTTAAACACGACTTACCCCCAGCAAAGCAACGCGATACTGTGGGGGAAAAATGAACTACCGGAGCCTCGGAGGTACAGGAAGAGCGGATGTGAGAAGTGTACCGCCAAAATAAAAGTACTCAAGTAAAATAAAATTCACAACAATATAAAGAAAAACATAACTGAAAAAAGAAATGCTTATATGGCGCATATTTAAGGCGCATATATTGTATTCATATCCCCCGCATTCACCTAGTAGGAATGATGGTGCATATTCCAGAAGCTTCACGTCTTAAGGACCAAAGAGGACCTGACCCTGTGAGGACCTACGGGAGGTGTGAAGTTGGCCTTGCAGGAGATGTGAAGCTGGAGAGAATGCCCCAGCAGGAGCCCCAGACGCTAGAGGGTCAGAGGACAATGGAGACGCCAAGGAGCCTCGGGCGCTGGATGTTTACCTAAGACTGTGGGTTGGGGTGTGTGATTTGATGTGGGGGGTTTTGTGTCTGGTGAGACTATAAGAGCTGTGTTGGATGATTGCTCTGCCTCTTTTCTTGAGATCCTGTTCTTGTTAGAGGATGTGACCTTGCAATAAACCAACCCTGAGAAATAAACTCAGTCTCGTTTGTGAAAGTCATCCTCTACACTGGTGACCTACGACAAACCATGGCTGGTGGCGACGGTTTTTCCGCACCGGACTCTTCAGGGGCCAACTGGGTTAACGCAGCTACCACACTACAGCTGCCCGATTTCTGGCAACATAACCCACGCTCCTGGTTTACCACTGTGGAGGCGCAGTTCCACCTTCGGAGAATCTCAGCGGACGCAACGAGGTTCTACCATGTCGTCGCGAAGCTAGACAGCCTCACAGTGCAGCGGGTGGAGAGCCTGACCAACCATCCGCCCCAAGACGACAAGTATGGCGCACTGAAAGCCGCCCTCATTCGAGCCTTCACTCCCTCGCTGGGAGAGCGAGCAGAGAAGCTCCTGGCGCTGACAGAAGGGGAAGCGGACAGGCCGGCAGATCTGATGGCGAAGATGATGAGCCTGAGAGGCGAAGATGACGACAGCTTTATCTTCGCCCACCTCTTTCTCAGAACGCTACCGCCAGCAGTGAGAGTCACCCTGGCCAGCTCACAGCTACTCAACAACCGTGACTACCACGAGCTGGGCCAGGAGGCGCAGCGGCTCATCGACGCCCATAGATGGCACGCAGCCACAACGGCAGCAGCAGAGCTGAACGCACCCCCGCGAGACGAGGGGAGACCAGAGGCTGCAGCACCGGACCCACTGACGTCAGCAGCGGCAGAGGCCAGGAGAAGCGGAGCTGACAACACCCTCTGTTTCTACCATCGACGCTTCGCCGAGAGAGCGCGCAGATGCATCCCACCGTGCCAATACAAACGCCAGGGAAACGCCAAGACCGAGAGCCGGTAGCAGCTGCAACTCTCGGCGCGAAGAACAAGCTGCTTTTCGTGACAGACGCAAATTCAGGGAAGGAATTCCTGGTGGACACAGGCTCCCAGCTAAGTTTTGTCAAGCCTTCCTACGCGGACCTGCTGACGCCTGCCAGCGGACCCCTGGTGTTAGCGGCGAATGGCTCCACGATCAAAACCTATGGGGAGATGACGCTCCTCCTATCCCTCCACGGCCGCACCTTCGAGTGGACCTTCATTGTAGCCGCAGTTAGCAACAACATGCTAGGTGCTGACTTTTAATGCTCAAACAGTTTGTTGGTTGATCTTACTAATAGACGTATTGTAAATGCACTGTCTTTCCACTCTATCTCCTGTACAGCTCGGGTGGCCCTGCCTTCTGCACATCCCAATGTCACAGCTGCGGGTGGTAAGTTTCATGCACTACTCAATCAGTTTCCAGCACTCACGGTCCCAACATTTTCAGCGTCGGTTGCCAAACACGGGGTCGAGCATTTCATAACTACCTCTGGCCCCCCTGTTTTTGCAAAAGCTCGGCGCTTGGACCCAGCTAAACTGGCCATCGCGCGCAAGGAATTCGCCAACTTGGAAAAACTGGGCATTGTTAGACGCTCTAACAGCCCTTGGTCGTCACCCCTGCATATGGTCCCCAAGGCTGACGGCTCGTGGCGCCCTTGCGGTGATTTCCGCAGATTAAATAATGCTTCAGCACACGACCGCTACCCGATTCCGCACATCCAGGATTTTTCGGCACATTTGGCGGGGGCGCGCATCTTTTCCAAAATAGATTTGGTGCGCGGTTATCACCAAGTCCCAGTCCGCGCGCAAGACATACCCAAAACGGCAGTAATAACCCCTTGCAGGCTTTTCGAGTTTTTGCGCATGCCTTTCGGCCTCAAAGGCGCCGCTCAGACGTTCCAACGCATGATGAATGCAGTATTGCGCGGCCTCCCTTTCGTGTTCGCCTATTTGGATGCTATTTTGGTAGCCAGTGCATCCGAAGTTGAACACGAACGCCACCTCACAACCGTTTTTCAGAGGCTGACAGAACACGGGCTGATAATTAACCCAGCGAAATGCCAATTCGGGGTAGCGCAAATCGATTTTTTGGGGCACCGCGTGTCTCCAGAAGGCGCGGTCCCGCTGCCTGATAAAGTGCGCGCGATAACGGATTTCCCCCAACCGCAGACAGTTAAAGCACTGCAAGAATTTTTGGGGATGGTCAATTTTTATAACCACTTCCTCCCCAACGCGGCACAGCTCATGCACCCATTGTACGCGGCACTAAAGAAGCAAAAACCTGCAACTAAAGTCGAGTGGTCCCCGGACCGGGAGCGCGCTTTCTCCCAGGTCAAATCGGCCCTCGCGAACGCTGCATTATTGGCACACCCGGTGCCAGCAGCTCACATGCTCACAACCACGGACGCGTCCGACGTGGCAGTGGGGGCGGTTGTCGAGCAACTGGTAGCAGGGAGCTGGCAACCACTTGCGTTTTTCAGCAAAACATTGCGCGATAACGAGCGTAAATACAGCGCGTTTGATAGGGAGCTTTTAGCCCTGCATTTGGCCATCCGCCACTTCCAGTTCTGGTTGGAAGGGCGCCGTTTCACCGCGTTTGTAGACCACAAACCATTAACATTTGCAATGGCTAAAATTTCAGAGCCTTGGTCGGGCCAACAACAGAGACAGCTGGCCGCGATTTCGGAGTTTACCACTGACATTCAACACGTGGCGGGCAAACACAATGTAGTGGCAGATTGTCTCTCGCTCGCAGTTCCAATGCCAGGCCCCCAGGGGGCAGGCTCGGCGGCTGTAGACACGGGCCAGGCTCGCAGCGCGGAAGCACTTGCAGCCCCGGTCTGCGTTGGGTTAGATTATGCAGCCATGGCCGCCGAGCAGGTTAATGATGCGGATGTGCACTCGCTCCACTCTGGGCCAACAGGGCTAAGGCTGGAGCACAGGGTGCATCAAAGAGGTATGCCCCCTCCAATCTGCGATATCTCCACGGGGCGCCCCCGCCCCGTGGTCCCAGCTGCGTGGTGTCGCCGCGTTTTTGACTTAATACATTCGCTGGCACATCCGGGCGTTCGCGCATCGATCAAAATGGTGGGAGAGAAATTTGTTTGGCCGGGGCTGCGTAAACAGGTCAAAGAATGGGCCGCAGCCTGCGCAGCGTGTCAAAGAGCAAAGGTACACAAACACACGCGGGCCCCTCTAGAACCTTTTCACATCCCAGCCAAACGCTTCGACCAAGTGCATATCGACTTGGTGGGACCCCTCCTGCTGTCACAGGGGTTCACACACCTTCTAACTATGGTGGATCGCACTATGCGCTGGCCAGAGGCGGTCCCCCTGGCGTCAACCACAGCAGCAGACGTTGCGCGCGCTTTTTTAACGGCTTGGGTCGCGCACTTTGGAGTCCCGTCAGACATAACGTCTGACAGAGGACCCCAATTTGTTTCCGAGCTCTGGTCATCCATGGCACTCAGCCTGGGGGTGAAAATTCATCGCACAACTGCATATAACCCCCAGGCCAACGGTGTGTGCAAACGCTTTCACCGGTCATTGAAAGCAGCCCTCAGAGCGGCTCTCACGGACACAAATTGGGTTGATAAACTTCCATGGGTTTTATTAGGGTTGCGTTCAGCACCTAAGGAAGATTTGCAAGCTTCTCCGGACGAGCTAGTCTTCTCCCAACCTCTCCGGTTACCGGGAGAATTCCTTCCTGAGAACCCCGCACCAGATCGCCCCCCCGCTCAGCTGCTGCAGAGCGACGCGGGATCAAACACCCTCCCCGGCCCAATTCATCAGTTTCCCACGCGTTTTCGTGCCTAAAGCCTTAAAGAATGCAGAATTCGTCTTTGTTAGACACGACGCACAGAGGTTAGGTTTAAGACCACCTTATGATGGACCGTTCAGAGTGTTAGAAACCGGGGAAAAGCATTTTTTACTCGATTTGGGAGACAGGAGGGAATTAGTCTGCATTAACAGACTCAAACCCGCTTTTGTGTTAGCTGATGAACAAATGCAGTTGGCCAGGGCCCCCGCCGCGGCAGGCCGCCGGGGAGACACTCTGCTAAGCTTTCACAAGGATGTGCTAACGACTCTAATTCACAGATGCAAGAAGCGGCTACTGGAAGGTCAAAACCGGCTTACAGCAGATATGGCAGGCGATTGAAGCCCAAGCAGCCGGAAATGTGATGTGTTGTGCCTTTTTTTGCTATTCTGTGTATTATGTTATGATGCTATGCATATTGGGGTGCACTTTGTCCTTATTTAGACGTTTGGGGGGGTTATATGGCGCATATATTGTATTCATATCCCCCGCATTCACCTAGTAGGAATGACAGTGCATATTCCAGAAGCTTCACGTCTTAAGGACCAAAGAGGACCTGACCCTGTGAGGACCTACGGGAGGTGTGAAGTTGGCCTTGCAGGAGATGTGAAGCTGGAGAGAATGCCCCAGCAGGAGCCCCAGACGCTAGAGGGTCAGAGGACAATGGAGACGCCAAGGAGCCTCGGGCGCTGGATGTTTACCTAAGACTGTGGGTTGGGGGTGTGTGATTTGATGTGGGGGGTTTTGTGTCTGGTGAGACTATAAGAGCTGTGTTGGATGATTGCTCTGCCTCTTTTCCTGAGATCCTGTTCTTGTTAGAGGATGTGACCTTGCAATAAACCAACCCTGAGAAATAAACTCAGTCTCGTTTGTGAAAGTCATCCTCTACACAAGGTACATTTTCGACTCCGTTACACACCATCATGACCAAAGACATCGAGCTGGCCCGCCGCATCCGCGGAGAGAGAGCTTAGACTTTCTGCTGGACATTCACCAACCACAATGCTCCGCACTGTGTGTCTATATATATATATATTTATAGTAATATGTACATATGTATACTAGCTGTTCTTGTTTTTTCTTGCCTTCTGATTGTTGCTCTGAGTGTTGCTATCCCTGTGCTGTTGCAATCCTGGAATTTCCCCATTGTGGGACTAATAAAGGCTTATCTTATCTTATCTTATTAATAGGATATAGTTTGGTTTTTTTTTTTTTGCTTTTTTTTTGGAGGGTGTTTGGGGCACAATGTCTGGTCCACACTCCAACGCTGGATGGCGGTAATGCGCCTTTAAATTGGGTGCCCCCGCCAAAAATAGAAGAAGAAGAAGAAGAAGAAGAAGAGTAGTTCAGCGCTGGACTGTTTTGGTAAAGCTGCCTGCCAAGCAGGCTCAGGAAAATTTACGGTCCTAATCTTTTGTCTTGTCCTGGATAATTTTTGCTTTAAGGTAAATCTGCCTGCTCCTGTCTGTCAGTGTTGATGCCTCGGTCTTGCACGCTCACCTGCCGATCCACGCTCACCAGCGACACAACGCCTGCCATCAGACCAGACTCTCCTCACCTTCGGTCCCCCTTTCACTCATTAGGAGATGCTTTCTGGACTGCAGGCATGGACGTCAAGCCTGGGAGCTCCAGATACTTTCTGATTTGAAGGACAGCTCATCTTATCCTCCTGCCCAGTTTGACTTTTTAATAGTAAGCTAGCACCGATCAGCTCTAGAATTACCATGTCTCTTTTGTATTATTCTTACAGTCTTTCTTCTTACTTTTAGGCCGTTCCCAGTGGTGAGGGCGAACGTCTGGGATTATTACTTTAATTTGTTCAATAAAGTCTGTTAAAACTTTCCTTGGTCTCTGGCTCCCTCTTGTGGTTGCTCTCGCACTTGGCTTTGCAGCTCGGAACCATGACTATTGATTAAAAAATAATGATATACTGGAAAGTATGAGTCAGGAAAGGCATTACTACCCTTAGAAACCTATACAATGGGTTAGTTTTGAAATCCTTTAGTTCATTAAAAAAGCAGTATGGGATACCTCAAAATCACTTCTCAAGAGAGCTCCTGATCAGACACCTGCTTAGTAAAACTGTACTAAATCCCCGAGAGACGTTGTCTAATCCAGATACATTAAATGAATTGTTAGCTATTTTTGGGAAAGGTAGGGAGGCCTCAAGATATTATGCCCTACTGGATCATCTAGGGCAGGGATGGGCAACTGGAGGTCCGTGGGCCACATGCGGCCTCTGACATCATCCACTGCTGCCCGCCAGTCCATTTCCAAAAATCAATTATTTATTTACATCCCGTTTGAATGCATTTGGAACTGCATTCTTAAATGCAGTTATAGAGTCCGCCAGCAGCGGGAGCGCCAATTGAAACCTAGGTGCCTGTGGAAGTGGTCAAAAAAGAGTAAGGGAGCCACAGAGGGGGCAGTGTGCCCCAGAGTATGTCTTTTAAGGTAAGTATGTGTTGCATGCTGAGACCGCATTGGCCAGGTCTATTCAATTAGCAGCCCACGGGCCACATGCGGCCCAGAACTAACCTCCAAGCGGCCCAGGCCATGCCAAGGAAATATAAATTTAAGAAAAAAAAATCAAGGAATTAACGGTCCGCAAGCACACACATGAGCAAGGCCTGTGACCATCATCAGCGTGGAGTTCAGAAGCGGTCCACTCACGTGAGCGTTCCAGTTGGCAGGAAGAGTGGTTTTCTAGCCTTGCTGTCTGAGAGACATGAGCTTATTAAAGTACTTTAAATGTGGAAAAAAGCAGAAGAGATATGTAAGCAGTGGAGGCATTAATGGTGGTTTTAACCCACTGGAAATGCAAGCAATAATGAAGAGTTGCTTGGCAAATGTGTGGTGAGGCTTCATACTGTGTGCAGGGAAAGGCAAGAATGACTGAATCACTTAGGATTGACTTCACCAGCTACTACAATATCCATCCAGGATCGATAGATGGATATTATGTACCTGGCAAGTTAAGAGGCCAGCTTTATTGTCATTCAATCCATACAGCCAATCATGTATAGTAGAACGAAATTGCATTTCTCCTATCCACGATTTTAATCACATCTAGAATCAGAGGGATCGCTGCCATGCAAGGCAGCAGCCACAAATAACTTTTTCCTTCCCCCATTCTATTATGCTGAGCACCAAGCTAGAAGGTGGGAAGTACCATTTTTATATGGTTTTTGGTATGACCCGGCTGGGGCTTGAACCCATGACTTCCGGTTGGCCTAGTTGAGATGAGATGTAAGATGACCGAAATTCACAAAGTCAATGACTTTAGTCTGTCAGCAGACTTCAGACAAACTGAACGTGCCAACATTTGATTTCAAAATAAGGGAGGTTTTTCCTGCTGTCTGGGTGGTCATGAGAATTCTAAAAAACTATATAGAAATATTTTAACAGAAATAATTGCATCTTTGGTTAGTTTATTTCATTAAATATAATTTTATTAATTTTTTTTCTTTGAAATCAGAGTTAAATTATTGTTCTGTTCTGGCTCTGCAAACTTATGGTCAAAAGTGTAAATTGTATAGAAAAAAAGTCAAAATTTTACCACAACCTGATTCAGGATTCAAGATTCAAAGGCTTTATTATCATGTGCACAGTTAGGAAATGCAACATTTCCTGAGCAATGAAATTCTTACTCTGCTCTCCGAACAAATGCCAAGGTAATAGGTACACAACATACTAAGAAGGTAATAACACACCTAATACGAATGGATACTAACACACTACACACACAGTTAGGCAGTTAGGACACCTCAGCACACCTTGATACTAAGTAAGATAAGATAAGATAAGCCTTTATTAGTCCCACAATGGGGAAATTCCAGGATTGCAACAGCACAGGGATAGCAACACTCAGAGCAACAATCAGAAGGCAAGAAAAAACAAGAGCAGCTAGTATACATATGTACATATTAATATATATATATATATATATATATATATATATATATAGTGCGGAGCATTGTGGTTGGTGGATGTGCAGCAGAAAGTCTAAGCTCTCTCTCTGCGGATGCAGCGGGCCAGCTGGATGTCTTTGGGCATGATGGTGACCCTCTTGGCGTGGATGGCGCACAGGTTGGCGTCCTCGAAGAGACCCACCAGGTAGGCCTCGCTGGCCTCCTGCAGAGCCATGACGGCGGAGCTCTGGAAGCGCAGGTTGGTCTTGAAGTCCTGAGCGATCTCCCTCACCAGGCGCTGGAAGGGCAGCTTACGGATGAGCAGCTCCGTGGATTTCTGGTAGCGACGGATCTCTCTCAGAGCCATGGTACCGGGCCTGTAACGGTGAGGCTTCTTCACTCCGCCGGTGGCCGGAGCGCTTTTTCGAGCAGCCTTGGTGGCCAGCTGCTTCCTGGGGGTTTTTCCTCCAGTAGATTTACGGGCGGTCTGCTTGGTTCTTGCCATCGCTCTTTATTATTCTGTCTTATATTTCTTGCACGCCGCCTAAACTCCAGCCCGGCACCCGCGTCGTTTTCACTTCAGTTCCCCGGTATGTCAAGTTTCTCCGTTAGCACCGGGTGGCGGTTGAGTGCTAGCTAGCTCTTCCCTGCTGTATCGTCTCCTGCTGTAAACAGAGGCTCCGTCCGCCGACTCGGGAGACCTTTGGGGCGATCTGTGTGTCCGTGATATATATATATAGAGTGAAAGGTGTAGAAAGAAGAAGGAAGATTAAAAAAAAGGCAGTTGCAAAAGGCAGCCAACTCGTGTGGCGCCGCCGGTCTGGCGGAACCGGATTAATTAAACCAGTATCTTTGAGGTAAACAAACAACTTTCTTACCCCAACCCCCACCATCATGCTTAAGTTAGCGTCACCCACCCCTAATTCTCTAATTCCCTCCACTAATCTGTCTCTCTCCTGGGTATACTTCTGGCAGTGGAAAATGACATGCTCCACACTTTCTTCCTCTCTCTCACAATAATTGCACATCCCTATCGGGTGCTTACCTACCAAATGCAAAGTTTTGTTTAACCTAGTGTGCCCCATCCTTACCCTAGATAAAATATTCTCTTCCTTTGTATTTCTTGTCCCCATCCTGCCCTTCACTCCAACCGCACTCTGGATAGCATACAAATGTCGCCCTGTTCTCCCTGTGTCCCACCTATGCTGCCACTCCTGCCTAGTATACTCTTTAATCAGTGATTTTGCCTCAGATTTACTCAATGAAATATCCCACACCTCCCAGTGCCCCAGAGCCTGTTTAGCCAATTTATCTGCGGCATCGTTGCCCTTTACCCCCCTGTGAGCTGGAATCCACATAAACGGGCCTGTAACGGTGAGGCTTCTTCACTCCGCCGGTGGCCGGAGTGCTTTTTCGAGCAGCCTTGGTGGCCAGCTGCTTCCTGGGGGCTTTTCCTCCAGTAGATTTACGGGCGGTCTGCTTGGTTCTTGCCATCGCTCTTTATTATTCTGTTGTGGCGGTTCGGTTAACCCCCACAACAGATTAAGGACAGTCAGCTCGCTTCTTCTGGCTCACCACTGTGATGTTAATGTGCCTTTCAAGCATTATGTTCATGCGTCCTGTCCTTACTGTGTCCTTACATGCCTGTTCTGCAGTCTCTTTGATCATACCCACTGCTGGGGAATGCTCTTTTATGTATTGTTGTAGTTGGGTATATATACTGCACTGTAATCCATGCTCACTCTCTCATTCGCTCACTCTTCAACTGCTGCTGGACACACGCACTTTGTGTCCCTCTGCTGAGAGCCGCTGGGCTCGCTCCCGGCACGCATGCACGGCGCCGGGAGCGGAGCTCGTGACGGCGGTATGATTTAATAAACTCTGCTTAAAACCTCGCAATGCTGCTTTATTCCATGCCGCCTCACTGGTGACCCCGAACATGCACACGTTTTGTGCAAAGCAACCTTCTGGTCTGGACAGCTACACTGGTGACCCGTTCTTCATGATGAGATCTGCACGTCTAAGATCTGCTCATCCACGCTGGACCGGCCGCGCTTGCAGCTCCTCCACACGAGAGCGCAGGCACCTCGTCCCCTCTCCACGACGGCGACCTCCATGGCCGGTGGAGAACACAACGCGTGGACCTGAACACACCACGGCCGAGCGGTGACAAAGATCGTCTATTCTCTCTCACCGCTCCAGCGCATCTGCACGAGCCTGAGGGACAAAGATCGTCTATTCCCTCTCACCGCCCCAACGCACCATGGCCAATCTGCAGCCACAGCTCAACTTGGATATTATCGGCGCCGTCTGCGCTGATCTCCACCAAGATTCCCGACCCTGTCTCCTCTCCAGCTGTCCCACCCATGCATGAGCCCCGGTGCACGCACCGGGGAGTTACGAGGACGGCGCACCACGCACGGGACAATAACGGCTCCAGAGACCGCCATCGTCCTCCACCGCTGCTCACAGAACCTTCAGGGCTGCTCGTTCACCTGAAGCAAGCACGCAGCTCGCCACTGGATTGTCTAATGGTCTCAGCCACGGCACATAAGGGAATTCAGCCGTCAGCTTTTCCCGAGGGCTTTAGGGCTGCGCTGCACCTAAAGCCAACAAGCCAAGTCCCTCTGCTTCTATTTTTTTTCCTACAGCCGCTACACAGCCTCTATGATTTAATAAACTCTGCTTAAAACCTTCACGAACACCACTTTATTTCATGCCGCTTCACTGTCTTATATTTCTTGCACGCCGCCTAAACTCCAGCCCGGCACCCGCGTTGTTTTTGCTTCAGTTCTCCCGGTATGCCGAGTTTCTCCGTTAACACCGAGTGGCGGTTGAGTGCTAGCTAGCTCTTCCCTGCTGTATCGTCTCCTGCTGTAAACAGAGGCTCCGTCCGCCGACTCGGGAGACCTTTGGGGCGATCTGTGTGTCCGTGATATATATAGAGTGAAAGGTGTGCCGGATCAGAAAGTTATCACCGGATCAGAAAGAAGAAGGAAGATAAAAAGACTCAGAATTGAGCCGCTGTTGCAAAAGGCAGCCAACTCATGTGGCGCCAGAACCGGAAGGGGGAAGTACTAATACTAATGAATACTAATAACACACATTAGGCAATTTGTACAGCTAAAGCAGTTTAAGAAGTCAAACTAGAGGGAACAAGAAGAGTGAAATTGAAAGTTCACTGGATGACTATAGCGGACAGTAGTATATTGATATCAGAGATAATATGAACCTGAGATGGCATAAGCCTATGTGCAGTGTGAAAACGAGCAGTGTGCAAATGAGCAGTATACAAATTACAAATCTGTTTCAAATTTATTAAAAAAAAAAAAAAATTCGTTTAAAAAATAAACAAAAATTAGCCATAAAAAATCCATAAATTTATAATAAAGTCTCAAATGTACAAGAAAAGTCAATTTTACAAGAAGAAATTACATTTAGTTAAGATGACCGAAATTCACAAAGACAATGGCTTTAATCCGTCTGCAGCCTTCAGACAAACATTTAAGTTAATTTATTTCATTAAATGTAATTTTATAAAAAAAAAATTCTTTGAAATCAGAGTTAAATTATTGTTTTGGTTCTGCAAAATTATGGCCAAAACTGTAACGTGTATAAGGAAAAAAAAAAGTCAAAATTTTACCACAATCTGTTTCAAATTTATATTAAAAAAACAGTAATTTTATTTAAAAAATAGACAAAAATTAGCCATAAAATAATCCACAAATTTATAATAAAGTCTCAAATGTATAAGAAAAGTCAATTTTACAAGAAGAAATTACAAATTTGAGGAAAATGGTTTCAAATTTAGGTAAATTTACAGAAAAAATAGAAAACTATAAAAAATTGTTATAAATTTTGAAAAAAAAAACCCTCAAACCTTCAAGACTGAAGTCATTACTTAAGTTTTTAAGTGGGTTCTTTTTGCATCCTTAACTCTACTAGAAATTTTTGGCTGACTGATATGCATGTGTAATGGAATGTGTAGTTATAAAAAGACATTCCTACTCACTTGTGGGGATTTAAAACAAGCCACAATAGTGGATGTGCAATGTTTGTTAAAGTTATCAATCTTTTCTTGGGGGGTTTGTGCACTGAAGTGTTTGACAGTTCTTTTTTTTCCAGCTAAATGCACTTTGTGATGTGCCAAGGTCAGTTATGACCAGGATGTAGTACATTTTATTTCAAAAGGGAAACAATTGTTAGTGCTACTAATGGTGCACAATGTAGAAGAGCTTGGAATAACGAGGCGATGTGATTTATAAACCAAAGTTTAATATCAGCTTCGCTCCTCTAACAAGTCTCATCTCAGTGCAGAAGCAGAATACGAGATCGAACACATTCAGACCTTCATATTTATACCTACACACAACAAAAGACATTGCATATCAAAGCTGACATCCCACATTAACTTAATCCCCCCTCCTTTGTCTTCCGTCTCCTCCACCTGACCTTGGGTGGTCAGGGAGATCGATCTCCTCCATTGTCCTCTGTCTCCTCCACTTGACCCTGGGTAGTCAGGGAGATCGATATGGTCTCCACCGCTGCGACTCCGTATGCTCTTTGATCTTTGCTGGCGGTCGAGACCTCTTGTCCTGTTCTGAGGCGTGAGGTCATTGCACATATGTAATCACTAATCATTCTAATATGTCTATACATATGTAGGTATGGAATATATGATTAATATAAACCACAGCCCCCCCCCCCAAATGACTAAGAAAAGGACAATCAAAGTAATTCTACAGTTTAAGATCATTTCTATGACATACTATGCTGTTAAACCTCTTGACAGGGAAAACAAGGAAGAATCTTTCCAGCAGTCATGCTCCTGTAGAGAATTCAGTGGTAACCATAACAGTATAGTAATATCACAAATCAGCCTTAAAACTGTCACGGCACAATCTGATAACATAGTTAACAACTCTTGGTTAATTTGCATCAGTCCCTGTGCCGTCTGGGTTTTAATCTTCTCCCAAATCTGCTGTAGGTCCGCTTTGGCGTCCTGGTGGGACCCTCCTGTAAGGAATCTGCAGCTTGGGGAGGAGAGTGGTTATTTGTTCCCTGCAGGGGGGTTGAGTCTTTTTTCTTGGGGGGTCTACCCCGCCGAGGTGCCCTCGCCACCCATGCAGGTTCGTCTCTCAACAAGAAAGCAGGTTTAAGTCTGTCAATGCTGACTGTTTCTTTTCTGTCCCCTAAATCAAGCACAAAATGCTTATCACCAGGTTCCAGCACTCTGAATGGTCCGTCGTATGGTGGACGGAGGGTTGATTTTAAAGCTTCATGCCTAACAAAAACAAACTCGGCGTTTTTTAAAGCTTGGGGGACAAAAACCCGTGGAAAAGAGTGATGTGCCGGTCCGGGGAGAGTGTCTGGTCCGCTACTGCCTAAAGGCCTCAGGGTTGGAAGATGCCCAGGCTCTGGGTTCTCCGGTAAAATCTCACCTGGGAGTCTGAGAGGTTGTGCAAAAACTATTTCTGCTGGGGAGGCGTCTAGATCCTCTTTAGGCGCAGCACGCAACCCCAATAAAACCCAGGGAAGTTTACTTACCCAATTTGTATCCGTTAACGAGGCCCTGAGGGCGGCCTTTAAAGATCTGTGAAAACGCTCGCATAACCCATTAGCCTGAGGGTGATAAGCGGTGGTGCGGTGAATTGTCGCCCCTAAGCTGCTGGCCATGGCTGACCAAAGCTCTGAGACAAATTGAGGTCCCCTATCGGACGTGATGTCCGATGGGACGCCGAAACGTGCCACCCAGTTTGTCAAAAAAACGCGAGCGACTTCCACCGCTGTGGTTGACGCCAGAGGGACCGCCTCAGGCCAGCGCGTAGTACGGTCTATCATTGTTAACAGGTGTGTGAAGCCTTGAGACGAAGGTAGTGGTCCCACGAGGTCGACATGAACGTGGTCAAACCTTCTAGCTGGGATTCGAAAAGGCTCTAGAGGGGCTTTTGTGTGTTTGTGTACTTTGGCACGCTGACAAGACATGCAAGTTTTTGCCCATTCCTTTACATTTTTGCGCAGGCCCAGCCACACAAACTTTTCGGCGACCATTTTAACCGAGGCGCGCACACCTGGGTGCGCGAGGGAGGGAATTGAGTCAAAAATACGGCGGCGCCATGCAGCTGGGACTACCGGGCGAGGTCAGCCGGTTGAGATGTCGCAGATTAGGGGGAGTACACCGTCACGTAAACCCCTTTCCTCCAGTCTTAACCCTGTTGGTCCAGACAGGAGTGCGCGCACGTCCGCGTCACCGCTTTGCTCCTCTGCCATGGCTGCATAATCTATCCCTACGTGAATTGGGGCCGCGTACGCGTACGCATTGGCGAAGAGTTCTGCGGCTGAGGTAGTATAATCTGTCTCCTCGTGCTCTGGCGATGTTACAGCGCGAGAGAGGCAGTCTGCTACCACATTAAGTTTGCCTGCCACATGTCGAATGTCTGTGGTGAACTCTGAAATTGCAGCTAGCTGTCTTTGTTGCCTGCCTGACCATGGTTCTGAAATTTTAGCCATCGCAAAAGTGAGCAGTTTGTGGTCTACAAAAGCCGTGAAACGCCGCCCTTCTAACCAGAACTGGAAGTGGCGGATGGATAAATGAAGCGCTAGCAGCTCCCTGTCAAAAGTGCTGTATTTACGCTCGGTTTGGTTTAACGATTTCAATTCAATTCAATTCAATTCAACTTTATTTATATAGCGCCATTTCACAACAACAGTCATCTCATAGCACTATCAACTGTAGGGGGGGACCCCCACAGTTGCAGAAAGACCCCAGCAATCAGGCGATCCCCTGTGAGCAAGCACTTGGCGACGGTGGAGAGGAAAAACTCCCTTTTAACAGGAAGAAACCTCCAGCAGAACCAGGCTCAGGGAGGGGCAGTCATCTGCTGCGACTGGCTGGGGGGTGAGGGGATAGAGAAGAAGAAAAGAACAGACATGTAGAGAGCAAACAGCCCGATGGGGACTCAATCTATGGGAGAGAACAAACAGATGTTAATGACCAGCAAAAAAAAATATTTCATTGAGAGTGAGGAAAGGAGTGAGGCCCAGTGCATTACTGGAGGTCCCCCGGCTGACTAAACCTATTAGCAGCATAACTAAGGGAGGGTTCAGAAACACATGATCCCTCCCTAATTGTAGGCTATATCAAAAAGGTAGGTTTTAGCCCTATTCTTAAAAACAGAGATCGAGTCTGACTCCCGAATCCAGATTGGCAGCTGATTCCACAGGAGAGGAGCTTGATAACTGAAGGCTCTGCCTCCCATTGTACTTTTGGAGATTCTAGGTATTACAAGTAATCCTGCATTTTGGGAACGTAGTGCTCTGTTAGGATGATACGGTAGTATCAGATCTTTTAAATAAAAAGGAGCCTGATTGTTTAAAGCTTTGTAAGTAAGAAGAAGGATTTTAAACTTAATTCTAAACTCTATGGGAAGCCAATGAAGGGAGGCCAGAACCGGAGAGATATGATCTCTCTTTCTAGTACCTGTTAAAACTCTTGCTGCAGCATTTTGGATCACCTGAAGACTTTTTAAAGATGTTTTAGGACAGCCTGATAATAAAGAATTACAATAATCTAATCTCGAGCTAACAAAAGCGTGGATCAGCTTCTCAGCATCACTCTGAGACATGATGCTCCTAATCTTGGCAATATTATGCAAATGATAGAAGGCAGTCTTAGAAACAAATTTAATATGTGAATTGAAGGACAAATCCTGATCAAAAATAACTCCAAGGTTCCTCACAGAGCTATTAAGAGAAAGAGTAACTGCATCCAAACTGAAAGTTTGATTTGGAAAGGAATTTCTAAGGTTTTTTGGACCAACAAGAATGACTTCAGTCTTATCTGAATTTAATAGCAGGAAATTACAAGTCATCCAAGCTTTGATTTCCTTAAGACAGGCTTCTAACTTGGCTAATTGATTAGTATCATCTGGCTTCATTGACAGGTATAATTGTGTGTCATCTGCATAACAATGAAAATGTATACAGTGCTTTCTAATAATGTTGCCTAACGGAAGCAAATATAAACTAAAAAGAGTAGGGCCTAGCACAGATCCCTGTGGAACTCCATGACTAAGCTTTGAGCTGAAAGAAAACTCATTATTTACATGAACAAACTGGAACCTATCAGATAAATAAGATCTAAACCATTGCAATGAAGTTCCATTAAGTCCAACATAGTGTTCTAATCTATCAAGTAGAATATTATGATCGGTAGTATCAAAAGCTGCACTAAGGTCTAAAAGGACAAGTACAGAAACTAGTCCATTATCAGATGCAATGAGGAGGTCGTTAGTGACCTTCGCTAAGGCTGTTTCAGTACTATGATGGATTCTAAACCCAGATTGAAACTCTTCAAGTAAACCATTTCCCTGCAGGTGGTCAAATAATTGCGTAGCAACAACTCTTTCTAAGATTTTTGAAATGAAAGGGAGATTAGAGATTGGTCTATAGTTAGCTAAAGCTCCTGGATCTAGCGTTGGCTTTTTGAGTAAGGGTTTAATTACAGCCGTTTTAAAAGCCTGCGGTACATGGCCTAAAGTTAATGAAGAATTGATTATATGAAGAATAAAGCTACCAATAAGTGGGAAGACTTCTTTAAATAACCTGGTAGGAATAGGGTCTAAAAGACAAGTTGAAGGTTTGGATGAGGAAACTATTTTGTCTAACTCACAAAGGTCGATTGGAGTAAACTCATCAAGACAGACATCAATAGAAGGAGTTGTAGTAGTTACAGTATTTAAGTTAACTGTGGGAAGAATCTGATTGATTTTATCTCTGATGGATGAAATTTTATTATTGAAAAAGTTCATAAAGTCCTGACTAGTAAGCTCTAAGGGAATGCTAGGATTGACAGAGTCCTGACTCTTTGTCAACCTGGCTACAGTACTGAAAAGAAACCTGGGATTATTCTTGTTCTCTTCTATTAATGCAGAGTAATAACTCGTTCTAGCTTTTCTAAGAGATTTTTTATAAATTAAAAGATGATTTCTCCAAGCTAAATAGATATCTAAATTAGTAGAGCGCCATTTTCTTTCTAATTGACGAGTCTTCTGTTTTAAGGTACGAGTTTCTGTGTTGAACCAAGGAGTTAGAAATCTCTGATTAGACTTTTTCTTTTTTAAGGGGGCCACCAAGTCTAGAGTCTGATGCAGAGAAGCTGAAACACTATCCACCATGTTATCAATTACAGAAGGAGCAAGCTGTCTATAGCTTATTTCCGTTGTGTTGACACATGGCATAGAGGAAACAATCTGCATAAATTTGGAAACAGCATCATCTGAGAGGCATCTACTGTAATAATATTTTTCTTTAGGAGCCAAATAGTCAGAAATAGTAAAATCAAAGGTTAACAGACAATGGTCTGACAGTACAGAGTTATGAGGAGACACTACAAGATTTTCTATTTCTATGCCATATGTCAGAACAAGGTCCAATGTATGGTGGAGGTAATGAGTAGAATTTCCTACTTTCTGAGAAAACCCAATCGAGTCTAATATTGAATTGAATGCCACATTAAGGCAGTCACTATCTACATCCACATGTATATTAAAGTCCCCTACTATCAGATTTCAGCACTAAATCAGCTAAGAAATCAGCAAATTCGGATAAAAATTCTGAGTAGGTTGATGGGGGACGATAAACTATGGCAAATAAAATTGGGTTTAACCTAAAATTGCTAAAGTGCCCAATACTGAGGACCAGGCCCTCAAAGGAATTATAACATGTTTTTTGCTTTACATTAACTAGTAATTTGGAATGGTAAATTGTTGCTACTCCTCCTCCACGACCAGAACTTCTGGGATTTTGACAGTTTAAATAACCAGAGGGAGTTGATTCATTTAAACCAACATAATCCTCTTGCCCTAACCAAGTCTCTGTAAGGGAAATTAAATCAACCTGATGATCAATTAACAAATCATGGACTAACAGAGACTTGGGAGTTAGAGACCTAATATTTAATAAACCACATTTAATTTTTAAATTATGAGGAGGAACAGAGGCCAAATCATTCAATTTAGAGGCTTTATGTTTAATTTGAGTTTTACCAATATTTTGCTTTATCACTTTGGGATGCTTATACATTATATTTTTATTTACTTTGGAGGGAGCAGACAACGATTCTCTGATGGGGAAGTCAGGGGCTAAGTTGAGGGGTGGCGGATGAAGAGGAGCTGCAGAGAGGCGTGTAAGACTGTGACTCTGCTTCCTGGTCCCAACTCTGAGTAGTCATGGTTTTGGAAATTTGGATAAAAAAGATGCCAGATTTTTAGATAAATGAGACGCACCATCCAAAGTGGGATGAATGCTGTCTCGTCTCATAAGACCAGGTTTTCCCCAAAAAGAGCTCCAATTGTCAATGTAGCCCACGTCATTTTTAGGACACCACACAGACAGCCAGCGGTTCAAGGATGACGAGCGGCTAAACATGTCATCACTGGTCAGATTGGGGAGGGGCCCAGAGAATACTACAGTGGCAGACATCGTTTTGGTAAAGTCACACACCGATTCTATATTAAGTTTCGTGACTTCCGACTGCCAGAGACGGATGTCATTAATGCCGGCGTGAATAACAATTGTGGAATATTTACAGTTACTTTTAGCCAGCATTTTCAAATTTGACTCGATGTCGCCTGCTCTGGCCCCAGGAATGCATTGGACTATGGCTGCTGGAGTCTCTAGGTTCACGTTTCTGACTACAGAGTCGCCAATGATCAGAGTTTTTTCCTCAGCGGGTGTGTCGCTGAGCGGGGAAAAACGATTAGAAACGTGAACAGGTTGGTGGTGTACTGGGGCTTTGCGACTAGGCTTCCTTCTCACCGTCACCCACCCAGTCTCCTCGCTGCTGAGGAGAGCCGAGGGACCGCTGACAGGGGGGCCTAAGCTAGCTAGCTCCGCTGCAGCTAATGGGCGTCCGTCAAGATTAACTGGCGCAGACGGTGTTTCAATGCAGCGGAGCCGGGATTCCAAATCAGACAACCTCGCCTCGAGCGCCTCAAAAAGACAACATTTATTACATTTACCGTTATCGCTAAAAGAGGCAGAGGTTGTAGCTAAACATCTGACAGAGAGAGCACACCAGAGGAGGAGAGGAAAGAGAGCTAGTAGCCATAGCTAGTGGCTAGAGAGCAAACCACACAGGCAGACAGCAAAACAGGAAGTGACGATACGTTACCACAAGGAAGTGACGATCCAAGGTGTACAGGTGAGCAAGTCTGTGATTTGCTAAAAAATGCTAAAGGTTGCCAGGTTCTGCCAACGTGTTGTTCCACAACTGCCCCTATGGCCAGGTCTGAAGCGTCTGTGGTTAGCGCTATGCGGGCCGAGGGATCGGGGTGAACCAACAATGTGGCGTTCGCTAGAGCACTTTTTACTTCCGCAAAGGTGCGTTCGCGCTCCGGGGTCCATTCGACCGCGTTGGAAGGCTTTTGTTTTCTGAGCGCGGCATACAGGGGCTGCATGAGTTGAGCTGCGCGGGGGAGGAAACGGTTGTAAAAATTAACCATTCCCAAAAATTCTTGCAGCGATTTGACTGTTTGTGGTCGTGGAAAATTTTTTACCGCGCGGACTTTGTCTGGCAATGGGACTGCCCCTTTCGGTGAAACTCTGTGTCCCAAAAATTCAATTTGTGACACGCCGAATTTGCATTTGGCTGGATTGATTATTAACCCGTGCTCTTCTAGTCTCTGAAAAACTGTAGTGAGGTGTTGTTCGTGTTCTTCCTCTGACGGGCTGGCTACCAGCATATCGTCGAGGTAGACAAACACGAAGGGGAGATCGCGTAATACCGCGTCCATCATCCGCTGAAAGGTTTGAGCAGCGCCTTTGAGGCCAAACGGCATCCGCAAAAATTCAAAAAGACCGAAAGGAGTTATTACAGCCGTTTTAGGAATGTCTTCTGCTCGAACGGGGACTTGGTGATAGCCGCGGACCAGGTCTATTTTAGAAAAAATACGCGCACCCGCCAGATGTAGTGAAAAATCTTGGATGTGAGGAATTGGGTAGCGGTCATGCGCTGTCGCATTGTTTAATCTGCGGTAATCGCCGCACGGTCTCCAAGAACCGTCGGTTTTCGGGACCATGTGGAGTGGCGATGCCCAGGGGCTTTTCGAGCGTCTAATAATGCCTAATTTTTCCAGGGTGGTAAACTCGTCCCGTGCTATGGCGAGCTTGGTCGCGTCTAAGCGCCGAGCTTTGGCGAACACGGGTGGACCCGTTGTGGGAATGAAGTGTTCAACCCCATGTTTCGCTACTGTTGCTGAAAATTTGGGAACTGTGAGTGCTGGAAATTGGGTGAGGAGTTGGACAAACTTACCTCCTGCTGTTGTGACGTTGGCCTGCACAGATGGTGGAGAAACTCGAGCTGAGCAGGGGATAGAAGAAAATGACAGTGCATTAACCAAGCGTCTATTTGCTAGATCGACTAACAACCCATGTGCACACAAAAAAATCAGCGCCCAACAAGTTAAAACTCACCGCCGCTACAATAAAAGTCCATCTATAGTTGCGGCCGTGAATGCAAAGAGGCAGGCTCCTTTCACCGTAAGTGTCGATGATGGAGCCGTTGGCTGCCATCGCCCCATTACCCCGGGGACCCATGGCCTGGTCTGCGTGGGAAGGGATGATAAAACTCAGTTGAGCTCCGGTGTCAATCAGGAACTGTCTCCCGGTGTGTCCGTCAGTCACATAAAGAAGCTTATTTTTTTCGCCGAGAACCGCAGCCGTTAACGGTTCTCGGATTTGGCGTTTCCCGAACTTGCAGGGGGGAACGCATTTGTACGCCCTCTCGGCGAAACGGTGGTGGTAATAACAGATGTCGTTCCGCCTGCTGCGTCTTGGTCGTGTTGCCGCCATGGTGGGCGGGCTCTGCTCGGTTGTCTGTGGTTCTCCGCTGCTCTGGGTATCCGTGCTGAGATCTGCGGATGCTGCTGTGGCCATCTGTTCACCGCAGGCGTTGATGAGTCGCTGCGCTTCGCGGGCCAGCGCGCGGAAGTCTTGCTGGGTGCTGCACCGCATGTTGACCAGCGTCCCTCTCATGTGTGGCGGCAGAGTACTGAGGAAGATGTGTTGGAAGAGGAAGTTGTCGTTGTCCTCTTCCTTGAGCTGCAGCATGTCCTCCATGAGGGCCTTGGGTCTGCATCCTCTGTGGCCGTAGATCGCCAGGATCTTCTCTGCTCTCTCTTTGGCTGAGGGGACGAAATTCTCGACGATGGTCGCCTTAAGTTCTCTATATTTGTCATGGGCGGGCGGCCGTTGGATTATGCTCCGCGCACATCTCGATGTGGCAGCGTCGAGTTTGGCGACGATGTGATAAAATTTTGTGTCGTCTGCCGTTATGCCCGCCAGTGCAAACTGAGCCTCAGCTTGCTGGAACCACGAGCCCGGGTCTTCTTGCCAGAAGTCTGGCAGCTTGACGGTGATGGCGCTTGTGTGGGCCGTCCTTGATGTGTCCGCTGGGTGAGAGCGCCTTTCTTCAGCTCTCACAGCGGGGCTGGTGCTCGGTTGAGCCCTCTCTGTGGCTTCTGCCGTGGGGGAACGTCGTCCATCTGTTCCCCTGTCTGCATGGGCGCCGGCGCTTGCCTGGGTCGCCTCTGATGAGTCAATCGCGGGAGAACGTCTCTGTTCCATCCTCGCGTCAGGGTCACCAGTGTAGAAGAGCTTGGAATAACGAGGCGATGTGATTTATAAACCAAAGTTTAATATCAGCTTCGCTCCTCTAACAAGTCTCATCTCAGTGCAGAAGCAGAATAAGAGATCAAACACATTCAGACCTTCATACTTATACCTACACACAACAAAAGACATTGCATATCAAAGCTGACATCCCGCATTAACTTAATCCCCCCTCCTTTGTCTTCCGTCTCCTCCACCTGACCTTGGGTGGTCAGGGAGATCGATCTTCTCCATTGTCCTCTGTCTCCTCCACCTGACCCTGGGTAGTCAGGGAGATCAATCTGGTCTCCACCGCTGCGACTCCGTATGCTCTTTGATCTTCGCTGGCAGTCGAGACCTCTTGTCCTGTTCTGAGGTGTGAGGTCATTGCACATATGTAATCACTAAACATTCTAATATGTCTATACATATGTAGGTATGGAATATATGATTAATATAAACCACACACAATGACTTTTTATGCACTTTGACATTTGCCTGAGTAAGATGTGACCACAATGGTTATTTACAGAATTTTTTTCTTTCTATTTATTTAATTGTTGTTCAAGAGGAAAAATATTTCTACTACTTCAAATTCTGCTCAACCCCAGCACTGTTATTGTGTTTTTATGCACTTTTGATGTGCCTTTGTCATGTGCCAAGCGCACATTTAAAACCAAGACAATGAATAAAAAGTGTGTATTTTTCATCATATTGATCTGTGTTGGTTTGAAATTTGTCATTCAACAGATCGCTGAACATGTGCGGCCCAGTTACATGTCTTGATTTCAAATTGTGGCCCAACTGATTTTGTAATTGAATAGCCCTGGCTTAGGCTGTGAACAGAAGTAAATGTACAGAGTAGACTGCTTTTAAACAACAATAAATGCTACAGCACCTCACTGAGGAGTATTTACAGTAACAAGTTACAAACTGAAAGGCAAATTTATATAAGAAACAGTGTAGTGGTACGGGTGGGGGATTCTCCACCCAGAGATGGCAGCTGGGGGAAAGAGGGAACGATGTGCTGAAGGAGGAAGTGTCACCGGGGGGTGTGTGTGTCTCAGACAGGACAGTCAGGACTATCCACCCCCCGGGGAGAGGAGGAAGCGCCAGAACCTCTGGAGGAGGAAAGGGTGTGAGAATGCGGTACTGACGTTATGTTATGTTAATGCGCCATGCATGTCTTTGTTCCACACAATGACTATGGTCAGGATTCCTGGGTCTTCATGCATGGAATTCATTCATTCATCTTCTTCCGCTTAATCCTTCTCAGGTCATATTGGGGGGGGGGGGGTGGCTGGAGCCTATCCCAGCATCTTTGGGCGAGAGGCAGGGTACACCCTGGACAGATTGCCAGTCCATCGCATGACCAACACAGAGACAGACAACCATTCACTCTCACAGTCATACCTAAAAAGATTATAAAAAGAGGATACATGGAGACCCAGCAGATTTTTCTGTACTGAATGTTGGAGAAGGAATAAAGTTCATGTGTTGTCTAGCTCGTTGCCTTGCCTGCTTCCTCTCTCCACAACGACACATTTACAACAGAAAAACTCACTAATTTAGAAAAAAAACCCAGTACAACTAAAAAGTTATACATTTTTAAATAAAATGATGCAAATTTATCAGTAGACGCTTGAACATCTAATACCAAAATAAAATATAGATTTGCAAAAAAAATGACTAATTTAAACCAGAAATGTAGCATATTTATCAGTAAAACAGTTTTTTTACTTTGATCATTTTCTTCTAATATTTTAAAAGTATTTTTCTTCATCATCATATTTCCTTTACTTCTTGACTTTTTTGTTAATTACCGTATGGAATTTCTCTTTGCTCATCATTTTGATCGAGAGTTTTAAAAATTAGGTCATGATGTAATTTAATCAATCAATCAACTTTATTTATAAAGCACTTTAAAAGCAACACTCGCTACACAAAGTGCTGTACAGCAAGAGAACATAAAAGCAGGGCACTAACACAAGAACCACAGTAAAAAATAAATACATAAATTCATAAATAAAATAAAAAGTAAAATAAAATAAAAATCCATTTCATTCAATAAAATCAATGTCTCATACTGGGTCGAAGGCCAGGGAGTGAAAGTGTGTTTTAAGAATGGACAGTGAAGGTGCTTGTCTGATGTCCAGGGGTAAATCATTCCATAATCTGGGGGCCATGATCAAAAAGGCTCTGTCCCCTCTGAGCTTGCGCCTCGCCTTTGGTACCTCCAGAAGCAGTTGTTCAGCTGACCTAAGGGACCAGGTGGGAGCGTAGGGATGCAGAAGCTCAGAGAGGTAAGGTGGAGCAAGACCGTTCAAGGATTTAAAAACAAAAGAATTTTAAAATGAACTCTAAAATACACGGGCAGCCAGTTGAGTGAAGCTAAGATGGGTGTGATGTGATCTTTTCCACGTGTACCTGTTAAAAGACGAGCAGCGGCATTTTGAACCAGCTGCAGACGGGAAAGAGATGACTGGCTGACACCGGCGTAAAGTGCGTTACAGTAATCCAGCCGAGATGAAATAAAAGCATGGATTACTGTTTCCAGGTGTGGTCTAGAGAGAATGGGTTTTACTTTTGCTAAACGCCTTAGATGAAAGAAGCTGGATTTTACCACAGAACGAATCTGCGTGTCTAATTTAAAATCATTGTCCATGATAAGACCAAGGTTCCTAGCTGGGGATTTAACATAAGGAGTAAGGGGGCCCAAGTATACAGGAGGGACTCACAGGGGCGACTAGGTCCAAACACCATCACTTCGGTCTTCTTATCATTAAAATTTAGGAAATTTAGGGCCATCCAAGACTTTATGTCTTCAATGCATGCCAGGAGTGAGTTTACTGATGAGGCAGCCTTTTGTTTTAGAGGGACATAAATCTGACAGTCATCAGCATACAGGTGGAAAGAGATACCACGCTTTTTAAAAATGGAACCCAGTGGAAGTATGTACAGAGCAAAAAGAATGAGCCCTAGAATTGACCCCTGTGGGGCCCCGTATGGCAGAGGAGCAGAAGAGGATTCAAATCCAGACATGCTAACTTTAAAAGTCCTGTCTGCCAGATAGGACCTAAACCAGTTAAGAGCAGTGCCACAAATGCCCACTAGGTGCTGCAAATGGGAAATTAAAGCATGATGGTCCACTGTGTCAAAGGCAGCAGTTAAATCAAGCAGCACAAGAACAGCATATTCACCTGAATCGCATGCTAAGAGAATATCGTTAAAAACTCTTAACAAGGCTGTTAAGACAATTTAACAGTTTAAGGCAATTTAACAGTAATTTTAATTCCCATATGATAAAACACTGAGTAGCTTTTATTTTTATTTGCATTTTCAGTTTTAATTGTGAAACTTTTGACTTTGAAGACCCCCCGCCCCCCCTAGAAATCTGGCCCTTGGGAAGTGAGGAAAAAAAAAACTTGTGGCCCTCACTACCACCAAAGTTGCCCATCCCTGATCTAGGGGAATGAACAGATATCCTCAAGTAGACATGGGAAGCAGAACTCAGTTACTCATTTACTGATGGAGAATGGAACACTATTCTAAATAACTTGAAAAAAAAATCTTCTTGAGAGATTAAAACAAGGCTTATACAATTTAACATCTTAAATAGAATATACGGTATTGGACTCCTATAAAAATGTATGAAGAAGGACTGACAGAAGCTCCCACGTATTGGAGATGTGGAGACAACCTAGGTACTTTAGTTCACATGCTATGGTCCTGCCCTAAAGCTCAAGATGGTGGTTCGCAATTCACGAAAATATTAAGATGATTGTGTACCAGGGTATTCCATTTTCACCAAATCTATATATACTTGGAGATTCCACCAATCTTAAAGAAACTCCTGAAAACTATATTAAATGGATCCTCACAGCCATAATGTTGGGACGTAAGATCCTTGTTAGGGAACGGAAATTGCAGAACCTGCCTCCATCCTCCATATTCACCCAGTTGAGTACAGTGGTGGCCTATGAAGAATAGACCTACAGGATGGTAAACCAGATCGCTATCATACTAAATGGGGGAAATTTATTACACATATCAGTGGAACATAATGTTTATACAGTTGCATTTGAGCTGCCATGAATAACTCTTATCTCAATCATGCGAATTACACAATTCACCATATAGGTGTATGATTATGATGTAGGCTTTAACCCATATACCAGGGGTTGGCAACCCCCTGGGCCGCGTGCGGCCCTTCAGCTCCTATGTGGCTCCCTGCAATTATATCTCAAAACACATGGGAATTAATGAAGTTCATTTTAATTATTTTTATTTTTCAAATTATTGTTTATTGGATACATTTCTCAATGGAAACAAATGCTTTCATGAATGTAAAATATACACGTTTTAAATTATTTATTATGTTGTCAACCATGTGTCACATCCGACAGCAGCTCACCAATGACGTGCAGTTAAAGGAGGCAGGTGAGGCTGAAAATCAGTCAGAGGCTGCGCAGTACCATTGTCCCAACGAGAGGGGGTGTGCTTGAGCTCCGTAAGCACAGTTTGTTTTTTAAATAAAGAGAGAGAAGAATATTTTTTAACAAAGTCACAGTGATTTTTGTCCAGAAGGACAGACAAATTTACTTCATTTACAAGCAAAGGTAAGACCATGCATGCATAGTAGTTGTAAATACTAATAATAATTTGTAATAATGAATGTAAATTGTGGCGCTGCAACACAGAGAGAGATGCAGCTCTCTGAACCTCTAATTTAATTATTCTTTGGCCAAAAACAAAGTATAATGAATTTTGTGTCCAAAAAAGTTGTTTGTAAAATAACTTAATACATTATACTTGTGTAACCGAGGGTCTTTGCACATTGCCTATACTCAGGAGAGTTCTAAAATGAAAGCAAGGACTTTTACTACTGCCTTTTCTGTGTATTCCATTAAGAGGCAATTCAATAAAACACCTTACCTTACACTTTTGTTCAAAGTATATATAAAATCTAATTTGTAAATCTGATCCTGAAAGCATCACAGCCTCAAAGGAAACGAAACTCAGCTCATGCCATTCATGCTGCATTTCCCCTCTAATCAGCTTTGGTCCGCGTGCGCTTTGGACGAGCTCGGTACGCACGCGGCGCTGTTCATGCTCATTTTCTTCATCTGTCGAGGCCAAGCGGTTGACGCATGCGCACAACCATCACTTGTAGTTTCACTCCCGTCCGATAGGTAACGCCAATGAGCTGACGCACCAGGATTTTCACCAACGAAGAAACGCTGCTCGCTTTCTGCTCCTTGACTTCTCGGTTTTCACTCCTTTTCCACGAAGATGCTGCTGCTGCTTAAGTATTAATGTATGATTCATGTATGTTTATTCTCGTCTTTTGCATCCTCGTTGTCTTCTTCGTCTACTTGTATGATTCATGTATGTTTATTCTCGTCTTTTGCGTCCTCGTTGTCTTCTTCGTCTACTTGGAATTTACAGAAAAAATATCAACAGCCATTGAAAATAAAGAGTATTCAGTTGGAGTATTCCTGGATCTTAAAAAAGCATTTGATACAGTAGATCACAATCTATTATTAAAGAAACTACAAAATTGTGGTATTAGAGGGGTAGCACTGTCCTGGTTAAGTAGTTACTTAAAGAATAGATATCAGTTTGCATGTGTTAACAGCAAAAACTCAGAGTTACTGAAGGTCACCTGTGGAGTCCCACAGGGTTCAGTTTTGGGACCATTATTATTCAATATGTATATAAATGATATATGTAAAGTTTCAGAAAAAATGGACTTAATATTGTTTGCTGATGACACTAATCTGCTATGCAGTGGAAACAATTTGGAACAACTTCTGGATACACTCGGAAAGGAATTAGGAAAGCTGAAACTGTGGTTTGATTCAAACAAATTAACGCTCAGTTTAAGCAAGACAAAATTTATAGTCTTTAACAACCATCACAACTACCCAGTACCCAAACTCAGTGTAAATGGTGTAGAGATTGAAAGGGTATCCGAAACTAAATTCCTTGGAGTAATAATTGATAACAAACTGTGTTGGAAGCCACATATTAATTATATAAAAGGTAAAGTATCCAAATCAATTGCAATATTACACAGAGTGAAAAATTTGCTGAATCAACCCACACTATACACCTTGTATCATTCATTAATACTCCCATACATGACATATTGTAATGAAGTATGGGGAAATACATATAAAACAAACATATATCCACTCTTTATGCTTCAAAAGAGAGCTATTAAAATAATCAACAAAGCAGCTTACAGGGAACCAACAAACCCACTTTTTCTTAAACAAAAAACTCTCAAGCTGAAAGATCTGATTGACTTTAAAACCGCAATAATAATGTTCAAAGTGAAGAATCTATCACTGCCCGCAAATATCCAAAAGTTGTTCCAAACAAGGGAGAAACAATATCACTTCAGAGGAACATGTATATTTCAAAAGCCTACAGTGAGAACAACCACCAAGCAACACTGTATTTCAGTGCAAGGAGTCAGATTATGGAACGATTTTGGACCTGAATTAAAATCATGTACAAAGCTTGGACAATTTAAACAAAAACTAAAGGAAGAAATACTCCAAACATATTTACAAGACGACATGTAAACTCACATAAGGATTGACATTTCCAGCCTGTGTTGTGTTGTAGCTTAGTTTTTTTTTTTCTTTTTTTTTCTCTGTGACAATATGTCTTAGATTTGTTTTTGAATAGTAACCGCTTAACTTAGACTAGCTCAGTTTTCTTTTTCTCTCAGTCACATTTTGTCTTAGCCTTGTTTTAAATTGTAATCGCTCTTGTCTTGTTTTCTCTTTTTTCTCCTTTGAATTCTTGGATGGAATATGGGTGGGCAATATAAGCTGCGGCTTCAGCCATCACCCATTTCGGATAACTCACGTGGAATTGTATAGTAGAAGGAGTCTTTGTCTAATTTGACCTTGTTGTTATATTATACAGTTTCTTTTAACCTGTAATGTACTATCCGAAATAAAAATAAATAAATAAATAAATAAAATTCATTCATTCATTCATTCATACTTTGTCTTGGTAGTCTGCCGATATCGCCACCTCGTGAATGGGACGTTCGGTCTTGCGCATGCGCTTTTCAACGCGTTCAGGTCGTGGGCAGGCGGCGCGCTCACAAAATTTGGGCTGCACGCGGTCGTCCGCGGTCGTCCGCGGTCGAGCACTGCGGACACTGGTGGAGTGGAGACGATGACGTATGTTTCGTCACACGAGGTTTCCGGTTAGTGCAGCTCATATAACGCTTCATTTTCAGTGTGTGCAGCGTACGGGGAGCACAGAGGAGATCTGGAAGAAGAGTGATGTAAAGTGGAGTATGTGGCGGTAATGCACCTGTAAGCTGGTTGCTAATCTAAAAGAAGAAGAAGGAGAGCATAAAAAGCCCCGCTTCCTGTTTATCCTCCTACTCTCGGTAAGTTATGAACAGATCCAGAAAAAGTACATCAGAGAGGGAAAAAGTTTTAATTGTGCGTGGACAGATAAATTTGCGTTCATGTATGGTTGTTATGTGGGGAGAATGTCGCTACAAGAACACAAGTAGAAAAACAGCTGCCTCATTAGTGTGCAGTGGTCCATAAAAAGTCTTAAATGTGATTATCTAAAATAAACGCCTTAATTGTCCTTAAAAATGAGAAACAATCCTTGAATTCCTGCTCAATAACCTTAAAATTATGTCCCTTTGACACTAGCACTAACTCGCCTCGACTACTCGGTTTGTAGGGTTTTCCATTAGTACCTATTATTTTATTTTATTTTATTAAACAAATAACATTCCACAAACAATGACACTCAATCATGACTGTTTTTACAATACAGGAAAATAAAATCCCACCTCCTCTACATCCGAACAACAAACATAATCGCTGTGGCGGTTAATGAGATTCAACATAAGGCAACATTTATGATATAATGAAATTGCACGTAGGCTAAAAATCAAAATCAGAACGAAAATTTAAGGAAAATTAATAATTAAAAAATAAAATAAAGGCACATTAAACAAGCAAGAAAACAAGGGGTTTATGACAGAATTGTTATTAGTGTATACGACTTATTTGCGTGGGCATTATTGATTTGTTTTAGACACTGTTGGAGCAGAGAAAGTTCATTTTTAAAGGCAGACCATGGGGGGGGGGAGGATTTAGCGTATGGACAGTTGTGAATATATGTATTTTGTAAAAATTATCAGATTGTTTTTTTATCTTTGAGGAAAACACCAGCTTTAATATTCTGAAAGTACCAGAAGTCTGTTTGCATTTGTTTTACAAATGTAAGAATTATCTACCACAAGTTAAAATCTTTTTTTTCATGAATTCATTTGAGGGATACATATTGTTTATGGTCTAAAAATGTATTTCTTTAGACTTGGGAGGAATTGGAAATTTTAAGTATTTGTCAAGTATGATTTTTTAGATATATCATAATCTTTGAGAATAAGGGTGCTTTTTGCTATGCTTCGATACACAATGTTTACAAAATACTGCCTTAAAAACTCATTACATTTTTTTATTCGTAAGTTCCATATCTATTTTAGTTTTATGTAGTTTTGGGATTGGTATGTTTAAAATGTTTTATTGAGAGGATAAGAGCTTTTGGAATAATTTGTATGATTTTACTGTAAATCTCAATGGCGCAATCAGTGCTATATTTAGTATTAAAATCATCCATTCCAAGTATGTTTCCATTTTCATCCATAAAATGTACGATGGACCAAATTTGTTTTGCCATCCAGTCTTCCATAAACACAGATCTCCTGCTGCGCAATATTACTCTTATTATTCCATAATGGGACATTATGGGGGCTGAAGTTTTGGATATTTCAAAGTCACATACTAATAGGAATTCAATGCCTCCAAGTTTGTTGAAGATTAGCGAGGGTAACTACGTAAACCATATCTCTTCACCATTTCTTATAAAGGACCAGAGCCAATAAATTTTTAATATTCCATTCATAATTTCAAAGTCAATTACTTTAATACCACCGTCCTCATAGTTCTTTATCAAGTCTCCATTTTTTTTTTATTTAAGTTTTTGTAAAGAGTATACAGGTCATTACAGCATTGCATTGTTTACATTTTCATCACATGTTCCCTTATTTTTTGCTATCTGACAACATTGGTAGGACAATTATTACAACACCTTTTTTTTTAAAGTGAAAGAAAAAGTGAAATTAAAGAGAATAAAATAAAAAAAACAAACAAACAGAACAGCAAAAAACAAACAGAAAATTAAGTAATTAAAAGTAAAAGAGCATCTGAGTAGTGTTGGAACAAAGAGCCGGGACCATTGTTGAAATGGTATTTGTCAAAGATTAGATCTAATGGAAGACACATATGTGATCCAGGGTTGCCAAAAGTTCATGAACCCATCCATGTCCTGTCTCAGTGCGAATGTCAACTTTTCCATCGAGTAAATGTCTTGAATCACGTTAATCCAATCTTCAGGTGTAGGACAGTCCTTTAGCATCCATTTTTTAGTTAGGGCTTTTTTACTTGCCAATATTAAAACATTGAATAAGTATTTATCTCCTCGTCTTTCCAGAGAGTCCGGTAGTAAACCCAAATACAAAATTACAAAAGAAAAGGGAACTGTTATTTTGAATATTTTCCCCAATATTGTCTGTACATTGGTCCAATATTGGTGGATAACTGGGCATGACCAAAACGCATGAAAATGATTTGCAGTCTTTTCACCACACAAGCGCCAACAGTTCAACCCCTTATGGGTAAATTTGTTTTGTGCAGGTGTTCTGAAAAATCTTACCAAGTTTTCCATCCAAATTCTCTCCACTGCAGGAATGAGGTACTTTTCCATTGCTGTTTATTTAGCTTTTCCCATATTTCCAATTGTAAAGTGAAATTCCCCCCTTTTTCCCATCTCTCTTTTATATATGATGTGTTGTCTCCTTTTAAGTCATGAAGACCTTGGTATATTTTAGAAATGTATCTGATCCCTGGGATCCCTTTATATGCCATTAAGACCTTCAGAACACCTGACTGGGCCCTTTCCAAATCCTCCTTTTTAAGTATATTGTTTATGTGGTGTCTAAGCTGAAAGAACCTGTAAAGGTCTTGATTTATTAGACCTTGTTTTTTCAAATCTTCAAAACTTCTTAAAGTTTGCCCCTTAAAAAAATCGTAATATTTTATCAGCCCTTTCTCTTAACACTCTTTAAATCTAGTGTCTGTTTTATTGGGGGTAAAGTCTTGATCATAGGCAATCCATTGCAGAAGTCGATAGGGCTCTTTAGCTTGATTCTCTCTGACTATCTTAAACCAAATTTTTAGCGGGGTCTCTATCCACGGGTTAGGTAAGGCATTGTTCCCTATTATCGCCTGTAGGGGGATGTCACTTGTTATTTGGCATTCGATCTCCTTCCATTGTGCAGTGTAGACTGGGTTACATATCTCTATTAAAGTTTTAATTTGTGCGGCTTTGAAATAGTCCCTGATATTTGGCAGCGTGAGCCCACCTTTGTCTTTGTTTAGTTGTAAGGTTCTATATCTGATTCTAGGTCTCTTGCCCTGCCATATGAATCTTGAGATCCTTCTGTCCAGCTCCTGCCATGTTTTTTTGGAAGGTTCTACCGGTATTGTTTGGAAAAGGTATAGAAGACGTGGAAGTTTTGTGCAGTACCTAAGAATGGTATCATATTCCATCTTGCTAGGTCAGATTTTATTTTTGTCACCAGTGGATCATAGTTTAGTGTTATAATTTTGTTGAATTGTTTCGGGATATTGACCCCCAGATATTTCATAGATTACAACTCCCAGTTAGTTTTGAGTTCACTTAGTGAATAATGATTTGGGTCATAGTTGAATGTTAAAACTTGGGTTTTATGCATGTTTAATTTGTACCCCGATAAATCTCCATAGTCTGAAAAAACAGATTAGTTCTGGTAAAGAAGTGTCTGGTTGCCCTAGGTATATTAAAATGTCATCAGCAAAGAGTGCTATTTTATGTTCCTTCTGACCAAGTGTAATACCTTGAATTTCTTGATTTTGTCTTATCCATTGGTTCAGAGGTTCTATGAAGATTGATTGCAAAGAGCAGTGGAGACGGGGGGCAGCCTTGACGACATCCTCTTTCCAGCTCAAAAGATGATGATAAATTACCGTTAATCCTTATTTTAGCTGTTGGTTTTTTATATAATGCCTGTATAGTTCTAATGAAGTTATGAAAATTGAAACTGGATAAGATTCTATATAGGAAAGACCAGTCAACCGAATCGAATGCTTTTTCAGCATCTAATCCCAATATGACTGCATTTAAGTTATATTTTTTTATATGATGAATTATGTGTAAAGTGCGTCGAATGTTGTCTTGTGTCTGTCTTTGTCTTATAAAACCTGTTTGGTCTAAGTGAATTAAGTCTGTCAGTATGTTTTCTAACCTTTTGGCAAGGATAATGGTAAAAAGCTTATAGTCCTGATTTAATACACTGATTGGTCTGTAGTTGGAGCATTCTAGTTTATCCTTTTCAGGTTTAGGTATAACTGCAATGACCCCTTCTCTCCAGGAGGGGGGGATTTCCCCTGTGTGGAGGACATAGTTAAATATTTTCAGGAGGAGAGGAGATAGTTGCTGTTTAAAGGTTTTGTACCATTCTGCTGTATAGCCATCTGCTCCTGGGGATTTGTTATCTTTAAGTTTCATAATTGCTTTTTCCAATTCTTTAGGTTGTATTTCTGACAGTAGTGTTTTATTTTGTGATTCCGCAAGTTGGGGAAGGTTTAATGTGTTTAGGAATGTCTCGGATGTGTTTTTATGTTTTTTGTGGGAGTATAAGTTCTTATAGTAATTCTCGAAGCTTTTAAGAATATCCTGAATTCTGAATTTTATTTCCTTTGATACTGGGTCTCTGATTTTGTAGATTGCTCTTTCTGTTTGTTGTTTCCTCAATTTATAGGCTAGTAATTTTGCCGATTTACTGCCTGCTTCATAGTGTTTTTGTTTCAGAAATGCAAGTTTCTTCTGGATTTCTATTGTGTAGATCTCATTTATTTGATTTTTAATTTCTTTAATCTTGAGCGAGCCATTAGAATGAGTGTTGTCTTTGTGTTCTTTTTCTAGGTTCTTGAGTTCTGACTCTAGTGTGATTAGTTTTTCTTGTCTCAGTTTCTTTTGGGTTGCCAGTTTTGCAATAATTTTTCCCCTTATTACAGCTTTGCACGCATCCCACAGTATTAAAAGGGGATACTTCTCCATTATCGTTTTCTTCCAAATATCTGAGAATATCTGATTCCAATTCATCTTTCAGTGGTCCTTTCAGGACATTTGAATTCAACCTCCAGGAAAATGTATTATTTGTGTATTTTTGGATGTTTAAGTCCATATAGATCGGACTGTGGTCAGAGAGATCCATCAGTCCTATTTTACATGTTTTTACTCTTCCAATGTCTCTATTAAACATAAAAAGTAATCAATCCTTGAGTAAGATGAATGTGGCGTTGAATAAAAAGTATAATCTTTTACATTGGGGTTGAATTCCCTCCATACGTCACAGATTCCCATTTCTTTTAATAGCATCCGAGTTTTCCTATTTTGAGTGTTATTTTGATGTGAAGAATTACCTGTTGCATCCCAGTATGGATTCAGTCTTAGATTGAAGTCTCCACCACATTCTAAACCTTGGGCTTTAGTTATCATTAGGTCGAATACATTTTTATAAAATTTCCATTTAGCCCCTGGTGGTGCATATACATTCAGCAGGGTGATATCTTCTCCCTCTAGCCACCCAATTACCAAACTGTACCTCCCTTCTTTATCTTTGTGTTCTGATTTTTTTTCAAATGTAATTTTGGTTGATATCAATGTCGCTACTCCCCTCCTCCCTGACTTATATGAAGATGAAGAGATCATTTTAAACCCTTGTCTACTGAGTTTAGTGTGTTCCACGTCTGTTAGGTGGGTTTCTTTTAAAAATATTATTTCTGCTTTGTCTTTTTTCATTTTGCGTAGAATCTTGGATCTTTTAACTGGATTCAGGATCCCTTTTACATTATATGAGGCTATTTTGGTTACACCCTGCTTCTCCATTGTATTTTCTTATTTAGTATAACAGTGTGGTGGCCCTCTTTTTTGCTACTCAGAAACTGAAAGAACATTAAGAACATAAAAAACATTAAGAACATAGTGTACGAAACTTTAAAACAAAAAACTGTCAAAAAAACTTTATGTGCTGGGGTCTCTTTAAAGACCCTGTAAGAGCCCTGATGGAGTGTAGGCTCTGAGGGAAATTCCTCAAACTCTTGTTACGTGTTGAGGGCCCTCTCTTACCCCTGTAAGTTGTCCCATGTTTTTAACGTGAATTTCAGATCCCAATCCGAATTTGTAATGATTTTTTTTTTTTTTATGCCTATACCCTATGAGATTGTGTGCACCCTCCCACCCCCATCACAGCAAACATTCACTCTAATACAGTATTTGTTAGTGTAGGGAGAACATGTGGGTCATTGTTACATTTCTATTTTAACAAGATTTTTTTTTTTCCTTTAAATTAAGAAGACATTTGTTTCTAATGCTATAACTGCTCCATGAAAGGTTTTACCACATGCTGATTCTGCATCTCCTTTAATGTTTGTTACCTTGTAGGAGGGGGGATGGAAGTGCAGAATGACTGAAAAAAAAAAAAAAAAAAAAAAAAAGGTCGCTATTCCTTCCTGGAACTGGAAAGCTTATCTTTGTAGCTCTGGGGCTGGGTTTCCCGCTGCTGGCCCGTGGATTTTGAAGGTCTCTGAGTGGACCACGTTTGAGCTCTGATCCTCTGGCTCAGGTCCGCTGCGGGTTTAAACACCGATACCGGGAGCCCTCTTCTCGCCATGTCAATTGGTTGCTTCTTCCGCTGAATTATAGAGACATGACTCTTCACTGTAAAAGACCCTTAACTTCGCAGGAAATGGCGTCTGAAAGCGTAGATTCTGTTCCCGTAGAACCTTTTTGGCGTCGTTATATTCCCGTCACTTTTTAAGAACCTCCGGGGCGTAATCATGCTCCACGAAGACTTTTCTCTCTTGATGCATAAATCCTTTTTTCTGCCAAGCCCGTCTTACAACCTCTTGTTTTATTTTGAAATCGGAGAATCTTACCACCACCGAACGTGGGGGCGCGCTTCTGCCGCTGGCTTTGCGGCTAATGTACAATGGGCCTTTTCTATCTTCAAATCGGTGGTTTGTGGAATATCCAACTTCTCTCTCAATAAGGATTCCACGCATTCCGCCATTGTGTTGAAACTATCTTCAGCTCCTTCTTTCAGACCGTGAATTCTGATGTTGTCTCGTCTTTGTCTTCCTTCTTGGTCGGCTAGCTTAGCCTCCAGCCTTGACTGTTTTTTGTGTAAATCCAGCATAGAATCTTCACTTTTATTCTTTCTTCAGCTTCCAAGATTCGGTTTTCGGCCTGGTCCATTCTGCTGTTCGTCCTTTTTAATTCCTCTCTGAATTCATGAAATTCGGCCCGAAATCGTTGTAATTCATCAAATAGCGATTTCAAGCTAACCTTTTTGTTAGCTAGGCCCAGCTCCTCGTCTTCTGAACGGAGGTCCTCCGGTTCAGATTCTGCGGCCGCTGCGCGTCCTGACCTGGGGAATGTCAGTTTCTTCTGTTTTTGGTTAGGCATGGTGTTTTTTGTCTTTTGATTTTTATTCTTCCAAAAATCCGTTAAGTCTGATTTTGAAGATGTTTTCCTTGGATTGGGTCTGGGAGCTTCAGCGTTAAGTTGCTATCACCATGGCGTCCAGACCGGAAGTCAAGTTTCCATTTCTGATATAATGATGTTTATTTCTATTAATTTCAGTAACTCTTGGTGGAATTGCTAGGGAGTATGCTGGATAGATTAGCCTGGGTAATAATTCAGTTTTGGTTAACATCGTTCTACCAAACAATGTTAGGTCCCTTTGTAGCCAGTTATTTTAATTTTTTTTTTTTTTTTACATTTATTGATACTAGCTTCAGAACATTTGGTTATCCAGATTCCTAGATATTTTATCTTTTTGACAGGTATATAATATAGCGAGGATTCAGAGCAATTGAATCGGTGAATTCAAAAAGGGCCCAAGTCCACACTTTTTCAAAGGGGACTTGGGCCCCTTTTGAATTCACCGATTCAATTGTATCCACAATTGCCTCGTCAGCTTCCTTTCTCCACAACAGAATAATTGAAAATGAATAGGCAGGGTTTCCTCTGGTAACATTTCTCGGTGGCGGGCCGCCTCACCAGAAAATTTACTGCCGCGCCAAAGAGGAGATATGAGTTTAAGAAAAATATATGAAGCAATGACTTTCCGCAAGCGCGCATATGAACAACGCACGTGGCCGTCATCCACGCGAGTTTAGAAGTGCCCCACCCACGTGAGCTTTCTAGTCAGTCAGCAGGCAAATGTCTCGCTAGCGGCAGCAGCATCTTCGTGGAAAAGGAGTGAAAACCGGGGAGTCAAACAGCAGAAATGGACTCTATTTGAAGAGAAACTTTGTGAAGTCTGTCGTTTCTTCGTTGGTGAAAATCCTGGTGCGTCAGCTCCTTGGTGCTACCTATCAGGTGGGAGTGAAACCACAAATGATGGTTGTGTGCATGCGTCAACCGCTTGGCCTGGGTAGATGAAAAAAGTGAGCATGTACAGCGCCGCGTACATGCCGGGCTCGTCCAAAGCGTACGTGGACCAAGGCGGACTAGAGGGGAAATGCAGCATGAATAAGGCTTGACTGCCCGACAGAAACATGACTTTATTAAAGTACTTTAAACGTGCAAAAAAAAAAAATCAGAAGAGGAATGTCGGCACTGGAGGCATTTATCATGGTTTTAACCTGCTGGGAACGGGGGCAATAACAGAAGAGTCGCTTGGCTAAGAGATGTGGTTAGAATTCAAATGCAGCCGGCTTCATATGAAGGGAAGGCAAGGGGGACTACTGAATTGCTGAGGATATATTTCACCAGCCACTACAATATTATGTTCCCAATTATGTACTTGGCAAGTTAAGATGACCGAAATTCACAAAGTCAATGATTTTAATCTGTCAGCAGCCTTCAGACAAACTTGAACGTGCCGGCATTTGGATTTCAAAATAAGGGAGGTTTTTCTTGGCAGTGAGATTTCTAAAAAAATATGTAGAAATATTATAACAGAAATAATGGCATCCTTGGTCATTTAAATTATTAAATACAATTTTATTATTTTTTTCTTTGTAATGAGTGTTAAATTATTTTTCTGTTCTGACTGCAAAGTTATGGTCAAAAATATAAATTGTTGTAAGGAAAAAGTAAAAAAAACCAAACCAAAACAGTCTGTTTCAAATTTATTTAAAAAAACCCCCAGTAATTTTATTTTAAAAAAGACAAAAATGAGCCATAAAATAAACCACAAATTTATAATAGTTTCAAATGTACAAGAAAAGTCAATTTTACAAGAGGAAATTGCAAATTTGAGGAAAATGGTTTCAAATTTAGATAAATTTACAGAGAAAAGCAGAAAACTATAAGAAAATTGTTACAAATTTTGGAGAAAAACCTCAAACCTTCAAGACTGAAGTCATTACTCAGGTTTTAATTGGGTGCTCTTTGTACCCTTAACTAGAAATTTTTGGTTGTCTCCTTTAATTTACATGGCACTTGATATTTTCTAACCTGTTTGTATACCACCATAGACAGAGAGAGAACCTGAATTAGACAGAGCTCAGAGAGGGCAAGATGAGACAGAAGAGAGGAGCCAAGGAGAGGAAAGTGTTCAGGCAGAGGGTCCAGGAGAGGTGAGACAGAGGAAGGAGAGAAGGATGACACCAGTAAAAAGTCCAAATACAGGACATCTGGGTGGGACCCCAAATGGCCCAGTATTCCAACATTCAAGCCTCAGTTGTACAATACTTAAAACTGTAAGTTCCATATGCACGGCAGTGGCTCAGGATGTAGAGCGGGGTCATCCAATAACCGGATGGTTGGTGGTTCGAATCCTGCTCTCCCCAGATATCCTGCCGTTGTGTCCCTGGGCAAGACACTGTACCCACCTTGCCTCCAGTGTCCATAACACTGGGCATGAATGTGTATAATGTTCAGTAGTGGCCGGAGAGGCTGTTGGCCTGGATTGGCAGCCATGTTTCCCGTCAGCCTGCCCCAGGGCAGCTGTGGCTAACTACCATTGTCTGTCTGGAGTGAATGAATAATGTATCTGTAAAAAGCGTCTTGAGTGTCTATGATAAAGCACTATATAAATCTGGTGCATTATTGTTATTATATGCAAAGTGACTGTGCAAAATTTAAAAAAAGAAATGAATGGTATAAAATTAACAAATTCATACATATGTGCCCCCCACCCCCGGAAAAATATGTTGCCACCACGCCAAGGTCTTTAAGCCAGAGGAAACACTGAATGGGGCATCCAATACTAGCCACAGAACCACTTGTTCATTTTATTTTTTTTGTCAGATCACTTATTTGTGTGATCTTTCATGACTTCTATTCATAATAGTGTATCTTGCACTATTATGCTGGGGAATGGGAGTTGTTAAGTCACCATTATAATTTAGTTTATACTTGTGCATGCCCATAGAAAGCAAGTATTCTTGTCTGAAAACAGGTAGGCCAATTAGGCTTTACAGGCCCAAATGTAGGCTGTGTTTGAAAGTGGAATACAAAGAAGTGTAGCCTATATGTAGGCAATCACATGTTAGAATTTGACAAATATAAAAGTGACTGAACACTAAGATTTATTTGGTCATGTGAATATTAATTACATAATTATTGAAAATGGATGGGACATCCAGTATTAGGAAATGTTTAAGAACCCTTGTTTATTTATCAGATTTATTTGTGTGATCTTTTATGACTGATATTCATAAGTGTTGTATGTTGCACTTTGGGGAATGGGAGTTGTTCAGTCATTATAACTGTTTTAGTTTATATGTGTAGTTTATAGTCTATCATCAATAAATTCATGCAATACTATAACAGGACACATTTACAAATATTTGAGACCCATTGTAGTGCATCGTTTTATATTTTAAAGTACAAAACACCCAACATTATTATACTCAGAAGAATGACCCATTTGGCTGCAACTGCTACATCAGTGTTGCCCTGTTGTCAGTAAATAAATATTTAGTTATTTGGGCATTTTTTTTGTCATGGTCATTGTTTAGTCAAAGCGTGCGCATATGTGTCCACATATGATAATGCAATTGATGTGGCCATTCTGCTCCACAATCAGGGTGGTATAATTATTAACTTAATTTTTAGATAGCCGTGCACTGGGAGGAGTGCCATGTTCATGCCTGCCAACTACTCCGGTTTTGCCGTAATGGTTACGGTTTTCAAGACCCCATTCCGGGTTACGGCTTTATTAATCAAAATTACGGTTTTTCACTAAAAATTCAGTTACAAATTTTAAATCGTAAAAAAAAAAACACGAAAGCAATTCCAAACACAAGATCGCTAGGAATCGTATCTAAATTTACCTGAAGCGTTTGCTAAGCTAACGCTATAGCTAACGCCATAGCTAGTCGTAGCACCTAACACCAATACAAAGAAGCGACTCTGTCCTCGGTGATTGGGGCTCGCCGGAGGAACCAACCGAGGCAACAGTTGGACGGGAGCCGGATCGGAGTTCCAAGTACAGCGGTGGTAGGAGATGGGGACCAGTGGAGGAGCAGCCAGGGCCCCAGCTGGATAATAGCCGGAATCGGAGCCCAGCTACATTGACGGGGCTTGGCGGAGGAACTACTGAGGAAGACGGCGGTAGGTGGCGGGGCTCAGCGGAGGGTCTACCGGGACCCCAGCTGGACAGGAGCAGGATCGGAGCTCAACTACAGCAGCGGTGGCCGGCGGGACTCAGTAGAGGAGCTGCCGGTACCCCGGCTGGACAGGAGCTCAATTGCAGCGGCGGTAAGCAGCGGGACTAGCAGCGGAGGGGGCTAGCTGAGGCCCAGCTGGATTTGAGGTCGGTCGGATCGGATATCGGCGTCACCAGCAGAGATTGTTTTACTATCAACAGGCCAGTAAAAATGCCACCACAGGAGGAGGAAATGGAAGAGATAAAAAAAAAAATCAATGAACTAAGTTCAGAGATTTTATCTTCTTGGAACATAAGTCAATATATACAGTAATAAGTGGCATTCAGCTGTTTATGTCATTTAAGATAAGATAAGCCTTTATTAGTCCCACAACAGGGAAATTCCAGGATTGCAACAGCACAGGGATAGCAACACTCAGAGCAACAATCAGAAGGCAAGAAAAAAACAAGCAAGCAAGAGCAGCTAATATACATATGTACATATTACTATAAAATATATATATATACACACACACAGACACACAGTGCAGAGCATTGTAGCTGGATGGAATAAATATATGAATATATAAACACACAGTGCGGAGCATTGTAGCTAGATGGAATAAATATGTAAATATATAAACACCCACAGTACGGAGCATTGCAGCTAGGTGGAATAAATATGTAGATGCATAAACACACAGTGCGGAGCATTGTAGCTAGATGGAATAAATATGTAAATATATAAACACACACAGTGCAGAGCATTGTTGCTAGATGGGATGAAACAGCATAACTTTCTACTTAGTTATCCTACATGGTATGATTATGTGCCCATACATATTCTCACCCTCCATAGTGACCGGTATTTTCCTAGTTGTATGCCGGAGGGGACCATTGTGTAAGTCTATTGCATCTTTTGCATTCAAAAAACTATTAAGTTTGTTACGTCTTTTTGCTATCTCTGCGAGCAGCCCTGCTTAGGTTGTACAGTCTGACAGCCGTTGGTAGGAAGGACCTACGAAACCTCTCGGTTGTGCACCTGGGATGATGTAGTCTGCTGCTAAATGAGCTCCTCAGTGCATTCAGTATGTCCTGCATAGGGTGGAACTCGGACTCCAGCAGAGATGACAGTTTAGCCACCGTCCTTCTCTCTCCTATCTCCTCCACCGGATCAAGGCGCTGCCCCAGGACAGAGCTAGCTTTCTTGATCAGTTTGTTCAGTCTCTTCCTATCGGCTGCAGTAATGCCACTGCCCCAGCAGACCACTCCAAAAGTGATGGCTGATGCCACCACCGTGTCATAGAATGTCTTCAGCAGTGCCCCTTGTACACCAAAAGACCTGAGTCTCCTCAGCAGGAACAGCCTGCACTGTCCCTTGTTGTAGAGTGCGTCAGTATTGTGTGACCAGTCTAGTTTATTGTTCAGATGAACACCCAGGTACTTATAGGATGTCACCATCTCGATATCTGTTCCCTGTATATTTACTGGTGCTGTGAGGGGCTGCCCATGCCTGCGGCAGTCCACCACCAGCTCCTTAGTTTTCCTCGCGTTGATCTGGAGGCAGTTCCGATGGCACCAGTCCACGAAGTCCTGGATAAGCCCTCTGTACTCAGCTTCATCTCCATTGGAGATGAGGCCAACGATCGCAGAGTCATCAGAGAACTTCTGTAGATGGCAGTGTGTTGTGTTGTGTGAGAAATCCGCAGTATAAAGAGTGAACAGGAAGGGAGCCAGCACCGTTCCCTGGGGGGCCCCCGTGCTACCGATGATCGTGTCGGACACACAGTCCCGGGTTCTCACAAACTGAGGCCAGTTCGTGAGGTAGTCCAGGATCCATGATGACAGGTGCTGGTCCACCCCTGCGCGCAGCAGCTTGTCCTTCAGGATCATCGGTTGGATGGTGTTGAAAGCACTGGAGAAGTCAAAGAACATGATCCTCACCATATTCCCGGGCTTCTCCAGGTGGGACAGAGAACGGTGAAGGAGGAAGATCACCGCATCCTCCACCCCAATGCCATGCTGGTAGGCGAACTGGAGTGGATCCATCGCTGGTTCCATCAGGGGGCGGAGGTGAGCAAGGAGCAGTCTCTCCAGGGTCTTCATCAAGTGGGACTTCAAGGCCACCGGTCTGTAGCTGTTCAGGTCTTTGGGGTGGGAAGTTTTTGGTACAGGTACCACACAAGATGTTTTCCACAGCTGTGGTACCCTCCCCAGCTTCAGGCTCAGGTTGAAGATGTACGTCACAATCCCACACAGCTGGTCAGCACAGGACTTGAGGAGCTTTGCGCTGATGCCGTCCTGTCCCGACGCCTTCCTCGCCTTGATCTTCCTCAGCTCCGTCCTCACCTGGGTCCTGGTCAGGGTCAGGATGGGGGGCTGTGTGTTGTGGGAGTGGGGGGGGTGTTGGTGGAGTGGGGAGTGGGCAGCAGGACTTGATTTCTTTAGAGGCAGCAGTGGTTGTTGTGCAGTCAGGGGGGAGGGCAGTTGGTCAAACCTATTGAAAAACAGATTCAGGTTGTTCGCCCACTCCCTGCCCCCCGTGGCCTGGGGGGAGGTATTCTGGAGCCCAGAGATGGTTTTGAGGTTTCTCCAGACCCCGCTGATGTCGCTCTGTTGCAGCTTGTCCTCCATCTTCTTCCTGAAGCTGTCCTTGCCTTCTCTGATCTTTCTCCTCAGCTCCCTCTGTACGGACTTCAACATCTCCCTGTTCCCCGACCTGAAGATCCTCTTCTTCTCTCTCAGAAGTGTTTTTATCTCAGGGTTGATCCAGGGTTTGTTGTTTGAGCAACACCGTATGGTCTTGGTGGGAACGGATTTGTCCACACAGAAGCTGAGGTAGTCTGTGAAGGTGTGAGTGAGGCCATCGATGTCCTCACCATGTGGATCGCAGAGCTGCTTCCAGGCGGTGGCTTCAAAACAGCCCTTTAGAGTGTCCATTGTCTCCTCAGACCATAACTCCACTGTGCGCATGGCCGGAGGTTGTCTGTGCACTAGGGGTTTGTACATCGGCCGGAGATGAACCAAGTTGTGATCCGATCTCCCGAGTGGGGGGAGTTGTAATGAGGTGTACGCCTCCTTAGTGTTTGCGTAGAATAAGTCCAGTGTTTTATTGTCTCTAGTGTGGCATGTGACATACTGGGTGAACGTGGGTAGAATGGGAGACAGTGAAACATGGTTGAAATCGCCTGAGATGAGGAGAAGAGCATCTGGGTGTTGTGTCTGCAGCCTGCTGGTTACTGAATGGATGACGTCACGCGCTGTTCCAGCGTTCGCTGTCGGATTTGCATAAACAACAATGCAGATCACGTGTGAGAGTTCTCTCGGGAGATATGTAGGCCGCATGCTAACAGCTAGAGACTCAATGTCTTTGCTGCAGTGTCGTTGTTTAACAGTGATATGTCCTGGTCTGCACCAGTTGTTGTTAACATACATTATCACTCCACCGCCCCTTGCTTTGCCACTGTCTGGTGTTCGGTCAGCCCGTATCATGTGGAAACCCTCCAGCTCAATGTTAGCATCTGCTGCTAGTTGTTAGCCACGTCTCAGAAAACAAAAGGAGAGAGCACTCCCGATATGTGCTATCATAACGGCAGATAGCCGCTAGCTCATCTACCTTTCCCAGTAACGACCGTACATTTCCCATGACAACAGATGGAAGGGAGGGTCTGTACCTTATATTTTTTGTCCTCCGCCTTACTCCAGCCCGGCAGCCGCGGCGTTTTTGCCTCAGTTCTCTCGGTATGTCGAGTTTTTCCAATGGGACCGGGTGGCGGTTGAATGCTAGCAGCTCTTCCCTGCTGTATCGTATCCTGCTATGAACAGTGGCTCCGTCCACCGGCTCAGGAGACATTTGGGACGATCTGTGTGTCCGTGATATAAGTGGAGTGAAAAAAAAGACGGATCAAAAAGAGATAGAGGAAGGGAAAAAGACTCGGAATCGAGCCGCTGTTGCAAAGGGCAGCCGACTCGTGTGGTGCCGGGAGGAAAAAAAACAAACAAAAAAAGCACAGTTTTAAGCACAGTTCTGGTACTTAAAAATCATAAAAACTCAGGAGCTTCGGGGGACCCGTAGAAACCTGTGCATGCCTGTAGAGGGGATGCGTTGGAACAGAATTCTTGCCGGTTACAGGACACTTGGTATAGCAACACAGCACTAAGTGGCAATCACGTGATGGTTTTTGTACACAAAATATGCCCTGCCATCTGGGGCTGTTTGCCCCTGCTCGTTACTTCTTCTCCTGCTTGTCACTGTTCTGTGTTAAGTATGTTGCTTACCTGTGTCTATATATATGTCTTGTAGGGAGTCATGTGCTCTGTCTGTGTGACGTCATATAGACATCATCTGGTGGGTCATCTTCTTCGTTCAGACCACTGAAGGGTCTCCTCCTGTCTCAGACGGCTGTGTTTACAGTCATGCCTGCGGCATACTGGTGATGTTCACGGCATCCTTTTCTGACGTGCAGCGGTTCTCCTCATTCTATTGCTCTCCATCTGGTGGGTCTTCTTCTTCGTACAGACCACTGGTTGAGGGATAGATGCGTCGTAATTTCAGTTCATGGGCACGATCCTGAAAAAGTAGCTTTCGGCCCTGTTCAGGAAGGCCCGTGCATGCCCGTAGAAATCAAGAAACCGGAGCACCCGCAGAAAATCAGCGCTTTGCTTGGCATTTTACACATTTGTAGTGTAGACTGGCATTCATCGAGGTTACATGTTTGCCGTCATATAGGTATGGCAAGTTGTCCTATGATGCCTGAGTTCATAGGACACACTATGATGATGAGGCAGAGATCATCGGCCATCCTATGATGTCCTAGAAACATGCTTTAAAGTCTGTTGTACCCTTTGCTGGTGAAGGGTGTCCTCCTGTCTCAGACGGGTGCAAAGTACTGCTGGAACCTCAGGTGTTTCAACTTCATGACATCTTTTCTGATGTGCAGCAGTTGTCGTCATTCTATTGCTCTCCATCTGGTGGGTTGTCGTCTTCTTCGTTGAGACCACTGGTTGAGGGACAGGTGCGTCGTAATTCCAGTTCATGGACAGGATTATGAAAGTAGATCTGAGCAAAAAGAGGCTTTCCGGCATGGACTCACTGTATATGACATCATAAATACATGAAGGCAGGCTTGATGTATATGACATCATAAAGGCATATTTGTCTTATGTGCCGTGGGCTTGATGTATATGACATCATAAAGACACATTTGTCTATGTGCTGTCGTACAGGCATTGCGGGTCGTCCTATGATGCCTGAGTTCATGGTCTATATGACAAAGACATTTGTGTCCTATGATGCCTGAGTTCATAGGACGTCCTATGATGTTCAGGCAGAGATCATAGGCTGTCCTATGATGTCCTATGAAGCGTGTCAGACACAGATTTCTTGGTTTGATAGTGATGATGTGCCGTTACTAGTGTGCCTGCTTATCTGACAGTTTCACCCCCCCCCCCCCAGAAATAAAATTAAGTTGTTGTGCAGTCAGAGCCAACAAAATTGCGATCCAGTGATATAATTGAACAGGTTTCTAACGTGGAACTCCCTATAATGGCATATTTGTAGCATTTGTTCACAGGAAAAACCGTACAGAGCTCTGCTAAGCTGCTGCCTGCAGTGAATACACACACAGAGCTACAACAACTTTATGGTATAAAGTGGAGCAACTCCATACTCGGGGACACACACCCTCAGCAAAGCACTTATAAAATCTTTTGTTTGCGAGGCGCTGTGGTGACTGACAGGTCGTGATGCTGTGTGTTATCCATTCAGCATGGTCATGATGCCATATATTGTCCTATTAGCATGGCCATGATGCAGCGTATTATCCAATGAGCATGGAGTCACTCCGAAACCCCGCCCACACTTCTTGAAGCCAGGGCATGAAGACAGAGAGTGGTGGCTAAACTTTTATTGATAAAAATGACATTTTGACTGAGTGACTCCATATTCGGGGATGCACACCCTTGTAACCTCAGCCAAGCACGTTTAAAATCTTAGGCCACTCTAATGAGATATTTGAGGAACACATACACAAACAGAATGAATGAATAAATGAATCTTTATTTCGGATAGATTAAAAGTAAAGATTAAAAAGAAACAGAATAATATAACGAAGGGGAAAAAAATCCAACAAGGTCAAATTAAACAATAACTCCTCTGATTATACAGTTCAGCATAAGTTATCCGAAATGGGTGATGGCTGAAGCCGCAGCTTATATTGCCCACCCATATTCCATCCAAGAATTCAAAAGAAAAACAAAACAAGAGCAATTACAATTCGGAACAAAGCTAAGACAAAATATGACAAAAAAAACCAACTAAGCAACAACACAACACAGACTAGATAGGACAATCCTTATGTGATTTTACATGTCATCTTGTATATATGTTTGGAGTATTTCTTCCTTTAGTTTTTGTTTAAATTGTCCAAGCGTTGTACATGATTTTAATTCAGGTCCAAAATCGTTCCATAATCTTACTCCTTGCACTGAAACACAGTGTTGCTTGGTGGTAGTTCTCACTGAGAACTAACAGACAGAGATATCTTGTATTTATAGATAAAGGACAGTTTCACAGGCCAGCATTGTACTGCACAGCTGTACAATGACAATAAAGCCTATTCTATTCCGTTATATTATGTTCAACCTATTTAGTAAAAACAAAACAAAAACTAATTTGTCCAGTGTAGCAATATTTGATTTATAATTATGATCAGGTATAAAGATTACACTGGTCAACACCAAATTTATTTTCAAATTTTTTTAGCTGATTTAGGACAATTTTGATGTACTGAATCCAAAAATCACATTGGTTTTGCTGAATCAGGTCAACTTTTTGAATTATGGCCACATGTTGTTTTATACATTTTTGTTTACATGTACAGGTATTTTTGCTTTATTTGATGCAAAATTCTTTGTCTTGAAATTCTCTGAATTTTGAACAATGATAATGTAACAAGTACATGCACAGTACTAAGTACAGGTTTTTACTTAGCACCTGATCAAGAGAAACGGATGTCATTTTCAGATTCAGCGGTGCAAAATTGTCTTAAATCAGTTGAAAAAACACAGACAACTTGCAAAAAAATTATTTTTGTAACCCTGTGTTATTTAATTTAGTACAGAGACAATGACTGCAGCTCTGGGGCAGTCACACACACACACACACATAATACACTTCACTGTTGTTTTAAAAATATAAGTTTGACCAAACTCCACACACAGCTTATGCCTTAATTATTACTTTCTGTGTCTGTTTGAAGTTTATACCCAGCCAACCAAAGGGTTGCACCAAAATAATATGTAGCAATATTTGATTTATAACTATGATCAGGTTATAAAGATTATTTAATTTGTATTAAAAGTATGTGTGTGGGGACAGAGGTTTGATCCGTTGCCACAAACACTCATAAATAAGAGGAAAATGCACTCATTAAGGGCACCAACTCACCGCTTTGTCGGTGAACAATTTATTAATTAATTTTATACCTGTTTAATCAATTAATGAATCAGTCCCAAAATATTAGTGAATTTGATTCTGGGGCTCTGAAGACACTCAGAATGGAATAAATTCCCAACAACTTCTCTCATTTTACAGATTTATTTAAAAAAAAAAAGATTAAATGACATCACATTCAGATAACTTGTAAACAGTGAAATGATCCACATTAACCATCACATTACTTGTAACTGGGATAGAATAACAGAATATGGACACCTCTGTTACCATGGAACTTTAGCATGAATTTGGAAGACTGAGAATAAAATTGGATACGAATTTATGGAGAAAATTAACTAATTATATGGAAAATTCTGGATTACTCTAAGGAAAACCGGAATTTTAATGAAAAATTATTTTTCTCTTTTAATTTTGTATCTGATCAGATGCTGAATTATTCTCAATTCTCAGATGTTTACTTTCAGCAGATGGAACAGAGAATACAGCTCACGTGACTTCATCAGCTGAAGATTTTGTGGAATATAAGGGAAGTATCTGCCTGCAGATATTCCAAAGTCCACAATTCAACCTTTACAGTCAAGCAGTCACAAGGCTGGATTTTGACTGCTTCAATTTCAATTGGAGCTTAGGTCGAAACAAAGGTGGTGATGGTGGTTTCTTCAGTGCAGCGTAATGGCAAGCTGCGTCGAGGCTTTCATGGGTCAGCGGCTTCTCCCAAGGGAATTCGAGAATAATTACAAAATCTGATCCCAATAGCAAAATTAAGATACAGTATTCTTCTAACTTTGTGGAGTTGAAAACAGCTTCTTCCAGTGTGTAAATGAGCGAACAGTCAGTCTCTTTTGAAAACACAAAACATGCGGTGAATTTAAGAAAAAGTTAACAGGATAAAAGTTAGAAAAACAGGAACACCTGTGACTTATGGAGTTTCACTCCATCTAACGAAGTTTAAGCTCAGGAAAGAAAGAATTAATTCCCAGATGTTTAAAGGAAAACATTAAAATACACAGACGTTACACAGCACATGACAATGGCAAAACTGAACGGACAGACTCTGTGATACTTGGCTAAACTAGGGTGTCTCCCTTCTAAAGACTCTGCAAGTTTGGCGCCGAAGCTCTGATTGACATAAGCCTAAACCAATAGTCTTCGTTCGTGGGCGGGTTTTATGAACTTTAGTCCAATGAACAAATAGTCCTTTGTTTGTCACCAACCAATGGAATGAAAGAGCTACATGTAGCCCAGCATATGCTGGGTGATGATTGGCTGATACCGGTCCTCTCACAGAATGACACACATTTTAATACACTGGAGATTCCTTAACATACTTTATGTACAAAAAGTAACCAACTTCAGTGATTCATGCAACTTTATAACTAGTGCTTTTAAATTAACCTGCAAGAATAAACATTCACTTAAACATTTTAACATGTACATATTTAAAAGCAAGGATTCAATAAGCATTTCAAACCCAAATGATTGTCCACACTGAACATCAGAGTCCATTTGCTTTTTTTGCATTTTGCATTATTATCCATTTGCATTATTCTGGGAAATGAAACTTGAAGAGAGTTAGTTTCAGTTCATCAGTGTACAGTCAAAAGTGAGCGTCTACTCCAGAGACATCCACCAGGGGTAGTGTCAAGCTGTGGATAATCCTGGGGCCTTAGGAAATGCCTTTAAAGCTTATGGGATGCGGATGCCTGTTGAATGTCAGATAACTGATAACCAAAAAAAAAAACCTGTCTTAGTTGGGGAAGTTTACAGTTTATTTATGATGCAAGTTAATTCATTCCTTGCACGAGATGGAATCCTTGTCTTTTGTAGCTCTTTACAAAGGAATGTGTTCTCCACAGTGGTCCTGAGATGAAAAAGCAATTCTTGACTGGCCTTTTCCTGGGTGAACAATGTCTTTAAGAATAAGGATAATTTTATTGATGAGGTGAGAGCCAAAGCCAGATGATGCTACACCAATTTATAAAGAGCAGTTTAGAATGGCTTTCAAATTTTTTATACTGTATCAAATTTTACCAGAAAATAATATAAACCACGTCTTAAGTGCACTGAGGGGTGAACTGGGACAAAAATTCAGGCTGGAAATTTGACTTCATCCTGTTGTTGGAAACCAGAAACCACCACACTTTTAGTAGGTTAACATTTTAAAATAACAGGTATCAAACTAGTTATAAATGTAATTATAACCTTCAGCTGGGAGGAAAATTATAAATTTGTATTAATAGTCAACTGATCTATTGATTATTAAAACAACTGGTTGACTAATCTTAATTTAAATCTGGTGCTGCTTCTGATTTCTTCACCTTTTCAGAATAAATACACAAGGTAAGAGGGTTTGTGTAAAAAGTTACAATTTTGCATAAAAAAGGTCACAAATTTGTCACCAAAAAGTTGAAAATTTATATTAAAAAATGTGTACCTTTATGAAAAGATGTTTAAAAAAATGAGAAAACAAATTTAGGTGAGAATGATAACAAGCAGTTGAGAGTTAAGTTGGTACTGCAGACTACATATAGCCTATCGTTTTGAAAATTATACACATTTTTTAAATATCTGAATAGCCGTGAAAACATTGCCTTATGAATGTAAAAGGTAATTTAGCGATGGTTAATGCAACCTACAGTATTTATTACATTTAAAAAAGTAAACCCTAAACTATAAGCAGCTACAGCAGTATAATCTAACCACGAATATTCATTCACCACATTATTTCTGTCTTTATTTCATTTCTATGCGATGGGGGTTTTGGCCCTTTAGCATATTAAATTACTGTGGTCTGGTATGTTATTTCACCAGGTCTAAATAAAACAGGGAGGGAATGGGGTTACTTAAAACTATTATTTCATCATTTTTATCATATTTAATATATGCTGGCCCTACCTGCTTCCAGTTTCCCTCAAACTAGACACTTCTGCAGGTAATGAGCGCTGCATCGGTCCCCTCTCTCCCTCTGTCCCTCTCAGTTTACCGGCATTAATGTTCTTCTATTTATATAGCACTTTTCACAGTTAAAGATCTGTGTAGAGTAATGTAGAAAATGTAGAGTAATATAAAAACAATGAAATAAGATAACACAGCAATTTAAGCAAAAGAAGCATTAAGACATATGATTAAAATGAATAAAATAACTAAAAAAAAAACAACTAAAAACCAGGCCACCAGTCAATTAAAAGCTCGCCTAAATAACAGTGTCTTCAACTGTTTTTTTTTTTTAAGAGAGTCAACCGAATCAGTCAGACGCAGAGACAAAGGGAGAGCGCGTTCCACAAGCGGGGAGCAACGGACTGGAATGACAAATCACCTCTGGTTTTATAGTGAGTTTTAGGAACTGATAAAAAATTCTGGCCTGAAGACCTGAGTGATCGATCTGAAGAACATGGGGTTAAAAGATCACAAATATATTTTGGGGCTTGGCCATGAATTGCTCATTTTAAAATCAGTATGAAATTTGACTGGTAGCCAGTGAAGAGTGACTAAAATTGGGGTGATAATGGTCGCATTTGTGAGGTCCCATTAAAAGCCTGGCCGCAACAATCTGAACAGTCTGTAGACGGTTTAACAAACCCTTGTTAAAACTGGTAAAAAAAAGTGGCTTTCAACTCTGTTCAGGAAGGCCCCCGTGCATGCCCGTAGAAACCAAGAAACCAGAGCACCCGGAGAAAATCAGCGCCTTGGTATTTTACACATTAGTGTAGACTGGTGCACATAGACACATAGACAAATCTATGTGTGACATAAAGACACGTTTGTCTATGTGTCTTATGATGCCTGAGTTCATAAGACGTCCTATGATGTTCAGGCAGAGATCATAAGTCGTCCTATGATGTCCTATGAAGCGTGACAGACCCACAGATTTCTTGCTTTTATAGTGACACATTTGTCTGTCCTGTGCACAGACACATGGACAAATCTATGTGTGACATCATAGACAAATCTGTGACATCATAAAGACACATCTATTTGTCCTATGATGTTCAGGCAGAGATCATAGGTCGTCCTATGATGTCCTATGAAGCGCGACAGATTTCTTTGTGTTTTTGCATCCTATATGTTCCTGTTTAATGAAAATGTTGAAATAATAAGCATAGTCACAAATAAGCATAGTCACAAGCAAAGTCATTAATCATCACTATTAAAGCAAGAAATCTGTGTCTTGTCACGCTTATAGGACATCACAGGACGGCCTATGATCTCTGCCTGAACATCATAGGACATCCTATGAACTCAGGCATCATAGGACTTGTGATGCCGTCATAAAGATGCCTATATGATGGCACAGACAAATGTGTCTTTATGATGTCATATAGACTGTAACTCCGATGCCTAGACTAATGTGTCTTTATGATGTCATGGCTCAGACAAATGTGTCTTTATGATGTCATATAGACCATCACTCACGATGCCTAGGACTCGCGATGCCGTCATAAAGATATGTCTATATGACGGCACATAGACAAATGTGTCTTTATGATGTCATATAGACCATCACTCAACGATGCCTAGACTAATGTGTCTTTATGATGTCATATGGCTCAGACAAATTTGTCTTTATGATGTCATATAGACCATCACTCATGATGCTTAAGACTAATGTGTCTTTATGATGTCATATGGTTCATAGACATATGTCTTTATGATGTCATATAGACCGTAACTCACGTTGCCTAATGTGTCTTTATGATGTCATGGCTCATGAACAAAATGTGTCTTTATGATGTCACATAGACCATCACTCACGATTCCTAGGACTCTCGATGCCGTCATAAAGATATGTCTATATGACGGCACATAGACAAATGTGTCTTTATGATGTCACATAAGACATCACTCACGATGCCTAGACTAATGTGTCTTTATGATATATGGCTCAGACAAATGTGTCTATGATGTTATATAAGACATCTTTATGATGTCATAAGACATCACTCATGATGCTTAAGACTAATGTGTCTTTATGATGTCATATGGCTCAGACAAATGTTTTTATGATGTCATAGACCATCACTCACGATGCCATCATAAAGATGTCTATATGACGGCACATGGACAAATGTGTCTTTATGATGTCATATAGACCATCACTCACGATACCTAGACTAATGTGTCTTTATGAAAATGGGTGTTTTTTTTTGGGGGGGGGGGGGTCCAGTGCACTATATCAGGGGTTATCCGACTTTCAAGCGCTCTTTTTCTGTAATTTGCAGATGTCGGTTTCGTTTTTATAATATGCAAGGGAACATAAAAGAGTTTCAGACTTGCATTGCAATTTTTTTTTTTTAAGTTTTTGTAAAGGGTATACAGGTCATTACAGCATTGCATTGTTAACATTTTCATCGTAGGTTCCCTTATATTTTGCTATTTGACAACAATGGTAGAATAGTTATTACAACACCCCCCTTTTTTTTAAAGTGAAAGAAAAAGTGAAATTAAAGAATTAAATTAAAAAAACAAACAAAAAACCCGAATAAACAAACAGAACAGCAAAAAACAAACAGAAAATTAAGTAATTAAAAGTAAAAGAGCATCTGAGTAGCATTGGAGCAAAGAGTGGGACCATCATTGAAATGGTATTTGTCAAAGATTAGATCTAATGGAAGACACATATGCGATCCAGGGTTGCCAAAAGTTCATGAACCCATCCATGTCTTGTCTCAGTGCGAATGTCCACTTTTCCATCGAGTAAATGTCTTGAATCACGTTAATCCAATCTTCAGGTGTCCTTCAGCATCCATTTTTTAGTTAGGGCTTTTTTACTTGCCAATATTAAAACATTGAATAAGTATTTATCTCCTCGTCTTTCCAGTGAGTCCGGTAGTAAACCCAGATACAAAGTTATAAAAGAAAAGGGAACTGTTATTTTGAATATTTTCCCCAATATTGTCTGTACATTGGTCCAATATTGGTGGATAACTAACTAACTAACTAACTAACCTGCACTTATATAGCGCTTTTCTAGTCACAAAGACCACTCAAAGCGCTTTCATTAATACTAACCCTCTATTCTAAGGGCCTATAGGAAACAGATATCTAGGGACAATTTAGAACAGCCAATTAACCTAACATGCATGTTTTTGGCATGTGGGAGGAAACCGGAGAAATCCCGGAGTAAACCCACGCAACACGGGGAGAACATGCAAACTCCACACAGATCACTGTTGGTCGGGGGCTGGGATCGAACCCACGATCCTACGATCCCCACAATCCCCCGGCCAAGGGTAAACTGTGCTGCTGCAGTGCTAACCACTGCGCCACCGTGCAGCCCCGTGCAGCCCCGTGCAGCCCAGTTATCCGTGCAGATAACTGGGCATGACCAAAACACATGAAAATGATTTGCAGTCTTTTCACCACACAAGCGCCAACAGTTCAACCCCTTATGGGTAAATTTGTTTTGTGCAGGTGTTCTGAAAAATCTTACCAAATTTTTCCATCCAAATTCTCTCCACTGCAGGGATGAGGTACTTTTCCATTGCTGTTTATTTAGCTTTTCCCATATTTCCAATTGTAAAGTGAAATTCCCCTCTTTTTCCCATCTTTTATATATGATGTGTTGTCTCCTTTTAAGTCTTGAAGACCTTGGTATATTTTAGAAATGTATCTGATCCCTGGGATCCCTTTATATGCCATTAAGAAGACCTTCAGAACACCTGACTGGGCCCTTTCCAAATCCTCCTTTTTAAGTATATTGTTTATGTGGTGTCTAAGCTGAAAGAACCTGTAAAGGTCTTGATTTATTAGACCTTGTTTTTTCAAATCTTCAAAACTTCTTAAAGTTTGCCCCTTAAAGAAATCGTAATATTTTATCAGCCCTTTCTCTTTCCACTCTTTAAATCTAGTGTCTGTTTTATTGGGGGTAAAGTCTTGATCATAGGCAATCCATTGCAGAAGTCGATAGGGCTCTTTAGCTTGATTCTCTCTGACTATCTTAAATCAAATTTTTAGCGGGGTCTCTATCCACGGGTTAGTGTTATTCAAGAGTTTAGGTAAGGCATTGTTCCCTATTATCGCCTGTAGGGGGATGTTACTTGTTATTTGGCATTCGATCTCCTTCCATTGTGCAGTGTAGACTGGGTTACATATCTCTACTAAAGTTTTAATTTGTGCAGCTAGAAAATAGTCCCTGATATTTGGCAGCGCAAGCCCACCTTTGTCTTTGTTTAGCTGTAGGGTTCTATATCTGATTCTAGGTCTCTTGCCCTGCCATATGAATCTTGAGATCCTTCTGTCTAGCTCCTGCCATGTTTTTTGGGGGGGTTCTACCGGTATTGTTTGGAAAAGGTATAGAAGACGTGGGAGTATATTCATTTTGACTGCTTCAATTCTTTGTGCAGTACCTAAGAATGGTATCATATTCCATCTTGCTAGGTCAGATTTTATTTTTGTCACCAGTGGATCATAGTTTAGTGTTATAATTTTGTTGAGTTGTTTCGGGATATTGATCCCCAGATATTTCATAGATTCCAGCTCCCAGTTAGTTTTGAGTTCACTTAGTGAATAATGATTTGGGTCATAGTTGAATGTTAAAACTTGGGTTTTATGCATGTTTAATTTGTACCCCGATAAATCTCCATAGTCTGAAAAAACTGAGATTAGTTCTGGTAAAAAAGTGTCTGGTTGCCCTAGGTATATTAAAATGTCATCAGCAAAGAGTGCTATTTTATGTTCCTTCTGACCAAGTGTAATACCTTGAATTTTTTGATTTTTGTCTTATCCATTGGCTCAGAGGTTCTATGAAGATTGCAAAGAGCAGTGGAGACAGGGGGCAGCCTTGACGACATCCTCTTTCCAGCTCAAAAGACGATGATAAATTACCGTTAATCCTTATTTTAGCTGTTGGTTTTTTATATAATGCCTGTATAGTTCTAATGAAGTTGTTATGAAAATTGAAACTGGATAAGATTCTATATAGGAAAGACCAGTCAACCGAATCAAATGCTTTTTCAGCATCTAATCCCAATATGACTGCATTTAAGTTATATTTTTTTATATGATGAATTATGTGCAAAGTGCGTCGAATGTTGTCTTGTGTCTGTCTTTGTCTTATAAAACCTGTTTGGTCTAGGTGAATTAAGTCTGTCAGTATGCTTTCTAACCTTTTGGCAAAGATAATGGTAAAAAGCTTATAGTCCTGATTTAATACACTGATTGGTCTGTAGTTGGAGCATTCTAGTTTATCCTTTTCAGGTTTAGGTATAACTGCAATGACCCCTTCTCTCCAGGAGGGGGGATTTCCCCTGTGTGGAGGACATAGTTAAATGTTTTCAGGAGGAGAGGAGATAGTTGCTGTTTAAAGGTTTTGTACCATTCTGCTGTATAGCCATCTGCTCCTGGGGATTTGTTAGCTTTAAGTTTCATAATTGCTTTTTCCAATTCTTTAGGTTGTATTTCTGACAGTAGTGTTTTATTTTGTGATTCCGTAAGTTGGGGAAGGTGTAATGTGTTTAGGAATGTCTTGGTTGCGTTTTTATGTTTTTTGTGGGAGTATAAGTTCTTGTAGTAATTCTCAAAGCTTTTAAGAATATCCTGAATTCTGAATTTTATTTCCTTTGATACTGGGTCTCTGATTTTGTAGATTGCTCTTTCTGTTTGTTGTTTCCTCAATTTATAGGCTAGTAATTTTGCCGATTTACTGCCTGCTTCATAGTGTTTTTGTTTCAGAAATGTAAGTTTCTTCTGGATTTCTATTGTGTAGATCTCATTTATTTGATTTTTAATTTCTTTAATCTTAAGCGAGCCATTAGAATGAGTGTTGTCTTTGTGTTCTTTTTCTAGGTTCTTGAGTTCTGACTCTAGTGTGATTAGTTTTTCTTCTCTGTTTCTTTTGGGTTGCCAGTTTTGCAATAATTTTTCCCCTTATTACAGCTTTGCACGCATCCCACAGTATTAAAGGGGATACTTCTCCATTATCGTTTTCTTCCAAATATTTGAAAATATCTGATTCCAATTCATCTTTCAGTGGTCCTTTCAGGACATTTGAATTCAACCTCCAGGAAAATGTATTATTTGTGTATTTTTGGATGTTTAAGTCTATATAGATCGGACTGTGGTCAGAGAATCAGAATCAGAATCAGATTTATTGCCATTGTTCATGTAGTACACAAACTAGGAATTTGTCTCGATGCCATGCTGCAACATTAAAAACATGATGAGAAAAAGAGATAAACTAAAAAACTAAAGGACTGAAAACGTGCAATAAGTGTAGAAAAATAAGTAATAAGTAATAATGATAATAATAATAACAATACTAGTAATAATGAGTAGTACTAGTCAAGAGTATCCACTAGTACAGAGAGATCCATCAGTCCTATTTTACATGTTTTTACTCTTCCAATGTCTCTATTAAACATAAAAAAGTAATCAATCCTTGAGTAAGATGAATGTGGCGTTGAATAAAAAGTATAATCTTTTACATTGGGGTTGAATTCCCTCCATACGTCACAGATTCCCATTTCTTTTAGTAGCATCCGAGTTTTCCTATTTTGAGTGTTATTTTGATGTGAAGAATTACCTGTTGCATCCCAGTATGGATTCAGTCTTAGACTGAAGTCTCCACCACATATCACTAACTGACCTTGGGCTTTAGTTATCATTAGGTCGAATACATTTTTATAAAATTTCCATTTAGCCCCTGGTGGTGCATATACATTCAGCAGGGTGATATCTTCTCCCTCTAGCCGCCTAATTACCAAACTGTACCTCCCTTCTTTATCTTTGTGTTCTGATTTTTTTTCAAATGTAATTTTGGTTGATATCAATGTCGCTACTCCCTCCTCCTCCCTGATTTATATGAAGATGAAGAGATCAGTTTAAACCCTTGTCTATTGAGTTTAGTGTGTTCCACGTCTGTTAGGTGAGTTTCTTGTAAAAATATTATTTCTGCTTTGTCTTTTTTCATTTTGCGTAGAATCTTGGATCTTTTAACTGGATTCAGGATCCCTTTTACATTATATGAGGCTATTTTGGTTACACCCTGTTTCTCCATTGTATTTTCTTATTTAGTATAACAGTGTGGTGGCCCTCTTTTTTGCTACTCATAAACTGAAAGAACATTAAGAACATAAAAAACATTAAGAACATAGTGTACGAAACTTTAAAACAAAAAACTGTCAAAAAAACTTCCTGAGCTGGGGTCTTTAAAGACCCTGTAAGAGCGCTGATGGTGTAGGCTCTGAGGGAAATTCCTCAAACTCTGATATGTGTTGAGGGCCCTCTCTTACCCCTGTAAGTTGTCCCATGTTTTTAACGCGAATTTCAGATCCCAATCCGAATTTGTAATGAGTTTTTTTTTTTTTTTTTTTATGCCTATACCCTATGAGATTGTGTGCACCATCCCACCCCCATCACAGCAAACCTTCACTCTAGAACAGTATTTGTTAGTGTGGGGAGAACATGTGGGTCATTGTTACATTTCTTTTTTAACAAGATTTTTTTTTTTCTTTAAATTAAGAAGACATTTGTTTCTAATGCTATAACTGCTCCATGAAAGGTTTTACCACATGCTGATTCTGCATCTCCTTTAATGTTTGTTACCTTGTAGGAGGGGGGATGGAGGTGCAGAATGACTGAAAAGAGAGGAAAAAAACAAAAAGGTCGCTATTCCTTCCTGGAACTGGAAAGCTTATCTTTGTAGCTCTGAGGCTGGGTTTCCCGCTGCTGGCCCGTGGATTTTGAAGGTCTTTGAGTGGACCACGTTTGAGCTCTGATTTTCTCGCTCAGATTCGCTGCGGGTTTAAACACCGTTACTGGGAGTCCTCTTCTCGCCATGTCAGTTGTTGCTTCTTCCGCTGAATTGTAGAGACATGACTCTTCACCGTAAAAGACCCTTAACTTCGCCGGAAATGGCGTCTGAAAGCGTAGATTCTTTTCCCGTAAAACCTTTTTGGCGTCGTTATATTCCCGTCGCTTTTTAAGAACCTCAGGGGCGTAATCGTGCTCCACGAAGACTTTTCTCTCTTGATGCATAAATCCTTTTTTCTGCCAAGCCCGTCTTACAACCTCTTGTTTTATTTTGAAATCGGAGAATCTTACCAACACTGAACGCGGGTGTGCTTCTGCCGCTGGCTTTGCGGCTAATGTACGATGGGCCTTTTCTATTTTCAAATCGGTGGTTTGTGGAATATCCAACTTCTCTCTCAATAAGGATTCCACGCATTCCGCCACTGTGTTGAAACCATCTTCAGCTCCTTCTTTCAGACCGTGAATTCTGATGTTATCTCGTCTCTGTCTTCCTTCTTGGTCGGCTAGCTTAGCCTCCAGCCTTGACTGTTTTCTGTGTAAATCCAGCATAGAATCTTCAAGCACTTTTACTCTTTCTTCAGCTTCCAAGATTCGGTTTTCGGCCTGGTCCAATCTGCTGTTCGTCCTTGTTAGTTCCTCTCTGAATTCGTGAAATTCGGCCCGAAATCGTCGTAATTCGTCATATAGCGATTTCAGGCTAACCTTTTTGTTAGCTAGGCCCAGCTCTTCGTCTCCTGAATGGAGGTCCTCGGGATCAGATTCTGCGGCCGCCGCGCGTCCTGACCTGGGGAATGCCAGTTTCTTCTGTTTGTGGTTAGGCATGGTGTTTTTGTCTTTTGATTTTTATTCTTCCAAAAATCCGTTAAGTCTGATTTTGACGATGTTTTCCTTGGATTGGATCTGGGAGGTTCAGCGTTAAGTTGCTATCACCATGGCGTCCAGACCGGAAGTCCGACTTGCATTGCAATTTAAAAAAAAAAATCGTTAGAATCGAAACTATTGGTCGTGTCCCCTCATTTTTCTCAGTTTTTGTGTGACATGAAAATCGCATCAATTTCAAAGTACTGTAACGTGATCTCTGAGTAACTCTTTCTACTCAAAATGCAAGAGATAAGAGTTGTAATGCAAATTCAAAATAAAACATTCCCCAATGTGATCGGATCTATGGTTTTTGTACGGCGACCCCTGCAGATTTACTCGTACAACGTAAATTTCCGTGTCCCCAAATTTACGCAGCAACATGCAAGTTATTTGGTAAAGTAACCAGAAAACAGGAAGTGCTGATGCTTTTCACTTTGCACCTTTCAAATCCCAAACCATACACGTAAAAAGGAGATCAGTCTTTGTGAAGCTCAGATGTAGAATATTTCAATAAAATCTCAAACATTTATGACACATCGAATATGGTGTCCTTTAAAAAATTTACGTCTTCGGTCTTGGTCGGCCGCGCGCAGCCCGTCTGGCGAGGTGACCGCCCTGGGAAAGCACTTTTATTTTCTCTACCCCGGATGTGCTCAACCCATGTGGAGAGGATTAACCGTGGTCACTTTATATTGAAGTTATCGAAGGTCCAAACTTCCGTGTCCCGCATTTACGCCTTTTGTGATTTTACGTCTTATCCAACAAACAGGGAGAATTTGAAGGTATGTATACACGTGATCACATTAATATGTCATGAAAATGTAGCTGTTGATGAGTTTTGATGCGTGAAAAATACTGGAAGTGTTGAAGTTGTTTCGTGTAAAACGTGTGCCATTGCAAAGTGCATTGGCACACGGGGAAACAAAAGCCCGAGTGTCCCATTTACGTCTCCATTTACAAGTAGTTGAAGTGAGCGCTCATCCTCAAGAGTTCCTGAACACGAATGCCGTTACGAAAATAGTTACTAGTTTCATAAACCTGACACAATTGGATAGTGATTAGTCAATTTCATGTGCAGATTTGGTCAATTTTAAATTTTGCCACCAATGTCACACATTGGACCCCTAATAAATAAAAACACCCAAATATGTAACCTTGAAGAATGCCGGTCTACACTACAAATGTGTAAAATGCCAAGCAAAGCGCTGATTTTCTCCGGATGCTCTGGTTTCTTGGTTCTACGGGTATGCATGGGCCTTCCTGAACAGAGTCGAAAGCCACTTTTTGCTCTGATCTATTTTCATGATCCTGCCCATTAACTAGAATTACGACTCACCTATCCCTCAACCAGTGGTCTGAACGAAGAAGATGACCCACCAGACGGAGAGCAATAGAATGAGGAGGAAAGAGATGCTGTGAACATGAAACACCTCAGGTTCCAGCAGTACGCCGCAGGCATGACTGTGAACAACACCGCTGTCTGAGACAGGAGGAGACCCTTCAACAATGGGCATGCAGAAATCTGTGTGTGTGTGTGTCTGTCTGTCTGTCTGTCTTGTCTACAGTCTGTCTGCGTATGTGTCTGTGTGTGTGTGTGTGTCACGATCATAGGACTTTGTGTTGCCATGGTAACCATGTCAAAGCTCAAAGGCAGGCATCACCATGGTTACTGTTGCCATGGTAACCATGGCAGGCATCACCATGGTTACTGTTGCCATGGTAACCATGTCAAAGATCAAAGGCAGGCATGCAGCAGGGGTTTTAGAGGCATGCACGGGTACCATGTCAACATCCCCGAATTTCAGCCTCCCCTGATATGCGGAAATTTGGGAGGGGAAATCATTAATGAACATCCATAGGGTATCCATAGGGGAGCTGTGGGCGTTCATAGCTATGACATCACAGGCCCACACTGTGTTCCACCAATGCACAGACAAAGCGCTCTATGCTGCATTTTGTCCATTTTTTCCAGAGTCGTCTTTGCCGCTGCTCCATAAATCATGCATCCATAGTCTATTGTCGATCGCATTAGTGCTCTGTAAATGTCAATTAATGCCTGTTTATCTGCACCCCATTCGTGTCCAGCTACAGCGTTTATGAGATGACTTTTTGGCATTTTGTCTCCAGATTTTCAATATGAACTCTCCATGTGTATGCACTATCAAACCACAGTCCTAGATATTTGAACTCACTGACTTTCTCTATTGGTTTTAATAGAAGCAGGAGAAATGCGACTGGATTTGAGAAGAGATAAACTTGCATTATCATACTGGGTCAAGCTGAAAGGAAGTGACGAAGCGAATATTTCAAAAACAACACTACAAGACTGCTGGGAATACTCTTAATTTCCAGGGACATGGGTTTGGGTGGACAATTGAAAGAAGGACCAGAATGTATGGGCTGCACACTATTGATATAGCTAACACCAGTCCAGTGAGTAATGTTCCCCCTTGGATGTTTCTGGGAATAAAAGTAGATGCTAGTCTGCTAATGAGGAAAAAGGATTGGCGTATGAGTTAAGTTGGTGTTAAAACAAGCATTTACCTTAGGAACAACTACTATAACTTCTTGCAGCTCTATACTAACGGTTCAAAGAACAAAGAGGGCTCTGTTGGAGTTGGGAGTATACATCCCAGAATTTAAAGCGACCATCGCAAAAAGACTCTCCAACAATACATCCGTGTTTACAGCAGAGATGGTGGCAATAATTATTGCTTTGCAGTGGGTGGAGGAGGTCAGACCGGACCGGGTAGTGGTGTGCACGGACTCACTTGCAGCACTAAAAACCATACAGACACTAACATCTACAAGGGAAGACCTGGTGATTGAGCTGTATCGCAGTTTATTTAGGGTACACGGGGTGGTGGAGAAGTTCAGTTTTGTTGGGTTCCTACATGAAGGGCTGAAAGGGATGACTGTGCAGACAAATTAGCAAAAAGTGCTCTTGGAAAAGAAATAACTATACCATTGTCTCTTGGAAAAGGTGAAGGGAAAGCAGTAATCAAGAAAAAAGGAACTGAGCTATGGCAAAAAGGATGGGATGAAGATCATAAAGGTAGATCGTATTGCAAAATACAAACCTATTTCACTAAAGAATTATAAAACAACAAACACGAGTGTAGCATCATCGTCTCCTCAAACCAAGATAGAAGATCACTTCTCTCCATTCTACAGGAATTTCACTTTATTCCTTCTACAGGAATACCACTTTTCTGCATTTTACAGGAATATCACTGGCTTTCATATCGACTCATCCAGGCCTCATCTAGGCCTGACCAAAGATGTTTGTTTTCCCAGGACCCCAATGTAAATAGTTGCCTTTTGCAGAGATTGTAAGGATCAGAATTTGCTTTTAAAGGCTCAAAGGAACATAAAACTTGGGAGACCAGACCTCCAACGTGAACACTGCATTTGGATAGCATCCTCCTTTACAGGAAACCAATGTTCTTAAAAGGGTCATAAACGGCTTAATCAGACAGGTTTATAACCCCCGATGTTTTCCAGATTATCTCTCCCAGATACCATGGACCTAAAAGAAATCATCTACAGCTCAATAGTACCAGTACCTCCTAGTGGATACCTACGAAATGTGTTTCAGTATATAGGATGACTTTTTAATTTTTTCTAAACATTAAGTTTCTTTCAGCTTATCCTCTTCTCCCCTGGATCCTAAGGACACTGAAAATCATCCCTTTTATCACCAACCATAGTTTGCTGTACTACATTAAGCTTTGATCTAAATATGAATGCATGTATTATAATTATGTATAAGAAATGTTATATTCATGAGTGTTATTCAAACAAATGTAATATTGGAGTAATGGTATAAATGCATGATCACCAAATATTAGCCAAGTCATTTAATTTAGTTAGATTTTATATTGAGCTCCTAATTTCATAAGAACTCATGGGATGGTGTCTTCGTTTGATTGGCTGCTCTCAAACAAAGAAATGTTCTCACATTGGATGGCAGCCATTTCAAACTGCTTTTGATAAAGTCGATTGGTCAGTCTTGCGATTGACATCACCAGTTTACGACCAGGCGGGTTAACTTAAAAAAGTAGTTGAAGCTGCTCTGCAGTAAGAAGAGAGATTGAAGAGATTGAGACAAGATTCAGAAAAAAACACACGGATGTAGAATTAGAACAAGCAGAAAGAAAAAGAAACACACAGATGTAAGTTAAGTTAAAGTTAGAGAAGAAAAAGCAGACAAGAAAGAGACAGAATGAGATTAGATAAGTCTGGGAAGGTTTTATTCCACCGTTTCAAGGTCCTGTGTAGTTTTATTCTATCTAAATTGTTCTGTGTGAAGTTTGTCAAATCCTGCATTAGTTTTTCTGGTTACTGAGGAGAAATCACCTTTTCTTTAGAGCTCGCTTTCTCAGAGAATCAAATTCTCAAACTTTTTCCTTCACCTCAGAAGCCATTCTTATCCTAGTAAATGTTTTTCTCATATTTTTTTTATGACTTTTCACGCCGTTAAAGTGGACCTTTAATTTCCTAATTTAAAGTGAACAGGGACTGAGTTTTTCTTTTTTTGGACTCTCTTTCCGGCCTCATACCCGCCTGACTGAGAAGTGGTTCCTTCAGTTTTTTTGGTCTATCCCGCTCCTAGAGACTTCACCGATTCGGCTGGACTCATTCCAAGGATTTTCACGCCGCCCTGAGACAAACCATCCACGGCTGCCACTGTCTTGAAGGGCCCCCAGCTGAGTTATCACTTCCAGGCTGTGAGGAATTATAACAGCAGCCGATTCCTCCGACGTCCTAACTTCAGAACCCAGCGGTATCAACCCACTGAAACGTGGACTTACAGCTGTTGTGTGAGTGAAACTCCCTACTTTTCTTATCTCCTGGGTTAAAACATGATGTCCGAACAATTAAATTACAATTGAATATAGCCCGTATTTCAGGGCTCAATTAGTCTCTTAGCCACAGGATAAAGCTATAAACTGAAGGAAGACTTAGTCATTTTTAAGTAACTGCCCTTAAATTTTGTAGATTAATTCAGAAGTCATTTTTAGATAATTAGCTTAGGAATTTTCCCCATAAAATTGCGTTGTTTTGTTAGCCATTTCAGCCTTAATTTACCGTTGAAACATAAGTCTGGTTCCTCCTTGGTTCTACAGAGGTGTAATGCTGGATTTTATGTTCAGGAATCCAATAACAGTGGATATGATATCGTACGCTGTTATCATTTGAATCTGTTTATCCATCATTTGAATGCCATGCCATGTAACCTGAATGAGTTTAATAAAAGGGTGAATGAGAGAAGTTGAAGCGTTTTCCTTTCGCATATATCGGTTTCCTAATCACGGCAGGAAAAGAACTCACTGAAACTTTGAGACTGATTCATTAAGTAATTGAAGGTACAAAATTAAATAAAATTAAAGTTAATACTATTGTCCATTGTGACTGGTGCCCCTTTTACGAGTGCTTTTATTTAATGTAGCGGGTGTAGAAGTGATGGTTTAACTCCGCCCCCTTTCACACCCACTATTAAATAAAATAAATAATTCCTGTACCTTATGACAAATATTTTATTATATAATCCCATTACACGAGGGAAGACATCATTATGGCAAAACTCAGACTGGATCATATAGGTTTAAATGGCACTTTATTCACCATGGGGAAAAGCAAAAGTGATAAATGTAGAGAATGTGGAGTAAAAGAAAATGTCGAGCACATCTTATTACACCGTCACAAATACGGAAATGAAAGACAGGTAATGGAAAATGAATTTCGAGATGCCGGTAGGGAATGGGATTTAACTGGGATTCTGGGAACAGATGGAGATGGAGAGGCAATAAGAATCACGAGGAGGGCTCTTTTCTCTTTTTTAAATAACACAGGATTAAGTCAGAATTTAGGGGTCGGGCTCAGATGACATAATGTTACAACAGCAACAACAACTTCTATGATGTCATACAGACATCATAGGCACCCTGTGAGGTCAGAACACACTTTTTACAGGCATGCAGGAATGCTTGCTTACACTTGCTTTCTACAGGCATGCAGAAATACTTGCTTAACCATGTCAAAGATCAAAGGCAGGGATCACCGTGGCATTGTTGCCATGGTAACAGTAACTTTCTACGGGCATGCAGAAATACTTGCTTATACTTGGTTTCTATGGGCATGCACGGGTATGCACTAGTATCAATAAAACACATGGAGAAGAAGGCGGCACTATCCATACTGTGTTCATACTGCCACCTACTGACATGAAACAGCCACTACAGAACCCATGCGCAACAAAGCAAATTGTTGTTGTTGTTGTTTTTATTTTGACCAATTAAGAAGTGACAGTTGACCGCCGGAACCCTGAATGTTTTCTCATGGAGGTAATTCATTTGAATTACCGGAGGCCACCTAGAGCATCCGCCCCACAGCTGGGAGATTGTGGGTTTAAGCCCCGGCCGAGTCATACCAGAGACCATATAAAAATGGTACTTCCCGCCTTCTAGCTTGGTGCTCAGCATAATAGAATGGGGGAAGGAAAAAGTTGTTTGTGGCAGCAGCCCTTCTGATTCTAGATGTGATTAACGTTGTAGATAGAAGAAACGTAATTTCATTCTACTGTACATGGTTGGCTGTATGGACTGAATGACAATAAAGTTGGCTTATTCTTCTTACTACAATGTAACTGGGTTGCCAAGTGTCATTTTTAACTATGAGTGCTAATCAGCCTACGTACACTACCGTTCAAAAGTTTGGGGTCACTTAGAAATTTCTTTATTTTTGAAAGAAAAGCACTGTTTTTTTCAGTGAAGATAACTTTAAACTAATCAGAAATACACTCTTAATATCTAATATACATTGCTAATGTGGTAAATGACTATTCTAGCTGCAAATGTCTGGTTTTTGGTGCAATATCTACATAGGTGTATAGAGGCCCATTTCCAGCAACTATCACTCCAGTGTTCTAATGGTACATTGTGTTTGCTCATTGCGTCAGAAGGCTAATGGATGATTAGAAAACCCTTGTGCAATCATGTTAGCACAGCTGAAAACAGTTTAGCGGGTTAGAGAAGCTATAAAACTGACCTTCCTTTGAGCAGGTTGAGTATCTGGAAAAAATTACTTAAAATACAAATCATTATTTCTAACCTTGTCAATGTCTTGATTATATTTTCTATTCATTTTACAACTTCATGGTGGTAAATAAGTGTGACTTTTCATGGAAAACACAAAATAATTGTCTGGGTGACCCCAAACTTTTGAACGGTAGTGTATATCCGGTCTCCATGAACATTTAGGTTGAAGGAGTAATATGATCTTATTCATCTATTTGTGGAAATGGTCCTTTGTTCGGTGTGTGTGTGCGTGCGTGCGTGCGTGTGTGTGCGTGTCTGCTTGCATGGGTAGGGGATGAGGCACTAGTTGGAGTCTGCTTGCATGGGTGGGGGATGAGGCACTAGTTGGAGCCTTTGGATACAGTGACTTTGTTTTCCGGATATCTCATGGCAGGAAAAGTGGGAGGGTAGCAGTCTAGTGAACCAATACTTACAATACTTCCTCCTGCTTGCGGGTCTCTTTTACTGAGTCTCCCCTTATAAACTCTCCTCCCATCTTCCCTGTAGATCAGTGATTCGACATCCAGCAAAGGAGCTCAGCTGTTGTCAATGGAAAAGAAGCAAAACTTCACTCAACAAAGACAGAAATGGAGCAGCAAGTGATTCCACTTGATCAAGAAAAATTGAATTGCTCCATCTGTCTGGAGTTACTGAAGGATCCAGTCACTATTCCCTGTGGGCACAGCTACTGCATGGCCTGTGTTACAAACTACTGGGATAAAAACATATACATCTGCCCTCAGTGCAGGAAGGCTTTCCAGTCAAAGCCTGATCTGGTGAAAAACTCAGTGTTGGCACAGTTGGTGGAAGATTTGGAAGAAGCAGAACGTCCAGGACCTTCAGCTGCCTATGCTGAACCAGGAGACGTGGTTTGTGATTTCTGCATAAGGAGGAAGCGGAAAGCTTCGATGTCCTGCTTGTCGTGTACGGCTTCTTATTGTGACGAGCACCTCCTTCCTCATTACAGTGTGACTCCTTTAAAGAAACACAAGCTGATTGAAGCCACTTCAGATCTTCAGGAGAACATCTGTCCTCGCCATGAAATCATGATGGAGATTTTCTGCCGCACTGATCAGCAGTGTATCTGTCATCTCTGCTTAATGGATGAACATAAAGACCATGACATGGTTCCGGCTGCAGCAGAACGGGCTGAGAAACAAGCAGAGCTCAAGCAGAATCAACCTAGAATCCAACAGAGAATCAAAGACCGAGAAAAAGATGCCCAAGAGCTTGAAACAAGCGCATTAAATATCAATGCCTCTGCTGATAAAGCTTTAAAAGATTGTGACAAGATAATTAAAGATTCAATTGTTCTCATACAGAAAAAAACCTCAGAGTTGATGCAAAAGATCCAGACCATTCAGAAATATGAAGGAAGTCGAGTTAAAGTGCTTCAGGAGGAGATACAGCAGGAGATCACTGAGCTGAAGAAGAAAAACACTGAGCTGGAGAGACTTCTGTCAACAGAGAATCATGTTCATTTTCTAAAAAACTACTCCCCTCTGCTGAATGTGAGCAAGTCTTCAAATCTGCCCAGCACCCCTAAGCTAGCTTCTCGATACTGTAAGACAATAACTGGAGCTCTGTCAACACTCAAAGATAAACTGGAGGATTTTCTGAACAAATGGCCAAAAGCATTATTCATAGTGACAAATGTTGGTCCGCCGGTGCCTCAAGACGAACCCAAAACCAGAGAAGGATTTTTGAAATATGCATGTCAACTCACACTGGATCCAAATACCATGAACTCTCATCTATTGATGACTCATGGGAACAGAAAAGCAAGAGTAACGGGCAAGATCCAGAATTATCCAAGTCATCCAGACAGATTCATCAAAAATTGCCAGGTTCTGTGCAGAGAGTGCCTGAGTGGATGCCATTACTGGGAGGTGAAGCTGAGTGGGGTGGTTGCAGTTGCCGCTGCATACAAAGAAATTCGACGTGCCGGAACTCCGGAGGAGTGTGGATTTGGATTGAATGACAGATCCTGGGTATTTACATATTCATTAAATTCATCCATGCCTGGCAATTCTTCTGCTCCCGTCTGTGATGCTGTGAAACTGGGAGTGTATTTGGATCACAGAGCAGGTCGTCTGTCCTTTTACGACGTCTCTGAAACCATGACTCTGCTGCACAGAATCCAGACCAGGTTCACCCAGCCTCTCTATCCCGGATTTTGGCTTCTGAAAGATCCAGGAAGCATTGAGTTGTGTGATTTAAATCTGACAAGGGTTCCTGGCAGCGGAGGGCGAAGGACAGAACTGTGTGAAGGAATCTGATCAGACCTAAATGAAAGTCATTGTTACCCCCGACAGACTGCTATGAAGAAGTGGGGTGTGTAAGAGGGGTCAAATATTGGCGGGGGGGGGGGGGGCAGTAATCAAACAATGCATTAACTGAACATCACCAATTCTGTTGCACTGACCTAAATCAAAAAAGGTGGGACAGTGTGGGAAAGGCAAAAAAGTGATTCTTGAATTTACTTTTTTTATTTCTTTACAGACAGTATGAACACGAGATATTTCATGTTTTATCTGTTCAACTTCATTTGTTAATATGCATACATATATAATTGACAACATTAATTAACAGTAAAACTGCAAGTAATGCTTAATGACTGCACCTTGTTATAATTTTTAGTACACTGTCCTTTTCCATATCATTTTGTATTTTTAATATTAATTTTTTCAAAGAACTTGCTAGGAAAAATCACCTTTAGTTGTGAGTTAGAAAATAGATAAATGAATGCCAGTTAATTTTAATTAGAAGTGTTATAATAAATTAATAGTGGGGATTAGTTAATTAGATATTACACAAAGTGTTTGCATATACATATCTCTTAGTCCCCACACATTCACCCACACACACACACCAACATGCAGGTCAGACCCACACATTCACCATTCACACATAAACACCAATTGTTCACACACATAATACACACACACATGCACACGCACATACACACAATAGCTTCACAGGAAAAGTCTCTGTTCTTGTTTTCATGTATGGGCATGTGTAAGACTAAAGAAGAAGGATGCTGAGAGGAAGTCATAACGCCATAAAGGCAGGAACAAGAGGGGAACCATCTGGACGCCAAGTAGACAGTTTGAAACAATGGACATGTATGGTTGGAATCCACCCACCCACTCAGAAGCTATATGTAGGAGGGACTCCTTTTGTTCGAGGTCTTCCCAGGACAGAGCTGGGAGGATCCGTCGCCATGTTGACTTCTTGCATATTTCAATAAAGTTAAGCTGAGAAATAGTATTTCTTCTGTGATTATTGGGTTGGTTAAGTCAGTTTGTCTTGGCCTGTCCTTGCCACTGATACCTCTATCTGCCAAGAATGTGCCGCTAGTCCAGCAAAAGCTAGCGGTAAATACTTTGCAAGCAGTTTCGTGAAATGGTCAGTCAGAAAGCAACTTATACTGGCTTGGACATCACCCGGGTTAATAAGGTAAGGAGTTCCTGACAGCCGAAGGTGAAGGATAGCTGCATGGAGGAATCTGATCAGACCTAAATGAAACAGTCATTGCCGCCCCCGACAGCCTGCTATGATGAACTGAAAAGATTCTGCTAACTGCCCAGAAAATTTTTACAATGGTGGTGGAGGATGTGGGCAGTTTTCCAACTATTTGGAAGAATGGATATCATCAGGAGGCAAAGCCTTTTGTCTGGGTGTAGCAGACAATCCGGGCCCGCTGATCAGAAGGTGAGAGAACCTCTTCTAAAATCTCTAAAAAAGTGTGAATATACTGAGAGGGATTCCCACAAAAATGAGGAAAATAAATGTTGTGGAGATGTGTGTGTATTGGTGAAGTGAATTTTGTATGCTGAGTGGACAGAAATGGAGAAGGAAGTTTGGTTTTAGAGAAAAATGGAAGGTTGATGAATGTGAAAGTTTTGTGCAGGATATAAGGGAAAAGTATGGAGAAGATTGGAAAAAGAAACATAAGAATGAGAGACTGACGCTGCAATGTTGAGATGAAAAATAAGCATGAAAAAAAGACATTTAATGGTTTGTTTCTCTATTAATGTGAGACAGTGGTGGCCGTGGTTCTGGGCGGTTCCACCTCCCTACCCCAGCGACCGTGTGAGTTCCTCTTCAGACCCACTTGAATTGGCTGCGTCCACCCCCACTCCACGCCATCACGTATCAACCCCCTCCCCCCTCCGTGACTACAGTAAAAGAATTTAAAACAAAGGAGTGACGGGACAAAGATGACCAAACCAACCACACCTAAGTAAAATACATTACATTGTTGTTTTCCATTTACTTTTCTGATAGCAGCTCAAATATTGGATCTCATTCAAGAACATTTTAGTCTGTGTATATCATGCACATTTTGCCATGAAGCTGTGTTAGTTATAACAAGCCACTCCAGATTCAACAAACTGTTCATATGTTCTCTAAGTGTGCATAAACAGCATGAATCATCTGTAGTCAGCACGTGTTCACGCGAATTGAAGATTGCATAACTGACACCTAAAACTACCGCTGAAGTCACGTTTCACAGTAACTGACCAGTAGTTTCATTCACTAAAAGTCTGAGAGAAAGAGAAGAGAGAGAACAAAAAACAGCAAATCTGGAATTCTCCTGTGTGTGAGAGGAAAAAATCAAATTAGTGGTGGTGTAGAAGAGCTTGGAATAACGAGGCGATGTGATTTATAAACCAAAATTTATTATCAGCTTTGCTCCTCTAACAAGTCTCATCTCAGTGCAGAAACAGAATAAGAGGTCAAACACATTCAGACCTACTGTACATACTTATACCTACACATCACAAAAGACATTGCACATCAAAGCTGACATCCCGCATTAGCTTAATCCCCCCTCCTTTGTCTTCCTACTCCTCCACCTGACCCTGGGTGGTCAGGGCGATCGATCTCCTCCATTGTCCTCTGTCTCTTCCACCTGGCCCTGGGAAGTCAGGGTGATCTATCTGGTCTCCACCGCTGCGCCTCGGATGCTCTTTGATCTTCGCTGGCGGTTGAGACCTCTTGTCCTGTTTTGAGGCGTGAGGTTGTTGTACATATGTAATCACTAAACATTCTAACATGTTTATACATATGTAGGTTATGGGATATATGATTAATATAAACCACAGCCCCCCCCCAAACGACTAAGAAAAGGACAATAAAAGAAAGTCCACAGTTTAAGATAATTTCTATGACATACCAACTGTTAAACCTCTTGACAAGGGGAAAAAAACCCCCAAAACTTCCCAGCAGCTATGCTCCTGTAGAGAATTCAGTGGTAATCATAACAGCGTAGTAATATCACAAATCAGTCTTAAAACTGTCACAGCACAATCTGATAAAATAGTTAACAACTTTAGGTTAATTTGTATCAGTCCTGTGCCGTCTGGGTTTTAGTCTTCTCCCGAATCTGCTGTGGGTCCGCTTGGGCGTCCCGGCGGGACCTTCCTGTAAGGAATCTGCAGCTTGGGGAGGAGAGTGGTTATTTGTTCCCTGCAGGGGGGCTGAGTCTTTTTTCTTGGGGGGGGTCTACCCCGCCGAGGTGCTCTCGCCAACCGTGCAGGTTCGTCTCTCAACAAGAAGGCAGGTTTAAGTCTGTCAATGCTGACTGTTTCTTTTCTGTCCCCTAAATCAAGCACAAAATGCTTATCACCAGGTTCCAGCACTCTGAATGGTCCATCGTATGGTGGATGGAGGGTAGATTTTAAAGCTTCATGCCTAACAAAAACGAATTCGGCGTTTTTTAAAGCTTGGGGGACAAAAACCCGTGGAAAAGAGTGGTGTGCCGGTCCGGGGAGAGTGTCCGGTCTGCTGCTGCCTGAAAGCCTCATGGCTGGGAGATGCCCAGGCTCTGGGTTCTCTGGTAAAAATTCACCTGGGAGTCTGAGAGGTTGTGCAAAAATTAATTCTGCTGGGGAGGCGTCTAGATCCTCTTTAGGCGCAGCACGCAACCCCAATAAAACCCAGGGGAGTTTATTTACCCAATTTGTATCCGTTAGTGAGGCCCTGAGGGCGGCCTTTAAAGATCTGTGAAAACGCTCGCATAACCCATTAGCCTGAGGGTGATAAGCGATGGTGCGGTGAATTGTCGCCCCTAAGCTGCTGGCCATGGCTGACTGTTAGAACAAAAATGAATTGACTGAGGCTGAAACAATAATCAATAGGCGGTTTTCCAAGTTCTGAGTCATTTATTCTCCTTCTGATCAGAAAGGAGGAAATCAGTAACAGCATACACTCGCCTCAGAGCTTCACAGCACCAACTCCCTAACATGTGTCCAAGGATGTTGATTTTTATACCCTGGTCTCTTATCTAAGCTAGACTGGCAGGAGCCAACTCTCCAAGTGACTCCTTTATCTGTGGTCAGCAATGAACATTCTGACATGATCTGGTCATCCTGACAATACAGTACAGCTTGGTATGATAAAACAAACTTTCGTCATTATTCACAATCTTGCTCATCCTAATCTTGCTCTGAAAACAGACAGTCTTTTCAAGCTCTGAGACAATAAAAATATCACAGTGACCCAGACATTGGATTTTATATGCACCAGAAACAATTATAATATAAAATAGAATAATATAGCATTAAAATCATATAGAATAATTAATGAAACTTGAAAATATCCTATCATTCCCCCCTGTGATGCTCAAAAAGCATCAGAGATGAAACATTATGGCTTCTAAAACCTCATTGGGCAGCTCGCCAAGTTCCGGTGCATTTTATGCTAAAGCATTGTATTGCAAAAGATCCTAACTTGCTTTTCAATGAGGAAAGTCCGCCATCGGCCTCGCTGCCACTCCCGAGCGCCGCTGGAATGTTTCATTTCCTGGGGAGCATGTGAGGATCCATCCATCCATCCATCCATCTTCTACCGCTTTTCCGGAGGTCCGGGTCGCGGAGGCAGCAGTTCAAGCAGAGAAGCCCAGACTTCCCTCTCCCCAGCCACCTGCTCCAGCTCTTCAGAGGGGATACCAAGGCGTTCCCAGACTAGCTGGGAGACATAGTCTCTCCACCGAGTCCTGGGTCTGCCCCGGGGTCTCCTCCCAGTGGGACGTGCCTGAAACACCTCAAGTGGGAGGCGTCCAGGAGGCATCCTAATCAGATGCCCATACCACCTCAACTGACTCCTTTCAATGTGGAGGAGCAGCGGTTCTACTCTGAGCCTCTCCCGGATGACTGAGCTCCTCACCCTATCTCTGAGGGTGAGTCCAGCAATCCTACGGAGAAAGCTCATTTCAGCCGCTTGTATCCGCGATCTCGTTCTTTCGGTCATTACCCAAAGCTCGTGACCATAGGTGAGAGTAGGAACGTAGATTGACTGGTAAATCGACAGCTTTGCCTTAGAACTAAGCTCCCTCTTCACCACAACAGACCGGTACAACGTCCGCATCACTGCAGATGCTGCTCCAATCCGTCTGTCGATCTCTCGCTCCATTTTCCCCTTACTCGTGAACAAGACCCCAAGATACTTAAACTCCTCCACTTGGGGCAGGAGCCTGTCCCCAACCCGGAGAGGACAATCCACCTTTTTCCGGCTGAGGACCATGGACTCGGACTTGGAGGTGCTGATTCTCATCCCAGCCGCTTCACACTCAGCGGCAAACCGTCCCAGCAAGAGCTGTAGGTCATTGCTGGATGAAGCCAACAGGACAACATCATCTGCAAACAACAGAGATGAGATCCTGTGGTCACCAAGCATGACACCCTCCATTCCCTGGCTGCGCCTAGAAATCCTGTCCATAAAAATTATGAACAGGACCGGTGACAAAGGGCAGCCCTGGCGGAGTCCAACTCTCACTGGGAATGACTCCGACCGAGTGTTGGCAATGCGAACTAAACTCTCACAACGGTCGTACAGAGACCGAATAGCTCGTAACAACAAGCCCGATACCCCATACTCCCGAAGCACCCCCCACAAAAATCCACGAGGGACGCGGTCAAATGCCTTCTCCAAGTCCACAAAACACATGTAAACTGGTTGGGCAAACTCCCACGAACCCTCAAGAATTCTCGAGAGGGTAAAGAGCTGGTCCGATGTGCCACGGCCAGGACGAAAACCACATTGCTCCTCCTGAATCCGAGGTTCGACCAACGGCCGGACTCTCCTCTCCAGTACCTTGGCATAGACCTTCCCAGGGAGGCTGAGGAGTGTGATCCCTCTAAAGTTGGAGCACACCCTCCGGTCCCCTTTTTTGAAGAGAGGAACCACCACCCTGGTTTGCCATGCCAAAGGCACTGCCCCTGACCTCCACGCAATGTTGCAGAGGCGTGTCAACCATGACAACCCAACAACATCCAGGGCCTTGAGGTACTCAGGGCGAATCTCGTCCACCCCCGGGGCCCGGCCACCAAGGAGATTTTTAACCACCTTGGCGACCTCAGCCCCTGTGATAGGCGAGTCATCCCCCTCGTCCCCAAACCCTGCTTCCTCTGTGGAAGGCGTATCAGTGGGATTGAGGAGATCCTCGAAGTATTCCTTCCACCGCCCGACGATATCCCCAGTTGAAGTCAACAGTGTCCCATCCGCACCATACACAGTGTGGACGGGGAGCTGCTTTCCCCTCCTGAGCCGCTGAACAGTTTGCCAGAATCTCTTTGAAGCCGACCGAAAGTCTTGTTCCATGGCCTCACCGAACTCCTCCCATACCCGCGTTTTTGCTTCAGCAACCACCCGAGCTGCACTCCGCTTGGCCTGCTGGTACACCTCAGCTGCTTCGGGAGTCCCGCAAGCCAACCAAGCTTGATAGGACTCCTTCTTCAGCTTAATGGCCCCCCTCACCACTGGTGTTCACCACTTGGTTCGGGGGTTGCCACCACGAGATGCACCGACCACCTTGCGGCCGCAGCTCTGGGCCGCCGCTTCAACAACAGAGGTGGAGAACATGGCCCATTCAGACTCCATGTCTCCAGACTCCCTCGGAATGTGGTTGAAGTTCTTCCGGAGGTGGGAGTTGAAGACCTCCCGGACAGGGGCCTCAGCCAGACGCTCCCAGCACACCCTCACTATACGTTTGGGTCTACCAGGTCTGAATGGCTTCCTCCCCTGCCATCGGATCCAACTCACCACCAGGTGGTGATCAGTTGACAGCTCTGCACCTCTCTTTACTCGGGTGTCCAAGACATACGGTCGCAGGTCTGATGATACGATAACAAAATCGATCATCGACCTGCGGCCTAGGGTGTCCTGGTGCCAGGTGCACATATGGACACCCTTATGCTTGAACATGGTGTTCGTTATAGACAGACTGTGGTTAGCACAGAAGTCCAATAACTGAACACCACTCGGGTTCAGATCGGGCAGGCCGTTCCTCCCAATCACCCCCCTCCAGGTTTCACTGTCGTTGCCCACGTGCGCATTGAAGTCCCCCAGTAGGACAATGGAGTCTCCAGGAGGAGCACCCTCCAGCACCCCAGTCACAGACTCCAAAAAGGGTGGGTACTCTGAAACATCATTTGGTGCATAGGCACAAATGATGGTCAGGACCCGTTTCCCAACCCGAAGGCGCAGGGAAGCAACCCTTTCGTCCACCGGGGAAAACTCCAATATAGAGGCAGCAAGGTGGGGCGATACAAGAATACCTACCCCTGCTCGTCGCCTCTCGCCCGGGGCAACTCCAGAAAAGGCCAAGCTCCAGCCCCTCTCCAGGAGACTGGTTCCGGAACCGGAGCTGTGTGTTGAGGTGAGGCCGACTATATCTAGCCGGTATCGCTCAATCTCGTACACCAGCTCAGGCTCCTTCCCCACCAGAGAGGTGACATTCCACGTACCAAAAGCCAGTTTAGAAAGCTTGGGATCAGTCCGCCAAGGTCTCCGCCTTTGACTGCCACCTAATCCACATAGCACCGGACTTCCATGATCCCTCCTGCAGGTGGTGAACCTACTGGAGGGCGGACCCATGTAACTCCTTCGGGCTGAGCCCGGCCGGGTCCCATGGGTGGAAACCCGGCCACCAGACGCTAGCCTTCGAGCCCCTCCCCCAGGCCTGGCTCCAGGGTGGGGCCCCGGTAACCCCATACCGGGCGGGGTACACTGAATCCTTGATATACAATTTATCATGAGAGTCTGTTGGATCGTTCTTCGTCTGGCCCTTCACCCAGGACCAGTTTGTCTTGGGAGACCCTATCAGAGGCAAATTGCCCCGGACAACATAGCTCCTGGGATCACTGGGGCACGCAAACCCCCCCACCACGATAAGGTGACGATCCATGAGGGGGGCATGTGAGGATATTACCTTTTATTTCAAAAAAGAAATCAATCATCTAATTAAGTCATAAAAGAGAAAAATTGAATCAGTGATGGTGATTAGCCATAAATTAAGATGAAATAGTGTATGTATTTGTCATTCTATGTGTCAGTAAATTAGCAGTGATTAGCAGTGATTTAATAAAAAGTTAAAACTTGTATGTAAATGTAAAGAACAATAAAAACAATAAAAATAACTAAAAACCTATTATGTGTAAAAAACGTGTATGTATCAGAGATCTATGTGTATTAGTACCTCAACGTGAAACTGCAACAAGGTATCAACAATGAAACAACAATCAATATAGTAAAACTGTAAATAGTGATTAGTAACATAATGGTTTCAAATATGACATAAATTAAGACAGAACATAAACAGGATAAAGTGAAAAAATCTCAAATAAGGAAAACAACTCTGAACTTCAAGGCATATTTGATTACTCTTGCAATTAAGTACATTTCAAATTCACATCATGAACATACATCTCCTTTCGGTTTTCTGCATGTCAATTATACTCTGTACTCATAAGACATTAAGCTGGTGTTGTTTCCCCATCATCTCCAGTGGTGGCCTCGTGATATAACACTAAATTCACCTGAACAAGTTTCAACATCATATCACGGATACAAGGAATGAAACATGAAAAGATCAAAAGTATCACTACAGTAATCACCACTAAGTTTATGACAAGACTCCTCCATGAGGAAAACAACCAGTTTATCCAGTGTGATGAATCATCAACATTATCCTTGGCCCCAGCAGTCTGCAAAGCAGTCAGATTACGTATGGCTGAAGCAATGACGCCTCCATCTGCATCATGTGCAGGTATAAAGGTGCAACAGTACTGACCCACAATTGCGCACACACCCCCACGGGTGGCCGTCAACTGATCAAGTACCATTCTATTCTGTGTTGCTACAAGTCTTATAGCAGTCATTTCCTCCCTTTCACCTTTCCAGGCAGCTAAGGAAAAATTCACAAAAGACTGTAGTCTATAAGGTATTTTTTGCCACTCCCACCCAAGGGAATAGCGACTGAACTACCTTTTGACCTGTAGTAAGTATCTTGAACTGCTGTGGCATGTCCCTACCCCAGATGGAATCATGTGGTGTGAAAAGGGCATCCTGTGATAGGTCACTCTTCCCTCTGCTCGTCTGACCCGCTGACATAATCAGGGTGTTGTCAGTCACAAAGACGGGGGCACAGGTTCCTGCCCAGTTCATAGGCAGATGGGAATACGCCTTACGACCACACAGCCACCAGCCACCCGTCACCATATGTGCGCCGTACATATGGAAGTTGCAGATAGCAGCACTGCAGAGCTCCAGCATGGTGATAGGTCCATAATGACAACGGTTAACCCGTGGACACCACCTGCCCACCCGATTGGTCAGGGTACCTGCCCACCCGATTGGTCAGGGTACTAGCATCACAGGTACGGTGTACACTGTACACCTCCTCACACAGAGAAAGGGGTAGGTCGCCCAGAGGGTTGTTACCACTTCCCTTCAGACAAAAAGAAAAAGTTCCTGATGAAACTTAACCTTGCCCTTACAGAGTAAGGGGTACCGGTACATAAGTTCTCTGATTGGTAGAGTGATGAAAGATTTCACAAGAATGATTCAAAATAATGTTTTTTGTGTAGTCCCTTTTTATAGCCTTCTGTAAAAAACAGAGAGCCTTTGCTGGTTCCATCATTTTGGCTACAACAGCAGTCTGTCCAGCCGACGTTGGCACTAAGGAGCAAACATAACAATTGGAACGATTAGCTGCCCTAGCCGTATAATTAGCATACCTCCACCACGTATTGGCAGCATATTCATGATCGTGATGCTCATGTAGCTCTAGCCAATTATGCTGAATATGTGCAAGGTCCCTAGCACTATGATGTATGGTTTGTGGTGCAGCTAAAGGAAACCAAAATAATAATGTCACCCCTAGGATGATGATGTAAAGGAAACAACAACTACACCCTTTAATGATCAAACGTCTTTCTTGCGCTTCTTGTCTCTCCATGATGGTCAACCACTTGCTTCCCTATCCCAAGCCGGTACTGGACACCATGTAGGGCGTCGTCAGTCGACACTTGTCTAGGAAAACAATTAAGAAAAAGTCTCTTGCTGAGAGTCTTTAATGGAATGGAGTTGAAAATATTTATTCAGAAGTCCCTTACTGTGAGTTCAGAGCAGGGTAAAGTTTACAGTGTGTTAAATGCACCCAAGAGTCCCGTCCTTCAACTTTCACCGCTGTTGGCATTGACAAAACAACTTTATGTGGTCCTTGCCAGGGTGAATCAGTCCAATTCTTCTTTTTGATGGCTTTGATGAGGACGAGGTCTCCTGGCTTGGCCAAGATCGGTGCAGTTTCCTCGTGAACCCTCCTGGGGAGAGTAGCAGCGATAAATATCTCTGTTAGTCAACATCCTTCTCATGTAATCTGCTAAACACACTTCATCACCAGGATTGAATGGTCTCAAAGGTGGCAACAAGTATGGTTTGCCATACATGATTTCAAATGGAGACAACCCCCCTTTGGTTGGGATTATCCTCATGTAAAACAAAACTAATGGAAGGCAGTAAATCCAATTTTGTCTTGTTTCTGCCATTGTTTTTCTGAGTCTTTCGTTAATAGTTCTGTTTGTGCGTTCTACCAGTCCTGCAGATTGTGGGTGATAAGCTGAATGATTCTTCAAAATGATGTTCAGTGCTGTGCCTAAATGTGACATAACTTGATTTACAAAATGTGTACCATTATCTGAGTAAATTTTCACAATTTCTGCAAGCAATTTCTTTGCAACTGTGATTGCAAAGAATGGAATAAATATTTACATATTTATTCCATCTAGCTACAATGCTCTGCACTGTGTGTTCATATATTCATATATTTATTCCATCCAGCTACAATGCTCTGCACTGTGTGTGTGTGTGTGTGTGTGTGTGTGTGTGTGTATATATATTTTATAGTAATATGTACATATGTATATTAGCTGCTCTTGCTTGCTTGTTTTTTTTTTCTTGCCTTCTGATTGTTGCTCTGAGTGTTGCTATCCCTGTGCTGTTGCAATCCTGGAATTTCCCCGTTGTGGGACTAATAAAGGCTTATCTTATCTTATCTTATCTTATTGCATTTGGATGTGTGCAAGGAAAAGCTTCTGTCCATTTAGAAAACATATCACAAATGACCAAACAATATTTCTTGCCTTCACATTTATTCAGTTCAATAAAATCCATGCAAATGTTCTGAAATGGATAAGTAGAAGCTGGGAAAGTGCCTCTCTCAGGTTTGAAGTTTCCCTGTGCATTGTTTTTTGCACAGATCAGACATTTCTTACAAAACTGTGTGGCAAACTGGCTAAACCCATAAGCAGTAAAGGTTTTATTCAATGTAGATACCATCCCCCTCTTGCTACATGCGAAACGCCATGAAGCAAGGTAGAGACTTGGTGAAACAGTTTGCGTGGTAGAATAGGCTTGTTTGCCTTACATTTGTAGAGCTTTAAGGTGTCACCTTTAAGGTGTCATTAACAATAGCTCCCTCTTTCATTCATTTGTAAATTTCAGCCTGTGATGGTGCTTTTTTTTTTTTTTAATTTTTTTTTTTTTGAGCCTCAACAAGAACATCATGTGATAGCTCTTCAGTCAGTGTCAGAGCAGAATCAAATGTGCTTTGTTTAGGTTGCAAGCCTTGTGCAACCGCCTTTGCAGTTTAATCCGCAAAATAATTACTTTTAGAAACCGGATCATTACCATTCGTATGAGCAGCACATTTGCATATGGTCAGTTGTAATGGCAGTGTTCGCACTTTTTGTGCAAAGTGGTGAATAGTGTAAAATGCATACTGGCTATCAATGTAAACTATTTTTTTTTTTGTCCCAATTTGCATGCTTCAATTAGAGCGATCAACTCTGCTTCAGGTGTGCGCTCAGTCTTGTCCACCTGTGCCATTGGTTTTTTGTAAATAAGGTCAGACAATGGTTGCACTTCAAATGAATAATTTGCAATCCAGGAGCGACAATAATTTAATGTCCCAAAGAATGACATCATGTCTCTTTTTGTGATTGGTTTAGGCGCTGCCAAAATAGCCTCTTTGCGAACAGGATCAACATGTCTCCCTTCTGCTGACAGAATGTGGCCTAAGTATTTCACTTCTGGCTTCCACAACTGCAGCTTTGCTTTGTTAACCTTGTGACCCTGCTCAGCTAAAAATTTCAACAAGGCAATGGTGTCTTTTTTTTTTTTTCTTTTTTTTTTTTTTCAAATAATTTCATCAGGGGATGCCAGCAAAATGTAACTGGGCCAAATTTGCTGATATTGCCTGTGAAAAAATGGTTGGTGATTCACAATAGCCCTGTGGTAGCCTCGTGAATGTGTACCTCTTGATGATCTGGGTAGATGGGAATGCTGGAAAAAGCATTACTGATGTCAATTACTGTGAAAAATTTTAATTTGTGATTGTAGATCATTTAACAAAGTATATTGCACAGTATTTTTAGATCTAATACTATAACCCCTGCATCTATGAGTCCCTGCATACCAGGTTTAATACCTTCTTGAATTCAATTCAATTCATCTTTATTTATATAGCACTATATCTCAACAACAGTCATCTCATGGCTCCTGGGCATAAAAGATATTGTCTCTGATAAGGCCTAAAATAAGATTTTACATTTATTATTACCAATTCTGTATTATTTATTAAGCCTACGTCCTTCCATTGCATGTGTTTAGGCTTGCTCAATGCAATGTGTGGTGACTCCTAGTGTTTAAAGTGACCTTTATTTTTATCTAATAACCTCACAGATGTTTCTGCATAGACCTTTGGTGACCAATACAAATTTGCAATAATTGTTCTGGAGGATGAGTTTACAAAAAAATGTTTTCCCAAATTTGTCATCTGAGCCACTCAGATATTTGTCATACATGTTGCAATGATTTTGATTTGTGGCTTGCACGGTTGTAGGAACCTGTGTTTTGAAATATTGCATTATTTTGGCTTCCAAGCTCTCAGCTACTCCGATTGGTCCGGCCGGTACCAAGCGAAGTGACCATGAGCTGGTACTGCAAAATCTTGCAAAATATGAATTTCTGATACATGTGGGAATTGTGATGCCCTCATACCACCTTCTATCGGAATTAGGGCGATATTGAGAGTTGTGAGCAAATCCCTTTTTAATAAGTTAACTAGACACACTTGTGACAAAATGAATGAACCTTCTGCACTGTCCTCTGTAACATCTTTTTACTGTTACAATTTCAGAAAAATATTTCTTTTTTAGCTTCCCATTTGCTGATTTAATGATCACTGTGTGTTCTGATTTTGTGAGCCCCATAATCATGAAGAAATTTCAAAGAAGTTCCCTGAACTTCTAGAGTAACCTCTGATAAACCCTTTAGTGTCATGATTAGGTCAAAGTCAGGTAAATGAAATACTGTACGTCAAATGTCATTGTCAGTAGCTGTACTTAGCTTTGGTTCGGTCAGTCACATGTCGGGATGTGATGAGTCCGGTTGTCGCTGTTACTGTCGTTGTTGTGGCTTCGAGCAGGGCGTAGTCCCTTCCCCTCCCTCTGGCCTCCTGAACATGGCCCGCAGATCCAGCACCAAGGCCTCTCCCCGCCTCCTCCACGCCGGGGACCCTGGGAAAATACAGAAGTGGGGGAAGCAAAGGCCTCCCCCTGAGGGTCAGCTCAGTTGTTCTGCGTGTTTTGCATATATCAACACATCAACAAATGAACATGTGTGACATATTACAAGGTGTATGCGTACATGCTGTGCTAAATTTGGATGCATGTTCTGTAGGAATACACTTCTCAAATGTTGTCAATAGGGTTCTGAACCTGTATCTACAGTAGGATTTTCCAAACCTGAATGATTGTCCAAAAACATTTTGCAACCTACACCTATAGGCTTCAACACTTTCTGTTTTATGTTAAGTGGAATTCTGAATAGCTGTCAAATCATGTTTTAATCTCCACTTGTTCCTAATATGTTCATTTAATTCTTTCACCTGCTGAGTTAATGCTGCATCAGTTGGTGGTTAACTAGCACAGTAGGAATATTTTAAAGAATGTTTTGGCTATTGACTTCAGCACCTTCAGCCGCTGGACCAACATAAGCCGGGTTGTATAGTTAGGAAATTGTCCTAATTCTATTGCATGTTCCTCTTCCTTAATGTGCTTATCTAAGGGTGAGGATGTGTGTGCTGTTGAAATGGCATAATGTGAAGGTGCATAATCACTTAACTTTTTTGTCAGATGAGAAAGCTGGCCTCTAGGTTTGATGTCCGGCCTGCGTTGAAAGGAAGGAGGAGGAGGGCGTGGAGGAGGAGGCCAGGGAGCGCCAAGGCGGGCAGGTCCGCAGTTGGCGACATGGGAGTGGTCACCGTCTCAAGATCCGGATGCAGAGAGGGAGGGGTCAGGTTGTCTCGCCACCTGCTCCGGCCATTATCTCCTTCGTCACCTCGGAATTTTGAGAAAAAATGTGCATTAGTCAAATCCTTCTTATTACAAACATCCGAGTCTTTTAAGGTCTGGTCTTTCCTATTCAAATCAGCTTGCTGTTGCCTGGCAACCTGAAGCCATTGTTCAGCCTCAAAAAGTTCATATTTTAACTCTTTTTGCCTCCTGCCGTCTGCTACTAATTTGATGGCAGAAATCAAATTCTCACAATCTTTAACCTCAAGTTCCCCACTGAAATCAGATTTCTTTCTCCATTTTGCCAGAAACCTTGTACTATTTTTGTCCTTTTTGCTATAACAGCAACCCATGTTTGAAAGTTTTTTTCCTCTTCTTTTCTTTTTACCAAGTTTTCCACACACGAATCAGTGGCTACACGGCTTTTCTATATTTTTTTTTTTTTTTTTATTCCCCAAACTCTCTGTTTCTTTTTCTCCTTCTCTCAAGGACACACAGAATCTCAAACAGATACACATTGAGACAGACATTACACACAGACAGGTACAGACAGACAGGGCCCAGACATGTTTTCTTTTGCGTTATCTCTACAAGGTCATACAATGAAGACTTTTAGGTTCATGCCAAAGCCCAAAACAGCATGAGAATTACTTCAATTAATTTCCAGATCTGGCAACCTCAGCGGAAAAAATCAAATATGGCAACCATCACACCGCCACTGGCAGCGTGAAGCTTCCCCTTTCATTTTTTTTTTTTTTACACTGCCATAAAGCACAACATCAGTCCACTGTTTCTGCTCAAGGCTACTATTTTCAAATACCTATAATTTTAAACACTTCCCAAAAGATAACTAACCAACCCTTTTATGCTCCACAAATATTAGGGAGAAAAAACCACAGACATCAATTTCACACCTTATTCACTCCGCCTCCGTGGGAACTCAGCCTCTCTATGTTTCACACCGGAGCGGATTTCATGTAACACAGACAAAACAAACTCAGAACACAGTAACTCCTCTTTTTTTTTTTTATTCTAGCGCTTCAACAAACTCACAAAACAAACAGTTTCAACGGTCACGTCAGCCCCCTTGCTGTGTGTCTAAAGCCCAGAGTTAAACCTCCCTCGACATCTTGCAATAGCTCACCGTAGCGGAGCCAATGGGCAATAAGCAGACCCGATAAGGGCACGAATCTTCCGTGAAAACAACTTTTACCCTTTTTCGGGGTTCACGTCGCCTCCCCACTAATGCTGACAAGTCCAAAACTGAAACATAAGCAGAAGCAGTCCCAAAAGGCACGCCAAAATTTGGCACGAATCTTACCCCGAAAAATTAACTTCTCTGGGATCACGTGGCTCTTCCAGAGAGGAACGAGAACACGTATCTTTCCCGTTTTTTTTTTAACCCAGTACTGGCTTCTAGACCTCCACTGGAACTTACTTCGAAAGTCGGAAAACGGCGAATTTCTAAGAATTACCCCGGATCTAGGAATATCGATCACCGCTTGGAAAGGAAAGCTCCATCTTCCCAAGGGATTATTGCAATACCCGCACCGTGAGTAACATATCAATTAGGCTGTAGGTCTCTTTCTTTCAGTCTTTCACCTAGTGTACAATCGGTCTAGGCAATCACTCTCTGGCCATAACAACAATAACAAAAACTGGAATAAATTACTCACACCTGGAATCCGCCTCTGAGTTCCGGTAGACCCGTCAGAGCTCCACGCCGCTCCCCGACGTCACCAGGGCCTTTGAAGAGGGAAATTCAGCGTTTTTTTTTTTTTTTTTCAGCGCTTCCCAGAAGTATGGGTCTCTCCTCTCCTTTGACTGTGCACTTGTCTAAAGTCCAGGCTCGTTGGAAAACGCCGTGGACCACTCTATATCGGGTCCCACGTCGGGCGACAATTATGTTAGAACAAAAATGAATTGACTGAGGCTGAAACAATAATCAATAGGCGGTTTTCCAAGTTCTGAGTCATTTATTCTCCTTCTGATCAGAAAGGAGGAAATCAGTAACAGCATGCACTCGCCTCAGAGCTTCACAGCACCAACTCCCTAACATGTGTCCAAGGATGTTGATTTTTATACCCCGGTCTCTTATCTAAGCTAGACTGGCAGGAGCCAACTCTCCAAGTGACTCCTTCTTTATCTGTGGTCAGCAATGAACATTCTAACATGATCTGGTCATCCTGACAATACAGTACAGCTTGGTATGATAAAACAAAGAAACTTTCGTCATTATTCACAATCTTGCTCATCCTAATCTTGCTCTGAAAACAGACAGTCTTTTCAAGCTCTGAGACAATAAAAATATCACAGTGACCCAGACATTGGATTTTATATGCACCAGAAACAATTATAATATAAAATAGAATAATATAGCATTAAAATCATATAGAATAATTAATGAAACTTGAAAATATCCTATCACTGACCAAAGTTCTGAGACAAATTGAGGCCCCCTATCGGACGTGATGTCTGATGGGACACCGAAACGCGCCACCCAGTTTGTCAAAAAAAAGCGAGCGACTTCCGCCGCTGTGGTTGGCCACAGGGGGACCGGTCCGCCTCAGGCCAGCGCGTAGTACGATCTATCATTGTTAACAGGTGTGTGAAACCCTGAGACGAAGGTAGTGGTCCCATGAGGTCGACATGAACGTGGTCGAACCTTCTAGCTGGGATTCAAAAAGGCTCTAGAGGGGCTTTTGTGTGTTTGTGTATTTTGGCGCGCTGACAAGACATGCAAGTTTTTGCCCATTCCTTTACATTTTTTCGCAGGCCGGGCCACACAAACTTTTCGGCGACCATTTTAACCGAGGCGCGCACACCTGGGTGCGCGAGGGAGTGAATTGAGTCGAAAATACGGCGGCGCTATGCAGCTGGGACTACTGGGCGAGGTCGGCCGGTTGAAACGTCGCAGATTAGGGGGGGTACACCGTCGCGTAAACCCCTTTCCTCCAGCCTTAACCCTGTTGGTCCAGACAGGAGTGCGCGCACGTCCGCGTCACTGCTTTGTTCCTCTGCCATGGCTGCGTAATCTATCCCTATGTGAATTGGGGCCGCGTACATGTCCGCGTTGGCGAAGAGTTCTGCGGCTGAGGTAGTATAATCTGTCTCCTCGCGCTCTGGCGATGTCACAGCGCGAGAGAGTCAGTCTGCTACCACGTTAAGTTTGCCTGCCACATGTCGAATGTCTGTGGTGAACTCTGAAATTTCAGCTAGCTGTCTTTGTTGCCTGCCTGACCATGGTTCTGAAATTTTAGCCATCACAAAGGTGAGCGGTTTGTGGTCTACAAAAGCCGTGAAACGCCGCCTTTCTAACCAGAACTGGAAGTGGCGGATGGATAAATGAAGCGCTAGCAGCTAGCTCCCTGTCAAAAGTGCTGTATTTACGCTCTGTTTGGTTTAACGATTTGCTGAAAAACGCCAAAGGTTGCCAGGTTCCGCCAACGTGTTGTTCCACAACTGCCCCTATGGCCAGGTCTGAAGCGTCTGTGGTTAGCGCGATGCGGGCCGAGGGATCAGGGTGAACCAACAATGTGGCGTTCGCTAGAGCACTTCCGCGAAGGCGCGTTCGCGCTCCGGGGTCCATTCGACCGCGTTGGAAGGCTTTTGTTTTCTGAGCGCGGTATACAGGGGCTGCATGAGTTGAGCTGCGGGGGGGAGGAAACGGTTGTAAAAATTAACCATTCCCAAAAATTCTTGCAGCGATTTGACCGTTTGCGGTCGTGGAAAATTTTTTTACTGCGCAAACTTTGTCTGGCAATGGGACTGCCCCCTCTGGTGAAACTCTGTGTCCCAAAAAATCAATTTGTGACACGCCGAATTTGCATTTGGCTGGATTGATTATTAACCCGTGCTCTTCTAGTCTTTGAAAAACCGTAGTGAGGTGTTGTTCGTGTTCTTCCTCCGACGAGCTGGCTACCAGCATATCGTCGAGGTAGACGAACACGAAAGGGAGATCGCGTAATACCGCATCCATCATCCGCTGAAAGGTTTGAGCAGCGCCTTTGAGGCCAAACGGCATCCGCAAAAATTCAAAAAGACTGAAAGGGGTTATTACAGCCGTTTTAGGAATGTCTTCCGCTCGAACGGGGACTTGGTGATAGCCGCGGACCAGGTCTATTTTAGAGAAAATGCGCGCACCTGCCAGATGTAGTGAGAAATCTTGGATGTGAGGAATTGGGTAGCGGTCATGCGCTGTCGCATTGTTTTTAATCTGCGTAATCGCCGCACGGTCTCCAAGAACCGTCGGTTTTCGGGACCATGTGGAGTGGCGATGCCCAGGGGCTTTTCGAGCGTCTAATAATGCCTAATTTTTCCAGGGTGGCAAACTCGTCCCGTGCTATGGCGAGCTTGGTTGCGTCTAATCGCCGAGCTTTGGCGAACACGGGTGGGCCTGTTGTGGGAATGAAGTGTTCAACCCCGTGTTTCGCTACTGTTGCTGAAAATTTTGGAACTGTGAGTGCTGGAAATTGGGTGAGGAGTTGGTCAAACTTACCTCCTGCTGTTGTGACGCCGGCCTGCACGGGTGGTGGAGAGACTCGAGCTGAGCAGGGAATAGAATAAAATGACAGTGCATTAACCAAGCGTCTATTTGCTAGATCAACTAACAACCCATGTGCACACAAAAAATCAGCACCCAACATATTAAAGCTCACCGCCGCTACAATAAATGTCCATCTATAGTTGCGGCCGTGAATGCAAAGAGGCAGGCTCCTTTCACCGTAAGTGTCGATGATGGAGCCATTGGCTGCCATCGCCCCATTTCCCCGGGGACCCATGGCCCGATCTGCGTGGGAAGGGGTGATAAAGCTCAGTTGAGCTCCGGTGTCGATCAGGAACTGTCTCCCGGTGTTTCCGTCAGTCACATAAAGAAGTTTATTTTTTTCGCCGAGAACCGCAGCCGTTAACGGTTCTCGGTTTTGGCGTTTTCCCGAACTTTTGAACTTGCAGGGTGGAACGCATTTGTACGCCCCCTCGGCGAAACGGTGGTGGTAATAGCAGATGTCGTTCCGCCTGCTGCATCTTGGTCGTGTTGCCGCCATGGTGGGCGGGCTCTGCTCGGTTGTCTGTGATTCTCCGTTGCTCTGGGCATCTGCGGATGCTGCTGTGGCCACCTGTTCCCTGCAGGCGTTGGTGAGTCACTGCGCTTCTCGGGCCAGCGCGCGGAAGTCCTACTGGGTGCTGCACCGCATGTTGATCAGCGTCCCTCTCATGTGTGGCGGCAGAGTGCTGAGGAAGATGTGTTGGAAGAGGAAGTTGTCTTTGTCCTCCTCCTTAAGCTGCAGCATGTCCTCCATGAGGGCCTTGGGTCTGCATCCTCTGTGGCCGTAGATCGCCAGGATCCTCTCTGCTCTCTCCTCGGCTGAGGGGATGAAGTTCTCGACGATAGTCGCCTTCAGCTCTCTGTATTTGTCATGGGCGGGCGGCTGTCGGATTATGCTCCGCGCGCATCTTGACGTGGCAGCGTTGAGTTTGGCGACGATGTGATAAAATTTCGTCTCATCCGCCGTTATGCCCGCCAGTGCAAACTGAGCCTCAGCTTGCTGGAACCACGAGCTCGGGTCTTCTTGCCAGAATTCTGGCAGCTTGACGGTGACGGCGCTTGTGTGGGCCGTCCTTGATGTGTCCGCCGGGTGAGAGCACCTTTCTTCTGCTCTCACGGCGGGGCTGGGGATGGTGCTCGGTTGAGCCCTCTCTTCTGCCGTGGGGGAACGTCTTCCATCCGTTCCCCTGTCTGCATGGGCGCCGGCGCTTGCCTGGGTCGCCTCCGATGAGTCAATCGCGGGAGAACGTCTCTGTTCCATCCTCACGTCTGGTCACCAGTGTAGAAGAGCTTGGAATAACGAGGCGATGTGATTTATAAACCCAAGTTTATTATCAGCTTCGCTCCTCTAACAAGTCTCATCTCAGTGCAGAAACAGAATAAGAGGTCAAACACATTCAGACCTACATACTTATACCTACACATCACAAAAGACATTGCACATCAAAGCTGACATCCCGCATTAGCTTAATCCCCCCTCCTTTGTCTTCCTACTCCTCCACCTGACCCTGGGTGGTCAGGGCGATCGATCTCCTCCATTGTCCTCTGTCTCTTCCACCTGGCCCTGGGAAGTCAGGGCGATCGATCTGGTCTCTACCGCTGCGCCTCTGATGCTCTTTGATCTTCGCTGGCGGTTGAGACCTCTTGTCCTGTTCTGAGGCGTGAGGTCGTTGTACATATGTAATCACTAAACATTCTAACATGTTTATACATATGTAGGTTATGGGATATATGATTAATATAAACCACAGTGGCAGGAGAGTTTTCTGACATGAAGACACAGCATAAGCCTGAATGTTGTAAAACCATTTTTACTGTCTTGGAACCGCATTATTTTAAACAACTATGGCATAAAATATACCGAAAATTGGATTTCAGATGGGTGTCGTGATCTGCTTTCAAAACTGTCCATATCCATATTACACTGAGCTGAGACTCCCCCACTTTGCAGAGCATTATGACACACTTCAACACTTTGGGTTTAGAATGTGTGTGTAAAAAGCAATAAAATTACTCTAGCTAAAATTCACAGTATAATGTAGAAATAAAGATTACTTTCCCCTTATTTATCCAACTCTGCATCCTAACCCAGAAGCAAGATGCACACTTCATGTCAAAGCAATAAAAATCAGAATTATATCCATCTGATGAAAAATGGAGCAGTGTGTTCTTATGTCACTGGGTAACAACATTTAGAATCTTTTTGTATCTGATATGATTTGGACGTAGATGAAATTATATTGTTTTAATCATCCTTAATTATTTTTAATTATAGCCTGAATCAAAGTATGAAATCTAGTTTATAGAGATTAAGCTCTTAGACTTGATTCAGACAAATAAAATATAGTTATTTAGTGAAACCTGAGCTTAGAATAAAGGTAAACTATTTACACAAAACTCTTAGCTGGTCTGGATCACTTGTAAACATTGTTCGACATTGTACTAAATTTCAAGATATTAACAGAAAAAATTTAAAAGAAAAACCTGCACTTATTTATGTAATGGCTGACCCACGGGACCTGAGGCTCCCCCCATGGATTCTGTCTTTTATTAAGGAAGGCAGAAGGAGGAGGAGGAGGAGCCGTGGCAGAGGAGGGCATGCACCCCACAATGGAAACTGAGTGATGGCAAGACTGGCCGCTGGGAGGGGGAGGCGCCCATGACCCACATGCACTACGACAGAACTGGACTGCGTGATTAAGGCTAAAACAGAGAAGTGGACTCACTTCTATACATATACAGAAAATTAGCAGAAAATTTAATAGAAAATTATTAGAAATTAGCAGACATTTTCCCTTTACCTGACTTTGATTTAATGTTGACGATAGTGTTTACCAGAAGTAATGTTGGAAGTTCAAGGTACTCCGATTAAATTTGTGTGATGCAGGTGCATATAGATCAGTAATTTCAGGTAATGACATTCAGGACTTTTCAAAGTTAGAAGGAAAAGTAACCGTTAGATCTGCAAATGGCAAACTAATAGAATACCTATCAAAATCTGAAAAAGTAAAGGATCCTATTATCGGTAACATTGTTGAAGGGTGGTTCATTTTGTCAAAGGTTACCCACATATTGAGGAAGTGAGACTTCCAAACTGAAATACTGATTCTCACTTGACCTGGTCTCGGCCAAACAATGTTGAATGATATCAGCATTTTACATCCACAGTTCCTACTGACTGGCAATCTCCAAATCAATATCATTGTACCATGTACTATAGGCAATTGAACGGATCTGATCCAAATTATGAACAAACATTTTTTGCAAATCCATCCTCCAGATTAGTCATAAAAACTTATACTGGTTACCAAGGGGATGTATGGAAGCATCCGTTGTCCAGTTTGATGAGGATAAGAGACATTTTAAACAATGTGGGTTCCACACATCTCACTGGTCAGACCCAAACACATGGATTGGAAAAATGTTGGACATTTTGTCACCTCTGCTGAGGAATATAGCCATCCATGGAAAGCCAACACCTGACCTTAAAGGCCAAATGTCACGTAATTTTTTTTTTCTAAATGACAACGAATTTTGATAAAATACACATAGCTTAAACCAAATATTCATACCGGAGACCATATCACCCACCCGTATTTACATAATTGCACAAAATACACCAGGCGAAGGCCCCGCCTTGCTCGCTGGCTTGTGACAGCCAATCCAGACCGCGGCCATGATTTTGACGTCACAAATTTCACCCTGGCTGCCCTGCCTGTCCACATTCACACTTATCAACATTGGACAATCATGACGGAAAGTGACAGCGATTGTGAACAAATTAGTTTAGTTTTGTCTCTTTTTTTGTCTTTTCTTTTTGTGTTTTTTTTGTCAGTGGTTCAGACAGTGACAGAGGCATAGAACCTTACAGGTTCGAGCCGTCCGAGACGGAATCAGATGCTTTGTCTGATGACAACAGTTCCGACGATGACCAGAGAGCAGAACCAGTGGAAAATGTCATTGAATTGGACATTAATCGCCTCCAGAATTGGGAAGCTGAAGGGGGTCTGTTGAGGGCGCCCCAGAAATATTGATTTTTCGGAAGCCATTATTATTACAGTGGAGGAGAGCCGCTGCTGTCAAGAAATTTACCAGATCAATATGAAAATGGAGGCGCATACCTGTCAAGAGAGACGTTTTCGCCGTATTTTAATACGGGGAAAATGCAATTTTAGCAAATACGGGCGTATTGCCATTTCTGTACGCCCAAAAGAAAAATATATGGGAAAAAAAATTATTGAGTGTGTTGAGGAACACGTCGTGTGTGTGAGACCCCAACAGCTAGGGTGCTGGCAGATGGCTCAGCGGGAGCTATTCTCACTACATTGAGAAGTGTGGACTCGATCATTAGGCTGATGGCCGCCCTGGGCAGATCGCTCAGCGGGAGCTATTCTCACTACTGTTAGAAGTGTGGACTCAATCATTAGGCTGATGGCCGGGGCGGGCAGATTGATCAGCGTGAGCTATTATCACTACAATGAGAAGTCATTAGGCTGATGGCCTAACACTTTCAGCTGTGCTGCGGCTGCGGAACAGAAAGGAATCGCCTTCCAAATCCAGAATTCTGCTTTTTTTATTTTGAGCCGGACGCTGAGTTGTGTTGTTATTGTCAAATATCCATGAATCCTTAAAATATTTGACAATAACAACACGAATTACATTTAAAACATTTCCCAGAAAAGTGTCCCTTATTACCCCGCCGTCCCTTATAGCCGCGTTTTACGGTATTAAAATACGGCGAAAACGTATCACTTGACAGGTATGAAAACATTTCCCAGAAAAGTGTCCCTTATTACCCCGCCGTCCCTTATAGCCGCGTTTTACGGTATTAAAATACGGCGAAAACGTATCACTTGACAGGTATGAAAACATTTCCCAGAAAAGTGTCCCTTATTACCCAGCTGTCCCTTATAGCCCCGTTTTAAGGTATGGGTGAAATATCCAATTTTTTCTTTCTTGTTGCTCACTTCAATCTTCCAGTCTCCATATAAACAATCAATCGGGATACCCCAAGCATCAAACTAAGGTACAATCAATTTCGTCACTTCCGCCTTCTTCTCCAGGCGATTCCGGGGGCCGTGAATAGGAACGTCAGGCCAAGCGCGGCAGTTTTAAATTAACGAATATTCCGGCGTTACTGAGGCATATGCACCAAGACCCGAACGGATCGGTTCCCTTTTATATCTAGTTTCAAGACATTTTAAGGACCCTGTTACGTGACATTTGGCCTTTAAGATAGAATATTCTCCTAAATTACAAACATATGCATTGTCATTTAACTGGGTAACCACAGCACAAAAGGCTGTGCACATTGACACCCAGAAATCTCTTACATGATCAATCTTAACATTAACAGAAAAAAGGACGAGAAAATCTGAAGCAAATTCTAAATTCATTATAGTGAAAACGATGAAACAGATGTTGGTCTTATAAAAGGAAGCAAAATATGTCACTATAACATTAAGGTTACACAATATCCTCTCCATCTAGAAGCTTAAGGTGTTAAACAGGTCATAAAGAGCTAAAAAAAAAAAAAAGCAGCAGATGTTATAGTGTCATGCTCAGCCTCCTCATTCCTATGGGAAACATCCTGATGATGCAGGACCTGCAGGAATTAACAAAGCTATAATACTTTGTGCTCATTGTGTATCAAGATCACACACATTGTTGAATGAACTAGAACTCCAAATGCAACTTTTCAAAGTAGTAGTCATTAGTAATGCATTTTTAGCATACCAGTACACCCAGATCATCAGTTCTGGTTTGCATTCATATCTGAAAACAAAAAGTACACGTACCAGACTACCACAGGGGTACTGGGAGTCTCCTACAATTTTTCCTTAGTCAATGTCAGCAAATCTTGCACATTTTATACCTTTTAATAGAAACCAGTTGCTCCTTTATGGTACTGTATATTGCTGGCATTTCCTGATGAAGAAATATGCAAACAAAACATATCTCCGCAGGCTGAATTCTATAGGTGATTAAATAAAGGTGCTGTGTTTAATCAAGGTTCCCAACCTTGTGTTTGGGACAAAATTGGACAAAATTGTTGGTACTCCTCTGTTAATGAAAGAAAAACCCACAATGGTCACAGAAATAACTTGAATCTGACAAAAGTGGTAATAAATAAAAATTCTATGAAAATTAACCAATGAAAATGAGACAATGCTTTTGAATTGTGGTTCAACAGAATTATTTTAAAAAAACAAACTCATGAAACAGGCCTGGACAAAAATGATGGTACCCTTAACTTAATATTTTGTTGGACAACCTTTTGAGGCAATCACTGCAATCAAACGATTTCTGTAACTGTCAATGAGACTTCTGCACCTCTCAGCAGGTATTTTGGCCCACTCCTCATGAGCAAACTGCTCCAGTTGTCTCAGGTTTGAAGGGTGCCTTCTCCAGACGGCATGTTTCAGCTCCTTCCACAGATGTTCAATAGGATTTAGATCAGGGCTCATAGAAGGCCACTTTAGAATAGTCCAATGTTTCGCTCTTAGCCATTCTTGGGTGTTTTAGCTGTATGTTTTGGGTCATGATCCTGTTGCAAGACCCATGACCTGCGACTGACACCAAGCTGTCTGACACTGGGCAGCACATTTCTCTCTAGAATACCTTGATAGTCTTGAGATTTCATTGTACCCTGCACAGATTCAAGACACCCTGTGCCAGATGCAGCAAAGCAGCCCCGGAACATAACAGAACGTCCTCCATGTTTCACAATAGGGACAGTGTTCTTTTCTTGGTATGCTTCATTTTTGCGTCTGTGAACATAGAGCTGATGTGCCTTGCCAAAAAGTTCCAGTTTTGTCTCGTCTGTCCATAGGACATTCTCCCAGAAGCTTTGTGGCTTGTCAGCATGCAGTTTGGCAAATTCAAGTCTGGCTTTTTCATGATTTGTTTTCAACAGCGGTGCCCTCCTTGGTCGTCTCCCATGAAGTCCACTTTGGCTCAAACAAAGACGGATGGTGCGATCTGACACTAATGTACCTTGACCTTGGAGTTCACCATGAATGTGTTTAGAGGTTGTTCTGGGCTCTTTTGTTACCATTCGTATTATCCGTCTCCTCCTGCGGCCATGTCCAGGGAGGTTGGCTACAGTCCTGTTGATCTTAAATTTCTGAATAATATGTGCAACTGTAGTCACAGGCACATCAAGCTGCTTGGAGATGGTCTTATAGCCTTTACCTTTAACATGCTTGTCTATAATTTTCTTTCTAATCTCCTGAGACAACTCTCTCCTTTGCTTCCTCTGGTCCATGTTTAGTGTGATACACACCATGTCAGCAAACAGCACAGTGACTACTTGTCACCCTTTAAATAGGCCGACTGACTGATTACAAGTTTGTAGACACCTGTGATGTTAGAGGACACATCTTTGTTGAACATGTCCCTATGGTCACATTATTTTCAATCTTTTCTAGGGGGTACCATCATTTTTGTCCAGGCCTGTTTCATGAGTTTGTTTTTTTAGAGTAATTCTGTTGAACCACAATTCAAAAGCATTGTCTGATTTTCACTGGTTAATTTTCATAGAATTTTTATTTATTACCACTTTTGTCATATTCAAGTTATTTAAGATAAGATAAGCCTTTATTAGTCCCACAATGGGGAAATTCCAGGATTGCAACAGCATAGGGATAGCAACACTCAGAGCAACAATCAGAAGGCAAGAAAAAACAACATCTAGTAAACATATGTCCATATTACTATAAATGTATATATATATAGACACACAGTGCAGAGTATTTCATAAGTACATGTGCACTCCTCCATGTAACTGGGCTGATGTGCTCAGTCACACAGGACCCAATGACTGTTAAACTGGACAATATTATGTTGGAGTAAATGTACTTGGAAAAGACTCCTTAGAGAGCGTAGGCATGGTCTACTATTCATCCTAATCCTAATTGTGAAAGAATAATACTATAGTCAAAAACACACACCAAAATATGTAGAACAGGTATTCACAACTAACTATTGGTGGTGTTATGCAGAGTTTCATGCTAGTAGGACTGTCATGATCCGAGCGCTAATATTATTCGCGCTCGGGCCATACATTATTCCTGTCAGGCTTTGACAGCGGTGTTATTATTCCGGCTCTCCGAGCTCTTACTGTGAGCTCTTATTGGGAGCTTCCGGCTGTCAAGGTCTGAATAGCTGTGCTGCATTTGCGGTCGTTAGCGGCAGGCTTCTTAAACCGGCGCCAGCGGCAGTGTCTTGCAGCAGTATCATCGTAATTGCATCGACGTAATTGTAATGTCGTATTTGGACCATCTAACATGCAATCCTGTGGACCCGTAAGTGAGCTTTGTTAGCCTTATGCCTCCCAGCATGTATGTTATATTACTGTTTTGACCGTTAATAAAGACATCAACGCAACTCTCTGGTGACGGTGTGGCATCTCATGGTGGCTCGCGAGGGCCACCGCATGACAGTATACTGCTGCCAAAACGGCGTTTTTACGGTGACGCCAACCCGAGATGCCTTTCACCAGTAAATTTGTGTTTAAGTGGACTTTGCTCTTTCCCTGTCTGGGTACGGTGTGCTGTGGACCCAATGCTGTCACGGAGGGGCCACGCCCGGAGTCCGAGCCATGAGTTGGAAGACGTCCTGGAGTACGTGGACGAGACACTCATCTCCGCTTCCCTCCTGGACTACGACCGCAGCATACTCTGGTACCTGGACTGCGCTGAGGACGTGCTCACTCATCTTTCTCCCCGCTACGCCGACCACCCAGAAGTCGGCGCGAGGAGGGATGACATTGCCACGCAACGCGAAATACTCCGTATGGTGGAGGAGGACTACGGCATGAAGCAGAGGAGGAAGCGTTCCCGCTCCTCGCTTTGGGATCCCGTTCCTGTCCTCGATCCACTCCAGGAGTTCGCACCATCCGGGGACCGTCGTAGACGTCGGCGCCGCGGCCAAGGGCATCCCCAGCAAGCTCCTGTTCCAGATCCAGTTCCGGGCCGCCGGAATGACCCAATCAACCAGCCAGCTTCGGTGTGTGTGAAGAGTCCTGCTTTAGCGAGCCCCGTCCCTGGTTCCTTGCGAGCGGCTCCCCTTCGTCCTTGCAGGGGGCCCTCTGACATCATCCTGCAGGAGGAGGAGGGAGCAATGCCCACTACAGCCGGCACCACCCTCCCTTCGGAGACAGGCAAGTTCAAGTTCACTTTTCTATGTATAATGGTGTTCTGCCTTGTCTGACTTGTGGGGGGGGGAGTTCGGGGTTTGCAGCCCCTCGAGCTCCTGCCACCGGCTGTAATCGTCTTACCTGAACCTGCTGCCTCTGTGTCTCCCCTTGCTGAGCGGTCCTCGGTGTTAGGACTGCATCGTTGGACGAGGGGGGGGCCTGCGGCTCTGGGAACAATTCCGGCCACGCAGCCACATCATGGGCAGAGGAGAAGAACGGACTGCGGCGTGGAGCCTGAGCCGACGAGGAAGCGTCCCAGGTCTCCACGGAGGAGCAGCCCGAACCGGCAGGTCGAGGGTCCCCTGCCGCCACGCCATGCGGGTTATTGGTGCGGACGTCAGCACCAGAGGACCCGGCTGCAGAAACCATCATGCTGGCTGCGGAGCTCGATGCAGCTGAGTGGGAGCCCAACGACAAGCTTCTACCCGAACCTGGATCGACGGAGTCCTGGACGGCTCCAGAGCCTGAGTGCAGGCAAGTGCTCTTCTTTGTTTTCCTTTGTGTTGTGTTAGAGCATTTTTGCCTGCCTCGCGGGGAGGCGAGCGAGGGGCAGCCGTCTGCTGCGCCCGAACTCGTCTCGCTGGGCTCTGGCGCTGCCGGGGATACTGATCCCGGCCCTCTCTTGTCCTCTGAGCCTCTTCACAGTGTCACCGGCTTGGAGTCTGTCGAGTTCGCGGTGCAGGAGGTCCCAAGTTCGGGGGTGGAGGTCATCGCCGATGCGGTGCCGACCCAGTCGGGGTCCGACGAGGCCCAGTGGGGTCCAACGCGGGAGCAGCTGTGACCTGGCGGGGGTCCGACGTGGGAGCAGCTGTGACCCAGCGGGGGTCCGACGCGGGTGCAGCTGTGACCCAATCGGGGTCCGACGCGGGCGGAGCTACAACGGCTGCATTGGTATGGGTCGAGGTCGGTGGAGGAGCTGCAGACCCTTCGCCGTCTGACGTGATGTGGGCTCGTCTTCCTCCTGATTATTCCCCTCTCAAGAGCCGCCAGTTTGGGTCGTCATTGCTGGGGGCCATTGGAGGTTTTCTTCTTGCGGTTTGGCGCGCCTATGCAGTTTTCCCGTTAGGGAGGCCACCGCACGCTATTCCTCCACGGTTCTGGTGGCTGAGGGATGCGGGACGGCCACCCGAGGAACTTTTTAGCCGGTTTGGTGCCTTGGGTCGACCACCCGAAAAATTGTATCTGTTACTGGGCAACCTGGTTCGGCCGCCGGAGGACTTGTCTCTTGGGGCCTGGGACTGGGGCAGGCCGCCCGATCTTGTTCTGTTCCTCGTGACCACCTGCCGGCCATCGGACGCAGGGAGACCGCTGGAACTGTTCCTGTGGTATTTGGTCTTCGCCTGCCGCCGTTCGTTTGGACTGTATGGTGTGAAGGTCATCAGGGGCAATAAATTGACTCTTTTTGATCATGTTCACAGATTCAGTTATAAAACTCTAAGGGACTCCCCATAAGTTGTCATTTTTGATTTAAGACACTCTAGTGAGTAATTTGAAACTGTTTGTATAGATAGATAGATAGATGTACTTTATTGATCCCAAACTGGGAAATTACAGTGTAACAGCAGCATGACAGTTGACAGCCAAACAACAGAAACACACACGACAGACAAGGGGATTACCCACGGAAAGTAAAAAAGAAACTAACACGACTATAGAACCTATATACATCATAGCTTAATATATGATGATGACCCGTATAAACACATGAATCATCCCATTGCACAAAGAAGGACTATCAGGAGCAGAGTGAAATGTGAGGTACCAGTTAGTCTGTAAGGTGCAGTGTGGCAGCATAGCTATGACCAGAATACAACATCATAGTGAGTTATTGTACAGTGAAATTGCATGTGGCAGGAAAGATTTCCTGTACCTGGCCGTTCGACAACGAAGCTGTAGTAGTTACTGGAGAAAGTGCTTCGCTGCCTACCTAGTGTGTGGTGGAGGGGGTGATCAGGATTGTTCATGATGGATCGCAGTTTATTTAGTGTTCTCCTCTCCACCACTGTCTCAAAGGTCTCCGGTCTGAGACCAATTACAGAGCCAGCTCTCTTGATAATCTTGTCAAGTCTGTTGGTATCTCTGGCCCTGATACTGCTACCCCAACAGACCGCAGAAAAAAAGATGGCGCTGGCGACAACAGTCTGGTAGAAAAGCTCCAGCATCCTGCTGCACACGTTGAAGGATCTCAGTTTTCTCAGGAAATAGAGTCTGCTCATCCCCTTCTTGTGCGCAGCATCGGTGTTGGATCTCCAGTCCAACCCGCTACTGATCCTGACACCCAGATATATGTAGTCTTCAACCACTCCCACATCCTCCCCCCTAATCTGCAGTGGCTGAGAAGGAGCCTTCCTCTTCCTGAAGTCAATCACCATCTCCCTGGTCTTGCTTGTATATTGGTGTTTATGATTTGGTCCTCATGTGAGAGGCGCGACTGTATTTGCAATTTATGTCTGACTTTTACTTTTTTGGGTACATGTGGTGACTGTTAAATGGCGACTTTGTACTTAAGACTATTTCAAAGGTTAATGTTCATTTCCTAAGTTAAACCTTAATACTTCCTACATTCCTCTTCACTGGGCTTTTGGAAAGATGATGCTCCTTTTTGTCTTTGAACCACGTATGGATTGTTATTGTAGTTTTATGCACTGTTCAGGTGCTGCTTGACCTCAGTAGCTCCATGCGTAAGTTTGGGATAGCGAGCCTTTTTTTTTCCTTCCCCTGTCAAAGGGAATGTAGCATGTTACCATGGTGGTTTTTTTTTTCCTGTACATCAGTAGCCCCATGCGTATGTTTGGGTGCCCCGTGTGATTGTAATTCATGCATGCCCTGTAAATAAGTGCCCTGGATGTCCGTTGTTTTCTGTTTGAAATGGGATGGGTATGTCAGGGGATGTGTGTTTTCCTTTTTTTTCTTCTGGGGCCTTGTTTCTGTCTGTGTCTCCCCCTCCTTGCCTGCTCCCCCACCCGCCCGCCCTGGGGGGGGGGGGTCTTAGGTGTTACTGGGTGCTCAGGAGCTCACCCTTGAGGGGGAGGAACTGTCATGATCCGAGCGCTAATATTATTCGTGCTCGGGCCATACATTATTCCTGTCAGGCTTTGACAGCGGTGTTATTATTCCGGCTCTCCAAGCTCTTATTGTGACAGTGCTCGGGGGAGCTTCCGGCTGTCAAGGTCTGAACAGCTGTGCTGCATTTGCAGTCGTTAGCGGCCGGCTACTTAAACCGGCGCCAGCGGCAGCATCTTGCAGCAGTATCGTCGTAATTGCATCAACGTAATTGTAGTGTCGTATTTGGACCGTCTAACATGCAATCCTGTGGACCCATAAGTGAGCTTTGTTAGCCTTATGCCTCCCAGCATGTATGTTATATTACTGTTTTGACCGTTAATAAAGACATCAACGCAACTCTCTGATGATGGTGTGGCGTCTCATGGTGGCTTGCGAGGGCCACCGCATGACAAGGACTAAACTAATTTCTCCTGCTCAGGACTTAGGAACATTTCAAACAGTTCCTCCAAACCATCCTCTGCAGTCGAAGTCCCAGCGTCAATGGTGCCAGGGCAGAACAACACCTTTGAATGGAAGATGGAAGATGGCTTTTAAATGGAGGATGGTAGCTCTGTGGGCATAGGGTCTACTCACACATGCCCTCTAACTGGGAGGTGTCTGCACCCCTGTATGACTGACTGACCACACTATCATGATGTATCTAGATTAAGTCAGACAAGTCAGGGTGTTGAAAGAGGGACCTGGAATACAAGCCACATGATGCAGTCTGAGCAACGGATATACCAGTTGAATTAAACATTGGAGCATTGGCCGAAAGGTCACACTCGCACTATTTCCTTGGACAAGGGTTGGAAGGAATATTCTTAGGACTGAGTTTTGGCCAAGATACTGGGTATGAACCCAATGTCTTCACTGCTTGGCTACAAACCTTCTTTGGTCAGTGGGCAGGAGTGATAAAAACATAACATTATCCTTTATGATTAGAATTGCCATTTTTATGTGAGTAAGATGTTGTTGCATTCCCTGTTGTAAAGACCTTATTGGAAAAATAGTACATGCTGCTGGTGCACACCAGTATCTCATATTAGCTCAGCAGGAGGAGAGCGACAAGGATTCAAGTGATGAGAACAGTCAGATTTAATATCATGTCTACCAGTGTCTCTCCAAGAAAAAATGTTGGTATTGACAAGATGCCTAAAATACTAAAACATGATGGAACTGCTGAAAATTGTGTAAATACATTTATTGGAAGTTTTTTTATTTTTGATATTGAAATTGTAACTCTGAATTTTTGTAAATGATGACTCATGATTGTCAAAGATAATAGAAAGAGGTGAGATTTTTTCCTGTATAAATGCTCAAAGAATGAAGACAGAGAAGAAGTTGCATTACAATGATTCACTCATGAAAGTATATATTGCTTATAGGTTTTTCACCCATCATGCATGAGAATAACATCAGGTGTCTGATACCTTTTTATGATAGTTATTGACTCCAAAAAATGGAGTCAAGAGAGGAAATAATTGTTATAATAAATAAATAGTGGATATTTGTTAATTAGATATTACACAAAGTGTTTGCATACACATATCTCTTAGTCCCACACATTCACCCACACACACACACCAACATGCAAGTCAGACCCACACATTCACCATTCACACATAAACACCAATTGTTTACACACATAATACACACACATACACACACACACACACATAATAGCTTCACAGGAAAAGTCTCTTTTCTTGTTTCCATATGGGCATGCGTAAGACTAAAGAAGAAGGATGCTGAGAGGAAGTCATAAAGCCATAAAGGCAGCAACAAGAGGGGAACCATCTAGACGCCAAGTGGACAGCTTGAAACAGTGGTCATGTATGGTTGGGATCTGCCCACCTACTCAGAAGCTATATGCAGGAGGGAGTCCTTTTGTTCAAGGTCTTCCCAGGACAGAGCTGGGAGGATCCGTCGCCATGTTGACTTCTTGCATGTTTCAATAAAGTCAAGCTGAGAAATAATATTTCTTCTGTGATTATTGGTTGGTTAACTGAAAAGATTCTGCTGACTGTCCAGAAAATGAATTTTTACAGAAGGTAGATCTGATTGTGGTTACAAGGTGTGAACTGAGCAACATATATTCTTTTGCTACACAAAGAGTTGTATGACCAAGTTGAATAAAAACAAACAAAAGAAAAAAGTACTTATTTACTATTAGTTAAGTTTTGAGTGATTTTTCACATTTTTACTACATGTGATTGGAAAAAAAGTTGAAATAAAATATTTACTTTATGTAAATCTGCTGTGTCTGCTTGTTCTCTTGCTTTCATGACTTTTGAGCCAGATAAACAGAAAGGACATCAACAAATCTCCACCAAAACTCTCCAAAAAGGACAAGTACAGGATCAGAGCATTTCCTCAACTCTACATAAGGACAATTTGAATGTATATTTCAGGGTTTTCTATCCATTTGTGTTTTAGGGGCAGGTATTGAAGCTGCTTCAAACGCCAGAAAAAAAGGCAGAAAGGCGTGTTTTTAGTCTCAAGTGGGACATTTGCTAAAGCAGCAAAAAAGGGGGGTGAGGGGTCAGGAAGGTGGTCACCTTGCATATAGGGCTGACTTTTTGTACAGAAATATACAGAGTTAATGTGTATGTGAAGAATGAAGAAAAGTCCTTGAAATACTCCTTTGTGCAGTGGAGAGGAATTTGTGTGTTGCACAGTGAGCTCCCCTGGCTCTGCAGTAATGTTGGACCACTTGAGCAATGGTTAAATTTCCACACTACCACATGGAAATTTTCTCATGATTACTAATAAACAGGATGCTTAAAAACAACATATGCAAGATCATCAGTTTTTATTCAGAAAAAAAAACAGTGGTTGCATTAGTAATTCAGCCCCAATACAGTGATGAGTAATCTATGTCAGTCTCATATACAGTGTATATTATTATATGTGCATAGGCGTGAATCATATGGAATAGAAGACGTTCTTCATGATACTTTAATGATACGGTTTTAAAATCACTGCATTGGCTCCCCATGTCCTTCAGGATCGATTTTAAGGTTCTTTTATTGGTTTATAAATGTCTGCATGGTCTTGGGCCTTCTTATTTATCAGAATTGCTTTTGGTATATGAGCCACCGCGGTCCCTGAGGTCCTCCATCACTGGCCTTTTAACTATCCCTACTGTCAGAACACGCACCCACGGTGAGGCGGCTTTTAGTTACTATGGCCCATGGCTGTGGAATAGCCTCCCTGAGAACATTAGGGCTGCCAAGAATGTACATGTTTTTAAAAGCAGTCTCAAGACCTACTATTTTAACCTTGTTTTTTATTAGCTTCATATTTTAATTCTCGTAATTTCTGATTTTAGATCTATTTTATGTCACAATCATTTTACGGTGAATTAATATTTCTGAATATGTCTTTTGACTGTATATGTTTTTATTCATCTAGTCGTCTTAACTGCCATGTCTTTTTTTTTTTTATCAGCAAACTATCTTATTATCAGTGACTTTTTATCACTCTGTCCAAGCTCCAGTGTTTCCTCATGGGGGGCCCTCCCATGGGGGTTGTGCCTGTTTTCTGGTTGTGGGACGTTGGCCTGTGATTGTCCTGGTCTGCTTGGCTGAGGGGGTTGTGTGCTACGATGCTGTGCCTGCGGTGTCGACCCCTCGGGTTGGACTTGGGCGGTCTCAGTGTTGGTGTTCCTGTAGCCATGAACTTGGCACTTTCCCTGCTGGTGATGGTTCCCTAGTGATGGTGCTTCCACACTTGGATCCTCGGTGCCCAGCCATAAGCCTTAAGCCATAAGTTTTACACTGATGAAAGTTTCTTTGTGTGTTTGTGTCTATGTGTATGTGCGTGGGGGGAGGGGGAGTAAATTGTGTTTTATTTTAATGTGTGAATCATGTTGCATCTTTTTGTATGAAAAGTGCTATGTAAGTAAAGCAAAAGCCCCTTTTCCACTAGTACCTATATAGTCCTACTCGCCTCGACTCGGCGCACTTTGTAGGCTTTTCCATTAGTACCTACTCCTCATAGCCGGTACTATTTTCGGATCCATCGGACTGGGGTTCCAAGCAAGCTGAGTCGAGCTGAAAATGTGACGTCAACAGACTGCAGGCCACTGATGGATCAGGGTATAACGTCATGACAGCGACATCGTCTACAGAATCTCCAGCTGCCATTTGCAAAGATTCGTCTGCGAGCGAGCAAGCAAGCAAGCGTCAGTATAAACAACGATAGAAATGGCTTCTAATCAACACCGTGGACCAACAGACTTTTCTGTGCCTTTTGGCTGATGAGAGAATCCAGAGGGAACTAGACCGAGCCACCCGAAATAAATCTGCGGCCACCGACCGGCAAATAACAGGAGGACGCAACCACGGCAGTTGAAAAACCATGATATAGAGGATGGTGAGTGTTGTGATATTATATGATATTATGCATCTTTTGCGTTATTTATCCCAGCGGTGGAAAGTTCACTTTAAGCAAACAACACCGTTGTCTCCTATATGCACACAATGAGCTAGCTAGTTAGCCATCAATGCTAACTCCGTGCTCTGCTTATATTTTGCACTTGTGTCAACAACATCTGACGAAATAAGCTAGTGTTAATTCTGGTTAAAATGGTGGGGGGGTTTTACGTTGCACTTTCGTGCTGTGCATGTACTGAAGTTGTGTGTATTTTCGTTCTAGAGTCTGACCAGCATCTGCTTTGACACTGGCAACGGATACAGGTCAAGTGGACCCCAACCAAGTAAACACCCCAAGTGGACCCTGGAATCCAATCTGTGCATGTACAAGTACATTTCCAATTCATCCATCCATCTTCTACCGCTTTTCCGGAGGTCCGGGTCACGGAGGCAGCGGTTCAAGCAGAGAAGCCCAGACTTCCCTCTCCCCAGCCACCTGCTCCAGCTCTCCAGAGAGGACACCAAGGCGTTCCCAGACCAGCTGGGAGACATAGTCTCTCCACCGAGTCCTGAGTCTGTCCCAAGGTCTCCTCCCAGTGGGACGTGCCTGAAACACCTCAAGTGGGAGGCGTCCAGGAGGCATCCTAATCAGATGCCCATACCACCTCAACTGACTCCTTTCAATGTGGAGGAGCAGCGGTTCTACTCTGAGCCTCTCCCGGATGACTTGAGCTCCTCACCCTATCTCTGAGGGTGAGTCCAGCAATCCTACGGAGAAAGCTCATTTCAGCCGCTTGTATCCGCGATCTCGTTCTTTCGGTCATTACCCAAAGCTCGTGACCATAGGTGAGAGTAGGAACGTAGATTGACTGGTAAATCGACAGCTTTGCCTTAGAACTAAGCTCCCTCTTCACCACAACAGACCGGTACAACATCCGCATCACTGCAGATGCTGCTCCAATCCGTCTGTCGATCTCTCGCTCCATTTTTCCTTCACTCGTGAACAAGACCCCAAGATACTTAAACTCCTCTACTTGGGGCAGGAGCCTTTCCCCAACCCAGAGAGGACAATCCACCTTTTTCCGGCTGAGGACCATGGACTCGGACTTGGAGGTGTTGATTCTCATCCCAGCCGCTTCACACTCAGTGGCAAACCGTCCCAGCAAGAGCTGTAGGTCATTGCTGGATGAAGCCAACAGGACAACATCATCTGCAAACAACAGAGATGAGATCCTGTGGTCACCAAGCAGGGCACCCTCCATTCCCTGGCTGCACCTAGAAATCCTGTCCATAAAAATTATGAACAGGATCGGTGACAAAGGGCAGCCCTGGCGGAGTCCAACTCTCACTGGGAATGAATCCGACCGAGTGTTGGCAATACGAACCAAACTCTCACAACGGTCATACAGAGACCGAATAGCTCGTAACAACAAGCCCGATACCCCATACTCCCGAAGCACCCCCCCACAAAAATCCATGAAGGATGCAGTCAAATGCCTTCTCCAAGTCCACAAAACACATGTAAACTGGTTGGGCAAACTCCCACAAACCCTCAAGGATTCTCGAGAGGGTAAAGAGCTGGTCCGATGTACCATGGCCAGGACGAAAACCACATTGCTCCTCCTGAATCCGAGGTTCGACCAACGGCTGGACTCTCCTCTCCAGTACCTTGGCATAGACCTTCCCAGGGAGGCTGAGGAGTGTGATCCCTCTAAAGTTGGAGCACATCCTCTGGTCCCCTTTTTTGAAGAGAGGAACCACCACCCCGGTTTGCCATGCCAAAGGCACTGCCCCCGACCTCCATGCAATGTTGCAGAGGCGCGTCAACCATGACAGCCCAACAACATCCAGGGCCTTGAGGTACTCAGGGCGAATCTCATCCACCCCCGGGGCCCGGCCACCAAGGAGGTTTTTAACCACCTTGGCGACCTCAGCCCCTGTGATAGACGAGTCATCCCCCTCGTCCCCAAACCCTGCTTCCTCCGTGGAAGGCGTATCAGTGGGATTGAGGAGATCCTCGAAGTATTCCTTCCACCGCCCGACGATATCCCCTGTCGAAGTCAACAGTGTCCCACCCGCACCATACACAGTGTGGACGGGGAGCTGCTTTCCCCTCCTGAGCTGCCAGACAGTTTGCTAGAATCTCTTCGAGGCCGACCGAAAGTCTTGTTCCATGGCCTCACCGAACTCCTCCCATACCCGGGTTTTTGCTTCAGCAACCACCCGAGCTGCACTCCGTTTGGCCTGCTGGTACACCTCGGCTGCTTCGGGAGTCCCACAAGCCAAGCAAGCTTGATAGGACTCCTTCTTCAGCTTAATGGCCCCCCTCACCACTAGTGTCCACCACTTGGTTTGGGGGTTGCCACCACGAGATGCACCGACCACCTTGCGGCTGCAGCTCTGAGCCGCCGCTTCAACAACAGAGGTGGAGAACATGGCCCATTCAGACTCCATGTCTCCAGACTCCCTCGGAATGTGGTTGAAGTTCTTCCGGAGGTGGGAGTTGAAGACCTCCCGGACAGGGGCCTCAGCCAGACGCTCCCAGCACACCCTCACTATATGTTTGGGTCCACCAGGTCTGAATGGCTTCCTCCCCTGCCATCGGATCCAACTCACCACCAGGTGGTGATCAGTTGACAGCTCTGCACCTCTCTTTACTCGGGTGTCCAAGACATACGGTCGCAGGTCTGATGACACGATAACAAAATCGATCATCGACCTGCGACCTAGGGTGTCCTGGTGCCAGGTGCACATATGGACACCTTTATGCTTGAACATGGTGTTCGTTATGGACAGATTGTGGTTAGCACAGAAGTCCAATAACTGAACACCACTCGGGTTCAGATCGGGCAGGCCGTTCCTCCCAATCACCCCCCTCCAGGTTTCACTGTCGTTGCCCATGTGCGCATTGAAGTCCCCCAGTAGGACAATGGAGTCTCCAAGAAGAGCACCCTCCAACACCCCAGTCACAGACTCCAAAAAGGGTGAGTACTCTGAAATATCATTTGGTGCATAGGCACAAATGATGGTCAGGACCCGTTTCCCAACCCGAAGGCGCAGGGAAGCAACCCTTTCATCCACCGGGGAAAACTCCAATATAGAGGCAGCAAGGTGGGGGGATACAAGAGTACCCACCCCTGCTCGTCGCCTCTCGCCCGGGGCAACTCCAGAAAAGGCCAAGCTCAAGCCTCTCTCCAGGAGACTGGTTCCGGAACCGGAGCTGTGTGTTGAGGTGAGGCCGACTATATCTAGCCGGTACCTCTCAACCTCATGCACCAGCTCAGGCTCCTTTCCCACCAGAGAGGTGACATTCCACGTACCAAAAGCCAGTTTAGAAAGCTTGGGATCAGTCCGCCAAGGTCTCCGCCTTTGGCCGCCACCTAATCCACATAGCACCGGACCCCCATGATCCCTCCTGCAGGTGGTGAGCCCACTGGAGGGCGGACCCATGTAACTCCTTCGGGCTGAGCCCGGTCGGGTCCCATGGGTGGAAACCCAGCCAGCAGACTCTAGCCTTCGAGCCCCTCCCCCAGGCCTGGCTCCAGGGTGGGGCCCCGGTAACCCCATACCGGGCGGGGTACACTGAATCCTTGATATACAATTTATCATGAGAGTCTGTTGGATCGTTCTTAGTCTGGCCCTTCACCCAGGACCAGTTTGTCTTGGGAGACCCTATCAGAGGCAAATTGCCCTGGACAACATAGCTCCTGGGATCACTGGGGCACGCAAACCCCCCAACCACGATAAGGTGACGATCCAATCCAGTGATTTGTAAATGCAAAGAAGGAGAACACCAACAAGAATTTGTGTAAAGTTGTTGGAAAGACTTTTCCCAACCACCAATAAAATCTATATATGGAAGATGACAAGCTGACCCAGAGACGGTTTTGGCTCCGTTTCTGCTTTCAAAAGGCTTTTCTTCTCCACCGCTGCTGCTCGCCAGGGCTGGCTGCCCCAGATGAAAATCCACAGACTGTGGGACTAGAATTTTCTGATTGAGACTTTAGAAAATTATGAATCAGTTTGTAAATCGTTGGATTGAAAATGTACTTGTACATGTATAGATTGGATACCGGGGGCTACTTGGGGTGCTCACATGGGGTGCTCACTTGGTCAGGGGTCCACTTGGATCAGATTCCCTGGCAACATTTCGCATGACGTGTGATGACTGGTAAGAAACAAGTTGCACACAGTGTTGTTTTTAGCAGTGGTGGAGAAAGTACTCAAATCCTTTGCTTTTTAAGTTAAAGTACAGATTAAGTGCCAAAACCAAAGTAGCACAATTTCCACTTAAGTAAAAATATTACAGAACTCACTTTTGAATGTACTTTAAGTATAACTAGTGCATGCCTGTAGAAAGCAAGTATTCCTGTCTGAAACAGGTAGTCCAATCAGGCTTTACAGGCTCAAATGTAGGCTGTGTTTGAAAGTGGAGTACAGAGGTGCCTATATGTAGGCAACCCCACATGTACTTTGACAAATATGAAAGAGGCTGAACTGAGATTTATTTGATTGTGTGAACATTAATTACAGAATAACTGAAAATGAATGGGACATCCAATATTAGCCGCCGTTTAGGAACCGCTTGTTTATTTTTTTTGTCAGATCACTTGTGCAATCCTTTATGAGTTGTTTTCATAATAGTGTATCTTGCACTTTGGGGAATGGGAGTTGTTCAGTCACCATTATAATTTAGTTTATATGTGTAGTTTATAGTCTATGGTCAACAAGCTCATGCAGTGCTATAACAGGACACATTACAAATATTTGAGACCCATTGTAGTCCATCCTTTTATATTTTAGCAATACAAGTACAAAACACCACCCACGCTTGAAGCCAGGACAAGAAGAGACACAGTGGTGACAGAGCAATGGCTAAACTTTTATTGATAAAAATTACATATTTTGACTGAGCGACTCCATAGTCACTGACGCACACCCTCATAACCTCAGCAAAGCACGTATAAAACCATAGGTCAGTCTGATGAACAGTTCAGACAGAAATACTTGCATTCTACGGGCAATGCACTAGTAGATAGTTAAAGTACCACATTCCCTTCAACTGAATGTATTAACTCATTGTGATTGCTGAGGCCACAGTAAAAATTATTTTAAACGTAACCCAGCCCTTGTAAAATCTACTTTACTGAAGCACAGCTACATGAAAATTGTGGTTAAATACAACAACAAAGCACTTTTTTGTCACATTCCACCACTAGCTTTTAGCAACAAGTGTATTTCTCAAATATGTTTTAAACTTGCTTTGATTAACCACCACCCATTTCTGTCTTTTGTCTAGGCAAGAGAAAAATGATCCACCCCAAACCGGACCTTGCGTCACTATTTACAGAGATGCAGGCTGAAGATCTGCTGAACCGGGACCAGTGTGAGCGGCACATCCAGTTGCTTCTCAGTGAGGCAGCGTGGCCGGCGTGTGTGACCCATTCTAATTTTTTTTTTTTTTTAAGAGTTTGAATGTTGCACATTCTAAATTACCTGGAATTTGCTGCTGATTGGGATTTAAAAGGAGGACGAACCAACCGAGGCGGCGATTGGGAGCTCGGGCGCGGCGTTGGTGAGAGACGGGGGCCACCTGGATCCAGCAGGACAGTGGCCTGAACCGGTGCCCAATTGCGAGGCCCAGCCGAGGAACTACCAGACTGACGGCGGTCGGTGACGGGGCCTAGAGGGGGCCTAGAGGAGAAGCCACCCAGCCGGACGACAGCGAGCGACGGTGATCGGCCACCGATCGGCGGAGGTGATCGGTGGATTAGAGCTGCGCCGGCGGAGTGCGACATAACTGACGGGGACGGGGCCCAGAGGAGGAGCCGCCTAGCCAGACGGCGACGAGTGGCTGTGATCGGTGGATTCCGGCTGCGCCGGCGGTGCACGACATAACTGGCCAGGTAGACGGAGGCAGGCGCCGGCGATAGACGGCGGTGATCTGCGGAGCTGAGCAGCGTCACTCGGCGGAGAAGCTGCGCAGGAGCGGCGGGTCCAGTAGCGACCGAGCTAGTTGAGGCCTAGCCGGATTCTCTGCTTATTTCTATCCACAGGTCAGTAAAATGCCACCCAAAAAAGAGGAAATGGAAGAAATTAAAAAAACTCTGAACTTTGTGTTAGAAGAACTGGCCAAAGTGACTAGCCAGCAGGACAAAATATTAGACCTAATACAGGAGGTACAAGCCCTACATTCAATAATAAAAGAAAAAGACAAAAAAATTATGGACCTGGAGCAACACGGGCGTCTTTTGGAGCAACGCGTCGAGGATCTTGAACAAGGTTCTCGCATTGATGACATAGTTATAAGTGGACTAGACATCAGATATCAGTCGTACGCCCATGCCGCTACAGGACTGAGCGGTGAACATGCTTCCATAAGTGAATCAATGTCCTTAGAAAACCAAGTGCTTCAGTTCCTTAATGATAAAGACATTAAGGTAGAAGCCAATGCGATCTCAGCCTGTTATGCTTTACCGAAGAAAGATAACAAAACAAAGAAATCAATTGTGATGCGCTTTGTGAACAGGAGGGTGAAAAATGACATACTGAGGCAGGCCAAAAAACTAAAGGAAACTCAAGTTTACCTAAATGAACACCTGACAAAAAAAAACGCTGAATTAGCACGGCAGGCACGGATGCTAAAGAAACATAATAAGATACAGACAACCTGGACAAGAAATTGTAGAATTTGGATTAAACTAAATGGAACACCTGAGCAAGCAAAAAGTATAATGATCAGAGATGCTACTGACTTAGATAAATACAGATGAACACTGACTATGAAACACAGAGTGAGGAAACTCAAACTCTAAAAATATGCCACTATGCTGAACATAAACCACAAGAGATGGAGAATGATATTGATCCTGATAACCACTTTTTCAATAATATTCATAACCACTGTGAATATTACACTGAAAAGCAATTCAAAAGTCAAGTGCAATTAGATGGTAAACTGTCAATAATACACTTCAATAGCAGAAGTCTTAACAAAAACTTCTCACAGATTCAGGACTATTTAAAACAGCTAAACAGAAAATTCACAGCTATAGCAGTCTCTGAAACCTGGCTTAATGCAGACCAGGCTCCCCTGATGGCAATAGAGGGATATCAGATGTTTAACATTAACAGATCTCAAAAAAAGGGTGGTGGTGTTGCACTGTATATTGATGACCTATATAGATGTAAGCTTGTAAATGAAATGTCCTCAGCACTACCAGGGATTCTGGAATGTGTTACTGTTGAGATTGACCTAGACAAAACAAAAAATCTAATCATAAGCTGCATATACAGAACGCCGGGAACTTGCATTGAGACATTCAGAGATAAATTAGTCGAGCTGTACAATAATATTACTAGTAAGAAAATGGTAGCAATTTGTGGAGATTTCAATATTGATCTACTTAATCCACATCAACAAAATGTAGTTACAGAGTTCATGAACTCTATGTACAGCATGAGTCTATATCCCACAATAACACATCCCAGTAGAATCACAGCTCACTCTGCTACACTTATTGACAACCTGTTTGTCAATGTTCTTGACAGGAAAATAGAAAGTGGATTATTGATAAATGATATAAGCGACCACTTGCCAATCTTTGCACTTATCCATGGCCACACGGGGCCCAACCCAGAAAAAATCTCAAAATCGTTCAGACACAAATCACCAAACGCAATCAGTTCTTTTAAAGAGGACTTGCTGAAGCAAGACTGGACAGAAGTCTATGTATCAGATGTAAATGAAGCCTATGACACATTTATAAACATTGTAACCACCCTTTATGAAAAAAACTGCCAATTAGTTAAAAAAAAGCTTAAACACAAATTTACTGACAAACCATGGCTAACCAAAGGACTACAAAAGGCGTGTAAAAAGAAAAATTTATTATATAAAGCTTTCATAAAGAAAAGGACAAAAGAAGCAGAGCAGTGGTATAAAACATACAAAAATAAGTTAACATATATAATAAGATGTAGTAAAAGAGACTATTACAGTAAAGAACTGGAAAAAAACAAAGACAATATTAAAAATACATGGACAATAATCAACAGTATCCTTGGAAATAAAAGCAGAAATACCAGCTACCCAACTAACATTCCAAAAAATAATAAATCGACTCCGAATGTGAATATAGCTTCACCTGCAGATGAATTTAATAATTTTTTTGTTAACATTGGACCTAAACTGGCCCGAGAAATACCCACTACGGTGCCAACAGGTGATTCAATATGCAATAACACTGCTGTAAAAGACACCATCTTCATAAAGAACACAGACGAAAGAGAGGTCATTGAAATTGTTAAATCGTTCAAAAGTAAAACATCTACTGACTGCGATGGTATTGATATGCTACTAGTCAAAACTGTTATCGAATGCATAGTGAAACCACTGACGTATATCTGTAACCTGTCTCTCCAATCAGGTATATTTCCCAATGCAATGAAAATAGCTAAAGTAATTCTGATTTACAAGACAGGCGACAGAGGGGAACTCTCCAACTACAGACCAATTTCACTATTACCGCAATTTTCCAAGATACTTGAAAAAATATTCTATGAGAGAATTGACAACTTCATACTGAAGAATGATTTATTGTGTGAGCAGCAATATGGGTTCAGACACAAAAGGACAACAGCATATGCCTTAATGGAATTTACAGAAAAAATATCAACAGCCATTGAAAATAAAGAGTATTCAGTTGGAGTATTCCTGGATCTTAAAAAAGCATTTGATACAGTAGATCACTATCTATTATTAAAGAAACTACAAAATTGTGGTATTAGAGGGGTAGCACTGTCCTGGTTAAGAAGTTACTTAAAGAATAGATATCAGTTTGTATGTGTTAACAACAAAAACTCAGAGCTACTGAAGGTCACCTGTGGAGTCCCACAGGGTTCAGTTTTAGGACCATTATTATTCAATATGTATATAAATGATATATGTAAAGTTTCAGAAAAAATGGACTTAATATTGTTTGCTGATGACACTAACCTGCTATGCAGTGGAAACAATTTGGAACAACTTCTGGATACACTCGGAAAGGAATTAGGAAAGCTGAAACTGTGGTTTGATTCAAACAAATTAACGCTCAATTTAAGCAAGACAAAATTTATAGTCTTTAACAACCATCACAACTACCCAGTACCCAAACTCAGTGTAAATGGTGTAGAGATTGAAAAGGTATCCGAAACTAAATTCCCTGGAGTAATAATTGATAACAAACTGTGTTGGAAGCCACATATTAATTATATAAAAGGTAAAGTATCCAAATCAATTGCAATATTACACAGAGTGAAAAATTTGCTGAATCAACCCACACTATACACCTTGTATCATTCATTAATACTCCCATACATGACATGTTGTAATGAAGTATGGGGAAATACATATAAAACAAACATATATCCACTCTTTATGCTTCAAAAGAGAGCTATTAGAATAATCAACAAAGCAGCTTACAGGGAACCAACAAACCCACTTTTTCTTAAACAAAAAACTCTCAAGTTGAAAGATCTGATCGACTTTAAAACCGCAATAATAATGTTCAAAGTGAAGAATCTATCACTGCCCGCAAATATCCAAAAGTTGTTCCAAACAAGGGAGAAACGATATCACTTCAGAGGAACATGTATATTTCAAAAGCCTACAGTGAGAACAACTACCAAGCAACACTGTATTTCAGTGCAAGGTGTCAGATTATGGAATGATTTTGGACCTGAATTAAAATCATGTACAAAGCTTGGACAATTTAAACAAAAACTAAAGGAAGAAATACTCCAAACATATTTACAAGACGACATGTAAACTCACATAAGGATTGACATTTCCAGCCTGTGTTGTGTTATAGCTTAGTTTTTCTTTTTTCTCTGTGACACTATGTCTTAGATTTGTTTTTGAATAGTAACCGCTTAACTTAGACTAGCTCAGTTTTCTTTTTCTCTCAGTCATATTTTGTCTTAGCCTTGTTTTAAATTGTAATCGCTCTTGCCTTGTTTTCTCTTTTTTCTCCTTTGAATTCTTGGATGGAATATGGGTGGGCAATATACGCTGCGGCTTCAGCCATCACCCATTTCGGATAACTCACGTGGAATTGTATAGTAGAAGGAGTCTTTGTCTAATTTGACCTTGTTGTTATATTATACAGTTTCTTTTAACCTGTAATGTACTATCCGAAATAAATAAATTCATTCATTCAAATTCATTCATTCATTCATTCATTCATTCATTCATTCATTGTAATAAACAATTTAGTGACTTATGTGTTTGCATCATGATTTTCTATTTTGTCTGTTAAGACCAGTGGTAAAAGAGTCAACAGTACAAACCATTTATCAGTGACGTTGAAAATAATGGCTCATTTGTTGTATGTGCCAGTGCAGAAGACACTGCACACTTTAGTGATAGTACCAGTATATGGAGGAATTCTGGGCCATATTAGCAACTGTGTTTCCTAATAATGGGTTAGGGCAGGGGGTGTCCAATCATGTGCCATGGAGGGCCAAGACCCTGCAGGCTTTGCCTCCAACCAGTGTCTTTATCAGCAGATTCCATTGAATTTCTTCCACTGATTTCTGATCAGTGAAAACACCTGCTGAAGAGACTGGGTAGAAGAGAGAACCTGCAGGGTCTTGGCCCTCCATGGCACATGATTGGACACCCCTGGGTTAGGGTTTAATGGGATTTAACATTTTAACACAAACTGCTTTATGGTTCATAATTCTGTTAACAGACTTATACCAAGCCAAAAGGGATTTTCAAACTGCTGGATTGTTCTTAGACAGCTTTTCCAATCTTTTAGTATTTAATTTATGTCAGTTGTTGGTAACCTTCACAAATAAAACAAAAAGTGGAGACAGATCTGCAAAAAGTACAAAGGTTTATTGTCAAAATTCCTAGTGCAATACTAAATGAATACATGTATAGTACATTGTTGATGCAAAGAATATATATTTATACAGTACATGCATTGATAAAATAATTATTCTAACATGGTAAATGGCATTCACTTATATAGCGCTTTTATTCTCATCTCTTGATGACCAAAGCGCTTTACAGATCCTGCTATCCACCCATTCACACACTGATGGTGGCATGCTGCCTAACATGGTGCTTCCAGACCCACCAGGAGCAATTGGGGGTGAAGTGTCTTTCCCAGGGACACAACGGCAGGATATCTGGGGAGAGCGAGATTTGAACCGCCAACCATGTGGTTATTGGATGGCCTGCTCTACCTCCTGAACCACTGCCATCCCCGTTCTAAGTCAAAGATCAGGCGGAATATTGGATTTAAGTATATTTATTATAACAAATAAAAGAAGAAAAGACAACCCCAACGGCCATTTTAGGGGAGAGATTACAGAGCATGGCCATCAGCAACACACACACCGAATCTCTGAACATGCATTTTCTAAGCCTGGTATTTATAGCTGCTCTTCAGGATAGATAAACAGAGGAGGACAAGTCAGAGACATCTTGGAGTCAGACAGAGTGTCTATAAATCTAATCTATATGAACTGGAAGTTTTAGCACATTCCTCGGACACAGAAACTTAGCAGGGCATGTCAAAGAGATTATCAATGCAGCTTAGGTCATCTTTTATGGTTGTACTGACCCTCAGTCTCAGCACTCGCACACATACTCTGATAATGTGGATAATATGGAATTTTTCTATCATATTCCCCCCTTGATGCTTAATAAAGCATCATAATTAAAAGAAAAATAATCAAAGTGGTAGTAAAATAAAGTGAATGAAATAATATAAAGATATACACTGCAGTGGCATGAAATAAAGCGGCGTTGTTGGAGGTTTTAAGTAGAGTTTATTATATCATACCGCCGTCACGGGATCCCCTCTCCAGTGCATAGTGTGAGCAGCCCGGAGAGGGATCCCAAGGCTCTCAGAGAAGGAGAGGCGGACACTGTGTGTCTACCAGTTGCAGGATCAGAGTGAGAGAGAGAGCATGGATTTCAGTCAGCTTAAATACCAGTTACAAACAATGCATGAAAGGCATTCACAGCAGGGAGTATGGCATTTGCATTTGAGAGGCATACATCACAATAGGCAGATTTGCTAGACTGTGCTCCAGGTGCAGAACAAAGGGGTCAACAGGCACATCTACACATTGATCTGAGTCTCCAGGTCACAGTAAGGACAGGACGCATCAACACAACACATGAAAGGCGACACCATCACAGCAGTGTAGCGGAAAAAACCAGGAGTAGCGAGTTGTCTGTCCTTAGTCTGCCTGTGGGGGCCCTCCCAAACCGCCACATACACTACCGTTCAAAAGTTTGGGGTCACTTAGAAATTTCCTTATTTTTGAAAGAAAAGCACTTTTTTTCAATGAAGATAACTTTAAACTAATCAGAAATACACTCTAATATCTAATATACATTGCTAATGTGGTAAATGACTATTCTAGCTGCAAATGTCTGGTTTTTGGTGCAATATCTACATAGGTGTATAGAGGCCCATTTCCAGCAACTATCACTCCAGTGTTCTAATGGTACAATGTGTTTGCTCATTGCGTCAGAAGGCTAATGGATGATTAGAAAACCCTTGTGCAATCATGTTAGCACAGCTGAAAACAGTTTAGCGGGTTAGAGAAGCTATAAAACTGACCTTCCTTTGAGCAGGTTGAGTATCTGGAAAAAATTAATATTTCAAATACAAATCATTATTTCTAACCTTGTCAATGTCTTGACTATATTTTCTATTCATTTTACAACTCATGGTGGTAAATAAGTGTGACTTTTCATGGAAAACACAAAATAATTGTCTGGGTGACCCCAAACTTTTGAACGGTAGTGTATGTGTAAGAATTTACATGTTATGTGTCTTTGCAGACTAGCAGCAATCTTATGAGGTGGTTTAAAACATGTGTAGTATATGTCATTAAAAGTGAATATGTGTAATATAATCAAAATTAATCCTAGACTGTCAAATAAGAATGTCGAAGATGATATGGAGACACTCAAAATAGACTTAGATTATATTGCAACCTTCATAATCCTTAGGCTAGTATCGGCCCTTTCATCATCCTCATCATCTGCAGCAGTTGTATGAAGACGTATCACTAATGGCCCTTTTCCACTAGTACCCAGTCGGCCCTACTTGGCTCTTCTCGGCCTGGTTTGTAGCCTTTTCCATTAGTACCTAGTACCTGTTACCAGGTACTATTTTAGTACCTATTCGAGGCCAGGGTACAACCGCACTGAGTCGAGCCGGAAATGTGACGTCAGCAGACTGCAGGCCACTGATTGGTCAGGGCGTAATGTCATGAAAGTGTCCGTCTTCTGTGGAATCAACACGACCACCATTTGCAATAGTTCACGGACTAAACTCGGTCACCGAGTAAACACGATATTAATAGAGATGGCATTGCAGGTTTCGCGGAAATCTACACCGTGGTCCAACGAAGAGGTGCAGAGTTTTCTGTGCTTGGTGGCAGATCCACAGTGAGAGGAGCGACCCGCACCGATACAGATGGCAGCCCAGCATAGAACTGGACTACGGACAAAGCTGAAGATGAACATGAGATAACCACCGATGGTGAGTGATTTGTGATATTGTGCATCTTTTCGCTTATTTATCCTGTTGGTGGTAAGCTCACTTTTTTGAGCAATACAACACCGTCCTGTGCTGGCTAACGAGTGTTAGCTAGTAGCTAGCTAACTAGTAGCCAACTCTGCTGATTTGCACTTGCATTGGTCGAAGTATTCACTTGTGAGAGCAAAATGATGAAATATGTTAATCCTGGTTAAAGTCCTGGTTTGTGTATTTGTTGCACCTTGGTGCTGTGCATTAAGTTGTGTGTAATTTCTTTCAAGAATCTGTTTCCACATGCCAGGGTTTAGCCGCCCTCAGCATGTTGTGTTTATATTGTGGATACAGGTCAAGAGGACCCCAGGATCCAAAATCTCAACATATACAAGTGCATTTTCAAACCAGTGATTTATAAAGTAATTCATATAATTTTCTAAAGCGTCAGAATACGACCCACACACCTATTCTGTGGATTTTCCATAAATGGTGTTGGAACAGTGTTGTGCTGTTCCACCATAAATCCCTGGATTGATAATGTACTTGTACATGTACAGAGTGGCTCCTGGGATGCTCACTGGTCAGGGAAACGAAGCATTTTTGTCACATCCCACCACTGACTTTCATACATGTATTTCCCTAATACAGGTACATCTCCAAAAATTAGAATATCATGAAAAAGTTCAATATTTTTGTCACTCATTTCAGAAAGTGAAATCCATCTATTACGTATATAGATTCATTACACAGACAGTGATATATTTCAAGTGTTTATTTATTTTAATTTGGATGATTATGGCTTATAGCCCCTGAAAACCCCAAATTCAGTTTGGCAAAAAATTAGAATATTACATAAAATTAATTTTAAAAAATAGTTTTTAAATAGAAATGTTGGCCGTTGAAATGTTGGTTGGCATGGGCTGTAGCCAAAATCTTCAAAATTAAAATAAACACTTGCAATATACAGTATCACTGTCCATGTAATGAATCTATATATGGGTTTCACTTTCTGACATGAGTGACAAAAATATTGAACTTTTTCATGATATTCTAATTTTTTGAGATGTGCCTGTATATGTTTTGAACTTGCTTTAACTAACCACCATCCATTTCTGTCTTTGGTCTAGGCAAGAGGAAAGGAAAAGTAGTCACCCTACAACGGACCTTGCCACTGTGGAAAGTACTGAAATCCTTTGCTTTTATAGGTAAAGTGCCAAAACCAAAGTAGCACAATTTCCACTTAATATAAAAGGGACTGGACTGAGATTTATTTGATTGTGTGAGTATTAATTACAGAATAATTGAAAATGACTGGCACATCAACTGTAAAATAACCCACTTGTTAATGTATTTATTTTTTTGTCAGATCACTGTATGTTGCACTTTGGGGAATGGGAGTTGTTCAGTCATCAACATAATTTTGTTTATATATGTAGTTTATAGTCTATCATCAATAAACTAATGCAGTATTATAATAGGACACATTACAAATATTTGAGACCCATTTAGTGCTTCCTTTTATATTTTAGCAATACAAGTACAAAACACCGCCCACATCTGAAGCCAGGGCAAGAAGAGACACAGTGGTGACAGAGTGGTGGCTAAACTTCTATTGATAAAAATTCCATATTTTGACTGAGCGACTCCATACTCGGTGATGCACACCCTCAGTTAAAATACTAGATTCCATTCAAGTGAATGTATTAATTCATTCTGATTGCTGAGGCCACAGTAAAAACATATGATTTTAAACATAACCCAGCCCTTATAAACTCTACTTTACTGAAGCGCAGCTACAGTACATGAAAATTGAGGTTAAATACAACAATGAAGTACTTTATTGTCACATTTGAATTGTAATTGCTCCTGTTTTGTTTTTCTTTTGAATTCTTGGATGGAATATGGGTGGGCAATATAAGCTGCGGCTTCAGCCATCACCCATTTCAGATAACCTATGTTGAAGTGTATAATCAGAGGAGTTATTGTTTAATTTGACCTTGTTAGATTTTTTCCCCTTTTTTATATTATTCTATTTTCTTTTAATCTTTACTTTTAATCTATCCGAAATAAAGATTCATTCATTCATTCACATTCCACCACTGGCTTTTAGCAGCAAGTGTATTTCCCAAATATGTTTTAAACTTACTTTAATTAACCACCACCCATTTCTGTCTTTTGTCTAGGCAAGAGAGAAACGATCCACCCCAAACTGGACCTTGCCTTACTATTTACAGAAATGCAGGCCAAAGATCTGCTGAACTGGGACCAGCTTGAGTGGCACATCCCAGCTGCTTCTCAGTGAGGCAGCGTGGCCGGCGTGTGTGACCCATTCTAATTTTTTTTTTTTTTTTACAGTTTGAATTTTGCACATTCTGAATAATCTGGAATTTGCTGCTGATTGTAATAAACAATTTAGTGACTTATGTGTTTGCATCATGATTTTCTATTTTGTCTGTTAAGGCACTGGTGGGAAAAGAGTCAACAGTACAAACCATTTATCGTTGACTTTGAAAATAATGGCTCATTTTTAAGAAAAAGTAACCAAAACAATTATTTTATTTACTGAAGACTATTGTTGGATATGCCACCGAATAAGACACTGCACACTTTAGTGACAGTACCAGTATATGGAGGAATTCTGGGCCATATTAGCATCTGTACTTTTATCATAATGGGTTTGGGTGGGGGTGTCCAATCATGTGCCATGGAGGGCCAAGACTCTGCAGGCTTTACCTCCAAACAGTGTCTTCAACTGCAGATTCCACTGAATTTCTTCCCACTGATTGCTGATCAGTGAGAACACCTGCTGAAGAGACTGGGTAGAAGAGAGAACCTGCAGGGTCTTGGCCCTCCATGACACATGATTGGAGACCCCTGGGTTAGGGTTTAATGGGATTTAACATTTTAACACAAACTGCTTTATGGTTCATAATTCTGTTGACAGACTTACACCAAAGTAAAAGTGATTTCTCAAACTGCTGGATTGTTCTTAGACAGCTTTTCCAATCTTTCAGTAATTTATGTCACTTGGTGGTAACCTTCACATATAAAAAAAGAGGCATCTGCAAAAACTTCAAAGGTGTATTGTCAGTGCAATTCCCAGTGCAATACTACATGAATGCGTGTATAGTACATTGTTGATGCAGAGAATATATATTTCTACATACATGTATCTAGTAAATCAAGTATTTTCCATGTAACCTTGTGACTGCATTATTTTAATTGCTTTTAATCCTAGATCAAGTTTGTTTTGGCCTAAAATACATCATAATTGTCAAATATATCTTATTATACCTAACTCAGTACTGTTTACCTTTTGAATATACTGTATATATGTTGTGGCTAATATAACTACAACCTGGAGATCAAGTTGTGTCAGCTGATCACTTTTTGCTATGACATCACCACAGACTCAGTGCTGCTGGAGTGGGTACGTCCCATGATGTCTCAACAGTCTCACCATGATTTTCACACAGATCAGAGCAATTTGTTGTACAGAAAGCTAAACGTTTTTACAGACATGCATAGGCTCTATAACCACTGATCATTTGTGAAGCTGGGGTGACATCAGTGAGAGGCTGTGTTGAACACCCAGACCGACTGTTTGAAGCGGTAATTTTCCCACAACAGAGCCATCTGAAACACACACAGCATACATATTTTAGTACCTAATAGCAATAACTTGCAGACATTACAATGTAGTACGACGTACTTAAAGCAAACTAGCATTAGCAATCATTAGCTTACCGTCACATATGATCTACTTCATATCCTCACGTCTTCAGCTCTATAGCTTCCCAGACACTCCAGTACTTTTCCAGACTGTTTTGTCTCGCTGCCTGTACCTTTGTCTGGCAGTCCTTTTTGGCCTTAATGGTGACAAAAAGCCAGAGAACAAGGAGTCGCCTTGTACAGCCGCAATGTTATGTTTTGCTTGGGTTGCATAATTTACATTACGGGAGTGTGGCGCCGCCTTGCTGTAAAAAGATACCGCCCACCCCAGGTGTACCCAGCTGCAATGGAAACACAACCAAGCCGAACCGAGTAGAGCCGAGTAGTGTAGAGTAAGGTCGACTGGGTACTAGTGGAAAAGGGCCATAAGTTTACAATAACCAGCCTCATCATCATATTAAGGACTCACACAGGAAAAGTCCAAAGTTATCACTATAAAAATCATTACCAAGTTCATGATGAGACTTCTCCATGAAGAGAATCACTAACTTAATCAGTTTTGTTATCATTTCCTGCAAAGCAGTGAGGCTGTGTGTATCCAAAGTATTAAAGGGGACCTGTGGTGGTCGTGAAAAAAAAGATATTATATTGAGCCCCTGTCTCACGTTCTAGTTCAAGTTTAAGTTCAAGTTCAAAGCAATGCGATATAAATCCATTGCTGATGTGCTGGTTCAGTTATGTCAGCAAAACATGCGCGCAGCCATACTGGTGGTTACATGGCCTGCCAGGACACTTCCTGTGACGTAGTGTCGTGGATACCGCGATCTGGATCAATATTGGCTGAGCCTGGAGTGCCCGGATGAGCAGTGGCTTTTGGGATATTCAAATTCAAATTCAAACGTTTATTTCAAACTCAGGGTTCATATTAAATGCAGAACTAAAACGAGTAGAAAATAAATAAATAAATGCTTAAATTCAGCCGGTCGTCTCGTCTGATCTGAGGTCGTAACGGCCGCCAGATGGCCGGGGATTTGGCGCTGTGCTCTTCCCTCGCCGCTAAAACTATATACAGATCAGCAGACACTCGGCGCTCTTGTAACAACAAAAACATACAATGCGATATGGATATCGCAACATGGCGGAATGTAAAGCCTTTGGATGTCTCAATAATAAGCGAAAAAACAAAGATAAACACTTCTTTTGTTTACCCAAACCCAACACACCTTGTCGGAAGATCGTAGCGGAAAAGTGGTTGCGCAATCTCGGAACAGGGCACAGACGTTTCCTTTCGGACGAAATTCTGTTGTGTGTGAGGACCACTTCGTCACTTTCACCCTCAGAAGACCTTTCTGGCTCAAACCTGTAGCCATGTTGACCGAATTCTTCCTCAGAGTCCGACAATTCAGAACAAAAACACTGACAAAAGCACCCTAATCGCTGGTACAGGCGGAGTATTGACTTTTCAATAGCAACGTGGTGACGTCACATCCGCATGTGTCATGGCTGCGTGCATAGTTTTCATTGGCTGGACATGCCGGCGGTCGTATTTGCATATTTCTCTGGTGGTAGATGGCTGGCAATAATTATTTAACCAAATAACGAATACTTTGCCTAATGTTTTCAAGTTGAATGCGTTTAGACGACCACCACAGGTCCCCTTTAATATGACCATTTGCATCATTTTCATGGATAGAAGTACAACAATAACCTCCTATAACAGGGCACAGACACCCCTATGGGTGGCAATTAGTTGACCAAGAACCATTCTATTCTATGTTATAATTTTACAAATAATGGTACCGGTAGCCTATAATTAAGTGTTTTAATCCCTAAGGTGTTCTTACTCACTCTCACTCAAGGAAACAGTGAATGAAAGACCCTCACTCCTGTGCTTTCCATCTGAAATCGCATTCATGCCCCAAAATGGCATCATGTGGTAGAAAAGCATCTCTCTTCACCCTGCCCACCTGCCCTGCCAACATGATGAGGGTACCGTCAATTGCCAAGACGGGGTACACAACCCTTCCCAGTTTCCTGGCCAGGTGTGTGTGTACGTCCAGTGACCCAATGACCACCCCCTTTGACAATGTAGATCCTTAGTATATAAAACTTGCTTGCTTCGTTGGTCAAGCAGGGTAGCAGTACAGGGGAGAGACACACTGTAAGCCGTTGCACACTTAAAGAGTGTTAAGCTGCTGAAAGGGACATCACCGCTTCAGAAAAGAGGAGTTCCTTGATGAAATTAACCTTGCCTTCGCAGAGTAAGGAGTGTCATCATGTTTCCGATCAGTGGAGTGATAAGTGTTGTGACAGGTGTGATTCAGAGTGAAGTTTGCTGTGTTATTTCTGTATATAGCCTCTCTCAAGAAACCAAACAGCCTGTAGTGGCTGCATTATTTTAGCAGTAGCAGATAATTTGTCCAACTGTTAGTGTTATTAAGGAATAAACATAGCAATTCTCTACAGTGTATAGGCAGTGGAACAACTTAATAACAACCAACACTAAGTGTTACTACGAGGATGATGAGGATGATAAGGCAACAACACTAACTGCACTTTTCTTTCCCTTGTATTTTTGCCTTGTCATGATAAACAAACAGCCTACTTCTCTATGCAAAAGCTGTTTGCTGGATGCCAGGGAGTGCTGTCAGCTGACACTTGCATAGAGAAACAGTTAAAAAGTCACTTCTTGTTGTTTTTTTTTTTAATGAGTATGCAATGTGTATTAAACAGTCTCTTGCTGAGGGTTTCAAGTAGGATAAAACATTAGATGCACCCAAGTGCCACGTCCTTCGTTTTCCACGGCTGTTGGCATCGCCAGGATAACCTTTGTGCTGTCCTTGCCAGGGAATTTTGGTCCAGTTTCCTTTGATGACCAGCAACAATTTACCATTCCAAATTACTAGTTAATGTAAAGCAAAAAACATGTTATAATTCCTTTGAGGGCCTGGTCCTCAGTGTTGGGCACTTTAGCAATTTCAGGTTAAACCCAATTTTATTTGCCATAGTTTATCGTCCCCCATCAACCTATTCAGAATTTTTATCCGAATTTGCTGATTTCTTAGCTGATTTAGTGCTGAAATCTGATAGAATAATTATAGTAGGGGACTTTAATATACATGTGGATGTAGATAGTGACTGCCTTAATGTGGCTTTTAATTCAATATTAGACTCGATTGGGTTTTCTCAGAAAGTAGGAAATTCTACTCATTACCTCCACCATACATTGGACCTTGTTCTGACATATGGCATAGAAATAGAAAATCTTGTAGTGTCTCCTCATAACCCTGTACTGTCAGACCATTGTCTGTTAACCTTTGATTTTACTATTTCTGACTATTTGGCTCCTAAAGAAAAATATTATCACAGTAGATGCCTCTCAGATGATGCTGTTTCCAAATTTATGCAGATTGTTTCCTCTATGCCATGTGTCAACACAACGGAAATAAGCTATAGACAGCTTGCTCCTTCTGTAATTGATAACATGGTGGATAGTGTTTCAGCTTCTCTGCATCAGGCTCTAGACTTGGTGGCCCCCTTAAAAAAGAAAAAGTCTAATCAGAGATTTTTAACTCCTTGGTTCAACACAGAAACTCGTAGCTTAAAACAAAAGACTCGTCAATTAGAAAGAAAATGGCGCTCTACTAATTTAGATGAAATCTATTTAGCTTGGAGAAATCATCTTTTAATTTATAAAAAATCTCTTAGAAAAGCTAGAACGAGTTATTACTCTGCATTAATAGAAGAGAACAAGAATAATCCCAGGTTTCTTTTCAGTACTGTAGCCAGGTTGACAAAGAGTCAGGACTCTGTCAATCCTAGCATCCCCTTAGAGCTTACTAGTCAGGACTTTATGAACTTTTTCAATAATAAAATTTCATCCATCAGAGATAAAATCAATCAGATTCTTCCCACAGTTAACTTAAATACTGTAACTACTACAACTCCTTCTATTGATGTCTGTCTTGATGAGTTTACTCCAATCGACCTTTGTGAGTTAGACAAAATAGTTTCCTCATCCAAACCTTCAACTTGTCTTTTAGACCCTATTCCTACCAGGTTATTTAAAGAAGTCTTCCCACTTATCGGTAGCTTTATTCTTCATATAATCAATTCTTCATTAACTTTAGGCCATGTACCGCAGGCTTTTAAAACGGCTGTAATTAAACCCTTACTCAAAAAGCCAACGCTAGATCCAGGAGCTTTAGTTAACTATAGACCAATCTCTAATCTCCCTTTCATTTCAAAAATCTTAGAAAGAGTTGTTGCTACGCAATTATTTGACCACCTGCAGGGAAATGGTTTACTTGAAGAGTTTCAATCTGGGTTTAGAATCCATCATAGTACTGAAACAGCCTTAGCGAAGGTCACTAACGACCTCCTCATTGCATCTGATAATGGACTAGTTTCTGTACTTGTCCTTTTAGATCTTAGTGCAGCTTTTGATACTATTGATCATAATATTCTACTTGATAGATTAGAACACTATGTTGGACTTAATGGAACTTCGTTGCAGTGGTTTAGATCTTATTTATCCGATAGGTTCCAGTTTGTTCATGTAAATGATGAGTTTTCTTTCAGCTCAAAGCTTAGTCATGGAGTTCCACAGGGATCTGTGCTAGGCCCTACTCTTTTTAGTTTATATATGCTTCCGTTAGGCAACATTATTAGAAAGCACTGTATACATTTTCATTGTTATGCAGATGACACACAATTATACCTGTCAATGAAGCCAGATGATACTAATCAATTAGTCAAGTTAGAAGCCTGTCTTAAGGAAATCAAAGCTTGGATGACTTGTAATTTCCTGCTATTAAATTCAGATAAGACTGAAGTCATTCTTGTTGGTCCAAAAAACCTTAGAAATTCCTTTCCAAATCAAACTTTCAGTTTGGATGCAGTTACTCTTTCTCTTAATAGCTCTGTGAGGAACCTTGGAGTTATTTTTGATCAGGATTTGTCCTTCAATTCACATATTAAATTTGTTTCTAAGACTGCCTTCTATGATTTGCGTAATATTGCCAAGATTAGGAGCATCTTGTCTCAGAGTGATGCTGAGAAGCTGATCCACGCTTTTGTTAGCTCGAGATTAGATTATTGTAATTCTTTATTATCAGGCTGTCCTAAAACATCTTTAAAAAGTCTCCAGCTGATCCAAAATGCTGCAGCAAGAGTTTTAACAGGTACTAGAAAGAGAGCTCATATCTCTCCGGTTCTGGCCTCCCTTCACTGGCTTCCCATAGAGTTTAGAATTAAGTTTAAAATCCTTCTTCTTACTTACAAAGCTCTAAACAATCAGGCTCCTTTTTATTTAAAAGATCTGATACTACCGTATCATCCTAACAGAGCACTACGCTCCCAAAACGCAGGATTACTTGTAATACCTAGAATCTCCAAAAGTACAATGGGAGGCAGAGCCTTCAGTTATCAAGCTCCTCTCCTGTGGAATCAGCTGCCAATCTGGATTCGGGAGTCAGACTCGATCTCTGTTTTTAAGAATAGGGCTAAAACCTACCTTTTTGATATAGCCTACAATTAGGGAGGGATCATGTGTTTCTGAACCCTCCCTTAGTTATGCTGCTAATAGGTTTAGTCAGCCGGGGGACCTCCAGTAATGCACTGGGCCTCACTCCTTTCCTTACTCTCTATGAAATATTTTTTTTTTGCTGGTCATTAACATTTGTTTGTTCTCTCCCATAGATTGAGTCCCCATCGTGCTGTTTGCTCTCTACATGTCTGTTCTTTTCTTCTTCTCTATCCCCTCACCCCCCAGCCAGTCGCAGCAGATGACTGCCCCTCCCTCAGCCTGGTTCTGCTGGAGGTTTCTTCCTGTTAAAAGGGAGTTTTTCCTCTCCACCGTCGCCAAGTGCTTGCTCACAGGGGATCGCCTGATTGCTGGGGTCTTTCTGCAACTGTGGGGGTCCCCCCTACAGTTGATAGTGCTATGAGATGACTGTTGTTGTGAAATGGCGCTATATAAATAAAGTTGAATTGAATTGAATTGAATTGAATCCCCTGGTTCAGCCAAAAGATGGGTGCACCTGCCACGGTTCCTTCATCACATGATCCCTCCTGGGAAGGGCAGTATGGATAACATTGCTGTCAGTTGTCATGCTTTGCATGTAACCAACCAGAAACCCTTCCTCATCACCTAAGTTAAATGGCTTCAATAGTAGGGTTTGCCATTCACAATTTCCCTATTTTTCTTATTTTCTTAATCCATCTTTCATAATCCTATTTGTGCAATATGCTGATCCTGTAGATTGTTGATGGTAAGCTAAGTGGTTTCCTAGGTAAATGTTGGGTACTAACAACTTGGGCACTGTACCTAAATGTGATATGATTTGATTTGCAAAGTGTATTCCACTAAATGTATTTCATTATCTAAGTGAATCATTTCAGCTATTTTTGAACCTTGATATTGTTTTGATTAAGGGTTTCAGTGTCACCATAGCAGTATTCAGATTAGTGCAGGGGAAAGCCTTTGTTTATTCAATAAGTATGTATGTCAATAATTTCTAAACAACATTTTTTCCTTCACTCTTATTTAGCTCAATGAGATCCATGCAAAGGTTTTGAAAAGACTAAGTTTATGCAGGGAACGTCAAATTATTTTTGCTTTGAGCTCCAACAGCATTGTTCTCTTCTTACATAATTGAGTAAGAATCTGTGTTGTCTTTCAGGTTCAGGTTCAGGTTACTTTATTTGTACCCGTAGGTAGATTTGTTTTGCAGTCAGGTGACATCCGTATTTACAAACCACAATTACATTCAACATAAACACAAACACAGGCACACATGAAGCTGACTACAAACATGATAAAAATACTCAGGGCTCCATTAATCAGGATATAAGACAAAGAGATGAGAGAAAAACCAGAGATAAGAGAGAAGGGTCATAGTAGATTCTAAATTGAGTCCCACAGCAAGTATAAATTCAGCATAAATTGGACCTTCCTTAGACATTTCGAACTTTTCTCATAAATTTGCATGGTTTTCTGCTTCCTTATCAGTTTACCTTGTTTCTTAAAAACATACTGTATTTCTTTTTACAATAATCTGCAAATATTTTTCAGCACATAATTTTCTTAAATACCTGAAAATCTATTGATGTAAATTTAACTTCTCCTATTGAATGTTGTGATTTCATTACCAAGTGGTTTCACCTATATTTTTCTCTACATTATTGATCATCTATTGATAATTTTTATTTATGTGTACATATGTATATTCACTGCTCTTATTTTCTTATCTCCTTAATTATTGCTCTGAGTGTTGCTATCCCTGTGCTGTTGCAATCCTGGAATTTCCCCATTGTGGGACTAATAAAGGCTTATTTTATCTTATCTTATCTTAATTTTTATGTATTATCTATTTTTCTGAGGATTTTTGCTAATTTTTTTTTTCTAATTAATTGTTGTGGTACCCCTCCCCTCCCCCCCCAATGCATGGAGACGCACATGCAGCAAAGTTACAGTGTACTTGTATGATGGGTAGTGTCCTTTTTACTGGAAGAATGAAATGTTTTTTGCTATTTATATGTGTTACACAGGGTTAATTGAGATGAAAGTTTGTGAGTTGTGTAACTCCCTCAAAATGAGGTTTCAATAGTCATGGCTTCTTTTGTGAGTGTCCTCCCTTGACCTAGTTTACACATTTCAGTTAGGAAAAGTAACACAGCTGTCTGTGTAGATTTAATGCGATTTTGCTTTTATCTTGCTGGGACGGTTTGCCACTGAGTGTGAAGCGGCTGGGATGAGAATCAACACTTCCAAGTCCGAGTCCATGGTCCTCAGCCGGAAAAAGGTGGATTGTCCTCTCCGGGTTGGGGACAGCCTCCTGCCCCAAGTGGAGGAGTTTAAGTATCTTAGGGTCTTGTTCACGAGTGAGGGGAAAATGGAGCGAGAGATCGACAGACGGATTGGAGCAGCATCTGCAATGATGTGGACGTTGTACCGGTCTGTTGTGGTGAAGAGGGAGCTTAGTTCTAAGGCAAAGCTGTCGATTTACCAGTCAATCTACGTTCCTACTCTCACCTATGGTCACGAGCTTTGGGTAATGACCGAAAGAACGAGATCACGGATACAAGCGGCTGAAATGAGCTTTCTCCGTAGGATTGCTGGATTCACCCTCAGAGATAGGGTGAGGAGCTCAGTCATCCGGAAGAGGCTCAGAGTAGAACCGCTGCTCCTCCACATTGAAAGGAGTCAGTTGAGGTGGTATGGGCATCTGATTAGGATGCCTCCTGGACGCCTCCCACTTGAGGTGTTTCAGGCACGTCCCACTGGGAGGAGACCCCGGGGCAGACCCAGGACTCGGTGGAGAGACTATGTCTCCCAGCTGGTCTGGGAACGCCTTGGTATCCCCTCTGAAAAGCTGGAGCAGGTGGCTGGGGAGAGGGAAGTCTGGGCTTCTCTGCTTGAACTGCTGCCTCTGCGACCCGGACCTCCGGAAAAGCGGTAGAAGATGGATGGATGGATGGACAGACTGGCGATCTGTCCAGGGTGTACCCTGCCTCTCGCCCAAAGATGCTGGGATAGGCTCCACCCCACCCCACCACCACCACCACCCAAAAAGGATTAAGCGGAAGAAGATGGATGGATGGATGGATGGATGGATGGATGTAACCATTCTGAGTTAGTCATTAAGGCCACATCTGTCTGTCTTGTTGAACCAGACAGTTTGAATTTGTGTAAGTGTATCCTTGTGAAAAGTTATGTCACACTCCTTCAGTCAATGGAAAGGTGGACATATTGCTTAAGTAGAATTTGACTTCATTTTGCACGAGGAATGCCTTATTTTATATATTCCTTCCTAAATTATGGTGTGGTCTGTAATCCCGAGGCCCGGCTCGGCCGAGGCCAAGCACCGGGAGCACAGCACAGCTCTTTAACACGTCATTGTCATACAACCCAATTATTCCTTATTACTGTCACATTTCTAAAATGTGATACTGTCATACCACTATCTGGTGAGAAGCATCATTGCAAGGTGTGAGATTGCAATGTGTCAGATGTAGATAGATAGATAGATAGATAGAGAGAGAGAGAGAGAGAGAGAGAGAGAGAGAGAGAGAGAGAGAGAGAGAGAGAGATTTTGATTTTTAAAGGATCTTTAATAAACACACTTGTCCATCAGTCAATACAATTTCTATATCATGCTATGTTACACAGAAAATTAATCCCCCAAAAAACGCCCAAAAAAAAGCTGTCCATCATGAACTGAACAGAGGACATTCTCCAGGGACCAGAGGGTCCTGAAACCTTCCACATCCCCATTCCCCATAAAAAACTGAAAGTCCAGCCTGATTCTGGCTTTAAGTAGCCTCACAAATAAAATTTTGACATCAACATCATTCTCAACATTTTCAAGTTTTCTTCTCCGGCTTACATAGATAGCCAACTTTGCCTGCCCTAAAACAAAGTTCAGTAGTTGACACTTCTGCTTAAAACGACGATTGTACATAAAACCACAAATGAAAACCTGCTTAGAGAAAACTTCCTTAAAAATATGAAAAAGTTTTGTGAGAAGTTCAAAGAGGCCACTCAGGCGCTGACATTCAATAAAACAATGAAAAACTGTCTCCCTAGAGGAACAAAAAACACACTGATCACTGACACTGCTGTTAATCACAGAAACAAAAGCATTGACAGCTATAATACCATGCAGGACCCTCCACTGTAAGTCTCCATGCCTCTTAGGGAGAGGGGCTTTGTAAAGAGCCCTCCAGGCAGGCCGATGCCCTTTTCCTAGTTTAAAATAGGCTCTCCAAGGAGTGTCCACACAGGTGTTCAATCGGTCCTTGTTGAGTGCCATCACCACCAGTCTGTAGAGTGCCTTACCACTGGCTCCTCCAAAGTCCACACCAGTGGGAGCACAGAATGCCAGTAAGGAGCAAGGAGCGACGTCAAAGTCCATATAGAGCGTGAGAGAGGGAAAGGGGTCAGTGCTTTCTGGCTGCAGCGTGCCATTGCAAAAGTCCAAGAGTAGGGAGTGCTCAAGTCCATGAAGCTCCTGTTTCCAGTGTGCAAGAAGACCATCGATGAAACGATTCGACCTGACACCAAGATGAGCTGCTAAAGCTGAGGCGTTGTTGAGGCCAGGACCAGCCAGTTCCACCACTTGCTTCAGAGTGAGAATGTTCCTGGAACACAGCCTATCAAGGAAGGTCCTTCCAACTCCCGGCAGGACACCAAGGCGACCACCAAAAACCAGCGGCTCCTTCAACAACCAGTAGAGGGAATCGCATGGCCCTCTTTGTTTTTTAAAAAGAGTCCACACTGAAAAGAGACTGCGGTAAAAACTGGGTAAAGACAGTGCATTAGAGTTCTTAAAATCCATTAAAAACACAGGGAGGTCTAGCCCAAGCCCAAGGACTCTCTGTAAAATAACACAGGCCAAAGGCCTCCATACCAGGTCCTGGGGGCCCGTCAGCAGTCTCTGTATGAAAGTCAGTCTAAAAGCAGCACCTCTACTAGCTAAATGAATCACTCCTTGCCCCCCCTCCTCTTTGGGAAGAAATAACAGGGCTTGAGGAACCCAGTGGAGTCCACCCCCCCAAAAAAAGTCCACCAAAACAGACTGAATTTTGGACAACAAACCAGCAGGGGGGTCCATGCACATGAGGCGGTGCCACAGGGATGAGGAAACAAGATTATTTAAAATGAGCACTCTTCCTCTAAAAGATATTCTTGGCATTAGCCACTTCCACTTGTTTAGTCTCCCGTTAATTTTCTCTATGACCCCATCCCAATTTTTTTGCTCAAACTGCTGATTTCCAATAAAGACACCAAGATACTTAAAACCTCCTTTTTTCCGAATCAACCCACCCGGCAGCGTAAGCTGATTTTCTAGTTTCTCCCCCACCATCAGAGCCTCGCTTTTTCCCCAGTTTATCTTTGCAGAGGAAAGTTGGCCAAAAAGATTGACACTCCTAACCAGAACGTCAATGTCACTCTGCTTGTTTAGCAGAATGACTACATCATCTGCATAGGCCGACAGCTTGAACGTGGTGTCACAGCCAGGAAAAGTAACTCCTGATAGATCCCTTCTCAGGCAGTGAAGCAAAGGCTCTATGGCGAGGGAGTACAGCATCCCTGAGAGAGGGCAGCCCTGCCGAACCCCCCTCTGGACTTTTAAAGGGGCAGACAGGCCCCCATTTATCTTCAGCACACTCTCAATGTCACTGTACAAGACCCGTATCCTGGCTATGAAGCCTGGGCTGAAACCAAAAGCTGTTAAAACTGTCCATAAATATTGGTGTTCAACCCGATCAAACGCCTTTTCCTGGTCAATTGAAATCAAACCAGTTTCTACCGCCAATGAACCAGAGACCTCCAAAATATCCCGAATTAAAGTGACGTTGTCACTAATCAGCCTGCCAGGCACACAGTAAGTCTGGTCTACATGAATGAGCTCGCTCATCACCTTTCTCAGTCTTCGGGCCAGAGCTTTTGAGAGAATCTTGTAGTCTGTGCAGAGCAGAGAGACTGGCCTCCAGTTCTTTAGGCTCTGGAGGTCCCCCTTTTTCGGCAACAGTGTGATGATGGCCCTCCTGCAGGTCGTGGGTAGGGTCCCCCTTTCCAAGCTATCTTGGAGAACCTCCAGCAGGTCTGGACCAAGCAGGGGCCAGAATTCCTTAAAAAAGTCCACAGAGAGACCATCTATGCCTGGTGATTTTCCATTCTGGAGGCTCATTAGCGCCGTATGCAGCTCAGACAGAGACAGTGGAGCATCCAAGCCGGCAACAAGGTCCTCTGAGAGCACTGGAAGACCATCAAGGAAAACCTGGCCCAGTGACGTGTCCTCTCTCCACTCTGCTCTAAACAATTCACTGTAAAAGCTAGCAGCGTGTTTCCTGATCTCTGCTGCTGTGGAGATTGTTCTCCCGTCATCGCCCAACAAGGAGTGAATGAGCTTTCTCTGTCCATTTTTCCCCTCCAGTCCAAAAAAGTACTGGGAGGGCGAGTCCATCAGAGCTACATCCATGTAGCGTGAGCGGACCAGAGCACCCTGTGCGGTGACCCCTAGCAAGCTAGCCAAGGCTGACCTTTTTGACTTGAGAGCCTCTAAGTGCTCCTGTTTTCCTGTAGAACTGAGCAACTCCTCTAGTTCTACCACCTCAGTCTCCAGAACTTTCAAGGATTGGGTCAAGCTACGAGTGACATTTTGAGTGTACTGTTGGCAGAGTTGTTTTATCTGGGCCTTACCAAAATCCCACCACAATTGGAGAGAACTAAAAGAGGGTTTTTGTTCCCTGTGTGACTTCCATACATCATGAAAAACTCCCTTAAAAAACACATCATTTAAAAGTGTATTATTAAAATGCCAAAAAGCACTCTTACACTTTACATTTTCAATGAAAACAGAACAAATCAGCAGGCAGTGATCAGTGAAACCAACAGGACAGATACAACTATTTTTAAAAACACTCATTTGGTGTTTAAAACCATAGAAACGGTCTAACCTAGCCATAGATAAGAGGTTATCTTTAGCATGGCTCCAGGTGTACTGCCTCTGGTCCCCATGATGTGATCTCCACACATCGGCCATTTCATGCGCCTTCACTAGTTCCCTCAGCCTATTGGCAGAAGCAGGGTGAGGTTCCTGATGGTTCCTGTCCAGTCTGTGGTTTAATGTACAGTTAAAATCACCCCCCAGAAATAAAAAACTATTTGGATTACAGGATCTAACCGTATCTGATAGCATATTAAAGACCCTGATCCTTTCTGCTCTCTGGGTTGGCACATACACGTTTATAAGAACCAAGTTTACATTTTCAAGCTGTACCTTTAGCAAGAGTACATGTCCTTTCACCACCTCTTCTACCTCATAAGAGACAGGCACACAACCCCGAGAGAAAAGTACAGCCACCCCTCCACTATTATTGGATTTGTGGCTAAAAAAAATGCAGCCATCCCACTCTTTTCTCCACTGGCACTCAATGTCTACAGTGCTGTGAGTCTCCTGGACCATCAGCACGTCAAGTGCCTTTAAATTAAAAAGCTTGTATAAAGAGGCCCTTTTTACATCATCCCTGGCCCCGTTTATATTAAGAGTGCCAATTCTAAGGTGGGGCATTAAAAAGGATAAAAATAAGGTACAGTAAAAAAACACACACATAGCATAAAAGGGAAGAAACAAACTAAGAGTCAACATGACTGTTAGTAATTTGTGATTTCAGTTTGACAACCAGTTTCTTTAAACGAAAAATTTCCTGATCAGTAAAAGTCTCATTCCCATCATTCGGTTTCATCAGCTTGCGAGCTGATGCTACAAATAACTCCAGATCTGGAAAGTAATTTTCCACTTTCACAGCTCTGCTCCCCTTAGTCACCTGGAGAAATTGTCTAATTTTAGTAAAACAATAGGAGCTTTGCTCCTCCTGCGTCTGCGTCTGCATCAGTTCAGACTCATCTCCACTTTCGTCAGAAGCGCTCTCATTCAGTAAATCTAAATTCCCAACCCTACTAGATTTAGCAGAGCTCTGCAAGTTTTCCGCACTTTTCCTTTTTTGTGCAGCTTTAAAAGGATCCTCTTCAACAAAACTACATTCCTGCATTTCTTCATGAAACGCAACGTTTGTCATGCAGTGTTTGCTCTGTGTGTCCGCTACAGCCTCAAACCGCTCCTCCCCCGCCTGCAAAGTCTGTTCATTCACGTTCCTTCGTTTAACTGCACTTTTACTTACACCCTCCACCTGTTTACCCCGGGCGACAGGCTCGTCACAATGATCAGAGCTGCCGCCAGACAGAAATTCCCCACCATCACTGTTTGGGGGGACAACTACCACGCCCGCCGCGGCCACCCCAGCAGAGGCGGCCGCGGCCGCCCCAGCACAAGCGGACGCGGACGCGGACGCGGACGCGGACGCGGACGCCCCCGCAGAAGTAGAAGCGGACGCGGACGCGGCCGCGGCCGCGGACGCGGCCGCAGTCGCGGCCACGACCGCCCCAGCAGAGGCGGGCGCCGCAGCGGCATCCGCCGCACCACATGTAGCGCTACCCTCCGGACCACCAGAAACAGCGGCGTCACCTTTCTTACCGCCAGTGCTCTTTGTGTTCGCCTTTTCAGGACATGACCTAATAAGATGGCCTTCTGCGCCACACGCAAAACACTTCATGGTTTCAGATGTTGCAAACACCAAGTAGCTAAAGCCATCAATCCTGAAATTAAAAGACGCGTTCAGTTCAGCAGAGCTGTCTTTCAACACCATGAAACACTGCCTCCTATGACATACAACATGCTTCAGCAGGGGTGATTTACTACCCAGAGAGACCATTCTGATAGGGGACACAACCTGGCCAAAACGGGACAACTCTCTAATCAGCTGATCATTTTTAACGAAAGGAGGAGCGTTTGAGATGGTGATCCTCCTAGACGGATTCGCCAGCGGTAAAACGGGAGTAAAAGTGTCACCTATGACCACTCCCTGTGCCACCACCTGATCAGCTTTTTCAGTCGAATCCAGAAAGATCACAATTGCGCTGTTCATCCTCGATGCTGATTTTATGCTGCCATGCCCAACCACCTGTCCTACAGCGAGGCTGGCCTCCTCCACAGAACAGGGAACTGTCGGGAGGATTCTCACACCATGACGCCGGGTTAAGCGCTCAAACTCCACACCACCATCAATCACCGGCATGATGCCGGCCGGGAAAAACCGGCAGCAGAAGCTACCGTTCCCCAACACACTCACTCCAACACTCACACCCCAGCACACACACACTCAACCCACTATATTAAACACACACACCTCAAACACACAAGATAGAGAAAAAGTTAGAAAATACAAAGTTTAAAGTACTCACTCGACACCACTCCACACCCCTGCTCCCACAAACGCCCACGCATGCGCACGAGAGAGAGAGAGAGAGAGAGAGAGAGAGAGCGAGAGTTTGAGTTTTAAAAAAGAGAGAGAGAGAGAGTTTGAGTTTGAGTTTTAAAAAATGCCTTTATTGCACAATTCAAAAATGTAAGAGCACCAATATCATTCCACCAAGTGTCTCACATTGCAAAAGTGCAAACATAACTCATCCCTCCCCACAGAACACAAAGTATTCCCTGCAGTCCATCTATTCCACATTGCCAGTGTTAGTAGTCCGATTCTTCCTTGTAGTCCGTGCAAAGAAGAGCCACAGGCCTCCAGTTCTCAAGCAAGGCCAAGTCCCTTTCCTTTGGCAGCAGAGATAGCACTGTGTGCCCGCAGCCAGCTCCGTAACAGTCAATTTGAACGTCATAAAAGTCTGATCCAATAATATCCCACAAGTGCTTTAAAAAGTCAGAAGAAAGACCATCAAGTCCAGGTGCACGTCCCAGAGACATTTGGAAAACCTTCAAAGAGTTGGCGTTGAGAGTATATGCAACAAGGTTCTGCACCAAACAGGGCTCCGTAAAAATCCACTGCATCTGCACGGCTCCTCAGATGGATTTGTAGTCCTTTGACCATGTGGGATTTTTAAGCAAGTCATCTTTGCAGCAGGCTCGTCCAGATTGTAGAAAGAAGATGTTGGGGCATCCATGTCCTGCAGGCGAGTGAACCGTGACCTTGTAGTCCGTCCTCCAGTTTTTAAGCCAGGCCAAGTCCCTGTCCTTGGGCAGCAGAGATAGTACTGCGCGCCGGCAGGAGACCGGTAAAGATCCAGTTCTGTAACAGTCAATTAGAAACGTCATAAAAGTCTGATCCAACAATATCCCAAAAATGCGTGAAACAGGCAGAAGAACGACCATCATTTTTTCCTTCTGTCGGGCGCGCTTGACCTTTTGTCCCCCTGCTGCTTTACGCAGGGCTGTTAGGTGCTTTTTGAGGCGAAAACATTTCCTTTCATCCAGGAGGTCAAGACCAACCTGTCTTCTTAGCACATTAATGGACCTAATAAATTTATCAGTGTCACTGAAGTAATCAGTGAATTTAATGGCCCTGTTATAGGTTTCATCCAGAAAAGCATTTATTTCTTCCAGTGAATACAAACTCGTGTTTGTACTGCAAGTTGCCCCAATAGACTCAGTATTAGACACAGTGTCGGAATCAGATTCCATTTCCTCGTCAGCACAACGCAGCTGACTGTTTGATTCAGCTGGCCCAGCAGATTCATCATGAGCCACATTTTCCTGGACGCCACTCACAGCAGCTGACTGGCGTTGTTCCGTCTCCTGCTCTGAAACGGTAGCAGCCTCCGGAAGCACAGCCGCTGATGTCACACAGCGAGATTCTGACGCATCATCAGTGACTTTTTGGGCGCCATCATCAGCGACGCTCCCAGCCGTAAGCTGGGCTGCGGGCGCCACAGCCGGGCTGTCCACAGACACAGTGGCAGGCTCCGGAGCAGAGAGAGAGAGAGAGAGAGAGAGAGAGAGAGAGAGAGAGAGAGAGAGAGAGAGAGAGATTTGATTGATTTTTAAAAGATCTTTAATAAACACACTTGTCCATCAGTCAATACAATTTCTATATCATGCTATGTTACACAGAAAATTAATCCCCCAAAAAACGCCCAAAAAAAAGCTGTCCATCATGAACTGAACAGAGGACATTCTCCAGGGACCAGAGGGTCCTGAAACCTTCCACATCCCCATTCCCCATAAAAAACTGAAAGTCCAGCCTGATTCTGGCTTTAAGTAGCCTCACAAATAAAATTTTGACATCAACATCATTCTCAACATTTTCAAGTTTTCTTCTCCGGCTTACATAGATAGCCAACTTTGCCTGCCCTAAAACAAAGTTCAGTAGTTGACACTTCTGCTTAAAACGACGATTGTACATAAAACCACAAATGAAAACCTGCTTAGAGAAAACTTCCTTAAAAATGTAAAAAAGTTCTGTGAGAAGTTCAAAGAGACCACTCAGGCGCTGACATTCAATAAAACAATGAAAAACTGTCTCCCTAGAGGAACAAAAAACACACTGATCACTGACACTGCTGTTAATCACAGAAACAAAAGCATTGACAGCTATAATACCATGCAGGACCCTCCACTGTAAGTCTCCATGCCTCTTAGGGAGAGGGGCTTTGTAAAGAGCCCTCCAGGCAGGCCGATGCCCTTTTCCTAGTCTAAAATAGGCTCTCCAAGGAGTGTCCACACAGGTGTTCAATCTGTCCTTGTTGAGTGCCATCACCACCAGTCTGTAGAGTGCCTTACCACTGGCTCCTCCAAAGTCCACACCAGTGGGAGCACAGAATGCCAGTAAGGAGCAAGGAGCGACGTCAAAGTCCATATAGAGCGTGAGAGAGGGAAAGGGGTCCGTGCTTTCCGGCTGCAGCGTGCCATTGCTAAAGTCCAAGAGTAGGGAGTGCTCAAGTCCATGAAGCTCCTGTTTCCAGTGTGCAAGAAGACCATCGATGAAACGATTCGACCTGACACCAAGATGAGCTGCTAAAGCTGAGGCGTTGTTGAGGCCAGGACCAGCCAGTTCCACCACTTGCTTCAGAGTGAGAACGTTCCTGGAACACAGCCTATCAAGGAAGGTCCTTCCAACTCCCGGCAGGACACCAAGGCGACCACCAAAAACCAGCGGCTCCCTCAACAACCAGTAGAGGGAATCGCATGGCCCTCTTTGTTTTTTAAAAAGAGTCCACACTGAAAAGAGACTGTGGTAAAAACTGGGTAAAGACAGTGCATTAGAGTTCTTAAAATCCATTAAAAACACAGGGAGGTCTAGCCCAAGCCCAAGGACTCTCTGTAAAATAACACAGGCCAAAGGCCTCCATACCAGGTCCTGGGGCCCCGTCAGTAGTCTCTGTATGAAAGTCAGTCTAAAAGCAGCACCTCTACTAGCTAAATGAATCACTCCTTGCCCCCCCTCCTCTTTGAGAAGAAATAACAGGGCTTGAGGAACCCAGTGGAGTCCACCCCCCCAAAAAAAGTCCACCAAAACAGACTGAATTTTGGACAACAAACCAGCAGGGGGGTCCATGCACATGAGGCGGTGCCACAGGGCTGAGGAAACAAGATTATTTAAAATGAGCACTCTTCCTCTAAAAGATATTCTTGGCATTAGCCACTTCCACTTGTTTAGTCTCCCGTTAATTTTCTCTATGACCCCATCCCAATTTTTTTGCTCAAACTGCTGATTTCCAATAAAGACACCAAGATACTTAAAACCTCCTTTTTTCCAAATCAACCCACCAGGCAGCGTAAGCTGATTTTCTAGTTTCTCCCCCACCATCAGAGCCTCGCTTTTTCCCCAGTTTATTTTTGCAGAGGAAAGTTGGCCAAAAAGATTGACACTCCTAACCAGAACGTCAATGTCACTCTGCTTGTTTAGCAGAATGACTACATCATCTGCATAGGCCGACAGCTTGAACGTGGTGTCACAGCCAGGAAAAGTAACTCCTGATAGATCCCTTCTCAGGCAGTGAAGCAAAGGCTCTATGGCGAGGGAGTACAGCATCCCTGAGAGAGGGCAGCCCTGCCGAACCCCCCTCTGGACTTTTAAAGGGGCAGACAGGCCCCCATTTATCTTCAGCACACTCTCAATGTCACTGTACAAGACCCGTATCCTGGCTATGAAGCCTGGGCTGAACCCAAAAGCTGTTAAAACTGTCCATAAATATTGGTGTTCAACCCGGTCAAACGCCTTTTCCTGGTCAATTGAAATCAAACCAGTTTCCACCGCCAATGAACCAGAGACCTCCAAAACATCCCGAATTAAAGTGACATTGTCACTAATCAGCCTGCCAGGCACACAGTAAGTCTGGTCTACATGAATGAGCTCACTCATCACCTTTCTCAGTCTTCGGGCCAGAGCTTTCGAAAGAATCTTATAGTCCATGCAGAGCAGAGAGACTGGCCTCCAGTTCTTTAGGCTCTGGAGGTCCCCTTTTTTCGGCAACAGTGTGATGATGGCCCTCCTGCAGGTTGTGGGTAGGGTCCCCCTTTCCAAGCTATCTTGGAGAACCTCCAGCAGGTCTGGACCAAGCAGGGGCCAGAATTCCTTAAAAAAGTCCACAGAGAGACCATCTATGCCTGGTGACTTTCCATTCTGGAGGCTCATTAGCGCCGTATACAGCTCAGACAGAGACAGTGGAGCATCCAAGCCGGCAACAAGGTCCTCTGAGAGCGCTGGAAGACCATCAAGGAAGACCTGGCCCAGTGACGTGTCTTCCCTCCACTCTGCTCTAAACAAGTCACTGTAAAAGCTAGCAGCGTATTTCCTGATCTCTGCTGCTGTGGAGATTGTTCTCCCGTCATCGTCCAACAAGGAGTGAATGAGTTTCCTCTGTCCATTTTTCCCCTCCAGTCCAAAAAAGTACTGGGAGGGCGAGTCCATCAGAGCTACATCCACGTAGCGTGAGCGGACCAGAGCACCCTGTGCGGTGACCCCTAGCAGGCTAGCCAAAGCTGACCTTTTTGACTTAAGAGCCTCTAAGTGCTCTTGTTTTCCTGTAGAACTGAGCAACTCCTCTAGCTCTACCACCTCGGTCTCCAGAACTTTCAAGGATTGGGTCAAGCTACGAGTGACATTTTGAGTGTACTGTTGGCAGAGTTGTTTTATCTGTGCCTTACCAAAATCCCACCACATTTGGAGAGAACTAAAAGAAGATTTTTGTTCCCTGTGTGACTTCCATACATCATGAAAAACTCCCTTAAAAAACACATCATTTAAAAGTGTATTATTAAAATGCCAAAAAGCACTCTTACACTTTACATTTTCAATGAAAACAGAACAAATCAGCAGGCAGTGATCAGTGAAACCAACAGGACAGATACAACTATTTTTTTAAAAACACTCATTTGATGTTTAAAACCATAGAAACGGTCTAACCTAGCCATAGATAAGAGGTTATCTTTAGCATGGCTCCAGGTGTACTGCCTCTGGTCCCCATGATGTGATCTCCACACATCGGCCATCTCATGTGCCTTCACTAGTTCCCTCAGCCTATTGGCAGAAGCAGGGTGAGGCTCCTGATGGTTCCTGTCCAGTCTGTGGTTTAATGTACAGTTAAAATCACCCCCCAGAAATAAAAAACTATTTGGATTACAGGATCTAACCGTATCTGATAGCATATTAAAGACCCTGATCCTTTCTGCTCTCTGGGTTGGCACATACACGTTTATGAGAACCAAGTTCACGTTTTCAAACTGTACCTTTAGCAACAGCACATGTCCTTTCACCACCTCTTCTACCTCATAAGAGACAGGCACACAACCCCTAGAGAAAAGTACAGCCACCCCTCCACTATTATTGGATTTGTGGCTAAAAAAAATGCAGCCATCCCACTCTTTTCTCCACTGGCACTCAATGTCTACAGTGCTGTGAGTCTCCTGGACCATCAGCACGTCAAGTTTCTTTAAATTAAAAAGCTTGTATAAAGAGGCCCTTTTCACATCATCCCTGGCCCTGTTTATATTAAGAGTGCCAATTCTAAGGTGGGGCATTAAAAAGGATAAAAATAAGGTACAGTAAAAAAACACACACATGGCATAAAAGGGAAGAAACAAACTAAGAGTCAACATGACTGTTAGTAATTTGTGGTTTCAGTTTGACAACCAGTTTCTTTAAACGATATATTTCCTGATCAGTAAAAGTCTCATTCCCATCATTCAGTTTCATCAGCTTGCGAGCTGATGCCACAAATAACTCCAGATCTGGAAAGTAATTTTCCACTTTCACAGCTCTGCTCCCCTTAGTCACCTGGAGAAATTGCCTAATTTTGGTAAAACAATAGGAGCTTTGCTCCTCCTGCGCCTGCGTCTGCATCATTTCAGACTCAGCTCCACTTTCGTCAGAGACGCTCTCATCCAGTAAATCTAAATTCCCAACCCTACTAGATTTAGCAGAGCTCTGCAAGTTTTCAGCACTTTTCCTTTTTTGTGCAGCTTTAAAAGGATCCTCCTCAACAAACTTACATCCCTGCATTTCCTCGTCAACTACAACGTTTGTCATGCAGTGTTTACTCCGAGTGTCCGCCACAGCCTCAAACCGCTCCTCCCCCGCCTGCAAAGTCTGTTCATCCATGTTCTTTCCTTTAACTGCACTCATTTCGCCCTCCACCTCCTTACTCCGGGCGACAGGCTCATCACAATGATCGGAGCTGCCGCCAGACAGAAATTCCCCACCATCACTGTTTGGGGGGGCAACTACCGCGCCCGCCGCGGCCACCCCAGCAGAGGCGGCCGCGGCCGCCCCAGCACAAGCGGATGCGGACGCGGATTCGTGGCCGCAGCTGCAGCCGCGGCCGCCCCAGCAGAGGCGGGCGCCGCAGCGGCATCCGCCGCACCACATGTAGCGCTACCCTCTGGACCACCAGAAACAGCGGCGTCACCTTTCTTACTGCCAGTGCTCTTTGTGTTCGCCTTTTCAGGACATGATCTAATAAGATGGCCCTCTGCACCACACGCAAAACACTTCATGGTTTCAGATGTTGCAAACACCAAGTAGCTAAAGCCGTCAATCCTGAAGTTAAAAGACGCGTTCAGTTCAGCAGAGCCGTCTTCTAACACCATAAAACACTGCCTCCTGTGACATACAACATGTTTCAGCAGGGGGGACTTGCTACCCAGAGAGACCATTCTGATGGGGGAAACAACTTGGCCAAAACGGGACAACTCTCTGACCAGCTGATCATTTTTAATGAAAGGAGGAGCGTTTGAGATGGTGATCCTCCTAGAAGGGTTAGCCAGTGGTAGAACAGGAGTAAAAGTGTCATTTATGACCACTCCCTGTTCCACCACCTGATCAGCTTTTTCAATTGAATCCAGAAAGATCACAATTGCGCTGTTCATCCTCGATGCTGATTTTATGCTGCCATGTCCAACCACCTGTCCTACAGCGAGGCTGGCCTCCTCCACAGAACAGGGAACTGTCGGGAGGATTCTCATGCCATGCCGCCGGGTTAAGCGCTCAAACTCCACACCACCATCAATCACCGGCATGATGGCCGGCCGGGAAAAACAGGCAGCAGAAGCTACCGTTCCCCGACACACTCACCCCAACACTCACACCCCAGCGCACACACACACTCAACCCACTATATTAAACACACACACCTCAAACACACACGATAGAGAAAAGTTAGAAAATACAAAGTTTAAAGTACTCACTCGACACCACTCCACACCCCTGCTCCCACAAACGCTCACGCATGCGCACGAGAGAGAGAGAGAGAGAGAGAGAGAGAGAGAGAGAGAGAGAGAGAGAGAGAGAGAGAGACAGAAAGATGGATAGATGGATGTACTTTATTGATCCCAAACTGGGAAATTACAGTGTAACAGCAGCATGACAGTTGACAACCAAACAACAGAAACACACACATGACAGACAAAGGGATTACCCATGGAAAGTAAAAACTAACATGACTATAAAACCTACACTCACCGGCCACTTTATTAGGTACACCATGCTAGTAACGGGTTGGACCCCCTTTTGCCTTCAGAACTGCCTCAATTCTTCGTGGCATAGATTCAACAAGGTGCTGGAAGCATTCCTCAGAGAGTTTGGTCCATATTGACATGATGGCATCACACAGTTGGCGCAGATTTGTCGGCTGCACATCCATGATGCGAATCTCCCGTTCCACCACATCCCAAAGATGCTCTATTGGATTGAGATCTGGTGACTGTGGAGGCCATTTGAGTACAGTGAACTCATTGTCATGTTCAAGAAACCAGTCTGAGATGATTCCAGCTTTATGACATGGCGCATTATCCTGCTGAAAGTAGCCATCAGAAGTTGGGTACATTGTGGTCATAAAGGGATGGACATGGTCAGCAACAATACTCAGGTAGGCTGTAGCGTTGCAACGATGCTCAATTGGTACCAAGGGGCCCAAAGAGTGCCAAGAAAATATTCCCCACACCATTACACCACCAACACCAGCCTGAACCATTGATACAAGGCAGGATGGATCCATGCTTTCATGTTGTTGACGCCAAATTCTGACCCTACCATCCGAATGTCGCAGCAGAAATCGAGACTCATCAGACCAGGCAACGTTTTTCCAATCTTCTATTGTCCAATTTCGATGAGCTTGTGCAAATTGTAGCCTCAGTTTCCTGTTCTTAGCTGAAAGGAGTGGCACCCGGCGTGGTCTTCTGCTGCTGTAGCCCATCTGCCTCAAAGTTCGACGTACTGTGCGTTCAGAGATGCTCTTCTGCCTACCTTGGTTGTAACGGGTGGTTATTTGAGTCACTGTTGCCTTTCTATCAGCTCGAACCAGTCTGGCCATTCTCCTCTGACCTCTGGCATCAACAAGGCATTTCCGCCCACAGAACTGCCGCTCACTGGATATTTTTTCTTTTTCGGACCATTCTCTGTAAACCCTAGAGATGGTTGTGCGTGAAAATCCCAGTAGATCAGCAGTTTCTGAAATACTCAGACCAGCCCTTCTGGCACCAACAACCATGCCACGTTCAAAGTCACTCAAATCACCTTTCTTCCCCATACTGATGCTCGGTTTGAACTGCAGGAGATTGTCTTGACCATGTCTACATGCCTAAATGCACTGAGTTGCCGCCATGTGATTGGCTGATTAGAAATTAAGTGTTAACGAGCAGTTGGACAGGTGTACCTAATAAAGTGGTCATCATATATCTTAATATATGATGACCCGTATAAACACATGAATCATCCCATTGCACAAAGAAGGACTATCAGGAGCAGAGTGAAAATCTGATGTACCAGTTAGTCTGTAAGGTGCAGTGTGGCAGCATAGCTATGCCAGAATACAACATCATAGTGAGTTATTGTACAGTGAAATTGCATGTGGCAGGAAAGATTTCCTGTACCTGTCCGTTCGACAACGAAGTTGTAGTAGTCTACTGGAGAAAGTGCTTCGCTGTCTGTCTAGAGCAGGGGTCGGGAACCTTTTTGGCTGAGAGAGCCATGAACACCACATATTTTTAAATGTAATTCCGTGAGAGCCATACAATATGTTTAAAACTAAAAATACAAGTAAATGTGTGCATTTTATGTAATTTCAACACTTTTAAAGTACAATAAGTCTCTGAATTCTTTTTAATAACATTGTTATGCTGTTGCTAATCAATGATGAGTATTTCTTACCATTAATACGACTTCTGGTGCTCAATATTGGCTGAGCCTGGAGTACCCGGATGTGCAGCGGCTTCCGGGATATTCAAATTTAAATTCAAACGTTTATTTCAAACTCAGGGTTCATATTAAATGCAGAACTGAAACGAGTAGAAAATAAATAAATAAATGCTTAAATTCAGCGGGCCGTCTCATGTGATCTGAGCTCGTAATGGCCGATGATTCTAAAACTATGCGATCTGGATCAATATTGGCTGAGCCTGCAGTACCCGGATGTGCAGCGGCTTCCGGGATATTCAAATTTAAATTCAACCGTTTATTTCAAACTCAGGGTTCATATTAAATGCAGAACTGAAACGAGTAGAAAATAAATAAATAAATGCTTAAATTCAGCGGGCCGTCTCGTGTGATCTGAGCTCGTAATGGCCGCAACACGGAAGATGATTCTAAAACTATATACAGAGCAGCAGACACTCGGTGCTCTTGTAAAAACAAAATCTTTAAAGTTTAAAGATTTGTCTGCGAGCCAGATGCAGCCATCAAAAGAGCCACATCTGGCTCGCGAGCCATAGGTTCCCGACCCCTGGTCTAGAGTGTGGTGGAGGGTGTGATCAGGATTGTCCATGATGGATCGCAGTTTATTTAGTGTTCTCCTCTCTATCACTGTCTCAAAGGTCTCCGGTCTGAGACCAATTACAGAGCCAGCCCTCTTGATAATCTTATCAAGTCTGTTGGTATCTCTGGTCCTGATACTGCTACCCCAACAGACAGCAATAAAGAGGATGGTGCTGGCAACAACAGTCTAGAAGAAAAGCTCCATCATCCTGCTGCACACGTTGAAGGAGCTCAGCTTTCTCAGGAAGTAGAGTCTGCTCATCCCCTTCTTGTGCGCAGCATCGGTGTTGGATCTCCAGTCCAACCCGCTGCTGATCCTGACACCCAGATATTTGTAGTCCTCAACCACTCCCACATCCTCCCCCCTAATCTGCAGTGGCTGAGAAGGAGCCTTCCTCTTCCTGAAGTCAATCACCATCTCTCTGGTCTTGCTGACATTCAACCTCAGGTGATTCTGCTCCGTCCACTCCACAAATCTGTCTACCAGTGCCCTGTACTCCTTCTCCTCTCCTCCTCTTATACACCCCACAACAGCTGGGTCATCAGAGAATTTTTGCAGGTGGCATGACTCAGTGTTGTACTGAAAGTCTGTGGTGTATAAGGTAAAAAGAAAAGGAGAGAGCACAGTCCCCTGTGGAGCTCCCGTATCACTAGCCACCACTCCAGACAAGACACTGCCCAGCTGGACAAACTGTGGCCTGCCTGTCAGGTAGTCAGTAATCCAGCAGATCACAGAGCTGTCAACCCCCATCACCCGCAGCTTCTCACCCAGCAGCAGTGGCTGGATTGTGTTAAAGGCACTGGAGAAATCAAAAAAAGTGATTCTCACAGTATCTCCTCCACCATCCAGGTGTAGATGGGCTTGTTGCAGCAGGTAGATGACCGCATCTTCAACTCCTAAATGGGGCTGATATGCAAACTGCAGTGGGTCCAGCCACGTCTTCACCTGCGGCCTCAGGTGGGCTAAGACCAGTCTCTCCAGGACCTTCATCACATGAGATGTGAGGGCAACTGGTCGGTAGTCATTCAAATCCGATGGAGATGACTTCTTGGGGTCAGGAACCAGGCAGGATGTCTTCCACAGCACCGGTACTCTCTCCAGACTCAGGCTCAGGTTGTACAGGTGTTTCAGTACCAGAGCTAGTTGGTTGGCACAGGTCCTCAGGGTCCTTGCGGAGGTGCCATCAGGGCCCGAAGCCTTCCGCTGATGGAGTCTCTCCAGCTGTTTCTCCACCTGATCTGTAGTCACCGTAAAGTGAGGGAGGGTCCTGGTGCCCCCTGAGGAGGAGGAGGGGGGAGATGGAGAGGGGTTCTGCACAGGAGGGTGGGTGGGGAGGGGTGTGTGGGGGTCTGGTTGTGTTGCTCGGGTGACAGACTGTGAGTTGAACCTATTAAAAAACAGATTCAGTTCCTCAGCAATTATTAGAAAAGGGAAGACATACAACACCACTGATAATCTCCCTCAATCTGGGGCTCCACGCAAGTTCTCACCCCGTGGGGTCAAAATGATCACGAGAACGGTGAGCAAAAATCCCAGAACCACACGGGGGGACCTAGTGAATGACCTGCAGAGAGCTGGGACCAAAGTAACAAAGGCTACCATCAGTAAAACACTACGCTGCCAGGGACTCAAATCCTGCAGTGCCAGACGTGTCCCCCTGCTTAAGCCAGTACATGTCCAGGCCCATCTGAAGTTTGCTAGAGAGCATTTGGATGATCCAGAAGAGGATTGGGAGAATGTCATATGGTCAGATAAAACCAAAATAGAACTTTTTGGTAAAAACTCAACTTGTCATGTTTGGAGGAAAAAGAATGCTGAGTTTCATCCAAAGAACACCATACCTACTGTGAAGCATGGGGGTGAAAACATCATGCTTTGGGGCTGTTTTTCTGCAAAGGGACCAGGACGACTCATCCGTGTAAAGGAAAGAATGAATGGGGCCATGTATCGTGAGATTTTGAGTGAAAACCTCCTTCCATCAGCAAGGGCATTGAAGATGAAACGTGGCTGGGTCTTTCAGCATGACAATGATCCCAAACACACCACCCGGGCAACGAAGGAGTAGCTTTGTAAGAAGCATTTCAAGGTCCTGGGGTGGCCTAGCCAGTCTCCAGATCTCAACCCCATAGAAAATCTTTGGAGGGAGTTGAAAGTCCGTGTTGCCCAGCGACAGCCCCAAAACATCACTGCTCTAGAGGAGATCTGCATGGAGGAATGAGCCAAAATACCAGCAACAGTGTGTGAAAACCTTGTGAAGACTTACAGAAAACGTTTGACCTCTGTCATTGCCAACAAAGGGTATATAACAAAGTATTGAGATGAACTTTTGTTACTGACCCAATACTTATTTTCCACCATAATTTGCAAATAGATTCTTTAAAAATCAGACAACGTGATTTTCTGGATTTTTTTTTCTCATTTTGCCTCTCATAGTTGAGGTATACCTATGACGAAAATTGGAGACCTCTCTCATCTTTTAAGTGGGAGAACTTGCACAACTGGTGGCTGACTAAATACTTTTTTGCCCCACTGTAAATGTACTTACATCCAAGCCGCCTTTTTTAGGGTTCTTAGATCCATCACCCAGTCAGTTCCAGTGCCCCCGGTTCGAAATGCCTTCACTGCAGTAACACTGAGTCTTGTACCCAGCCTGGGAAGGTCTTTTGTCAGCTGTGCATTCTCTGAAATCTGGCAGAGGCGCTGGAAAGACAGAGATGTGGATCCATTGTTCGGTGCACCAAATAATAGAATAATTTTTAGCATAATTATTCTAAGTCAAAGATCAGGCGGAGTATTGGATTTAAGTATGCTTATTATAACAAATAAAAGAAGAAATGACAACCCCAATGGCCATTTTGGGAGTGAGATTATAGAGTGTGGCCTTCAGCAACACACACACCGAATCTCTGAATATACATTTTCTAAGCCTGGTATTTATAGCTGCTCTTCAGGATAGATAAACAGAGGAGGAGACGTCAGAGACATCTTGGAGACAAACAGAGTGTCTATAAATCTAATCTATACGAACTGGAAGTTTTAGCACATTCCTCAGACACAGAAACTTAGCAGCATGTCAAAGAGATTATCAATGCAGCTTAGGTCATCTTTTACGGTTGTACTGACGGTTGTGCTGTCTCAGCACTCGCACACATCTTCTGAAGGCCACAGTTAGACAATATTTGCTCACAGACATGAAAGAATAATATAAAAGAATATATGGACTTATTCTACATGGAATGCACATAAGTATAAACATCAGACATGAAACAGGAAAGGCATGGTATAAAATAGGAATAATAATAATATGGAATTTTTTTTATCAATGTTGGTAACCTTCACAAATAAAACAAAAGTGGAGACAGGACTGCAAAAAGTACAAAGGTTTATTGTCAAAATTCCTAGTACAACATTAAATTAATACATGTTTAGTACTGTAACGTCGGGGCTGTGTTAAGGGGGGCAGGGTTTTTTTCCCAGCATGCTTTTCCAGCAGAGGACGTTATTGTCGTGTGTGTTTAAATGTTATTACTGTGTTATTATACTGCTGTGTCATTATAACTGTGTTATAATGACCCAGCAGTGTTACAGGTGGAATTAGAGCAAGATTGATTATGTGTTGTGTAACCCTGATTGAAACGGAGGTCTGGGAGAATGACCTCCCCTCCTGTCTGTGTTCAGGGTGTGTCTTCAATAAAGCTTGTTTTGTTGCAGCCGTCTGCTGCTCTTCTTGTGTGAACCTCGCATACATCACACTGGTGTCAGAAGTGGGATTCATGGAACAGATGGAAGCCAGGATCAGAACGGAGATCCAGCAGCTGGAGCGACTCATCGCTCAGCTGGCGACGGACGACGGAGCTGAGACACCGACCCCCCGGAACCGCTCGCCGAGACAAACGAAGCAGCGGACCCGACGGGACCAGCGTACCCCGCCTTCTGCCTTTTTCAAGGCAGGGTGGGCTGAGCAGAGCAAACCAGCCCCACTCCCTGCCCTTTTCAGGGCAGGACGGGCCGGAGATTCCACTGCAACCAGGGGCGGTGATCGACCGGGAGGCGACCAGCCCATCCATCTGGCAGCGGGCCAAGATTCCCCGCTTCAACGGCGAGACCCTGCTGGATGACTACCTGGTCCAGGTCAAGCTGGCTGCCTCGCTGAAAGGCTGGCCACCAGAAGAAACCGTCGTGCAGGTTGCGCTGGCCTTGGGAGGGAGAGCCCTTTGCACGCTGTCTGACCTCCGGCCAGAGGAGAGCCGCAGCTGGCCAGCGCTACAAGGAGCGCTCTGGAGACGGTTTGGGAGAACGGCCGACGCTGAGCACGCTCAGGAACAGCTGGCCAACAGCCGTCGAGGCAGCCAGGAGAGACTAGGAGCCTACGCGGCGGACATACTTTTTTTCTCTTTTTTACTATTTTTTCTTCCCTCCTCCCCTGCCTTCCTGATCTATTCCCAGCTTTTGCAATGTTGCGTTTTTGTCTGTGTTTAGTCGCTCTTCTTCTGCTGAATCTTAATCTATGACTGGCGCCTAGCGGCTGCCCCGCCTTGGTTGCGCTCTGCAGAGCGTGCCCAAATGCCAAGTCACGTTTCGTTACCTTGTATTCATACATGTGTAATGACAATAAAGTTGAATCTCATCTCATCATCTCATCTCATACGGCTGCTAACACGACGCAGCTACCCGGACTTCGAACCGGAGGTAGTGGAGAAGCTCACCCTCTGGAACTTCATACAAGGTCTCCGCCCGGCCCAGCTCCAGAACCATGTCCAGATTAATGCCGCAAGCAACTGGGAGACTGCGGTGGCAGAAGCAGAGCGGGTGGAGCCACTGATGAATCATACAGCAGAGCCAAGACAAAGAGCCTTCCAGGCCAAGGCTAAGAGTGAGGAGGAGGAGGAGGAGCTACGGCGGACCACGGCAGGGCGTCCATGGAGAAGACGGCTGCGGCAACGCGAGGAAGGGTGCTTCCGCTGTGGGGAGCTAGGACACATCGCGCGGTACTGCCCCGCACCCACCCCACGACAAACCGGCCCCTCGCCAACGTTAAACTAGAGCGAGGTGGCATGGACGGGGACAGGCCCCCTCCCACAGATGTTTCCCCCGATGAGCCGTCACCGCGCGTGGGCCGAATTGGACACTCGCAGGGATGTATTTACAGTGCAGCCTGAACAAGACGTCGATCCGGGCTCTGATTGACACCGGCTCCACCATCTCCTTGGTTCGACCCGGTGTGCTGTCGGGCACGAACGAGATGGCACCACAGGGGTGGGAACCCACCAAGCGCTACGTCACCACAGCCACCGGTGAGCGCACCAGATTGGGGGAGCAGAGAGTTCTCGTGGTGGGGGTGGCCAGTCAGAACATAAAACACCCGTTCTGGCTGGCCGACATCCAAGATCCCTGCATTATTGGACTCGACCTGCTCGCAGCATGGAACGCCAAGATCGACACCGCCAGACCGTCCCTCCAGCTGGGAACTCAGACCATCACGCTCTGCAGCGGAACCCAGAGAAGGAACACGGAGGCCTGTGCGATCGAGGGACCACCAGGACAGACCTTTGAGCGCTTGATGGAGCGAGTGCTGGCTCATATGCCCCGGAGCCGCTGCGTTGTCTACCTGGATGACCTACTGGTGCATGCAGCTGATTTTGACAGTGTCCTGTCCAATCTCCAGGAAGTATTGGATGCCATCCGACAGGCTGGACTGCGGTTACACCCGAGGAAGTGCCACCTATTTTGATGGGGGACCACCTTCCTGGGCCACGTCGTCAGTGCAGCGGGAGTCGCCACTGATCCAGAAAAGGTGGCAGCGGTGCGAGACTGGCCAGTGCCGCGGAATGTGGGAGAACTGTGGAGCTTTCTCGGACTGGCCTCCTATTATAGGAGGTTTGTGAAAGACTTCGTCACCATCGCCAGCCCGCTGCATCAGCTGACGCAGAAAGGACGTGCATTCCAGTGGAGTGAGAATTGTGGTGCTGCTTTTTCCCAACTTCGCGCAGCGCTCATCAGCCTTCCCATCCTGCAGTATCCCGACCCGAACCGCCCTTTCATCATGGACACGGACGCCAGCAACCAGGGCATCGGGGTGGTGCTATCCCAGGAGGGAGAGCACAGAGAGCAGGCAGCTGCTTTTTTCAGCCACACTCTCAGCAGAGCCGAGAAGAATTACTGTGTTACTCGCAGAGAGCTGTTGGATGTCATCCAAGGGCTGCGCCATTTCCGCAAGTATGTGTACGGGGGGAGGTTCCAGCTCAGGACAGATCATGTTTCCCTGACCTGGTTATTGAACTTTAAGGAACCGGGTGGACAGTTGGCGAGATGGCTGGAGGCACTGCAGGATTATGATTTCCAGATTGTGCATCGGGCAGGCCGCCTCCATGCCAACGCTGACGCGTTGTCTCGGCGCCCCTGTGCGGCAGAGGATTGTCATCACTGTCAGTGGGCTGAGGATCGATACCAAGCCGTCCCACGGGCTGCTGCTCTCCGGACCACCACCGGAGCAGAAATAACGCAGCGACACACAGCTCCTCCTCGGGTGATCAGGCAGCCTCCCCCAGCGATGACGTCACAGAGGTCCTTGGCACGCAGCAGCTGCAGAGCGAGCAGGACAGAGACCCGGTCATTTCTCAGGTTTGGCAGTGGCTGGACGCAGGCCAGCGGCCTGCCTGGGAGGTTGTGTCGGCGCTGGACCCAGAGACTAAGGCCCTACACTCCCAGTGGGCCAACCTCGGCTGTCACGAGGGCGTGGTGTATCGGCAGTGGCAGACTCCAGCTGGGCAGCGGCACGTCTGGCAGCTACTGGTTCCTCGTCAACTCCGGCCCAACATACTCCAGTTGGGTCATAGGGCAGTAGGAGCGGGCCACTTCGGGGTGACCAAGACTTTGCAGCGTCTTTGAGCTCGGTTCTACTGGCCCGGATGTCACCAGGACGTGGAGCTCCACGTCCACCACTGCGACACCTGCACAGCTCAGAAAGGGCCAACTCAGCGATCCCACGCTCCATTGCAGCGGTACCTGGTGGGAGCACCGATGGAGTGGGTGGGAGTAGACATTCTGGTCCCTTTTCCGACTACGGACCGGGGGAACCGCTACATGCTGGTCGCAATGGATTATTTTACCAAGTGGCCAGAGGCGTACGTGGTCCCGGATCAGAGCGCCGCTACGACGGCATTAAAGCTGGTGGACGAAATGTTCTGTTGGTTTGGCGCACCGGAGGAGCTGCACAGCGATGAGGGTCGGAACTTCGAGGCAGAGGTCTTCGGAGAGGTCTGCAAGCAGCTGGGCATCCAGAAGACCCGGACCACCACGCTGCATCCACAGAGCGACGGCCTGGTCGAACGATTCAACTGGACCCTCACCACCCAGCTCGCTATCCTAATGGACCAGTGACAGCGAGACTGGGACCTGCATCTGGGTTTTGTTCTGTGGGAATACCGGACGGCAGCTCAGGAATCCACCCGGTGCACCCCTGTGGCGCTGATGTTTGGACGCGAGCTGCGCACACCGGTGGATTTGGTATTCGCCCCCCACCCCACCCACCCCACCCCCGAGCCAGAGGTGGAGGGCAAACCCGGGTTGGATTATTTGTTTTATTTGAAGGAGCGCCTCCACACGGTGCACGAACTGGCTCGGGAGGCCCTGGCAGTGGCGGGGAGTCGGCAGAAGCGAGCGTATGACTCCCGCTGCCAGGGGAGGGACTTTGCACCAGGAGACCGAGTCTGGGTTTTCTGCCCTGAGAGGAAAAGAGGACGGTCACTGAAATTGGTGAGCCATTGGTCGGGACCGTGTGTGGTTCAGCAGAGACTGACGGATGTGGTGTACAGGGTGAGGCTTAAAAAAAGGGACCGGGTCGTGGTACTCCACCGTGACCGCCTCGCCCCGTACCAGCCATCCGCCCCGCTGGTGGTCGAGCCGGAGCCTTCACCCCGACCAGATACTCTGACCGAGACACAGATGGACGCTGGTGGGCCTGTACATGCTGGTCGTCAGCAACGGAGGCTGCCCCGACACCTGGACGGATTCGTGTTGGACTTGTGAGTTGGACTTTCATTTTTCTGGGGACAGAAACCAGTCTGGGGAGGGGGGGTCAGTGTAACGTTGGGGCTGTGTTAAGGGGGGCAAGCTTTTTTTTTCCAGCATGCTTTACCAGCAGAGGACATTATTGTCATGTGTGTTTAAATGTTATTACTGTGTTATTATACTGCTGTGTCATTATAACTGCGTTATAATGACCCAGCAGTGTTATAGGTAGAATTAGAGCAAGATTGATTATGTGTTTTGTAACCCTGATTGAAACGGAGGTCTGGGAGAATGACCTCCCCTCCTGTCTGTGCTCAGGGTGTGTCTTCAATAAAGCCTGTTTTGTCGTAGCCATCTGCTCCTCTTCTTATGTGAACCTCGCATACGTCACAGTACATTGTTGATGCAAAGAATATATATTTAAACAGTACATGTATATATATCCAATAAATCCATGTATTTTCCATGTAACCTGGTGACTGCATTATTTTAATTGCTTTTAATCCTAGATCAAGTTTGTTTTGGCTTAAAAATGCATCATAATTGTTTAAATATATCTTTTTATACCTAACTCAGTACTGTTTAACTGTTGAAATATATATTTTACGGCCAATATAACCCCATGACTACAATATGGCACCTGGCAATCAAGTTTTGGCAGCTGATCATTTTCTGCCACGACACCACCAGCTGGAGAAGGTACATCCCATGATGTCTCAACAGTCTCTCCGTGATTTTCACACAGATCAGAGTAGTTTGTTGCACAGGAAGCTAATCATTTCTACAGACATTCTGAAGTTCTGTAACCACTGTGCGTTCGTGAAGCTGGTGTGACACCACTGGGAGGCTCTGTTGAACGCCCAGACCCATGGTTTGACGCAATAATTTTGCCACAAGACAGCCATCTGAAACAGACACACAGCATACATATTTTAGTACCTAATAGCGATAACCTGCCAACATTACAATGTAGTACAGCGGACTTAAAGCAAACTAGCATTAGCTTACCTTCATATGTGATCTAGTTCGTATCCTCGTGTCTTCGGCTTTATACTACTCTATGGCTTCCAAAACGCTCCAGTACTTTTCCAGAGTGTTTTGTCTCGCCGCCTGTAGCCTTCTCTGGCTCTCCTTTTTTGCCTTTACTCTGAAAAAAGCCACCAACCGAGTGGTCGCCTCGTAATCCGCCATCTTGTGTTTTGCTTGTGTTGCATGCTTTACGTCACAGGAGTGTTGCACCACCTTGCTGTAAAAAAAATCCCACCCACCTCAGGCGGTACTCTGGTGTAATGGAAACAAAAGCAAGCTGAGATGAATAAAGCTGTGTCAAGGTGAGTTGGGCTATACAGGTACTAGTGGAAAAGGGGCTTTTGATTGATTGATTGATTGATTGATTGGGGGGATGATTGTCTTGTACCTGACTTTTCCTTGATTTCTTGGTCCTGAGCTTCCAAGCAAGACAAGGCAAGTTTATCTGTATAGCACATTCCTTGTACAAGACAAAGTGCTTTACATAAAAACATTAAAGCATTATAGGAAGTTGCCAAATGAATACATTGTAGAGAGATTGATCAAGGCGAGGCAATGAGCTGAATCAACACAGACTTTATTGTCTCTCTAACAAGTCAGGGTCACATACGAACTCTCAGGCCACAGTGCATCTCACTTATATATCTTTAATCATTTGCATAGTGGCCTGGGGCTCCGACATCATAACAGTTACATGACAAAGCCTGTGCGGTGTATTAACATAACATTACGCTGGTGCCACCCTACTCTCTTCTCCCAGCGGCCCAGCGTCTCCTCTTCTCCCCGGGGGTGCCCAACCTTTGCTGCTCCGTCTGGGCCCCCCAGCGACCTACCTTCTCATGGACCATAGCGCTCTGGGTGGAGAAATGTAACACATAGCCCCCCCCCCCCAACCCAAACACCCAGAATGGGCCTTAACCTCCCCCCCCCCCATCCTTTGGGCTTCAGCCGACGTCCATAACGGCTGTAATGGAGGGTCACCGCTCTGTCGCACTGCTCTGCTGGAGGGGCGCCCCAGGGGGCACGTCAGTCTGTAGAGGGAAAAGGGGAGGGAGAGAAAACACATCCTCTTCCTAAGTGCCTGTCCCTGCTGAGGAGTCATCAACCTGCAGAGCCCCCAACGGGGGACGTCCGTGCTGGGAGTCCGGGACAACACCACCTGCTCGTCTGCCAACACAAAAGCGGGCTTAAGCCTGTCAATGCAGACGGTCTCTCTACATCCCCCCAAGTCTAACACGAAATGTTTCGCCCCAGGTTCCAACACTCTGAACGGCCCATTGTATGGCGGGCGCAGCCGGGGTCCAGTGCGCATCGTGTCTGACAAAAACAAAAGATGCATTCTGCAAGCTTTTTGGGACGAATGTGCGGGGAAACCAGTGGTGGGCCTGGCCCGGTACTCTCCCTACCTCTGTGTTACGTAGAGAATGCGTGGGCGACTCGGTCTCAGGTGTGGGGTTGTCCGATAAAAATTCCCTGGGGATCTGCAGCAGTTGGGAAAAAACGAGTTCTGCTGGGGAGGCTGCCAAATCCTCCTTCGGTGCTGAACGCAACCCTAAAAGAACCCAAGGCAGGCAGTCTACCCAATTTGCATCCGTGAGCAAAGCCCTGAGTGCTGCTTTAAGTGACCTGTGGAAATGCTTGCATAACCCGTTGGCCTGGGGGTTGTACGCGGTAGTGCGGTGAATGTTGACCCCCAGGCTCTGGGTCATCGCGGACCAGAGTTGCTAAATGAACTGTGGGCCCCTGTCAGACGTGATGTCCAAAGGAGCTCTGAAACGTACCACCCAAGCTGAGAAAAAAGCGCACGCTACTTCCGCGGACGTGGTAGAAGCTAGCGGTACCGCTTCGGGCCAGCGTGTGGTGCAGTCCACGATCGTCAAAAGATGTGTAAACTCCTGCGATGGCGGAAGGGGCCCCACCAGGTCCATGTAGACATGATCAAACCTGTTAGCCGGGATGTGGAATGGCTCGAGGGGAGCCCTGGTGTGTCTATGCACCTTGGCTCGTTGGCACGCGACGCAAGCTGCTGCCCACTCTTTCACTTCTTTACGGAAACGCGGCCAGACGAATTTTGCCCCCACTAGTTTCACTGAAGCACGCACTCCCAGGTGCACAAGGGAGTAGACCAACTCGAAAATCCGACGGCGCCAAGAGCGCAGGACCACTGGGTGCGGGCGGCCTGTGGAGACGTCACAGAGTAGGGGAGGGCACCCTTCTTGTAGTACCCTGCTCTCCAGTTTTAACCCTGTTGGTCCAGACTGGAGACCGCAAATGTCCACATCCCCGACTTGCACCGCGGCCATGGTGGGCTAATCGATTGCGTGCGAGAGGCAGTCTGCCACCACATTGAGTTTACTGGCCACGTGCCAATAAACTCAACCGTTGAATTTATTGGCACATGTTTATTGGCCACGTGCCAATCTCAGTCGTAAGCTCTGAGATTGCAGCCAGCTGCCATTGCTGCTGGGACGACTACTGGTGCTTCCTCTCCAGGATGTCGCCGGGGTGCTCGTCTCGCCTTCCATTGCACATATGGGTCACCAGTGTAGAGAGAATGATCAAGGCAAAGCAACAAGCTGAATCAACACAGACTTTATTGCCTCTCTAACAAGTCAGGATCACATAAGAGCTCTCAGGCCACAGTGCATCTCACTTATATACCTTTAATCGTTTGCATAGTGGCCTGGGGCTCCGACATCATAACCATTACATGACAAAGCCTGTGCAGTGCATTAACATAACATTACGCTGGTGCCACCCTACTCTCTTCTCCCGGCAGCCCAGCGTCTCCTCTTCTCCCCGGGGGTGCCCAACCTTTGCTGCTCCGTCTGGGCCCCCCAGTGACCTCCCTTCTCATGGACCATAGCTCTCTGGGTGGAGAAGTCTAACACCTAGCTCCCCCACAACATAAGAATTTAAAAGCAAACTAAAAAGTAAATTAAAGAGAAACAAAAACAAGTTAAAATAGAATAAGACAGAAAACATGCAAGAAATAAAAGTTACAATACACTGTGGGAAATTAACAATTGTTCTACTAAAAGGCCGCGGCAAATGGGAAAGTTTTTAACCTGGATTTAAAGAAAACCTGTACTGGTCATTATAACAATATTAATCCTGCTTTAGGTATTACTTATAAATAAAAATGTGTTTATTCAGTGAAAATAACCCCCTAGAGTCAGTATACTGAATAGTTTTATCCCATGAAAACTGCTCGGTTAAAACCAATGGGGAGCAGCCATCACTGGCCGGAAGTGACGTACAATCGTTGTTTCTGGCTTTACCTCAGAAAAGTAACGTGTTTACAGTTAACGAGTAAACGCGTTCAGCAGATGCTTGGTGGGTCAAGATCTGAGTTGAAAACGGTGCAAAATCTAACAGTAACTGTATACACCCAGGAGTCCCTACGCGAGTACGGGAGCCACAGCGAAGAGGCAGCATGCCTCCCGCTACTGGCTTATATACTCCAGGTGACGCCACCCCCCAAAGGTGGGGCATCACCCCTCCCCAGCCTAGGGCACCGCCATACTAATATTATATATATATTATGATCCTACATTCCCCCCCTTTGAAAAATCACAACCACACAATTAACCCAACCATATAATTTACGCCCGATTCACACTCTAAAACAAAGGGGTATTGGCCTACACAGTCACACACCACACTGGCCCAGCAGAGGTCCCCGCTATGTAAACAAAGATTCCGTAAAAGAAAAAGGGCCACACACCAAACTAAATTCATCCCGATCACCTAGTCTAAATACATACATACAAAAGTAATTTACACAATGAACAAGTTGGTACCCGACCCCCATAAACTCACAGGATACACACAGCAATATACAGAGATCTCCTGAAAAAAAACCACACACAATTCGCACCAAAATAGGGCATGAAATTCACACAAACAATCACACCCAGGTGTTACTGCACCTCACACTCTTCAGTCACACAACAATGGTGGTCACGTGCATCAAAATTCCATAATCACCCCATTACAGTGGCACATATTCCCTTTCACTTTCAAGAATGTAAATGGCTATTAAGCCCACACCACAATCAAGGGAAAACAAAATCACAACATCATAAGATACTCAGGTGCTGGAAATAGTAACATAACACAACATCTCAAAATCAAGGCAAATGGTTACTTTTCTACAATTAAACAGTAATACAAACAGGTTAAAATCCCTGTAAGAAAAATCTTATATACATTTTATAACACTGCAAACCAACTAAATGCGCACTTTTCACACAATCGAATTGTACCACTAGCAGTTTAAACTTCTATAAGAACCATTTTGTACATGTTTTACATTACCCACATGGTTCTTTTCATCCCATCCTCATCGCCAAATGTTGTGTCCGAATAATAAGGAGGCGAGGTGATGCTTTATATATTTATTGTAAAAGCAACTATATACACACAGGAGTCTCCAAAAGGTGACGCCACCCCCAGAAGGTGGGACATCACCCCTCCCCAGCCTAGGCCACCACCATACTAATATTATATATATATAGTGTATATAAACTGTGTGTTTATATATTCACATATTCATTCCATCTAGCTACAATACTCCGCACTGTGTGTTTATATACTCATATATTTATTCCATCCAGCTACAATGCGCCGCACTGTGTTTATATATTTATATATCTATCCCATCTAGCTACAGTGCTCCGCACTGTGTGTCTATATATATTTATATGTACATATGTATACTTGCTGCTCTTGTTGTTTCTCTTGCCTTCTGATTGTTGCTCTGAGTGTTGCTATCCCTGTGCTCTTGCAACCCTGGAATTTCCCCATTGTGGGACTAATAAAGGCTTATCTTATCTTCTCTTCTCTTCTCGTATATATTACAAACCTACAGTACCCTTTAAAGCAGCTGAGAGTTTCAGCAGCCCTGATGCTTTCCGGGAGTTTGTACCATATGTGAGGAGCATAAAACCTGAATCCTGCCTCACCATGTTTGATTCTAACTCTGGGCACAGATAGTTGGCCTGACCCTGACAACTTGAGGGCTCTGGGTGGTTTGTAATGGACCAGCAGATCTGAGATGTATTTTGGCCCTAAACCATTCAGAGCTTTATAAAGGAGGTAAGATATTAAAAATAAAGAAGTGAGGGAGATTTTAGTAAGTTTAATTATTTCTTTTTTTTAACCCATGCAGAACGTTTGACAACATATAGCAAGAGTCTGGAAGAAACTCAAATGGAACAAAGGGCAAGGTATTCAAGCTGTGGGAAGGGTGTGGGGTACAGACTGGGGGGGGGGGGGATACACACACGTGCATGTCCATTTTGGGGCGTAACTGTCTCTCTCCAGAAAATGAACACTGCCATAGCTGTGCAGGTAGAGTAAAAGAGCATGGGAAAGAGCACATACTGTATGTGCATGTACATTTTGGCGTGCAACTCTTCAGATAGCTGTTCTTACAGCTGCAGACTTGGAGGCAAGCTGAATCTGTCTAGCTGTGAAAAGAAAGCTCTGATTTATTGGGGCTGTAACGGACCTGTGAAACTCGCTGAAAGATATGTTCGACTTCCAGTTGTTAACTGACTTTTTTAAATATTACTTTGTGTATGCAGAATCTCTGTTATTGCTGTTATTGATATTAGCCTGGCTAGCTTCCAGTTGTTAGTGTGTGATTTATTCTCGTAATAAACTTCAACTCCCTCCTAATAACATTGCATGGACTCAAATGAATGTGAATGAACTTATGCAAAGACTTTGCACATGCATATGAGCACATAATTTTATCAGAATATGCAAAATCTCTCACTAAAAATCATCTGGAATGTTATAGAAAGGCTTTTTAGTTGATAATTTATTTAAAATACAGGCACATAAATATAAACTTAACCCAGTGTTGGGGCGAAAGGTTTCTCCCCTCTTGACCTAAACAATTTGTCAAGAGCCAAGAGCTGGAGGTCTCTGCCAGACTCGGTCTCATGACTTTTTCCGTTTTATTTACTTAGTTGTTGCATTTTATGCCTTTTGGGTTTTATGTAGTAATTATATCAGACTCATTGATTTATTTACATGTACATCACTTTAACATTGCTAGAATACTCCTAAAATATAGTAGAAACAGAAAGTAGCATAGATAGAAAAACATAGTAGTTCATGAAAAATGCACTTCAGAAGAGTCAATTTTAAAAAATAAAATAAAATACCGGGCAGCGCGGTGGCGGAGTGGTTAGTACTGTGGCAGCACAGCAACTCACCCTTGGCCGGGGGACCCTGGGTTCGATCCCAGCCCCCGACCAACAGTGATCTGTGTGGAGTTTGCGTGTTCTCCCCGTGTCTGCGTGGGTTTACTCCGGGATTTCTCCAGTTTCCTCCCACATGCCAAAAACATGCAAGTTAGGTTAATTGACATCAAACTGGGGATTCTAAATTGTTCCTAGGTATGACTGTGAGAGTGAATGGTTGTCTGTCTTTGTGTTGGCCCTGCAATGGACTGGTGATCTGTCTAGGGTGTACCCTGCCTCTCACCCAAAGATGCTGGGATAGGCTCCAGCGCCCCCCACGACCCAAAAAGGATTAAGTGGAAGAAGATGGATGGGTTTTATGTATTCATGTTCTGCTTGCTATTTTCCTGTTTGTGTTACACTTTTATTTTTGTATTTATTTACAGTATATTTTCATTTTTGCTATATGTGGGTTATTTTTTATATCTTTAGTATTATTCTTTTACTGGTTGACAGCTGTCAGGGGTGTGAAGCTTTGTGTGGGCATTGCCCTGTCAGCTGTCAGTTTTGGTTCGCCTCTCTCTCACTACCCCAGCAGATCCGCACTGTGTATCATTACCTTCTCCTGCCCGTTCAGATACCCACACCTGTTGTTTATTATGTAAATGGGTTTTGAACCCATGGGTTTCGATCCCCTCATGGATCGTCACCTTATCATGGTGGGGGGGTTTGCGTGCCCCAGTGATCCCAGGAGCTATGTTGTCCAGGGCAATTTGCCTCTGATAGGGTCTCCCAAGACAAACTGGTCCTGGGTGAAGGGCCAGACTAAGAACGATCCAACAGACTCTCCATGAATTGTATATCAAGGATTCAGTGTACCCTGCCCGGTATGGGGTTACCGGGGCCCCACCCTGAAGCCAGGCCTGGGGGAGGGGCTTGAAGGCTAGCGTCTGGTGGCCGGGTTTCCACCCATGGGACCCGGCCGGGCTCAGCCCGAAAGAGTTACATGGGTCCGCCCTCCAATGGGCTCACCACCTGCAGGAGGGATCATGGGGGTCCGGTGCTATGTGGATCAGGTGGCGGTCAAAGGCAGAGACCTTGGCGGACTGATCCCAAGCTTTCTAAACTGGCTTTTGGTATGTGGAATGTCACCTCTCTGGTGGGGAAGGAGCCTGAGCTGGTGTACGAGGTTGAGAGATACCGGCTAGATATAGTCGGCCTCACCTCAACACACAGCTCCGGTTCCGGAACCAGTCTCCTGGAGAGGGGCTGGAGCTTGGCCTTTTCTGGAGTTGCCCCGGGTGAGAGGCGACGCGCAGGGGTGGGTATTCTTGTATCACCCCACCTTGCTGCCTCCATATTGGAGTTTTCCCCAGTGGACGAAAGGGTTGCTTCCCTGCGCCTTCGGGTTGGGAAACGGGTCCTGACCATCATTTGTGCCTATGCACCAAATGATGTTTCAGAGTACCCACCCTTTTTGGAGTCTGTGACTGGGGTGCTGGAGGGTGCTCCTCTTGGAGACTCCATTGTCCTACTCGGGGACTTCAATGCGCACATGGGCAACGACAGTGAAACCTGGAGGGGGGTGACTGGGAGGAACGGCCTGCCCGATCTGAACCCGAGTGGTGTTCAGTTATTGGACTTCTGTGCTAACCACAGTCTGTCCATAACGAACACCATGTTCAAGCATAAGGGTGTCCATATGTGCACCTGGCACCAGGACACCCTAGGTCGCAGGTCGATGATCGATTTTGTTATTGTGTCATCAGACCTGCAACCGTATGTCTTGGACACCCGAGTAAAGAGAGGTGCAGAGCTGTCAACTGATCACCACCTAGTGGTGAGTTGGATCCGATGGCAGGGGAGGAAGCCATTCAGACCTGGTAGACCCAAACGTATAGTGAGGGTGTGCTGGGAGCGTCTGGCTGAGGCCCCTGTCCGGGAGGTCTTCAACTCCCACCTCCGGAAGAACTTCAACCATATTCCGAGGGAGTCTGGAGACATGGAGTCTGAATGGGCCATGTTCTCCACCTCTGTTGTTGAAGCGGCGGCCCAGAGCTGCGGCTGCAAGGTGGTCGGTGCATCTCGTGGTGGCAACCTCCGAACCAAGTGGTGGACACCAGTGGTGAGGGGGGCCATTAAACTGAAGAAGGAGTCCTATCAAGCTTGGTTGGCTTGTGGGACTCCCGAAGCAGCTGAGGTGTACCGGCAGGCCAAGCAGAGTGCAGTTTGGGTGGTTGCTGAAGCAAAAACCCGGGTATGGGAGGAGTTCGGTGAGGCCATGGAACAAGACTTTCGGTCAGCCTCAAAGAGATTCTGGCAAACTGTCCGGTGGCTCAGGAGGGGAAAGCAGCTCCCCGTCCACATTGTGTATGGTGCGGATGGGACACTGTTGACTTCGACTGGGGACATCGTCGGGCGGTGGAAGGAATACTTCGAGGATCTCCTCAATCCCACTGATACGCCTTCCACGGAGGAAGCAGGGTTTGGGGACGAGGGGGATGACTCGCCTATCACAGGGGCTGAGGTCGCCAAGGTGGTTAAAAATCTTCTTGGTGGCCGGGCCCCAGGGGTGGACGAGATTCGCCCCGAGTACCTCAAGGCCCTGGATGTTGTTCGGTTGTCATGGTTGACATGCCTCTGCAACATTGCGTGGAGGTCGGGGCAGTGCCTTTGGCATGGCAAACCGGGGTGGTGGTTCCTCTCTTTAAAAAAGGGGACCGGAGGGTGTGCTCCAACTTTAGAGGGATCACACTCCTCAGCCTCCCTGGGAAGGTCTATGCCAAGGTACTGGAGAGGAGAGTCCGGCCGTTGGTCAAACCTCGGATTCAGGAGGAACAATGTGGTTTTCGTCCTGGCCGTGGCACATCGGACCAGCTCTTTACCCTCTCGAGAATTCTCGAGGGTTCGTGGGAGTTTGCCCAACCAGTTTACATGTGTTTTGTGGACTTGGAGAAGGCATTTGACCGCGTCCCTCATGGACTTTTGTGGGGGGTGCTTCGGGAGTATGGGGTATCGGGCTTGTTGTTACGAGCTATTCGGTCTCTGTACGACCGTTGTGAGAGTTTGGTTCGTATTGCCAACACTCGGTCGGAGTCATTCCCAGTGAGAGTTGGACTCTGCCAGGGCTGCCCTTGTCACCGATCCTGTTCATAATTTTTATGGACAGGATTTCTAGGCGCAGCCAGGGAATGGAGGGTGTCATGCTTGGTGACCACAGGATCTCATCTCTGTTGTTTGCAGATGATGTTGTCCTGTTGGCTTCATCCAGCAATGACCTACAGCTCTTGCTGGGACGGTTTGCCGCTGAGTGTGAAGCGGCTGGGATGAGAATCAGCACCTCCAAGTCCGAGTCCATGGTCCTCAGCCGGAAAAAGGTGGATTGTCCTCTCCGGGTTGGGGACAGGCTCCTGCCCCAAGTGGAGGAGTTTAAGTATCTTGGGGTCTTGTTCACGAGTGAGGGGAGAATGGAGCGAGAGATCGACAGACGGATTGGAGCAGCATCTGCAGTGATGCGGACGTTGTACCAGTCTGTTGTGGTGAAGAGGGAGCTTAGTTCTAAGGCAAAGCTGTCGATTTATCAGTCAATCTACGTTCCTACTCTCACCTATGGTCACGAGCTTTGGGTAATGACCGAAAGAACGAGATCGCGGATACAAGCGGCTGAAATGAGCTTTCTCCGTAGGATTGCTGGACTCACCCTCAGCGATAGGGTGAGGAGCTCAGTCATCCGGGAGAGGCTCAGAGTAGAACCGCTGCTCCTCCACATTGAAAGGAGTCAGTTGAGGTGGTATGGGCATCTGATTAGGATGCCTCCTGGACGCCTCCCACTTGAGGTGTTTCAGGCACGTCCCACTAGGAGGAGACCCCGGGGCAGACCCAGGACTCGGTGGAGAGACTATGTCTCCCAGCTGGTCTGGGAACGCCTTGGTATCCCCTCTGAAGAGCTGGAGCAGGTGGCTGGGGAGAGGGAAGTCTGGGCTTCTCTGCTTGAACTGCTGCCTCCGCGACCCGGACCTCCAGAAAAGCGGTAGAAGATGGATGGATGGATGGGTTTTGAACCCAATTTAAGGGTTCTATTTTTGTTCCTTCATTGCCGCTGAATTGATTTTTCTCCCTCGTCTCCACCAGAGCCCTGCCTTGCTCTGGTGCGTATTCCTAAAGTAAGTTTTTCTCCCTCGTTTGTACTTTGTATTTTGAGCACCTTGTTTAAATTTATGTTTGTTATTTCTGTAATAAATTTCACAAGCTCACAGTCCAGCGCGTGGGTCTCAATTCTCTGCCTTGAAAGGCAAGTTGTGACAGAATTCAACAGCCACTAGAGACTCAGCTGCTGTGGGTTTGTTGATTATTTTGTTTCCTTCACTCCCGATGGTGAAGCTCGTTAGTTTTCCCATTTTTTCCCCGCTTGTTTTTTTCCTTCTCATACTGAGAGGACCATGTCTGTTACCCTGGAGGTATCTGTCTTGCAACTGGACAAAGTGGAGCGGTGGTCAGTGTGCATCCTGGAGGGTATTTTGTCACAGATGCAGGTCTCCTGTACTCCAGAGGCTGTCCAAGAGTGTCTGGATGGTGTGGCGCAGGTGCTGGAGGAATGGCCCAGCCTGTGGAATCACCCCGAGCTAACAAACCTACTCCTCTCCATATTTTCCCCTCAGTTCATGAGTGATGAGCCGGGGGAAGTAGCGCTGATGCCTGCGCCAACACTAACGAAGAGCAAGCGCTCATGCAAAAGAAAGCCTCCAGCCTCTCACCACTCTCCAGCAGCAGCTCCGCCTCCTCCTCCCGAGCTTTGGCCCGCTCCATCGGCTGAGGAGCTGGAGGAGCGCAGACAGGTATTATTGGCAGAGACTGACCTTCTCCAGGAGGTTAAGCCATGGCTCCTTCCGGATTTGGTTCTTGAATTGGAGGCGCTTTCACCGAGGGAACCAGAGTTTGAGCTGATGATTGAGCATCTTCTGACTCTGGAGCCTCTTCCTCTCCAAGGGGAGCCAACGCCTCTGCCTCCCGCTCATCACCGCCAAACTCAAAGGTCCCGGCAGAAGAACACTATCACCTCTCAGCCAGCAGCCCCTCTTACACCCAGCCAGAAGCCTCCCTCAGCAGTGCGCATTCAGAGTTCTTCGTCTCGGGCTGAATCGTCAGCACCTCTCTTCTCTGTAGCTGCTGTCCCCTGCTTCTCCCCGGTGCTCTCCCCCGCTGCCGACAGGTCGTTTTTCCTCCGACTCTGCCCGCCTCCGTGTTCACTGGGGCTGCTCCTCCATGATCCCCTGAGGGGCCGACATCCACTGTAATCACGGAGAGGGACGACACACCAGTTGCAGCAGAAAACACCACGCCCCAGGAAAACAGGCAAGTGTTTTTTCATTCTCAATCACTTAAACATTAAACTTAAACTCAAACAACCAAGTCTACCTACGGGTACAAATAAGTAACAAAAAAAAAACAAAAAACAAAAAAAAAACAAAACATGAATTACCTTGTCTGATTCCCAATGGTGAGGCTCAGTTCATACAGTCCTCTGAGCTCTCACCGCCTGCTGCAGCTGTAAGCCTTACACGTACTCTCTCCGTGTCTCTTCCCAATTTTTCCAAGTGCCCACTGAGCCACCGGATGATGGAGGAGCCTATGGCCCCAGAGGACCTAGCCCCAGCCCCTCAGCCACAGTCTGGGAAGAGAGGGAGCACTGTTACTGAGCTGATGCCAGTGCCTACGATGGAGTGTCCCCAGACTTCAGCTACACCGGATCCAGCGCCTGTAGGAAGTGGATCCCCAGCCACCACGCCGGATGAGCCATCGGCGTGGGTCACTTTGCCGGAGAGTCTAGAGACTGAATCAACCACCAAGCCTGCTGCAGGGGCCACTGCAGCAGAGTTGGAGCTAGACCTCCAAAGGACCGGACCCGAGAAATCGTCACCTGGATTGACGGAGTCCTGGACGGCGGTTGAGCTTGAGTTCAGGCAAGTGCTCTCTTCTGTTTCTGTTGTTTCTGTATTGGAGAGGTCTTGTCTGGCTCTTGGTGAGGAGAGCAAAGTACAGCCATCAGCTGCACCTGAGCTCACTTCGCCAGGCTCCACTGCTGCTGGTGACCCTGACCCTGTTCCTCTGTCCATTTTGTCTGAGCTCTTTCCCAGGGTTGCCGAGGTAAATCCAGATCTACCAGATGTCTCTGTGGGTCCAGGATCATCTACAGAGGTCATCATGGGTCCAGCTCTTCCCGCTGAGGCCGTCGCGGACGCTCTGTCCCAACCCGGGACCTTTGAGGGTGTAGCATTAGCCCAGTCCGGGTCCACTGAGAGTGCAGCTATGGCCCAGTCCGGGTCCACTGAGGGTGCAGCCGTGGCCCAGTCCGGAGCCACCAAGGGTGCTGCATTGCTCCAGCCTGGAGCCACCGCGGGTATTGCATTGCTCCAGCCTGGAGCCACTGCGGGTGCTGCATTGCTCCAGCCCAGAGCCACTGCAGGTGCTGCATTGCTCCTGCCTGGAGCCACCGAGGGTGTTGCCGGCCAGTCCATGGGTGTCGTGGTTCCCTCTCCTTTGCCAGATGCCGTCATGGTTCCTCCTCCTCTGCCAGACTCCATCATGGTCCCTCCTCTTCTGCCGGACACCATGGTGTTTCCTCTTCCTCTGCCGGACGCCGTCTTGGTCCCCCATCCTCAGCTCTCCTTCTTTTGTTGGGCCTCCCCATGGGGGAGCCGCCTCCTGGACCGCCTCTCCTGTTCAGGTGGTTAAAAAACTCAGCCAGACCTCCCGAAAGGCTGTGCTGCAGAGTTGGGTGGCCCACGTTCTCTGGGAGGCCACCCAACTTGATCCATTGTGCCATCTGGCAGGCCTGGGACTCTGGTCACCCGCCTGAACTGCCCAGCCCCTTGGTCCAGGGGGCTTAGGGAGTTAGGGATTTTTCTCTGGTGTGGATCCTGAACGGGGTTAGTTTTGTTCTCTCCTGGCCTGTTCCCCCCACCACCCTTCCCGGGGTGAGCTGTTGTTGTGCTCCTATTGGGGGGGGGGTCTTTCTTTTTCTTTTTGAGCAAGCCAAGGCAGCAGTTGGACGGGAGCCGGATCGGAGTTCAAGTGCAGCGGTGATGGGAGATGGGGACCAGTGGAAGACCACCGGGGCCCCAGCCGGATAAGAGCCGGAGTCGGAGCCCAGTTGCAGCGGCGGGGCTCGGCAGAGGAACTACTGAGGAAGACGGCGGTAGGTGGCGGGGCTCAGTGGAGGATCTACCGGGAACCCAGCTGGACAGGAGCAGGATCGGAGCTCGGCTACAGCGGCGGTGGGTGGCGGGACTCAGTGGAGTAGCTGCCAGTACCCCGGCTGGACAGGAGTTCAGTTACGGGGGCGGTAAGCAGCGGGACTAGCAGCGGAGGGGGCTAGCTGAGGCCCAGCTGGATTCGAGGTCGGTCGGATTGGATACCGGCGACACCAGCAGAGATTGTTTTACTATCCACAGGTCAGTAAAAATGCCACCAAAGAAGGAGGAAATGGAAGAGATCAAAAAATCTCTGAACTTCTTGTCAGAAGAACTGACCAAAGTGGCTAGTCAGCAGGCTAAAATATTAGGGCTAATGGAAGAAGTCTGAGAATTAAAATTAACAATTAAGGAAAAGGACAAAATAATTGCAGACTTGGAGCGACGTGTCGAGAATCTTGAACAATGTTCTCGTATGGATGATCTAAGTGGACTAGACATTAAATATCAATCATATGCTCATGCTACAGCAGGAATGAGAGGTGAGGAAGCTCCCCTGAGTGAATCAGTCTCCCTGGAAAACCAGGTGCTTCAGTTCCTTGATAATAGAAATATGAAGGTCGAAGCAAATACAATTTCAGTCTGTCATGCTTTACCCAGAAAGGATAATAAAACAAAGAAATCAATTGTGATGCGCTTTGTGAACAGAAGGGTAAAGAATGACATACTGAGGCAGGCCAGAAAGCTACGGGGAACAGAAGTTTACCTAAATGAACATCTAATAAAAACTAAAGCTGAAATAGCACGGCAAGCACAGATGCTGAAAAGACAAAATAAGATACAGGCAACATGGACAAGAAATTGTAGAGTTTGGATCAAACTAAATGGAACACCTGAGGAAGCAAAGAGTATAATAATCAGAGATCTTACTGACTTAAATAAATATAGATGAACACTGATTAAGAAAATTAAGAGACTATGATAATCCATATCCACACACATGGCAAGAATAGTTCTTTTGACATACCATGTCAATGTACTTTAAAAAAAAACTAAACAAAAAAAAACTAAACAAAACAAACAAAAAACTTATGACTGACTTGAGTAGACATCAATTATGCCCAGTTGGAGGAAGTCATTTGACACAGAGTGAGGAAATTCAAACTCTGAAAATATGCCATTATGCTGAACATAAATTACAAGAGATGGAGAATGATACTGATCCTGATAACTGCTTTTTCAATAATATTCATAATCATTGTGAATATTACACTGAAAAGCAATTCAAAAGTCAAGTACAACTAGATGGTAAACTATCAATAATACACTTCAACAGCAGAAGTCTTAACAAAAACTTTCCACAGATTCAGGACTATTTAAAACAGCTAGACAGAAAATTTACAGCCATCACAGTGCAGTGTCTGAAACTTGGCTTAATGAAGAGCAGGCTCCCCTGATGGCAATAGAGGGATATCAGATGTTTCATATTAACAGATCTCAAAAAAAGGGTGGTGGTGTTGCACTGTATATTGATGACCTGTATAGGTGTAAACTTGTAAATGGAATGTCCTTTGCACTACCAGGGATTTTAGAATGTGTTACTGTTGAGATTGACCAAGATAAAACAAAAAATCTAATTATAAGTTGTATATATAGAACACCAGGAACTTGCTTTGAGACATTCAGAGATAAATTAGTCGAGCTGTACAATAATATAATATAGTAAGAAAATGGTAGTAATTTGTGGAGATTTCAATATTGATTTACTAAATCCATATCAACAAAATGTAATTATAGAGTTCATGAATTCTATGTACAGTATGAGTCTATATCCCACAATAACACATCCCAGTAGAATGACAGTTCACACTGCTACACTTATTGACAACCTGTTTGTTAATATTATTGATAAGAAAATAGAAAGTGGATTATTGATAAATGATATAAGTGACCATTTGCCAACCTTTGCACTTATCCATGGCCACACGGAGGCCAATACAGAAAAAGTTTTAAAATCATTCAGATACAAATCACAAAATGCAATCAGTTCTTTTAAAGAAGACTTGCTGGAGCAGGACTGCACAAAAGTCTATGTATCAGATGTAAATGAAGCCTATGACACATTTATGAACATTGTAACCATTCTTTATGAAAAAAAAATGTCCATTAGTAAAGAAAAAGCTTAAACATAAATTTGTCGATAAGCCATGGTTTAACCAAAGGATTACAAAAGGCGTGTAAAAAGAAAAATTTATTCAAACGATCTACCGAAATCCAATCCTGACAAGTCCCCAACTCAACCAAAAAATCCTTGAACCTGAAACACCTGAAAAGGGCCATCATAAGGTGTCTGCAAGGGAGAACGATGGGCATCGTGCCGGACAAAAACATATTTAGCCGACATAAGGCTGTCAGGGATGTAAGACTGAGGAAGACAGTGGTGCGCAGCCACGGGAGCAAAAGCCCTAGCTTCCTCCCAACAATTAGGCCTCTTAACCACACTGGGACCTAACCCTGGACTGGTAGGAAGGAACTCCCCTGGGACCCTCAAGGTCTGGCCGAGGACCAACTCAGCAGAAAAGGAGTGCAGGTCTTCTTTGGGGGCTGAACGCAAACCCAACAAAACCTGTGGCAACCTGTCCACCCATCCACTGTCCACTAAAGACGCGTGGAGGGCCGCTTTCATAGTACGATGAAACCGCTCGCATAGCCCGTTAGCTTGTGGATGGTACGCTGTGGTCCGATGGAGTTTAACCCCCAAACTACCAGCTACTTCATTCCAAAGTTCGGAGGTAAATTGCGGGCCCCTGTCAGAGGTAACGTCCAAGGGGACACCAAAACGGGACACCCAAGAGGAGATGAACGCCCGGGCAACATCAGACGCCGTAGTTGATGCCAGGGGAACTGCCTCCGGCCACCGCGTAGTCCGGTCCACCATAGTGAAGAGGTGAGTAAAACCACGAGACGGAGGAAGAGGGCCAACCAGGTCCACCTGAACATGATCAGAACGTCGCTCCGGAATCCAAAAAGGCCCCAATGGAGCCTTTATGTGGCGCTGCACCTTAGCACGCTGGCACGCCACACAGGCCGTCGTCCAAGCCTTAACATCCTTTCTGAGACCCGGCCATACAAACTTGGCGCCCACCAACTTAACCGAAGCTTTAACACCAGGATGCGACAAAGAGTGAACAGCGTCAAAAACATGACAACGCCAAGCCTCAGGCACCAAAGGTCATGGTTTTCCCAATGTAGTGTCACACAGGAGAGTGGTGCCACTGTCCTGAAAGCAGACATCCTCCAACTGCAAACTGGACTCAGTGGAACGAAGCACCTGCACCTCCGGGTCCAACAACTGATCGGCAGCCATCTCAGCATAGTCCATGCCCAAATGAACAGCGGCAACTGGGGCACGAGAAAGGCAGTCCGCCACCAAGTTGGTCTTACCAGCCACATGCTGAATGTCAGTAGTGAACTCGGAAATAGCCGAAAGCTGCCATTGTTGCCGAGCTGACCAAGGTTCAGTGGACATGGCCATGGCAAATGTGAGGGGTTTGTGGTCAATTCAATTCAATTCAATTCAACTTTATTTATATAGCGCCATTTCACAACAACAGTCATCTCATAGCACTATCAACTGTAGGGGGAACCCCCACAGTTGCAGAAAGACCCCAGCAATCAGGCGATCCCCTGTGAGCAAGCACTTGGCGACGGTGGAGAGGAAAAACTCCCTTTTAACAGGAAGAAACCTCCAGCAGAACCAGGCTCAGGGAGGGGCAGTCATCTGCTGCGACTGGCTGGGGGGTGAGGGGATAGAGAAGAAGAAAAGAACAGACATGTAGAGAGCAAACAGCACGATGGGGACTCAATCTATGGGAGAGAACAAACAGATGTTAATGACCAGCAAAAAAAATATTTCATAGAGAGTAAGGAAAGGAGTGAGGCCCAGTGCATTACTGGAGGTCCCCCGGCTGACTAAACCTATTAGCAGCATAACTAAGGGAGGGTTCAGAAACACATGATCCCTCCCTAATTGTAGGCTATATCAAAAAGGTAGGTTTTAGCCCTATTCTTAAAAACAGAGATTGAGTCTGACTCCCGAATCCAGATTGGCAGCTGATTCCACAGGAGAGGAGCTTGATAACTGAAGGCTCTGCCTCCCATTGTACTTTTGGAGATTCTAGGTATTACAAGTAATCCTGCATTTTGGGAGCGTAGTGCTCTGTTAGGATAATACGGTAGTATCAGATCTTTTAAATAAAAAGGAGCCTGATTGTTTAGAGCTTTGTAAGTAAGAAGAAGGATTTTAAACTTAATTCTAAACTCTATGGGAAGCCAATGAAGGGAGGCCAGAACCGGAGAGATATGATCTCTCTTTCTAGTACCTGTTAAAACTCTTGCTGCAGCATTTTGGATCAGCTGAAGACTTTTTAAAGATGCTTTAGGACAGCCTGATAATAAAGAATTACAATAATCTAATCTTGAGCTAACAAAAGCGTGGATCAGCTTCTCAGCATCACTCTGAGACAAGATGCTCCTAATCTTGGGAATATTACGCAAATGATAGAAGGCAGTCTTAGAAACAAATTTAATATGTGAATTGAAGGACAAATCCTGATCAAAAATAACTCCAAGGTTCCTCACAGAGCTATTAAGAGAAAGAGTAACTGCATCCAAACTGAAAGTTTGATTTGGAAAGGAATTTCTAAGGTTTTTTGGACCAACAAGAATGACTTCAGTCTTATCTGAATTTAATAGCAGGAAATTACAAGTCATCCAAGCTTTGATTTCCTTAAGACAGGCTTCTAACTTGGCTAATTGATTACTATCATCTGGCTTCATTGACAGGTATAATTGTGTGTCATCTGCATAACAATGAAAATGTATACAGTGCTTTTGGTCAACAAAAGCGGTGAATTTACGGCCCTCCAAGAGAAACCTGAAATGCCTTGTCGCCAAGAAAAGGGCCAACAGCTCCCTGTCAAAAGTGCCGTACTTCCTTTCTGACTCGCGTAACTGTCTACTGAAAAAGGCTAGAGGTTCCCAGGAATTGCCCACCCACTGCTCACAAACTGCTCCGACAGCATAATCGGATGCATCGGTGGTGAGAGCAATGGCGGCCGTAGGGTCTGGATGAGCCAACAAGGTAGCATCAGCCAGCGCAGCTTTAGCCCCGTCAAAAGCATATAACCTCTCATGGGTCCACTCAACGTCCTGATTACCCCTCTTACCCTTCAAGGCCTCATACAGTGGGCGCATAATATGGGCAGCATGAGGTATAAAACGGTTGTAAAAATTGACCATGCCCAAAAACTCCTGCAGGGGCTTGACAGAGGAGGGGCGCGGAAAAGCTAAAACCGCTTCGACTTTAGCCGGGAGGGGTACGGCACCCTGCTGGGATACCTTGTGCCCCAGGAACTCAAGTTCTGAGAGCCCAAACTGACACTTCGCGGGATTCACTATCAGTCCATGGTCACAGAGGCGTCTGAAGAGCTGACGAAGGTGCGACTCATGTTCCTCCACCGAAGCGCTCGCAACCAGTATGTCGTCTAGGTATACAAACAGGAAAGGCATGTCCCGTAACACAGAGTCCATAAGCCGTTGAAATGTCTGTGCAGCACCCTTAAGGCCAAATGGCATTCTCAAGAACTCGAACAATCCAAATGGAGTGATCACCGCTGTCTTGGGGACGTCCTGGGGATGGACAGGCACCTGATGATAACCACGCACTAAATCCAATTTAGAAAAAATAACCGTCCCTGCCAGACGTGAAGAAAAATCTTGGATGTGGGGGACTGGGTACCTGTCGTTGGTAGTAGCATTGTTAAGGCGCCTAAAATCTCCACAAGGGCGCCAACCCCCATCTGACTTAGGGACCATGTGAAGGGGAGAGGCCCATGGACTGTCGGAACGGCGCACAATACCCAACCGCTCCACATTGGCAAACTCATCTCTAGCGATGGCTAACTTAGCAGCATCCAGACGGCGTGCGTGGGCAAAAACAGGTGGACCCACAGTAGTAATATAATGCTCAACCCCATGTTTGGCTACTGCCGCAGAAAACGTAGGCACAGTGAGCGCGGGAAACTCAGAGAGAAGGCGCTGGCACCTGTCTCCTGAGGCGAGCATGTTAGCAAGCAGCGGACCAGCCTCACCCAGTGTACATGGATAGGAATCAAAGGACACAGCATCAATCAAACATCTATTAGCTACATCAACCAACCGTCTGTAAGCACACAAAAAATCTGCACCAAGGATAGGGACTGCTACAGATGCTACCACAAAGTCCCAACTAAATTCACGACCGTTAAAACATACAGTAATGAACCTGGTGCCAAAGCTGCGAATAGGAGTACAATTAGCAGCGTCCAGTGGGGGTCCGTGTCCATATCCCATAACGTCAGCCGAAGAAGGGGGAACGATGCTCCGTTGCGCTCCCGAATCCACCAGAAAGCGACGTCCAGCAGCGCAGTCCTCAATGAAAAGCAGCTTATCGTTGGTGCCGGTGCACGCAGCTGCTAGCGAGCCCCGGCCTTCTCGTTTCCCTGTGGCTGGAAAGAGCACGGTGGAATACAGCGCCGAGCCTTCGGTCCAAAACGGCGGTGGTAGAAACACAGGCTGCTCTCTTTCTTACGGCGGTCCGAAACTGCGGCCACATCCACCGAGACTTCTCCATCAGACTGTCCAGGCAGCAGTGCATGCACAGACAAATGACGAGAAGCCAGCAAAAGCCTGTCCGCTTCTTCAGCTAAACCCCGGTAATCCTTAGTATGAATGAGGGGCGAGTTGGCCAGGACAGTGCGCACTGGAGGCGGAAGCTGACACAGAAACAGGTGGGTGAACAGAAATGAGCTGTCTCCTGAACCAAGAAGTACCAACATATTCTCCATCAGTTCAGAAGGTTTGCTGTCCCCCAAACCAGTCATAGACAGAAGACGATCAGCGCGCTCTATATCAGAGAGCTGGTACAGCTGCAAAAGAGCCCTCTTCAGAGCGGCATACTTATTGACATGAGGCAGGTCCCGGAGCAGTTCCATCAAACGGCGAGTAGTGGCAGAGTCCAAAGCTGCGACAACATGAAAATACTTCGTGTCATCTGTGGTTATTCCGCGCAGATGGAACTGAGCCTCGACATGCTGAAACCAGGGCTCCGGGTCGTGCTGCCAAAAATCTGGTAGTTTTATGGTAGCCGCGAAAACAGCCGGTGCGGGAGCCGCGGCGGATGCAGAGGCCGTGGCGGTGATATCAGAAGAGGTCGCCTGAACAGACATTCTTCAAACGTCGGGTTCACCAATGTAGAAGTTGCAGAAAAAACAGACGGAACACGTGTAAGTCTGTCTGAAAAAACTTTATTTATATTTTTCCACTTCCTCCTTTTATTCCTTCTCTCTCTGTCCAAAACAGAAAAACTCTGCCTTCACATTAAAAGATCAAATTTGTGTGTGAGACTAACAACTAATGTCACCACACAATGAAGCTTTTCTAAAGAAAAGGACAAAAGAAGCAGAGCAGCGGTATAAAACATACAAAAATAAGTTAACATACATAATGAAATGTAGTAAAAGAGACTATTCCAGTAAAGAACTGGAGAAAAACAGAGACAATATTAAAAATACATGGACAATACTTAACAATATTCTTGGAAATAAAAACAGAAATACAAGCTACCCAACCAATTTTTCAAAAAATAATACAACAACTCAGAGTGTGAATGCAGTTTCACCTGCAGAAGAATTTAATAACTTTTTTGTTAACATTGGTCCTAATTTGGCTTGAGAAATACCCATTATGGCACCTATGGGTGATACAATAAGCAAAAACACTGCTATAAAAGACTCCATTTTCATAAAGAACACAGACGAGAGAGAGGTCACTGAAATTGTTAAATCGTTTAAAAGTAAGACATCTACGGACTGTGATGGTATTGACATGCTCTTAGTCAAAACTATTATTGAATGCTTAGTGAAACCACTGACGTATATTTGTAACCTGTCTCTCCAAACAGGTATATTTCCCAATGCAATGAAAATAGCTAAAGTAATTCCGATATACAAGACGGGTGACAGAGGGGAACTTTCAAACTATAAACCAATTTCACTATTGCCACAATTTTCCAAGATACTTGAAAAAATATTCTGTGAGAGAACTGACAACTTCATAATGAAGAATAATTTATTGTGTGAGCAGCAATATGGGTTCAGACACAAGAGGACAACTGCATTTGCTCTAATGGAATTTATAGAAAAAATATCAACTGCCATTGAAAATAAAGAGTATTCATTTGGGGTATTCCTGGATCTTAAAAAAGCATTTGATACAGTGGATCACAATTTATTATTAAAGAAACTACAAAATTGTGGTATTTGGGGGGTAGCACTGTCCTGGTTAAGTAGTTACTTAAAGAATAGATATCAGTATATATGTGTTGGAAACAAAAACTCACAGTTACTGAAGGTTACTCGTGGAGTCCCACAGGGTTCAGTTTTGGGGCCATTGTTATTCAATATGTATATAAATTATATATGTAAAGTCTCGGAAAAAATGGATTTAATATTGTTTGCCAATGACACTAATCTATTATGCACGTGAAGCAATTTGGAACAACTTTTGGATACACTCGGAAAGGAATTAGGAAAGCCTAAACTGTGGTTTGATTCAAAAAAATTAACGCTAATTTAAGTAAGACAAAATTTATAGTTTTTAACAACCATCACAACAACTTAGTATCTAAACTCAGTGTAAATGGTGTATAGATTGAAAGGGTATCTGAAACTAAATTTCTTGGAGTAATAACTGATAATAAACTGTGTTGGAAGTCACATATTAATTATATTAAAGGTAAAATATCTAATCAATTGCAATACTACACAGAGTGAAATATTTGCTGAATCAACCCACACTATATACCTTGTATCATTCATTAATACTCCCATACATGACATATTGTACTGAAGTATGGGGAAATACATATAAAACAAACATATATCCAGTCTTTATACTTCAGAAGAGAGCTATTAGAATAATAAACGAAGCTGCTTACAGGGAACCAACAAACCCACTTTTTCTTAAATTAAAAGCTCTCAAGTTGAAAGATCTGATTGACTTTAAAACTGCAGTAATAATGTTTAAAGTGAAGAATCTATCACTGCCCGCAAATATCCAAAAGTTGTTCCAAATAAGGGAGAAACAATACCATTTCAGAGGAACATGTATATTTCAAAAACCTTCAGTGAGAACTACCACCAAGCAACACTATGTTTCAGTGCAAGGAGTAAGATTATGGAACGATTTTGGACCTGAATTAAAATCATGTACAACGCTTGGACAATTTAAACAAAAACTAAAGGAAGAAATACTCCAAACATATATACAAGATGACATGTGAAATCACATAAGGATTGTCATATCCAGTCTGTGTTGTGTTGTTGCTTAGTTTTTTTTGTCACATTTTGTCTTAGCTTTGTTCCGAATTGTAATCGCTCTTTTTTTGTTTTTCTTTTGAATTCTTGGATGGAATATGGGTGGGCAATATAAGCTGCAGCTTCAGCCATCACCCATTTCGGATAACTTATGTTGAACTGTATAATCAGAGGAGTTATTGTTTAATCTGACCTTGCTGGATTTTTTCCCCTTTGTTATATTATTCTGTTTCTTTTAAATCTTTACTTTTAATCTATCTGAAATAAAGATTCATTCATTCATTCATTCATGTTGCCCTGGGGTGTCTGGGTCCACCCCTTGAGAGGGGGGCTCTGTCATGAGCCGAGAGCTGGAGGTCTCCGCCAGACTCGGTCTTATGGCTGTCTCCGTTTTATTTACTTATTTGTTGCATTTTATGCCTTTTGGGTTTTATGTATTCCTGTTCTGCTTGCCATTTTCCTGTTTGTGTTACACTTTTATTTTTCTATTTATTTATATTTTCATTTTTGCTATATGTGGGTTGTTATTTTGTTCTTTATATCTTTAGTATCATTCTTTTACTGGTTGACGGCTGTCAGAGGCGTGAAGCTTCGTGTGGGCGTTGCCCTATCAGCTGTCAGTCTTAGTTCGCCTCTCTCTCACTACCCCAGCTGATCCGCATTGTGTATCATTGCCTTCTCCTGCCCATTCAGGTACCCACATCTGTCATTTATTATGTAAATGGGTTTTGAACCCAATTTATGGGCTCTATTTTCGTTCCTTCATTACCGCTGAATTGGTTTTTCTCCCTCGTCTCCACCAGAGCCCTGCCTCGCTCTGGTGTGTATTCCTAAAGTAAGTTTTTCTCCCTTGTTTGTACTTTGTGTTTTGAGCACCTTGTTTAACTTTATGTTTGTTGTTTCTGTAATAAATTTCACAAGCTCACAGTCCAGCACATGGGTCTCAATTCTCTGCCTTGAAAGGCAAGTTGTGACACAATTAGCCCCTACCAAAGCTCCAAAACAATAAAATAACTAATCTAATCCCCTCCTCCATTTTGTTGATGTCCCTCAATGAAAAATATCCAGGGTCAGTCTTGCTTTCGTTTTTGAGGTGACTCTGTATGTTTAAACAGTGAGGAAACGTAGTCAGGAGACAGTGGGTTTCCCTGCATAATAAAACTCCAAATATAAGTCTTAGACCAACCATCACAATGCCCAGGTCATCATTTGTAGCCTAGGTCCATGTGTTCATTCATGTAGGTTCTTTCTATTGATGAAATGATTGCTGCAGACCTGACTTGTGGCTAAAGGCTGCCAACCCTCCTGTCTCACTCCCACTACCCACCTGCCTGTCCGAAATGGATCAGAAGGAAAATGAAAAAAAGACTTTCCTGTGTCTTTATCCTGCCTATTATGGCAACCTACTGACATGTATGTAGTGACCATACTCAGAGTTTAAATTTATGCCATTCTACACAAATGCATTGGCAGCATTACGTGTCCATTTACAGCTAGCCTACAAATATGGAGGCGTAGACAGAATGTCACATGATTTGGTGATGTTGCAAATCCTCAGTAACTTTAGTATGGTCACTCCCCATCTTGCTGCAACATTATTACCTCCGCCAAGGAGGTTATGTGATCATCGGCGTTGGTTTGTCTGTCTGTCTGTTTGTTTGTCTGTCTGTTTGTTAGCAAGATAACTCAAAAAGTTATGGATGGATTTTCATGAAATTTTCACAGATTGTCAGAAATGGGGTATCCTACAGATGATAAGATTTTGGTGGTGATCCGGATCACCGTCCAGAAGAAAACCGCCATTATGGAAAATGCGATTTTCGTGAATAACTACTGAACCACTAATCCTATCATTGTGAATCCAATTGCTAGTCATATGTTTTCATGGTCAAGGAATCTGAAAACGTACACACAAACACTGTATGGGGGGAACTGTGGCGCTTGGCGGAGGTCTGCGCTCTCCGAGTGCTTTTCTAGTTGTACATGTTGTGGTGTGTTCTCCATGTCCATTGAATTAATCCTGGGTTCCATGGCTCCTCTGTTTCCTAAGGTTTGGTATGTTTAGTTACTGGTCTTCTTAGTCATTATTTCCTTGTGTTTAAGGCCCGCACATGACAATGTTTTTACCCCAAACTGTGGAAGTTTGTCTACAGTTTAGCTGTCCATGCATACTACGCTGGGCATTTGGAGGTGTGAAAGTGTAGAGATTTGAAACCAGTCTCCAGAGTGGAGAGGTTTTCATGGCGCTGATGTTGCACATCTGTGTGCACAGAAACTAAGAGCTATGGCAAGTTAGAGACTGATGGGATAAAGTGATCAATAATCATATAACAGTTATTTGTGTGACTCAAAATATTTCTACTCTGCTTATCTCTAGGTATTATAACCAATATACCATAATGAAATATACATTGGCAAATGTGTGGCTCATTACCTGCAAAAAGAGTGGACCTCTGTCTCAGTACAGAGAGTAATAAACGCCTGGTATTTATGAGAAGGAGGCACAGATGTGATAAGGAATGGCTGAGCCTGGCCTACTCTGACCTGGGAGGTGAAGTGGCCTTCATGTGGATACACTCGGTGCCAGGAACGGACCCTCCCGTGGACCATGCACCTGGACTGTCATTTGATAATGCATGCTTTCACTTTTGTTCATTTTCTGTATAAATATTCTGGGTCAGGGCCAGCATAGTCAGTCAGACTTCATGAACTTACACGACCTGTTGCTGTCAGAGAGAGAAGGTTTGACCCAGCGCTGTAACCTACTATATTCAACTTGCTTAAATAAATACGTGTTCCAAGTAAACTGATCTCCTTGAAAACGAACCTGGGTAAACCATCTACACACATCGACGATCTTTGAAGAGTAGACTTAGATGGTTTTTACATTTTTTAACCTAACAAGACCCAATTTACAATAGATTTCAGCCAATCCGCACACCAAGGAGCATTTATTTCTCACAGAAATACAAGCTCCGTGATTAAACTTTAGGCCTGATGTGTTTATAGTTAGGATTAAGTTCATAGTCCTGCATTTGTTTTCTAGTGTATTTGTGTTGTGTTCAGTCATTTCCTGTTTCCTGGCATTTTGCCTTAGCCTTGTTTATTATAACAAAATCTTCATGACTGCCTCTATTAATCATGTTTTAGCTGATAAAGTGTTCCATTTAGCACAGTACAGTGCAATCACATAAATTAATCTGGACTTTGGGGATCAAACAGTTGGCCATCCTCTGCATGCAGGCTGCAAACTACCTTCTGCCTGGTAGTTTGCAGTTTCATAAACTGACACTGCTCGCTCTACTCATTGGCTGAGTAATTTTGTTTTATCTATGTGTATATGCCTTATTTTGAATAAAAATTCATCATTTCGTAATGTTTTGTCAATATTTAACTGCCTTGCCCATTGTTCTTGAGTATTTTCATTTGTTGGTATGGAACCCTAACCCTCACTAGAATGGTTTCTTGCAGCATGTGATGGAGCAGCCGGGATATAATATCCTTGACGGAGAGAAGTTTGGTCAGTGATCTCCCGCCCTTGACTCAAACTTACTTATCACTGTTGTGTCTCATGATTTTACCAGTCTTGTGAATAAGCTTATTCATTTTGTTTGCATCTGTCTCACTGATAATGCTGCCCCAGCAGACTACAGCACTGTACATTTTTCTTTCCAAGACACACTGGTAAAAAAAAATTCCCATATCTTGCTGAATATACAGTGCCTGTAACAAATGTAGGGATATTTAATTATAAGGGTGATAATTAATGAGGATTATTTAATTGAATTAGAAGTGGGTGTGCAGAAGGATGTTTGATTCTTCCACAAACACAAATTATGAGAGGAGCACGCTAATCAGAATGGGGCACCAGTCCAATTTTGGACGATTTATTAATGATTAATCCTCATATTTTATCAGTCAATCAATCAGTCTCAAACAATTAATTAGTTCTTTGATGCAGTGACTTAGAAAAGCGTATATGCAACAAAAAACAATTACGACTTCTCTTGTTTATAAGTTTATTAATGAAACTAATTCAGGTTACATGACATTGCAATGTCATGTAACCTGGGCCCCTCCCCAATCTGACCAGTGATGACATGTTTAGTCGCTCGTCATCCTTGAACCGCTGGCTGTCTGTGTGGTGTCCTAAAAATGACGTGGGCTACATTGACAATTGGAGCTCTTTTTGGGGAAAACCTGGTCTTATGAGACGAGACAGCATTCATCCCACTTTGGATGGTGCTTCTCATTTATCTAACAATCTGGCATCTTTTTTATCCAAATTTCCAAAACCATGACTACTCAGAGTTGGGACCAGGAAGCAGAGTCACAGTCTTACACGCCTCTCTGCAGCTCCTCTTCATCCGCCACCCCTCAGCTTAGCCCCTGTCTTCCCCATCAGAGAATCGTTGTCTGCTCCCTCCAAAGTAAATAAAAATATAATGTATAAGCATCCCAAAGTGATAAAGCAAAATATTGGTAAAACTCAAATTAAACATAAAGCCTCTAAATTGAATGATTTGGCCTCTGTTCCTCCTCATAATTTAAAAATTAAATGTGGTTTATTAAATATTAGGTCTCTAACTCCCAAGTCTCTGTTAGTCCATGATCTGTTAATTGATCATCAGATTGATTTAATTTCCCTTACAGAGACTTGGTTAGGACAAGAGGATTATGTTGGTTTAAATGAATCAACTCCCTCTGGTTATTTAAACTGTCAAAATCCCAGAAGTTCTGGTCGTGGAGGAGGAGTAGCATCAATTTACCATTCCAAATTACTAGTTAATGTAAAGCAAAAAACATGTTATAATTCCTTTGAGGGCCTGGTCCTCAGTGTTGGGCACTTTAGCAATTCCAGGTTAAACCCAATTTTATTTGCCATAGTTTATCGTCCCCCATCAACCTATTCAGAATTTTTATCCGAATTTCCTGATTTCTTAGCTGATTTAGTGCTGAAATCTGATAGAATAATTATAGTAGGGGACTTTAATATACATGTGGATGTAGATAGTGACTGCCTTAATGTGGCTTTTAATTCAATATTAGACTCGATTGGGTTTTCTCAGAAAGTAGGAAATTCTACTCATTACCTCCACCATACATTGGACCTTGTTCTGACATATGGCATAGAAATAGAAAATCTTGTAGTGTCTCCTCATAACCCTGTACTGTCAGACCATTGTCTGTTAACCTTTGATTTTACTATTTCTGACTATTTGGCTCCTAAAGAAAAATATTATCACAGTAGATGCCTCTCAGATGATGCTGTTTCCAAATTTATGCAGATTGTTTCCTCTATGCCATGTGTCAACACAACGGAAATAAGCTATAGACAGCTTGCTCCTTCTGTAATTGATAACATGGTGGATAGTGTTTCAGCTTCTCTGCATCAGGCTCTAGACTTGGTGGCCCCCTTAAAAAAGAAAAAGTCTAATCAGAGATTTTTAACTCCTTGGTTCAACACAGAAACTCGTAGCTTAAAACAGAAGACTCGTCAATTAGAAAGAAAATGGCGCTCTACTAATTTAGATGAAATCTATTTAGCTTGGAGAAATCATCTTTTAATTTATAAAAAATCTCTTAGAAAAGCTAGAACGAGTTATTACTCTGCATTAATAGAAGAGAACAAGAATAATCCCAGGTTTCTGTCCAGTACTGTAGCCAGGTTGACAAAGAGTCAGGACTCTGTCAATCCTAGCATCCCCTTAGAGCTTACTAGTCAGGACTTTATGAACTTTTTCAATAATAAAATTTCATCCATCAGAGATAAAATCAATCAGATTCTTCCCACAGTTAACTTAAATACTGTAACTACTACAACTCCTTCTATTGATGTCTGTCTTGATGAGTTTACTCCAATCGACCTTTGTGAGTTAGACAAAATAGTTTCCTCATCCAAACCTTCAACTTGTCTTTTAGACCCTATTCCTACCAGGTTATTTAAAGAAGTCTTCCCACTTATTGGTAGCTTTATTCTTCATATAATCAATTCTTCATTAACTTTAGGCCATGTACCGCAGGCTTTTAAAACGGCTGTAATTAAACCCTTACTCAAAAAGCCAACGCTAGATCCAGGAGCTTTAGCTAACTATAGACCAATCTCTAATCTCCCTTTCATTTCAAAAATCTTAGAAAGAGTTGTTGCTACGCAATTATTTGACCACCTGCAGGGAAATGGTTTATTTGAGGAGTTTCAATCTGGGTTTAGAATCCATCATAGCACTGAAACAGCCTTAGCGAAGGTCACTAACGACCTCCTCATTGCATCTGATAATGGACTAGTTTCTGTACTTGTCCTTTTAGATCTTAGTGCAGCTTTTGATACTATTGATCATAATATTCTACTTGATAGATTAGAACACTATGTTGGACTTAATGGAACTTCGTTGCAGTGGTTTAGATCTTATTTATCTGATAGGTTCCAGTTTGTTCATGTAAATGATGAGTTTTCTCTCAGCTCAAAGCTTAGTCAAGGAGTTCCACAGGGATCTGTGCTTGGCCCTACTCTTTTTAGTTTATATATGCTTCCGTTAGGCAACATTATTAGAAAGCACTGTATACATTTTCACTGTTATGCAGATGACACACAATTATACCTGTCAATGAAGCCAGATGATACTAATCAATTAGCCAAGTTAGAAGCCTGTCTTAAGGAAATCAAAGTTTGGATGACTTGTAATTTCCTGCTATTAAATTCAGATAAGACTGAAGTCATTCTTGTTGGTCCAAAAAACCTTAGAAATTCCTTTCCAAATCAAACTTTCAGTTTGGATGCAGTTACTCTTTCTCTTAATAGCTCTGTGAGGAACCTTGGAGTTATTTTTGATCAGGATTTGTCCTTCAATTCACATATTAAATTTGTTTCTAAGACTGCCTTCTATCATTTGCGTAATATTCCCAAGATTAGGAGCATCTTGTCTCAGAGTGATGCTGAGAAGCTGATCCACGCTTTTGTTAGCTCGAGATTAGATTATTGTAATTCTTTATTATCAGGCTGTCCTAAAGCATCTTTAAAAAGTCTTCAGCTGATCCAAAATGCTGCAGCAAGAGTTTTAACAGGTACTAGAAAGAGAGATCATATCTCTCCGGTTCTGGCCTCCCTTCATTGGCTTCCCATAGAGTTTAGAATTAAGTTTAAAATCCTTCTTCTTACTTACAAAGCTCTAAACAATCAGGCTCCTTTTTATTTAAAAGATCTGATACTACCGTATCATCCTAACAGAGCACTACGCTCCCAAAATGCAGGTTTACTTGTAATACCTAGAATCTCCAAAAGTACAGTGGGAGGCAGAGCCTTCAGTTATCAAGCTCCTCTCCTGTGGAATCAGCTGCCAATCTGGATTCGGGAGTCAGACTCGATCTCTGTTTTTAAGAATAGGGCTAAAACCTACCTTTTTGATATAGCCTACAATTAGGGAGGGATCATGTGTTTCTGAACCCTCCCTTAGTTATGCTGCTAATAGGTTTAGTCAGCCGGGGGACCTCCAGTAATGCACTGGGCCTCACTCCTTTCCTCACTCTCTATGAAATATTTTTTTTTTTTTGCTGGTCATTAACATTTGTTTGTTCTCTCCCATAGATTGAGTCCCCATCGTGCTGTTTGCTCTCTACATGTCTGTTCTTTTCTTCTTCTCTGTCCCCTCACCCCCCAGCCAGTCGCAGCAGATGACTGCCCCTCCCTGAGCCTGGTTCTGCTGGAGGTTTCTTCCTGTTAAAAGGGAGTTTTTCCTCTCCACCGTCGCCAAGTGCTTGCTCACAGGGGATCGCCTGATTGCTGGGGTCTTTCTGCAACTGTGGGGGTCCTCCCTACAGTTGATAGTGCTATGAGATGACTGTTGTTGTGAAATGGCGCTATATAAATAAAGTTGAATTGAATTGAATTGAATTGAATTGCATTCAAATGATTTGTAAGCAGGTTCAAATGATCAACAGATGTCAAATATCACATCAACTGTTAATGGATTCCTGAGCATAAAAGCTACAGTTAAACCTTTGTGGAACCAAGAGGAAACCAGATTTTATATTTCAATGGTAAGGCAATGGAAGGCTGGGGTAACTAACAAAATCATACATAAAATTGAATGCAATTTTATGGGGAAAAAATTACATAAGCTGATTATCTGAGAGAAAAAAAAAGAAACTTCTGAATTAATCTACCAAAATGAATGGATGTTACTGAAAAGAGAATTGGAATTTTACTCCAGTTTATAGCTTGACCTACGGCTGGTAGACTTATACCATGAAATATTGGCCGTGTTCAACTATAATTGATATTTGGGACATCTCGTTTAAACCCAGCAGATAGGAAAGTAGAAGTCTCACTTACGAACACAGCCGGGTCCGCAGATTTCCAGCGGTGATCACAAACGCCAGTAAGGTGGCAAACGGGAAAGCAATGGCCAGTCGTCTTTCAGGTCGTTCACAGCTGTGAGAAATGTAGACTCGGCTGGGGGCTCCCCGGAGCATGCGGCGCGTAGCCAGCAGCAAGATGAATGGGGCTCGAGGAGCAGACGTGATGTCTTTTGGCAACCAGTCCGAAATTTAGGATATCCACGGCCCACAGGACAGCTAAAGGCTGGAGGAAAAGTGCATTTAGGCAGCTTCCCCCACCAACTCCTGGTTTCTTAACATTGTGATACGTGGGTGAGGCAGGGAAAGATTACAGGTCCAAAAATCTCTATCAGTTCACTTTAAAGGCAGGAAAATTAAAAGTCCACTTTAACGGCAGAAAAAGTCAAAAAGTCCAGGAAAAATGTTTAAATAGGATAGGCACGGCTTCTGAGGTGAAGAAGAAAAGGCTTTTTGGAAGTTTGACTTCCACAGAGAGGTGAGCTCACCTGAGGAGAAACCATCCTAGGAAAGGATGGTTTCTCCTCAATTTCCAGAAAAACAAGCAAAAGCTTAACAAAAGACAATTTAAGAAAACGAGCACAGGACTTGACAAGGTTCAGACACATAAAGACAAAAGCAACTCCTTAAAAACTCTCAGAACTTACCGCACTGACTAGGGTGTTTTCTCCTATTTTAAAGGGTTGTGCTTCTAGTATCATAAAAAGTATGATTGGCATGAAAGGAGACCAATTGTCTTCCATAGCAAGAGGCTTGAATGAACTTTAGTCCAATGAGGAAGCAGTTCTTTGTCTGTGAACAACCAATAAATGAAAGGGAGGGGCGTCATCTAACTGGGGCAGCCTGTGGTTGGCTGATTACAAGTTTCAGAAAACGTTCATTCAGTTCCTATGAAATTCATTATATGCTCAATATAAAATCTAACTAAATTAAGTGACTCAAGATTAATATTCAGTGACTATGCATTTATACTGTTACTAATACGTTTAACATTCATTTGAATAACATTCATGTAAAAAAACCAAACATTCCTAAGACTTGCAATCACATTTAAATCAAGAATTAATGAATTATTACAAATCATTATTGTCCATCACAAGGGCGATTATCTTCACAGTGTCCAGAGTTATCCTTAGGAATGTAAACTTGAAGAAGAGTTCAATGTTCAATCAGAATTAACAGTTCCAGACTGTAATGAACATATTTTGTAGACGTCCACTAGGAGGTACTGTTGAGCTGTAGATAATTTTTAGGTGACCTGAACATGCCCCCAAAACCTGACATGCAAAAAGGGAGGCAGTTTGAGCTTCTGGGATATGTCCCAAAAAGGAAGTCAACCATATACCAGTCAGCTTGTGACTTCTTAAGAGTATCAGTTCCTGGTACGAAGGCTTCTTATCTGCTTAGGGAGGAAGCTCGAGAGAATTTTATGATGCATACTAATCCTTTAAAAGCAATTCTTATCGGTTTCTCTACAAAGGAAATTATTTCCACTGGGGTTCTGATGATGGAGAAAAACAGCAATTCTTGACCAGAGTTGAGTGAGAGTTTCTTTAAGATGAAGAGTGATTTCCTGAATTAGCCTGAGGGGAAGCTGATGCTACACAAGTAATCACCTCCATAGACCTTTTCTTCCTTTGTTCCTTTTATAAATGGAATATTTAAAAAAAAAATACCAAAAGGCTATTAGGTTCAGGTTCAGGTTACTTTATTTGTACCCGTAGGTAGATTTGTTTTGCTGTCTGGTGACATCCATATTTACAAGCCACTAATTACATTCAACATAGACACAAACACAGGCACACATCATACAAAATAAGTAAATATAAAATATGTACAATATATTTTATAGCTTGTTCAACTCTTTGACAGCAGCAGGGATAAAGCTGTTTTTGTAGCGCTGGGTTTTGCTTTTTGGGACAGCAAACCTCCGTCTGGAGGGAAGAAGCTGAAAGTTGCAGTGCAAAGGGTGGGAGTTGTAGAAGAGCTGGAATGATGAGGCGGTTTTGCATCAAAAACAGAGTCTTTAATGAACAACTCTTCTATCTTGTCTCATCTGGTGCAGAGCTTGGCAGAAGGCAAAAGAGAAAGAATTCTGCCCAGCTCGCTGGTTAAATACAGGCACACATCAAAGACATGCAAAACACAAGCTGAAATCCCCCGTTATCTAAATCCCCCATTAGTCCTGTTAACTCCTCCCTTCGTCTTGGGAGGTGATGGGAAAACCTCTCCTCGCCTTAGGGGGTGAAGGTGTCAAGTCTGTTGCCACCGCGTCCTGTGACGTCGTTGGTCTTCACACGGCGGTGAGATTCCTTTGTCCTTTCAGAGGTGTGAAGTTCCTTTGTATATTCTGTCCCAAACATTTCCACATGCTCTAACAAATGTAGGTATGGAATATATGAGTAATATATATCACAGGAGTCATCATTTAAAATCGAGTCAGCCATCCTCTGTACTTGTCTGGTGTACAGGGATGTCAGGCTCAGCTGTGACTCACCAAGCAAACGACTGGACCATCTAACTACCTGATCCAAGGATTTCCTCTGTTTCAGTTTTATCTGACCAAACCATGACATTAAAGAAAAGGATAAAACAGATTCAATAAAAGCCCGATAAAACATAATCATTATGGTTCGGTCAATTTGGAAGCGTGCCAGTTTCCTCAAACAATGCAAATTTTGCTGACCCTTTTTGCACACCCTTTCACAGTTCACTTCAAAGTTTAATTTACTATCAATAATCGTCCCAAGATATTTGTACGATTGTACACATTCGGTGGTCTGGCCTTTTAGTATGGTGACTTTGTGCCTGGGAGTTTTCCTCCTAAAGTCAATAATCATATCTTTCGTTTTTGTTGTATTCAGCTGCAGGTAGGAATCCTCACACCAGTGAACAAAGTCATCAACTACTGGGCTGTGGCCACTCTCACCATCCTGGAGTAGACTGACAATGACTGAGTCATCAGCATACTTTATAATGTGTCTGTTGTCATGTCTGCTCCGACACATGTTTGTGTACAGGATGAAGAGTAGTGGTGACAACACACACCCCTGAGGAGAGCCAGTAGAAGAGCACTTTAGGTCAGACAATGCGCCATTGACCCTTACTCTCTGCGTCCTGTTGGTTAAGAAATCCAGAATCCAACCCACCAGATTATTGCTCAAATCAAATTGTTGCAGGAGCCTTTCAACTAAAATATGAGGTTGGATTGTATTAAAGGTAGAAGAAAAGTCCACAAATAAAAGCCTGGCATGTGTCCCATTAAAATCCAGATGTTTAAAAAGCATGTTAAACATAGTGACAGTGGCATCCTCCAATCCTCTGTGAGGCCTATAGGCAAACTGCAGGGGATCCAATGCATGTTCAGTCTGCCTTAGGACCTCACATCTGACCAGTTTTTCAAAAATTTTCATTAAAATTTAGATTAGAGGCAGATTACATTAGAGGCAGATTACAACAGAAAATGTTAATTAACACATAATAGGTGTTGGTTTAACATTCAGCTCCTTTAAAGTGATCTAATTCAACAGAGGTCCAGCCCGTTGTTGCTTTTATTCACTATTAAAAATTAAATTTACTTGCATACCAAGGAAGGTGATTCAGTTAACTGTAGGACAAAGACACCTGTGTCTGGAAGGTTAAGTCACTGGTTAATACGTTATATTTACACTATGAAGCCAAAAGAACACTCCAGAGGGGGGTATTCCAGAACACAGGGTTAACATAGCCTGAAATAAACCCTGAACTCGGGGATAAGTGAACCTGCCAGAAATTACTCCGAGTTTCTGGTTCCAGAACTTCTGTTATGAATCTGTTTGATCAGCTTAGAGTTGACTGACCTTGAGCCAGTGCGCGTTCACGGCAAACCTAAGACAGCATGTGCTGAACACAGAAACCACAAGCAGTGGAGGAAAAGAGAGAGAATTATTTCTCTGAGGTAGCGTTACAAGCACTCTTGGAGGCATATGAGGAGTGGGAAAAAATCATAATCAAGAAGAAAAAACAGTAACATCATCCAAAGATACAGGGAGCTGAAGGGTATTGCATAAAAGTAGAATTAAGAAAGCCAGGATGAGTGAAAAATCGTGGTATGACATAGGTGGACCTGCTTATCTTGGCTTATTCAGTTGCATTATTGTCAAGCCAGGATGAGAAGAGGAAGCTATGTCAAGCCGGGTGTAGATAGTTGGGATAAGTGCACGTTCACGGCAAACTTAAATGGACTACACAATTGATCACAGAATCCCTGATCTTACTGCAGATAAGACAGTAGGCAAACACGAGCAGCATATTTCTCACCAAGAGAACAACTTCTCATGGAAACCTATAAGGAGGTGAAGCATATAACATCTAAAGAAGGAAAAATGGCTGCTTGAAAAAAGAAATATTGTAGCATTCTGGGGGACACAATGCTACAACTAGAAAAGCACTCGGAGAGCGCAGACCTCCACCAAGGCAGCTCACTCCCCCATGCTGTGATCTACTCAAAAATTTAATTGCTGGACTTTGAAAACCTGCGATTAGCATTGATGTATTTTTTTTTATTGTTTTTTTCTTCTATTTCATATGTTTTGCCAATTTATAAAAATTTAAAAAAATGTGTTGGTAGAATTTTACAAATATAATTTATTTATTAACCTCTTGCGCTCCGTTGTACCACGGACGGGCAAGTCTCTGCGTCCTAGAGTGCACAAGGGCGCTCTCGTGCGCTCTAGGACGCATGATGGAGATTGTGATGTAGGTGATGTATGGCGTCCAAGTGCGCACTGAAAATAAAAGCTGCAGACACAGCCGCGAACAGATTAGTTCATCTGATTGACCTCTCATTCGACTAATAAGAGCCTTGAATTGGGTTTCTGAAACCTTGAAGAACCAATGACTGAAAACCTAGCCAGAAGGACCCGCCTCCCAACGCTGTGAATGCAGTGAGCCAATTGAAGCAGAGAAGTTCGCAAGCTGTTATTTTTGAGGCTGGGTGAAGACTGGCTGCTGCAGCAGATCAAAAAAGGACCCGCAAGAAGAACCCTACAGACCCAGCAGCACGGAGACCATCCACAAATTCAATTCAATTCAATTCAATTCAACTTTATTTATATAGCGCCATTTCACAACAACAGTCATCTCATAGCACTATCAACTGTAGGGGGGACCCCCACAGTTGCAGAAAGACCCCAGCAATCAGGCGATCCCCTGTGAGCAAGCACTTGGCGACGGTGGAGAGGAAAAACTCCCTTTTAACAGGAAGAAACCTCCAGCAGAACCAGGCTCAGGGAGGGGCAGTCATCTGCTGCGACTGGCTGGGGGGTGAGGGGATAGAGAAGAAGAAAAGAACAGACATGTAGAGAGCAAACAGCACGATGGGGACTCAATCTATGGGAGAGAACAAACAAATGTTAATGACCAGCAAAAAAAAAAAAAAAAATATTTCATAGAGAGTGAGGAAAGGAGTGAGGCCCAGTGCATTACTGGAGGTCCCCCGGCTGACTAAACCTATTAGCAGCATAACTAAAGGAGGGTTCAGAAACACATGATCCCTCCCTAATTGTAGGCTATATCAAAAAGGTAGGTTTTAGCCCTATTCTTAAAAACAGAGATCGAGTCTGACTCCCGAATCCAGATTGGCAGCTGGTTCCACAGGAGAGGAGCTTGATAACTGAAGGCTCTGCCTCCCATTGTACTTTTGGAGATTCTAGGTATTACAAGTAATCCTGCATTTTGGGAGCGTAGTGCTCTGTTAGGATGATGCAACCTGTGTGACAGGGAGTGCCATTCGCGCATCGGCATGTTTGGCCACAGGTGGTGCTTATTTTGTTTTGGTTCCAGCAGAGTAGACGTTATGATTTCTTCCATGGTCATAGACCGACGGAGGCTGACGACGAAGGCTGAGTGACACACACGCCTTCGCCAGTCTTTTTTTAATTACTACTGTTATTTGTTTTGAAAAATCGTTCGCCAAAAACCGCAATCATGGAAGCACAAAACCGCAATAATGGAATTATGTTTTGATCGGGTCGCGAGACCAGAACCACGAGCGGACCAGCGTCGCGTTCGTCTGACAGTGAGGAAGAGAAGTTCGCCAGGACTCTGCTGCTGTGAAGAGGTAAGGTGTTATAAGCTAAATTATTATTTATCCCTGAAAATTGTAATCCAAAATGACTTTTGACCGATCGGTAAATTACAACTGTGCGGCGCGGCGCAGTTCATGCGCTGCGGTACAAGGGGTTGTTCGCCGCGTCCAGACCATGAACGCCCCCCCCCCACCGCTATTCTTCTGTAGTGAGGGGGGGGGGAGCCGTGGTGACTGCGCTGCTGTCCCACATCGCCACATGAGGCTAATCCGTTGTGTAGCGATGGCCGATGTCCATCCTCTGTAGCAGGGGAGGGGGACAACCCCCCCCCCACACATACACACAGACAGCCCTGAGTGTGACCTTTCATTAGAGCCCAAAATGAAGCTTCTATATTGAAGCATTCAAAAGTTACAGACATTTTTCCAAACTGTGCCATTTGGCACAATTTGGCACAGTTCCAAAACGCCTGGGAACTACCTGAGTAAAAAGCTGTGTAATATATTCATTTTTTGTGGTATTGTTACAAAATTTGGACCTCAGCTGGATAACACTTGGTTCTACATTTCTGTTGCATTTTCCAGCCCGGATCTGAAGCTGTGTGTTATTTGCAAGCATTTGTATCCAAAAAAACACCCAGGCGAAATTTATTTTCTTCAAGTTCACTATGTTTAGATGACTGTAACTCAGTGGCCGGAGCACTTGGAGAGATTATGACTGTTTTGCCAAAAAATTCAAAGTGTTTTCTTTTAAATGAGACGAACCCCATGAAGATGCTGCAAAGGGTTGAAGAACAGCTTTTGATTTAATTTGGGCACGTTAATTTTGGGCGTTTTTAGGGAAATTGACCGGAGTGCAAGGGGTTAACATCCAATATATTATGTCTTTATTACCGCCTTCCCATCAGAACACATGTCAAACATAAACTATTGCAAATACAGGTACATCTGCACGGGCTGCACGGTGGCGCAGTGGTTTAGCACTGTGGCAGCACAGTTTACCCTCGGCCGGGGGATCGCGGGGATCGTGAGATCGTGGGTTTGATCCCAGCCCCCGACCAACAGTGAGCTGTGTGGAGTTTGCATGTTCTCCCCGTGTTGCGTGGGTTTACTCCGGGATTTCTCCGGTTTCCTCCCGCATACCAAAAACATGTAGGTTTAGGGCGCTCGCGCACGCAGCTACCAGCAGCCGGTGGCTTGTCACCAGACTGCAAACCAAATCTACCTACGGGTACAAATAAGTAACAAAAAAAACAAAAAAAAAAATCTTACAATATTCTGTATATTTTTTCCAATCATCCTGACTAGTTATTGTGGAGCTACATGTGTACATACTCAAATAGCCCTATCTCCCAATGATAAAGAATCATTTATAAAATTCCTGGATCCAGACAGTGATCCGGATCACTCCCAAAATCTAATCATTTATTCCTTGTCCCAGTTTGGACATTTCCTGAAAATTTCATCAAAATCTGTCCATAACTTTTTGAGTTATGTTGGTCACAAACAGACAGACAAACAAACAAACCCTGGCAAAAACACAACCTCCTTGGCGGAGGTAATAAACATTTCCCATCAAAGGCTGATGGGAAATGTTTAATGTCTAAAAGTGAGCATGTTCTCTTTAAGCTAATTGTGAAAACAAGTTAAATGGTCAGTTACTGTGCTAAAGTTTCTTGGTTGAGATGTTTTTTGTTGCAATTTTTATGTTGGCAACATCAGTATGAGCACTGTTATGGGGACAATACCCCCCCCCCCCTCCCTTTTGCTTGACTTCTGAAAAGAGGGAATAAAGTTAAATTAAGATGGATGCTGTTTTAATATTTTAGTATTAACGTAATTTTTTTTTATCTGTCCTTCGTAAAGAACAAACGTGTCTAAAAAAGGACGTGGCATCAGTGCTGACTGACTTTTGCTTCTCTGCACTGTCTGATGTTAAAATTCATGAGCCACGAGATGAGGATGATGCTGTGAGTTCTCTGATTAAAATCCTAATCTGTCCTGTCAGAACTGTTAATACAAGTTCTGTTGAATATGGTGGGTGAAGGCATATCTGCAAGAGTCAAGTACACATCTGCAGACGAAGCGACTGCTGGTGGACTCAAAAAGGCTTGAGATATCAAAAGATGTCTCTACCCAATGCACTTAAAGACACAAATCTGGCAGAAGCCAAAATAAGACTGAAAGAGAGAAAATTTTTAGATCTGGATTTAGAAATTGAAATAAAATGCAAGATACTGAGAAAACTGGGCCTGGAGATCCAGAAACTTGAAATAGATGTTACTGAATATTTCATGACACACTGTAACCATGACTGTAAAACTATGTATTCATCTTATTTTTGCTCTCCAGCTTCAAGATGACAAGTACACTAGCTAGTACACTATTTTATAGAGCCAGTTTAAGTGAAACTCACCGGTAATCTGGAAAGATAACAATGTACTGTGACGGTAGTGTCATGTAAAATGCACTGACACAGGAACATCGCCAGACATTCATGATGTCAGTGACTGCAATAATATAGGCTGTGTAATGTCTATCATCACACCTCAGGGAGTAATATAAACGTATATAAATATTAAAAGTGTAACACTGGGCCTGACAGTAATAATCACTACTACATGGAAGATTATGAAAATGGTTGGTACAATTAAAAGAACAGTGGCCATACTTGAATAACAATATATTTGTACTACTTTAAAGCAAGATAAATTTTTCTTCATATCTTTGAGTTTCATTCAATGCAGGATAATTAAAATGCTGCAAAATATTTACTGTAGACCATTTAATGACAGTGAAAACCATTGATTTCCCATAGCATTGGCCCCTGCACTGACAAATAAGTCACTAGGATTAATCTTAGTCTGACTTTTAGCCTGCTCTGGACCAGGCTAGCACCAGAGAATAAATCTCCATAGCAACTTGACTGGGCTTAATTTATCCTACTTTTATACAACCAAGTCAAGTATAGATTAAGCCAGAATTACTTGAAAATCATGGCTTAATCCTTTATCTTGGTTTTATGCAATACCCTTCAGGAGATGTGGTTTGTGATTTCTGCATAAGGAGGAAGTGGAAAGTTTCAACATCCTGCTCGTCGTGCACAGCTTCTTCCTGTGAGGAGCACATCCTTCCTCTGTGACTCCGTTAAAGAAACACAAGCTGACTGAAGCCATTTCAGATCTTCAGGAGAACATCTGCCATCACGATGAAATCATGATGGAGATTTTCTGCCACACACTGATCAGCAGTGTATCTGTTATCTCTGCTTAATTGATGAACATAAAGACCACGACACAGTCTCGGCTGCAGCAGAACGGCCTGAGAAACAAGTAGAGCTCAAGCGGAATAAACCTGGATTCCAACAGAGTCAAAGACAGAGAGAAAGATGGAAAAAAAAGCTTCACGTGAGCACATTATATATCGATGCCTCTGCTGATAAAGCTTTAAAAGATTGTGACAAGATAATAAAAGATTCAATTTATCTTATAGAGAAAACCCGAGTTGATGCAGAAGATCCAGTCCATTCTGAAATCTGAAGGAAGTCGAGTTAAAGTGGTTCAGGGTGAGATACAGCTGGAGATCATTGAGCTGAAGAAGAAAACATAAGTTGGAGAAATTTATGTCAACAGAGGATCACATTCATTTTCTAAAAAACTACTCCGCTCTACTGAACGTGTGCAAGTCTACAAATCTACCCAGCTCCCCAAAGCTAGCTTCTCAATACTGTAAGGCAGTAACTGGAGCTCTGTCAACACTCAAAGCTAAACTGGAGGATTTTCTGAACAAATGGCCAGAAGTATTATTCAAAGTGACAAATCTGCTGCTGCCTCCAGAGGAACCCAAAACCAGCGATAGATTTCTGAAAAATGCATGTCAACTCACACTGGATCCAAATGCCATGAACCCACATTTGTTACCCACTGACAGGAACAGAAAAACAACAGTTACAATCAATATCCAGAATTATCCATGTCACCCAGACAGGTTCATCAAAAGGTGGCAGGTTCTGTGCAGAGAGGGCCTGACTCAGGGCTGGATTAAAGTGGTTGTGGACCCCTGGGCTAAAGCAATTTTGGGGGCCCGACTTCATATTTATGGGAGTATGATAATGCAAAATGGCCATGTTTACATGTATGGTAATAAATCTTTTATAATCAGATTTCTGGAGTTATCTGATTATTAAAGTAGTCATGTAAAAACAATAATTGGATAAAAGGCAATTATTGTGTTACATAAAGTGAAATTACATTAACACACATAGTTTACTGTCCAATAATCTATTTATTCAGTGCATGTAAACATATCAAATCCGATTACCATTATCTGATTATTCCTAGTTATCGGATTATTGTGGCCATGTAGCCAAGGTCACTGATGGATCAGCCTGACCTTCAAGGTCCTAAATTACTAAGACAGTGGTTATGGCTATGGAACCGTACCCATAGAATTCTTGTTACCGATACGGCTCAAATCTGCCAGTACATTCTATTAATGTGTATCTTAAAAGTAGCAGGCTACAGGTACGGAAATCTGAGGCATTTATTTGTTTCAAAGTTTTAAATCAATATCTATTTACTACCTTTTTAACCTTACCCACTTCCAAAACCTAAGGCTACCCTTTTAATTTTAAGTCTAAATTTCATCTCATAGTAAAATGGTTTGGACAACGTGCCGATAGCAAGACACAAACCAGCAACCTTCTGATCACAGGCCCAACGTACTACCTAAGCCACAGCAGCAGCTGGCTTGGAGCTGATCTGAAAAGGTTTTGTCAGATTTTCAACTCTTCCGGACCAATAGACACTTCATATTTCAGCAGCATCTTGGATGTAGTTGCTCCCCTGAAAACCAGGACTGTCCGTACTGTTAATTCATCCCCCTGGTTAGATGAAGATCTTTGTTGTTTTAGATGGAAGTTGGAAAGTAAGATGGAAGTCCACTAAACTTGAGATGCATCAGTTGTACCTTAAGGAACTGTTAATTGAATTTAACAGTATGATTAAAATGGCAAGGACTTCTTATTTTTCCAACATCATCTCCTCCAATAGTAACAATCCAAAGGTCCTCTTCAGCACAATAAACACTACAGTTAACCCTGTCACTTCTGGTCCCCCTGTTCATTCAACTGATAACTGTAACAAGCTTTTTTTTTCCTTCTTTGTTGACAAGGTTACAGCTGTTTGGGCTGGTTTTACTCATTCCTTCTCCCCAATCCTTGATTGTCCCAATAGACAGGCCATTTTAAGTTATTTTACCCCAATTTGTTTTGAGGATTTGTTAGCGTTGGTGGGCTCCATGAAATCCTCCTTCTGCCCTTCAGATACTGTATCCTGCCTACCTCAATGTTGAAAGCGGTAATGGGCTCAGTGGGTACATCTCTGGTTAATATCATTAACAGTTCACTTGAATCTGGTCGTGTCCCCTTGTACGTATTTTAAACATGTAGTTGTGCAGCCGCTTTAAAAAAAAAAAAACTAACCTTGATCCATCTATTTTTTAAAATTTCAGGCCAATTTCTAAGCTTCCTTTTGTTTCTAAGCTTTTAGAAAAAGTTGTCACCAAGCAGCTCACTGACTTTCTGATTGAACACAATATTTACCTCCACCAAGGAGGTATTGTTTTTACCAGGGTTTGTCTGTCTGTCTGTTTGTCTGTTACCAACATAACTCAAAAACTTATTAACAGATTTTGACGAAATTTTCAGGAAAGGTGTGTAATGGCACGGGGAACAGATGATTAGATTTTGGTGATGATCTGAGAGTGCAGAGGCCTTTGTTTGTATTTGTGCAGCAGGATTACACAAAAACTACTGGATGGATTTGGATGAAATTTTCACCAGAGGTGGTTCTTGGGCTAGAGAGGAACCCATTACATTTTGGTGATGATCTGAGAATGCATATGTCAGCCAAGGCTCTTATCTTCTCACAGTGTGTTAGCAACAATACTCCAAAACTGATGGACAGACTTTGATGTAATTTTCACCACAAGTGGCTATAGGCCTACACACAAACCCATTACATTTTGGAGGTGATCCATGAGAAACGGAAGGAGCCTTGGCGGAGGTATGTGCTTTATGAGTACTTTTCTAGTTTTGACAAATTTCAGTCAGGTTTTCGTCAGAAACACTCAACAGAGACCAATCTTCTCAGAGTGTCGAATGATATTTTAATGTCATCAGACTCTGGCAAATGTTCTGTTTTAGTGCTATTAGATCTTACTGTGGCATTTGATACTATTGATCATTATATTTTGTTACAACGGCTTAGAGATTGGGTAGGGATTTCTGGAAAAGCCTTGGAATGGTTTTCCTCCTACCTTTCTGGTAGGAGTTTTTCCATGGCTGTTGGCTCTTACTCATCTGACTCTGCTCCTTTAACCTGCAGGGTGCCTCAGGGTTCTAGTCTGGGTCCATTTTTATTTGCCTTATACATGCTGCCACTTGGTTCTATCATCAGCAAATTCAAAGGTGTGTCTTATCACTGCTATGCTGATGATTTACAGCTGTTTTTTTTTTCTTTTAAACCTGACCATGTTGACAATTTAATAATTATTCATGATTGTCTGTCTGCAATTAAGGACTGGATGTCTAGTAACTTTTTGCAACTTAGTGCTGACAAAACGGCAGTCCTTATTGTAGCACCTGATAATCTAATTCCTAAAATGGTTAATAGCATTGGTTCATTAAGCGCTAATGTACAGTCTAATCTAAAAAATCTTAGTGTCATTTTTGACCAATTGATGAGTTTTGATCAGCATGTCAATTCTCTGACCCAAAGGTTACTTTTTCCACCTCAGGAATATCTCCAAAATCAGGTCACTGGCTTCCTACAGTCAGTTAGAAACTATTATTCACACCATTGTCTCTTCACAGTTGGACAACTGTAATGCTCTCTTTACATGCCTCAGTAAGTCCTTTGTACACCACTTACAGTTAGTCCAGAAATCTGGTGCTAAACTATTGACTAGGTCCAGTAGGTTCTGTCATATCACTCCCGTTTTGGCCTCCTTGCATTGGCTTCCTGTAAATTATAGAGTTGATTTTAAAGTTATTGTCCTTACTTACAAAGCCATTCATGATGAGGCACCTTCTTATATCAGTGACCTGCTCCATCTATACCACCCCAGCAGGTCTCTCAGGTCTTTTAATCAGAACCTACTGGTAGTCCTAGCCTAGTGCTAGTCCCTAGCACTAGGCTCAGAACGAAAGGCGATAGAGCAGGCCTATTCAATTAGCAGCTCGTGGGCCACATGCAGCCCAGAAGCAACCTCCAAGTGGTCCGCGGGCCCAGGCCACACCAAGAAAATACAAATTTAAGAAAAAAATATGAAGGAATGACCGCAAGTGCACACACGAACAATGTGCGTGACCATAATCCGTGCAGAGCTCAGAAGTGCCCCGCCCACGTAACAGTTACAGTCAGAAGCAGAGCATCTCGCTCATTGTCCGAGAGAAACATGAGTTTATTAAAGTACTTTAAATGCAAAAAAAATCAGAAGAGATACGTAAGCAGTAGAGGCATTTATGGTGATTTTAACCCACTGGAAACAGGAGCAATAATGAGTCGCTGAGCAAACAGGTTGATAAGGATTCATATGCAGGGAAAGAGTGACTGAATCACTGAGGATTTAATTCACCAGCCATTACAATAATTTATGTTCATTATTATGTACCTAGCAAGTTAAGATGACCGAAATTCACCAAGCCAATGGCTTTAATCCGTCAGCAGCCTTCAGACAAACTAAACGTGTCAACTTTTGGATTTCAAAATAAGGGAGGTTTTTCCTTCTGTCTGGGTGGTAAGGAGATTTCTAAAGAAACTATCCACCTTACTCCTGGGGGTGCCACTGTAGGAACGATTATGGGCAGAGCTTCCCGTTTCGGCTGACCTAGTGTTAAATCAGTCAGTAAGAGTGGAGTAGCAGGGGCATTTAAAATAGCGTTTTTAAAAGTTTTTCAAATTCATTTAAGCGTATAGTCTACATACGTGTTTTGCACTCCAGTGGCAGCTAATTTCAGTGCTTCTAGTTTTTGTATTTTTTGAATGTTTTTGCGTAGTTCTGGTACTTGCTGGTGTTCGTGGTTGTGTCATAGACTGGATAAATGGAGGCTTCTCACCACACGGTGATAGATGACATCCAAGCACGGTGTTGTGGTGTACGTCTGCTCTAAGGTAAATTTGATTATGTCCAACATATTTTAACAAAATGCAGCCAACTTTATTGCAGTGGAGACGTGCTGGTTGGAATGCATACTGCGTCATTATGAGTACAGGCAACGAGAAGTCATAAATCATGACTCTTTCTTTGTTTGCTAGCGGCAAGTCCTGGGAAAAAAAACCCATGAGTGTCTGGTATCATTGGAAAGCTTAAAAAACGTACTTTCTAAAAATACCTATGTTCTTGCGGAAGACATACAGTAACTCCTGACCAATCAAACACGAGTTTTCAACCTAGCTAAAATATAAACAAATTGTCTTTTTCTGGGTCAGTTTTTGCGAACTACCTACAAATTAAATATCATTTTGAAGGTCTTTCAATACAAAATATGGAAATAACGTTACATCAGTTTTGAAAATGTCCTCAAAGTGACTCATTTTGCCAGCACGGGTCATTTGTTTACACCATTAGCATCTTAGCAGTGGCGCTAACTAATGGAGCTACTGTGTACGAGGCCACTTTTTAAGGTCATCTTTCCATCCCTCAATAGTCACTGGAAGTTGTATAATTGTATTACTGTTTTGAGATGCAAGAGGCCGTGTTCCCGCATTTATGATACCAAAGTCATTGTTTTTTAACAAGGAAAAGTGTCCTGTTTCAGTGACAACCATATGTTCTAAACTAGTACCGGAAGTTGCTACCATAATTCACGCAAGGCATCATGGGGCCTAGGAATAAGGTGGATTAATATATAAAAATATTATAACAGAAATAACTGCCTCTTTGGTCATTTAAGTTAATTTATTTCATTAAATGTAATTTTATAAAAAAAAAATTCTTTGAAATCAGAATTAAATTATTGTTTTGGCTCTGCAAAATTATGGTCAAAAGTGTAAATTGTATAAGGAAAAAAAAGTCAAAATTTTACCACAATCTGTTTCAAATTAATAAAAAAAACAGTAATTTTATTTTTAAAAAAACACAAAAATTAGCCATAAAATAATCCACAAATTTGTAATAAAGTCTCAAATGTACAAGAAAAGTCAATTTTACAAGAGGAAATTACAAATTTGAGGAAAATGGTTTCAAAGTTAGAAAAATTTACAGAAAAAAAAAATAGAAAACTATAAAAAAAATTGTGTAAATTTTGAAGAAAAACCTCAACCCTTCAAGACTGAAGTTATTACTCAAGTTTTTAAGTGGGGGCTTTTTGCATCTTTAACTCTACTAGAAATTTTTGGTTCACTGTTATGTGTGTAATGGAATGTGTAGTTATAAAAAGAGGTTCCTACTCACACGTGGTGATTTAAAACAAAACAAACCACAATAGTGGATGCGCAATGTTTGTTAATGTCATCAATCTTTTCTTGGGTGGGGGGGGGGGTTGTGCACTGAAGTGTTTGACAGTTAATTTTTTATTCAGCTAAATGCACTTTGGGATGTGCCAAGGTCAGTTATGACCAGGATGTAGTATATTTTATTTCAAAAGGGAAACAAATGTTAATGCTACTAACAGTGCACATTGAGTTTTTATGCACTTTGAGATATGCTTAAGATATGACCAAAATGGTTATTTACATAATTTTATTATTTTCATTCTATTTATTTGTTGTTGAAGAGAAAAAAAAATATTTCTACTTTTTCAGTTCTGCTCAACCCCAGCACTGTTATTGTGTTTTTATGCATGTTTGATGTGCCTTTGTCATGTGCCAAGCGCACATTTAAAACCAAGACAATGAATAAAAAGTATGTATTTTTCATCATATTGATCTGTGTTGGTTTGAAATTTGTTATATTCAACGGATCACTGAACATGTGCAGCCCAGTTACATGTCTTGATTTCAAATTATGGCCCAACTGATTTTGTAATTGGATAGCCCTGCAATAGAGCCTTTGCTGCTGTTGCTCCCAAATTTTGGAACTCTTTACCATTTGAACTTAGATCTGCACCTTCTATTGATATTTTTAAGAAGAAACTAAAGATCCACCTTTTTAGCCTGGCTTTTTATTAACTGTGTTGATTGTATTTTTATGTGTTTTTCATTGTTTACTTTGTTCTTTTACTGCTTTATATGCCTGTATTTTTGTCTGCTCTGTTATTGTATTTTACTATCTTGTTTGTTTCTTATCATGTTAAGCATTTTGTAACGTTGTCTGCGAAAAGTGCTCTATAAATAAACTTATTATTTATTATTAATTCTGTCAATGAAAAAACACACTCAGCCAGTGTTTTCTGTTCAAGGGTTAAATATTAACTATTTGAAGCCAGAACAGGGTTTTACACTAACCAGATCAAAAAAAAAAAAAAAGCATTGCCAGACCAGTTTGCCCTACTGGGAAAACACCTGCTCTTCGATGACCACAGAGAAGAGCAGGTTATGTGCACACAAACCTGATATTCATTATCTAATGACAGTTTTTACAGTTTTAACCTCATTCACTGTCATTCTTTTAAAAGAATGATTTTAAATGAAAATATCCCGACAGCTGTTTTGAATTAAATCTCCAATTTTGCATTCACCAGAGCAGATTAATAGAACTCTGACCGAGATGAACAATAATATACTGTAACTGAAGGAAATTTTTGCAACTACTGGACAAAGAGAAAGGCTGGGATCATCTCTGAACTGTAGCGAACAGCTCTCATCTATGGCCAAGCAAGGCTGATGGAGTTAAAAAGCTCCTTTAAAGTTCATAAAAGCTGGTGTGCGCTGGATTAAAAAAACTGCTCACGAACGTACAGTATCTCACAAAAGTGAGTACACCCCTCACATTTTTGTAAATTCTTTATTATATCTTTTCATGGGACAACACTGAAGATATGACACTTCGATACAATGTAGTCAGTGTACACAGCTTGTATAACAGTGTAAATTTTATTTATGTGTACATACGTATGTATATCTACTACTCTTTTTTCTTATCTTCTAAATTATTGCTCTGAGTGTTGCTATCCCTGTGCTGTTGCAATCCTGGAATTTCCCCATTGTGGGACTAATAAAGGCTTATCTTATCTTATCTTATCTTAAATATGCTGTCCCCTCAAAATAACTCAACACACATTAATGTCTAAACCACTGGCAACAAAAGTGAGTACACCCCTATAAGTGAAAATGTCCAAATTGTGCCCAAAGTGTCAATATTTTGTGTGGCCACCATTATTTTCCAGCATTGCTCGCTTGGGCATGGAGTTCACTAGAGCTTCACAGGTTGCCACCAGAATCCTCTTCCACTCTTCCATAACAATATCAAAGAGCTGGTGGATGTTAGAAACCTTGCGCTCCTACACCTTCTGTTTGAGGATGCCCCACAGATGCTCAATAGGGTCTGGAGACATGTTTGGCCAGTCCATCACCTTTACCCTCAGTTTCTTACAAAAGGCAGTGGTCGTCTTGGAGGTGTATTTGGGGTCGTTATGTTGGTTTCCAGAGGGAGGGGATCATGCTCTGCTTCAGTATGTCACAGTACATGTTGGCATTCATGGTTCCTGTTGTGTTGTTCTTAGAGCACATTGTAGTGTAACACAGGTGGTGACGTCACCCAGAGTATAAGAGGGCTGTGTGGTAGACGGGCGGTCTCTTGACCACCTCTCAGCCTGATGGGAGCATCTCTGTACTGACAGTGAGTTCTATAATAAAGCCCTGTTCAATTCACCACTCGCCTTCTTTATCGTGCCACGTTTTACGGACATAACATTTGGTGACGAGGATAAAGTATGGATGCGGGCATGTCATCTATTCAGCCATTTTGGGAGACTCTGGAGGAGCCGCCTGTGCCTTGGACGAGGTGGTTAGTCGTGTTTCAGAACTATCTGGTGGCACTAAACATCAGCAAACTGAAGAAGGTTTGGCGACTTTAGTCCACAATTTAGGTATGCAAGGACAACGTATCCTTTCTACCTTGGGAGCTAGCGATAGCTTCGATGACGTGGTTGAGCTAATGCCGCAACATTTTCACGCGCCTGCAAATGTCATCATCTGGAGGATCTAGTTTCGGCAGCGCCTCCAGCAGTCCAACGAGTTGGTGCAGCACTATATTGTGGACCTGTGGCAGGTGGCTGGAGACTGCCAGTTTGGTGACTTAGAGGAAGAAATGGTCCGCGACCAGCTGGCAGAGCACATGCTGTGTTTGTCAGCACAGTCGAGATTGCTTACACACTCCAGCAAATTAACTTTAGCCACGGCTGTGGAGATAGCCCAACAGTGTGAAGCAGCAGACGAGTTATCACACGACCTCGATGAGAGAGTTACGCTACGCCGCCATAACTCACAATCAACAACACAGGCTGTGGATCCAGACAACGAAGATAGCAAGCAAGAGGAATGAGCTGCAGCTGTAAAGATGAGGTCTGCCCCGGGATCACCCAAATGTTTGGGTTGTGGGTCCACTAAGCACCGGTACAAGGCTAGAGAGTGTCCGGCATGAGGTAAACACTGTGACAAGTGCGGACACCTGCATCATTTTGCCAGGGCCTGTAATAGATTCGAGCGAGGGGAATGTTGACACAAAGCGGATACCCCTGCTCCAACTCTTAGGGTGATTCACACTGTCTCCCCGAGCACAGAGGGCCGTACATACTGTATGGTGAAGCTGGACGGCAAGGAGATGCCATTACTGGTGGACACAGGGGCGGTGAGGTCCTTGCTGAACTGGCCTACTGTGAGGAGTTTTTTCCCACATCACCGAGTGAAAGGTCTTTCAACACTATTTTGTGGATATAGTGGAAATAGATTGCCCATTGTGGGTTTGCTGGAACTGATGGCTAGATACAAGGCAGTGGAGGAAGCCAATCTGCAGTTTGTGGTGACCGCCAGTGGAGCGAATGTGATGGGCTGTGACCTTTTCTATGGACTTGGCTTCATGATCACCAGCGATAGTGGAGAGGAGTGGTCGGGCTGTGACTCACGGGATGGGCCAGTTCCGCAAGTGTTGGACAATGCAATATGGGACAAACCTTGGCCTAGTATTCTGGGAGATGAGCAGGACCAAAACCATCCAGGGCTAATGCGGGAGGGTGCCTGCACCAGGGTCCAAATTACCTTAGTTGAGGGAAGTGGGCAGAGTGGTGGGATGTCCGTGATGGCGGATGGAGCTAAGTGGCCTCCTGCCTCCCACCTGCCTCCGGAGTTCAGCTGGGAGGTACTGAGAAGCAGGGGGTCACAATGGCTTCACCAGCATCTGAAATGAAAGAGAGGGGGGCAGGACCGGTTGGCAAGGTAAAGCGACATGCCACACAGGAACACTGGAGGCTGAGCCGGGCTCCTCTGGGGGTCGCTGATGTGGTCCGGCTCAGCTGAGAGGGGTTCGCAGGAAGAGAAAATGACAGGAAGACCAGGGGCGGCTGCAGGTAGTGGCTGTTCAGGAGGACGGCTACCTTCAGCTGTCTGATGGTACACGAAGACATCCCAACAGGCTGCTGCGCGCCAATGAAGAGGGAGAGGTGTTGGCATTGACGTGGGTCACCTCCGGGCGCCAAAAGAAGAAGATGCTTGGGTTGGGTCCTGCCTGACGGGTGTCGGGGGGTGGGGTCTCCATGATGTCTGACTGGTAATTTCGGGGGGAAATGCGTTTAAAATGTGTTATTATTAATTGCCCGAGTTAATGTGTTCTGCCTGATGTTACCATGTGAGTTGCTGAAATATTAATGTGTGCATTGTTCTGGTTACGTAGGCAGTATGTCAATATGGTTAATATACAAAATTGCTATGTGAATTGCCCAGGCTCCATAGTGTGGATATCAGTGCGTTTAGTGAATACAGTTGCTATGTGAGCTGTCCATGGTGCTGAGTAATTATCTTGATGTGTTAGCACATGAAGTTCACAAATTACAGGCCAGTCTCTTTACTCTCACAATTCTCCAAAATACTTGAAAAAATCTTCACTTAGAGACTGGGTGATTTCATTGAAAAATACAACCTCCTTACAGATAGCCAGTATGGTTTTAGAGCAGATAAATCTACATCTTTGGCACTGATCGAATTTATAGAAGAAATTACTAGTTGTATAGATAAAAAAAAGTTTGCTGTAGGAGTATTTATAGATTTAAAGAAAGCTTTTGACACCGTTGACCACAGAATACTACTAAGGAAACTGGAAAGGTATGGGATAAGAGGGGTAGGACTGAGTTGGGTGGAAAGTTATTTAAGTAACAGACAACAATTTGTACAAATTGGTGAGCACAAATCACCCTGCATGGACATCACTTGTGGTGTGCCCCAGGGGTCAGTTTTGGGACCCAAACTCTTTATTTTGTATATAAATGACATATGCCAAATATCAAAAATTCTGAAATTTATTTTGTTTGCGGATGACACAAATATCCTTTGCACTGGTGAGAATTTGCAGCAGGTTTTAGAGGTGGTCACAACTGAAATGAAAAAGTTAACGCAGTGGTTCAACAAAAATAAATTATCTCTAAATCTAAAAAAACCCAAAGATTATGCTGTTTGGAAATTATAAAATAAATCATGAAATAATGGTAACGATAGATGATATCAGAATAGAAACAGTACAGGAAAATAAGTTTCTGGGGGTGACGCTAGACAATAAAATCTGCTGGAAACCTCACATCAGTCACATCCAGGCCAAGTTAGCAAAATGTATAGGCATACTGGGGAAGACAAGACACATCTTGGACTATAAATCATTGGTCTTACTGTACAATTCACTGTTTCTACCTTATCTTAACTACTGTGTAGAAGTCTGGGGAAACACCTACAAGACCAACCTACAGTCAATATGCACATTACAAAAAAGAGCTATAAGGATAATAAATAATGTAGGATATAGAGACCATACCAATTCGTTGTTTTTAAAGTCACATGTCATAAAGTTAATCGATTTAGTTAAATTTAAGACAGCACAAGTAATGTACAGGGCAATTAATAATCAACTCCCAACTAATATACAAAAAATATTTAAAAAAAGAGACAATGATCATAATTTGAGAGGAGACTTAAATTTACAAAACCCAAGATACGAACAACCAAGAAAAGTATGTACATATCTGTCTGTGGGGTGGATTTGTGGAACAGTCTGGAGCCGGAACTGAAACTATGTACAAACAGAAATCAATTCAAAAAGAGGTATAAACATTATTTGCTGAAAGGATATATGTTAGAAGGGTAGTATTTATATGTACGATTCACTATGCTCACTCTGGGACACTATGGAATGGTGGGTGGGACAGCACTGTGTATATCTGTGTTGTTTGAGGCTGGTTTTGATGTATGGACATCAATGTATGTTAGGATGGATGGGTGTTAATGTTGATATGTAAAAAATACAGTAAATTGTTTACTTGGGGTCTTAAAGGTGGTAATTTGTATATAATTCACATGGGTGTATTTATGGAAAAGAGGAGATGGAATTAATAAGTGTTCACTTCTTCCTTCTCCCTTTTGAACACTGTATACTGTTACTTTATTGCATTTGTCATTTGTTTTGTTTTTGTTATACTTTTTTGTTCGAAATAAAGTATCTATCTATCTATCTAAGTTGCTGAGTGGGTGTGCCCAGGTTATGGGGCTGATGTGTATATTGACATATTCAATGATTAAGTTGTTTACTGAATTCATGTTCGAGGGTATAACCTGTATGTATGTTTATAGTAGGAACACGGCAGGTTTTTTTTTTTTTTTAAATTTCATGGACTGGATAATAACAAAGATGGCAGAATAATCCGTCTGGCCATGTGGAGGTGGGTCCACCTGTCCCCCTCTAGTTTTAGTTGTTTGTGTGTGCATGGATAGGCCTAATTACCTTGTTTACTATTACAGTGTGATTTGGGCACTAAATTTGGGAGGGTCTAACTGGTGTGCATGCGTTTTGGACTTTTTTTTGAAGGGGGGGGGAATGTCGTGTTGTTCTTAGAGCACATTATAGTGTAACACGGGTGGTGACGTCACCCAGAGTATAAGAGGGCTGTGTGGTAGAGGGGCGGTCTCTTGACCACCTCTCAGCCTGACGGGGGGGTCTCTGTACTGACAGTGAGTTCTTTAATAAAGTCCTGTTCAGTTCACCACTCACCTAATTATTGTGCCACGTTTTACAGACATATCAGTTCCCTCAATGAACTGTAGCTCCCCAGTGCCTGTAGGACTCATGCAGCCCCAAACCATGGGGCGGCAGTGGCTCAGGAGGTAGAGCAGGTCGTCTAATAACCCGATGGTTGGCGATTCGAATCCCGCTCTCCCCAGATATCCTGCCGTTGTGTCCTTGGGCAAGACACCTCACCCGCATTGCCTCCAGTGCCCATAACACTGGGTATGAATGTGTATAAATGTATAAAAAATGTTCGGTGGTGGCCAGAAAGGCCGTTGGCGCAGATTGGCTGCCACGTTTCCGTCAGCCTGCCCCAGGGCAGCTGTGGCTGCAGAAGTAGCTTGCCACTACCACTGTCTGTCTGGAGTGAATGAATAATGTACCTATTTGTAAAGCGTCTTTGAGTATATATGATAAAGCACTATATAAAATCGATGCATTATTATTATTCCCACCACCATGCTTGACTGTAGGCAAGACATGCTTGTCTTTGTACTCCTCACCTTGTTGCCGCCACACACACTTGACACCATCTGAACCCAGTAAGTTTATCTTGGTCTCATCAGACCACAGGACATAGTTCCAGTAATCCATGTTCTTAGTCTGCTTGTCTTCAGCAAACTGTTTGCGGGCTTTCTTGTGCATCATCTTTAAAAGGGGCTTCCTTCTGGGATGACAGCAATGCAGACCAATTTGATGCAGTGTGCGGAGTATGGTCTGAGCACTGGCTGCCTGGCCCCCCACCCCTTCAACCTCTGCAGCAATTCTGGGAGCACTCATATGTCTATTTTCAAAAGACAACCTCTGGATATGACACTGAGCACGTGCACTCAACTTCTTTGATTGACTATGGCGAGGCCTGTTCTGAGTGGAACCTGTCCTGTTAATGTCATGAGTCTGAGCACAATTATTCCTTCTTAGCTCAGACTCAGTTTATTTCTGTATTTTGCTTGTCTTTTACCATTATGTTGTCAGTTTTCTGTGTTTGTCTTGGGTTTTTGTTCCTTATGAGCCCTCCTCTCTCAGACACTCCCACTGACTGTTCACAGTCTGCCTTCCTGCCACCTCAGCTGTGGACAGTTGGGTAATTAGCTCACCTGCCTGCTCAGCCCATACCTGTGATTCATTTGTCTGGCCAAATATTTAAGGACTCTTCACTCACTGTTTCACTGCTGCAGCATTTCACTGTCAAACTTGGACTTGTTTGGGCTACCCCTTCCTTCTCATCTCCTCCAGAGCGATCTTAGCTCTGGAGTACCATCCTTGTAAGTTGCTTTGTTTGCATTTTTGTGTTTGAGCACTGTTTTGGATTTTTTGTTCCCTTTTGTTAATAAATGTCACACTACAGTTCAGCACTTGAATCTGTCTCTCTCTGCCCCGAGGGGCGTTCATGACAGAATGCTGCAGCCATAATTAGATTCAGCTGCTGTAGTGTGCATTTTTCCTTTTTGCCTTTTTTTTAATCTCTCACTCATCTGTCCGGTGAAGCTCCCATGTTTCCTGCAGGCAAAACAGACTGGAGGGGGAGGAAATGGAGTTAGGATGAGCTAGAGTTTGTCTCCGTGATCGAGAACATGGCGAAAGGGGCTCGGAGCTGCTCATCCCGCAAGGATGAGAGGCTGTGCTGGGGTGGAGTCGCCAACTTACTGGAGGTCAAACCCAGCATGCGCCTCAATCCTCGGGTTATAAGTCTCTCCCTTCCTCCACTCTCACCGATGCCATCTGCCTCCTTCTCGCCTGCCACATGAGCTCCGCAGTGGCAATGTCATCTCAATCCGGGTCACCGGAGGAACCCTCCAGCCTCATCAACAGACATTCCCCCTCCACCGAGTCAGACTAATCCTGTGGCAGTTCCTCTTTCTTGTTTCTCTTCACCAGCTGTTTCGTCAGCCTTCTCCTCCTCTGCTGCTGCTCCTCTCGTCTCGCCGACATACCCTCCTGCTGCTGAGAGGTCTTCCAGGTTATCTCCAGCTACGCCCACTTCTGTGTCTTCAGAGGCGGCTCCTCCACAATCCACAGAGGGGCCTAGGCTCACCATAGACATGGAGAGGGATGCCTGTCCACCAGCTGCAGCAGACAACATCACACACCAGGATGACAGGCAAGTTTCATTTCATTCAGTGTCAATTTATGATGATATGCTTTGCCTGATCCCCAGTAGGGATTCTCAGAAAATGCAGTCTCCTGAACTCTCCCCACCTGCTGCAGCAAATAATTTCTCACCTGCTCTCTCCATGTCTCCCCCTGTTATTCCTGAGTGTCTGTCAGCCCCAGAACTGGACCACTGGACGATGAAGGAGCCTGTGGCCCTGGAAGACCCTACTCCAATGCCAGCGTGGAGCCGTACCCCAGCTGCCACGCCGGGCGAGCCACTAGCGTGGTCTACTTCATCTGTGGAGATGTGGACTGCAACTACCATCATGCCTGCTATGGAGGCCATCACAGCAGAGTGGGAACCATTGCTGGACCTCAGGCCCTTTTCCACTAGCCCCGCTCAGCCCCGATTTGAAAACCCGGCTCTACTCACTTCGGTTCGGTTCGGCCTCAGTTGCTTTTCAACTACTGCTGGCGCACCTGCTGGCACACCTGCTGTGGGTGGGATTTGTTGAACAGCAGGCGGCACCACACCCTCGTGACGTGAAACACGTGACCAATTCTCCACAACAAACAAAATGTCTGATGACGAGGAGAGAAGGAGAGAGGAATGACTGTGACATGAAACTGGTTAAATCTATGGTGCTGACTTGTACTCTGCACAATCTGTGTGAGAGTCATGGAGAGACGTTTGACACTACATTGGATGATGCAGTAGATGAACCAGTGGTGGCAGCGGCACAGAGAGCAGAGGAGCAGGGTGGTGATATTGTAGTGAACTCAATATAAGCACCCTACTTGGCTTGACAAGTGGGTTGACCCTATTGGCGACACAGGTAGAGTGCGGGACTCCGGAGCGGGAGGCGTGAGCTCAAACCTCCCGGTGGGACGTCGCCATGTCGAGCTGCACGTTACAATATAACACGAGATGCTGTGATGCAATACTTGTCTATTTTGTCCACATTAATGTGCATACATATTTCAAAAATGTTTTTTGTAAATAAAATGTTGTGCATGGTCCATCTACCTGTCCTCTTGTTCATAACGCTTATCTGTTAAGAAGGTGCAAAGCCATCAGCCTAATGATGAGTCCACACTTCTGTTGTGATAATTGCTCACGCTAAGCGCTCTGACAGCCCCGTACGCTGTGGGGGTCACACACAACGTGTTCCTCCCCACATTCTCAATTTTTTTTCCCCCGTATATTTTTCTCTTTGGCGTACAGAAATGGCAATACGCCCGTATTTGCTAAAATTGCATTTTCCCCGTATTAAAATATGGCAAAACCGTATCACTTGACAGGTATGTAATTACATGCAGAAACACCACACAGGCCATCTTCACAAAAATCCAGCTCAACAAGCCACTTTTGCTTAGGTGGAAATGCAAATTGAACTATAAATCATGTGCTGATACATGTCATATTTTCCCATGTAAAGGTCTCCCACTTTTACTTACAAATTGATTTTTAATTTTTGGGAAAAGGGAATATAAATTTTGCACTTGTTGGGAACAACAGTTGTGTGCAACAAAAACACAGTTGTGTATCCTTGTCCGATTTGTCTACTGTTATTAGTGCCAAATTTTTGCTAGATTCCTTCTTAATTTATTAAATTTTGACTGGCGATGCAACATTCAACTTACACGTACTTACCTTTAGCAGTGTCTACAAGTTCAAGCACACCTGTACAACTGCTTATAACCTAAAAAATGTACCCGTTCAAGAGAAATGGATTCCGCATTGCAAATTTGTTTAAAATAAAAAAAAAAAAAAAAACCTACCAAGACATTACGTTTCGTTGTGTTGTTAAAAATTAAATTACCATTAGAAGGCTATACACCTGACCTGATGAACAGCAGCATGTGGAGTGAACAGAGAATAGAATGTGTATGTAATTATTGGCTTTTCTCATACGGTGTCATAACAGATAAACCAGACTTTTGATGCAAACAATACAATTTTATTCCAGAAGCAAAATTTACAAACAAAAAAACAGACTGGGCGATGACATCTCTGCGAGCTCTTCCCTTCGTAACGCAGCGTCCTGCTCCAGGGCTTCACGCGCATCTGCCCGCACATCTGCGGCCACCTGTCGCAAATGCTGCATGTACTCCTGATTCTTGCCGCTGGTCATGTTGCCGTTCCAAGAGCCGCATCTCTTCGTCATACATGTTGACCATCGCTAATGTAAGGTCAGCGATGGGAGTTGTCTGTTTTCGTCTTGCCTAGATGGAAAGACAGAAAGGCATGGTCGTTAAAACTGGATCACTACATATATTATGGAATTACACAGGTGAAAGTCTGTGGTGGAATGTCACTATTATATTATGCTTCATTGCTGTATATAAGCTGAACTGTCAAGTTGCTGCTCCTCAGTAGAGCAGATTTTGCAACACGCAGGGTGCTGTCTTCGGCTGCAGCCCCCCTGCAAAACTAAAAAGGATTAAGATTAAGAATATGGATGGATGGATGGGTAATGTTTAAACTAGTTGCCTGTAGTGTGGCTGCAGAAATCTGAATGGGTTAATACAGTCAGCTGACGCAAAGCATTTCAATGAAGCATGTTGATTTCAACGGCAGTTCATGCGCTTTATTTCTTTGTCTAAAACAGGAGTTACAACAGCACCAATCACCACACCTAAAAATGGTTGTGGAACACCGATAAGTGAAGACCAAAGAATAACCTTTTTGTACATTTAAAAAGACTGTCACGCCGCGCCGCTCATCAGCGGCGCCACCTGCACGCACACCTGCACATCATCAGCGGCGAGGAATATAAGCCGCCTCGCCCTGAGCTTCGGCCTGAAGCCGTCAGACTTCTCCACTCATCATCGTGAGTCAACCTTTCCTTCAGCACGACGCCTTTGGTAAGAAGCCCTTACCTCCTTTCTCTCCATTCTGCTCCCCTGTGCACAGGTGGATTCCTCGGCGGCGGACAACGCCTCTCCCTCGCCATTCCTCGCTGCTGCACCGAGCCCTGCAGGTGGCTGTCTTCCGGGTTCCGTCCTTGTGGTGCCAGTCATCTGTCCCTTGCAAGTAAGCTCCTCTCTTGCTTATTCTCCTCCTGTGTTGGTGTGTGCCCGTCACCCTGTGTCTTTGTGCTCTTTCCCATAGGGTTGCCGGCTGTACGGTCTCCTGCCTCTGTGCCCGAAGCAGACGCCGCCACCAATACATTTACATCCCGCAGACACACATCCATTCACCCCTGTTGCTAATAAACTATTTGAACTTCTCTGAGCCTGTGTGTGTGCGTCTCCTGAGCCGTGCGTTATGTCAGTACGGCTTCAGCAGAGCGGCTCGGCAGACGGCGGGCTCGCACACCGGTTTTCCACTCTCGAGGCTCGAGTGGATCAATTAGCCTATCAGCAACAGGTGATTTTCAATCAATTGTTAAATTTGACTAACCGGTTGGGCCGCTTGGACCCCCAACAGTCGTTCCCCCCGGCTCGTCAGGGTGGCGCGGCTCCTGCTGCTCCAGTGGCCGTCCAGCAGGCTCCGAGTGCACCGGTTCGGCTCACACCCATTCCAACCCCCGCCCGCTTTAGCGGTAAGCTCGGCGGAGCGCGGGGGTTTATTATGCAGTGTGAGTCCGTTTTCCACCGTGTGCCCGGAGACTTTCCCTCAGATCATAGCCGAATTGGTTATATCGGGAATCTCCTGGAGGGGCGAGCTTTAACGTGGACCTACGCCGTAATGGCGAGGCCCAGTTATGCCGCCCTCACATATGACCAATTCGTGAGCCGCTTCCTGGAGGTCTTTGACCATACTCCAACCGAGACGGTCCAGGTCGATCGGCTTCTCGCCCTCCAGCAGGGAAGCTGGTTGGCAGCGGACTACGCGGTCAACTTCCGGGTAGCGGCGGAGGAAATAGGCTGGGAGGAACGCTCCCTCTGCGGCCTTTTTTTCCGCAGCCTCAATGATGATCTGAGGGATGAACTGGCTGGGCGAGATATTCCTGAGACGCTAGCGGAGCTGACATCCTTAGCGATTAGTTTGGATAACAGGCTGCACGAGCGCTCCTCAGGGCGGAAGTCGTCTTCTTCTCGCCCTCGTGGAGCCTCGCCGCGCCTGTTCCAAGCTCACCCCCTGGCGGTGCCGCCACCATCGTGCCCCGAGGAGTCGGAGCCGATGGTGATGGGCTGGACAAAGCTTTCACCTGCGGAGAGACAACGCCGCCGTGAGTTGGATCTCTGCATGTATTGCGGAGATGACCAACACATGGTGAAGCTTTGCCCACGGAAAGCCAGTCGGCGGGGTCCGCGAGTCACTGTAGGGGGCCTTGCGGATCTCAATCGGTTAAACTCACACACTCAATTAATGCTGCCCATCCGTTTCTGCCACAACCCCATTGGGCACCTCACCCACGCACTGGTGGATTCGGGCGCAGAAGGCAGCTTCATTTCACAAAGCCTGGCAACCCGATTGGGCATCCGCTGCCAGGCGCTCAAAGACCCCATCTCCCTGGTCAACCTCTCCCGTACTTCCCTTGGGAGAGTCACGCACCAGACCGTCCCGGTCCTGGTGATCATCTCTGGTAACCACCGGGAGGAGATAACCTTTCTCATCCTGCCCAACTCTGTGTCGCCCGTCATCCTGGGGTATCCCTGGCTACGCCTCCACAACCCTGTCCTGGATTGGAAGTCAGCTGGGGTATCGGCATGGAGCACGTTCTGCATGGGCACCTGCCTTCAGTCCGCTGCCTGTTCTCCGTCCGCTTCTCCCCCCGCTACGGACGCTGCACCCCCGGACCTGTCCCTGGTGCCTCTGGAATTTCACGACCTGGGCATGGTATTCAGTAACACCAAGGCCATGTCTCTCCCTCCTCATCGGCCCTATGACTGTGCCATCAACCTCCGCCAGGGGGCACCCTTACCTTCTGGTCGGCTCTACAGTCTGTCGGCGCCGGAGAAGGAGACGATGAACGCCTACTTAAAAGAGTCACTGAGTGCTGGGATAATCCGCCCATCATCATCACCCGTGGGGGCAGGGTTCTTCTTCGTTGGGAAAAAGGACGGATCCCTCCGTCCTTGCATTGACTATCGGGCCCTAAATGACATTACGGAGAGGGATCGTTACACCCTGCCCCTCATGGACACCGCTTTCCACTCCCTCCAGGAGGCGACCTGGTTCACCAAGCTGGATCTACGCAGCGCATACCACCTCGTCCGGATCCGGGAGGGAGATGAGTGGAAGACAGCCTTCCGTACCCCGAACGGCCACTTTGAATACCTGGTAATGCCGTTCGGGTTGACCAACGCTCCTGCCGTCTTTCAGCGCCTCATCAACGACGTCCTCCGGGACTTCATCGGCCTCTTTGTGTTCGTCTACCTGGATGATATACTCATCTTCTCCAAGTCCAGGGAGGAGCACCAGGTCCATGTGAGGCGGGTCCTCCAAAGGCTGCTGGAGAACCGGCTATACATGAAGGCTGAGAAGTGCGAATTTTTTGCTAGAACAACCTCCTTCCTGGGATTCGTCATCACTCACGACCAGGTGCGTCCAGACCCAGAGAAGGTGAAGGCGGTGGTAGAGTGGCCTACACCTGCGTCGAGGAAACAGGTGCAACAGTTCGTGGGATTCGCGAACTTCTACCGCCGCTTTGTTCCAAACTTCAGCACCATCGTCGGACCGCTGACCCGCCTCACGTCCCCTAAGGTCCCGTTCCGGTGGACCGAAGAGGCCGCAGCTGCTTTTCAGGCGCTGAAGGCGGAGTTCTCCTCCTCCCGGGTCCTTCGCCAGGTCGACCCCGCGCTGCAGTGCATCGTGGAGGTGGATGCTTCGGACACAGGAGTGGGGGCGGTGCTATCCCAGCGGTCGCCTGACGACGGCGCCAAAAGGCCCTGCGCCGCCTTCTCCCGGCGCTTGTCCCCGGCGGAGAGAAATTACGACGTGGGGGACAGAGAGCTCCTCGCCATCAAGCTCGCGCTGCAAGAGTGGCGTCACTGGCTAGATGGGGCGGACCTGCCGTTCGTGGTCCTTACGGACCACAAGAACTTGGAATATCTTCGATCTGCCAAGCGCCTGAACGCCCGCCAGGTGCGCTGGTCCTTGTTCTTCGCCAGGTTCCAGTTCTCCATCACCTTCAGGCCTGGCTCTAAGAACGGCCTGCCCGACGCCCTCTCTAGGCAATTCGCCCCCGAGGAGTCGGAGGACGCGCTCCACACCATCCTGCCCAGATTGTGCGTCGTGGGAGCCATCTCCTGGGACATAGAGAGCAAGATCCGGAAGGCGCAGGAGGTGGAACCTGACCCTGGCGGCGGACCAGAGGGAAGACTATTCGTGCCATCTGCGGTTCGAGGAGAGGTCATCCACTGGCTACACACCTCTAGGCTCACCTGTCACCCTGGCTCCTCCCGGATGATAGATCTCCTCCAGCGGTCCTTTTGGTGGCCGGGCCTGCGGAGGGATGCGGCCCGCTACGCCCGGGCTTGTCCAATTTGTGCCACCAATAAGTCAGGAAACGCCCCTCCAGCGGGTCTGCTCCAGCCCCTGCCCGTCCCTGGCAGGCCCTGGTCACACATTGCCCTGGACTTCGTCACCGGACTCCCAGTCTCCAACTCTTACGACACCATCCTGACCATCGTGGATCGCTTCTCCAAGGCGGTGCACTTCGTTCCCCTGCGAGGTCTCCCTACTGCCCTGGAGACGGCGGACCTCCTCATCCAACATGTGGTCAGGCTGCACGGGATTCCGGTGGACGTGGTCTCGGACCAGGGGCCCCAATTTTCCTCTGAGGTTTGGAAGTCGTTTTGTAACGCCATCGGAGCCAAGGTGAGCTTCTCCTCCGGCCATCACCCCCAATCCAACGGGCAGTGTGAGCGGACCAACCAGGAGCTGGAGGCTGCACTCCGCTGTGTGACTGCATCCAAACCTACGTCCTGGAGTGACCATCTTGCCTGGGTTGAATACGCCCACAACACCGCTCGCTCTTCTGCTACAGGGATGTCCCCCTTCAAGGCATCCCTGGGTTATGACCCCCCGCTGTTCCCGGCGCAGGAGAGTGAGGTAACTGTCCCGTCAGTTAGGGCGCATCTCAGGCAGTTCCGCTCCATCTGGGCATCTGCGCGTAATGCGCTTTTACGCACGGCGGAGCGCAACAGAACTGTGGCGGACCGGCACAGAAGACCTGCCCCGGCGTACAGAGTTGGGCAACGAGTCTACGTGTCAACCCAGGACGTAACATTGAAAGGCGAGAGGAGGAAGCTGGCACAGCGCTTTATGGGACCCTACCCCATCACCCGGATCATCAACCCGGTAGCTGTGCGTGTGGCTATTCCCCCCTCCCTCCGCATCCATCCCACCTTCCACGTGTCCAAGGTGAAGCTGGCAGTCTCCGACCCCCTTTGCCCTCCTCCTGCTGCGCAACCCGCGCCCCGGATGGTTGGTGGCCATCCGGCCTGGGCCGTCTCTTCCATCCTGGACTCCCGGCGCCGGGGTCGTGGGTTGCAGTACTTGGTGGACTGGGAGGGCTATGGGCCTGAACATCGACAGTGGGTGCCCCGGTCGTTTGTGTTTGACCCCTCGCTCATCGCTGATTTCCACCGAGCGCACCCAGAGAAGCCATCGCCAGGAGGCGCTGCTAGAGGGGGGAGTACTGTCACGCTGCGCCGCTCATCAGCGGCGCCACCTGCACACACACCTGCACATCATCAGCGGCGAGGAATATAAGCCGCCTCGCCCTGAGCTTCGGCCTGAAGCCGTCAGACTTCTCCACTCATCATCGTGAGTCAACCTTTCCTTCAGCACGACGCCTTTGGTAAGAAGCCCTTACCTCCTTTCTCTCCAGTCTGCTCCCCTGTGCACAGGTGGATTCCTCGGCGGCGGACAACGCCTCTCCCTCGCCATTCCTCGCTGCTGCACCAAGCCCTGCAGGTGGCTGTCTTCCGGGTTCCGTCCTTGTGGTGCCAGTCATCTGTCCCTTGCAAGTAAGCTCCTCTCTCGCTTATTCTCCTCCTTGTGTTGGTGTGTGCCCGTCACCCTGTGTCTTTGTGCTCTCTCCCATAGGGTTGCCGGCTGTACGGTCTCCTGCCTCTGTGCCCGAAGCAGACGCCGCCACCAATACATTTACATCCCGCAGACACACATCCATTCACCCCTGTTGCTAATAAACTATTTGAACTTCTCTGAGCCTGTGTGTGTGCGTCTCCTGAGCCGTGCGTTATGTCAAAGACATTTTCAATTAATTAATATGCAGCTACAGGAAATTGCATTAATCATTTTGGTACATAACTTGTTAGGCTCCAGCCCCCCCGCGACCTGTAAAGGATTAAGCGGTAGAAGATGGATGGATGGATGGATGGATTTTCGACCCTGGTTTCCGCTGCTGGACCTGTTTCAACCAAAAAAAAAAATTGTGGTTATTGTGCCTTATCGGCACTTGAACGTGATCCAGATGGAGCTGGTGATGTGGAGCTGATCCAGCTGGCGCTCAGCCAGTCGCACACGCAGACGCAGCGCCAGGAGAGTCCGCTGTGTCAGTCATCTCCACTGAGGTGGACCCCTGTGATATGAAATGCGATTCTAGAAAGAAAATGCACGCAATTTAAAACTTAACACCAAAGTGCAACATGTACACAACACTCAAGTTTTTAACCGGAATACAATAAGCATAATTCAGCGTTTTGTTCGCGCTAATACTTAACACAAAGCAAGCGTGAATCTGCAGTTGGCTGCAAAACAATACGCAAGCCTCAGTAACAACCATTACCCACAATCTAACAACCTTCCTATTTCTTAAAAACAGTGAGCTTGGCACAGAAAGGATCAAGTGGCGAAAAGATGCGCAATATCAAAACAACACTCACCATCCACGGTTTCCAAGGCCGTGACCGTGACAGTGACCGTGTCGAGCCCAATGTCTCTCAGCGAACCACTTCCACTCTTTCCGATCCGCTGAACTTCGAGCAATGTGGTCCTTCACTGCTCGGTAATCGCTTTTCAGCTTTTTCAGCTTCTCCCGACATTGTTTGGCAGTACGGATGTGCCCTTGGGAAGCCATCTGCTCGGACACCTGCATTTCAAGTAGATCTGTCCAACTCGCGCTGGATGTGATCGTCGCCTAATATAGAAAGAAAATTGCGCACCTCCTAATATATAATATTAGGAGTATATTATTATATAAGTATATTATACAGTATATTAATATAATATACCGTATTAAAGGGGCGCACTGTGTTCACTGCTGAACAATTACAAATGGCGGTCATGGAGTAAATTCAGCAGAAAAAGTCGCTTTCATGACGTTACAACCTGACCAATCAGCGGCGACCAGTCTCTTAAAGTCATATCACAGCCATACTCAGCCCTACTCAGCCCGGTTAGACCCTGCCCTGGATCAGGTACGAAAAAAGTACCTACTAACCGGTGCTGGGGCTAGTGGAAAAGCGCCTAAAGCGGGCTGAGTGGTGCGGTGTAGGGCTAAGTGAGGCTAGTGGAAAAGGGCCTCTAGAGACCGGGCCTGAGACGACAGTGGAGCTCAAGCTCAGCTTAATAAATGTCACACTACAGTTCAGCGCTTAAATCTCTCCCTCTCTGCCCTGAGGGGCATTCATGACAGTTAAACCGCTGTATGGTCTTGGCCACCGTGCTGCAACTCAATTTCAGGGTGTTGGTAGTCTTCTTATAGCCTAGGCCATCTTTATGTAGAGCAACAATTCTTTTTTTCAGATCCTCAGAGAGTTCTTTGCCATGAGGTGCCATGTTGAACTTCTAATGACCAATATGAGAGAGTGTGAGAGTAATAACACCAGCTTTAACACACCTGCTCCCCATTCACACCTGTGACCTTGTAACACTAATGAGTCACATGACACCAGGGAGGGAAAATGGCTAATTGGGCACAATTTGGACATTTTCACTTAGGGATGTACTCACTTTTGTTGCCAGTGGTTTAGACATTAATGGCTGTGTGTTGAGTTATTTTGAGAGGACAGCAAATTTACACTGTTATACAAGCTGTACACTGACTACTTTACATTGTATCAAAGTGTCATATCTTCAGTGTTGTCCCATGAAAATATATAATAAAATATTTACAAAATGTGAGGGGTGTACTCACGTTTGTGAGCTACTGTAATTTCACGACATTTAGACTAATTTCTGATTTTTCAAACGCTATAGTGTGAACCCAGCTTAGTGGAAAAAAATTGCTGAATTTGCGCCAGGCAAAAAAATACAAACTACCCTGGAGGGAGCAAACAGAAGCCACTGTCTTGAAACTTACTCACCATTTGGAAGTTTGAGATTGAAATGGCACTTGGAGAAAAAAGATTTCTGCCGCTGGTAGGAACGTTCAGATGATCTGATATCAGCGTCCTTATTCTGGCAGCTCTTTGGTCCTTTTCTGAATCAGCATTCCTGGTGTGTATGAATCTTTAACACTTCTCACGGGTGTTTTGCAACTTCACTGACCTGGAGCTTCTGCCTGCTGTGATGGACGGATCTTCAGACTGTGGCTCTGCCGGTGCCTCCCGTGTTAGCATTTGTAATGCTAACAGTTTGACAAACATCTTGTTGTGATTGTAAAGTTGACACTGTCAGTCTGCATTGCAACTTTAAAAAATCCTGCCAATTTAGGAATATTTTTTAAAAACCTCTGTCTCACGTTCCTGTTTTTCTTTCTCCTTTTTTGTCTTTTGGACGCTGCTATCGTACATTCATTCATTTGTCCACGGATTCACTACCAGCCCACGTCCAACCTTAATCAAGTCAAATGTCAGCTCTTAACCAATTAAATTAAGCAGGCAAGACAGATGTACACCTCAACAAATAAATAGTTGATAATGTGGTGATGTGATAATGACGAGACAGAGTTCTCTCTCAAAGTCATCTTTATTCACAACACCATCATCTCAAAGCAGAGAGAAAAAAGAGAATGAAACAGTAAACTCTCGTCCTTAAATATCAGGGACTTCACACTTCGTAGATCACGTCACACAGACCACTTTGCATTATAAAGACAGTCACAATGCATTTCTCTCCATGATATCACTTTCACTGTCTCCCATGCATCCTTTCCTTAATCCTTTAATTGCACCCCCACAGTCTCAGGCCTTGCATACCAAAGCTAATATTCCTGCAGCTTCCTGCCTTTGTTCTGACCTAAAATGTGAGTCACAGAATCTCCATGAGTGTGTCCGCCACACCAAGCCCCCCCAGCATTTTAGACAACAGAACAACAAGAGAATACACATCTGTCCACATGCTGTATAGGCTTCAGCCTCCTGCCGTATCTGCTGAAGTTGGGGTTCAACGTCTCTGCGGCGCTGTCACGCTGGGGGTTTGCCGTCTGGGGGCGAAAACCCTTTGTCAGTCTCTGCGGGTGTTCTGGGGAAACATTCTTGTGGGAAACATTACTGTGTGAAGCCCCACGAGGTGGTCTACCTCTCCGCGGGGCCCTTGCCAACAGCACTTGCTCATCTGCCACCACAAAAGCGGGTTTAAGTCTGTTTATGCCAATTTTCTCTTTCCTACCCCCCAAATCTAGCAAAAACTGCTTGTCCCCCGTTTCTAGCACTCTGAATGGTCCGTCATAAGGCAGTCGCAACGGGGTTCGATGCGCATCGTGTCTAACAAAAACAAACTCTGTGTTCTTCAAAGTTTTAGGCACAAAAACGCGCGGAAAACTGTGGTGCGCGGGACCGGACAGCATGCTTGATTCTATGTTACTCCGCAACAGCTGAGATGGGGAGGCGTCTGGCACAGGGTTATCTGGGAGAAACTCCCCAGGCAGCCGGAGTGGCTGCGCAAACACTAGCTCCGCTGGGGAGGCTTCTAGATCCTCTTTAGGCGCAGAACGCAACCCCAATAACACCCATGGTAACTTGTCAACCCAATTTGAATCCATCAGTGACGCTCTGAGAGCCGCTTTCAATGACCTATGAAAACGTTTGCATAACCCGTTAGCCTGCGGATTGTATGCAGTTGTGCGGTGAATTGTGACACCCAGGCTGCGGGCCATTGTAGACCAAAGCTCGGACACAAATTGAGGGCCTCTGTCGGACGTAATGTCCGACGGAACACCGAAGTGCGCCACCCAAGCTGTTAAAAACGCGCGCGCCACCTCCTCGGCTGTGGTTGATGCCAGCGGGACCACTTCAGGCCAGCGCGTGGTGCGGTCCACCATTGTCAGAAGGTGTGTGCACCCCTGTGACAGCGGGAGGGGTCCGACGAGGTCCACATGGACGTGATCGAACCTCTTGGCCGGAATGTGAAACGGTTCCAAAGGAGCCCTCGTGTGCCTGTGTACTTTGGCTCGTTGACACGCTGTGCAGGCTGCTGCCCACTCTTTGACCTGTTTGCGGAGGCTCGGCCACCCAAATTTCTCTCCCACCATTTTGACCGACGCACGCACTCCAGGGTGCGCTAACGAATGAACCGAGTCAAAAGCGCGGCGGCACCACGCGGCCGGTACTACTGGACGCGGCCGTCCAGTGGAGACATCGCAGATTGGGGGGGCATACCGTCTTGCAGCACCCTGTTCTCCAGCCTTAACCCTGTTGGTCCAGACTGGAGCGCGCGCACGTCCGTGTCATTAACCTGCTCCGCGGCCATGGCTGCATAATCTACCCCTACGCTGACTGGGGCCGCCACGGCGCGCGAGAGGCAATCTGCCACTAAATTGAGTTTGCCCACCACATGCCGAATATCAGTGGTAAACTCTGATATGGCGGACAGCTGTCTCTGCTGCCGGCCTGACCACGGTTCAGAGACTTTGGCCATCGCGAATGTTAGTGGTTTGTGGTCAACGAACCTGGTGAAAGCGCGTCCATCCAGCCAGAACTGGAAGTGGCGGATGGCCAAATGGAGAGCGAGCAGCTCCCTGTCGAACGCACTGTATTTACGTTCGCTATCGTGCAAGGTCCTGCTGAAAAAGGTGAGGGGCTGCCAAATCCTGGCTACATGTTGCTCCACGACCGCCCCTATGGCCACCTCTGATGCGTCAGTGGTGAGCGCTATGCGGGCCGTTGGGTCTGGGTGTGCCAACAACGCAGCCTTTGCCAAGGCTGCTTTCACCTCCGAGAACGCTTGGTCCCGCTCCGGGGGCCACTCAATCTTATCCGCGGGTTTCTTTTTTTTTGAGCGCGGCATACGACGGCTGCATGAGTTGCGCCGCGTGGGGGAGAAAACAGTTATAAAAATTCACCATTCCCAAAAACTCCTGCAACGCCCTGACCGTCTGCGGCGGGGGAAACTCTGCCACAGCGCGCACTTTGTCAGGCAGCGGAACTGCTCCTTTGGGGGAGACACGGTGTCCTAAAAAATCAATCTGCGCCACCCCGAACTGACACTTCGCTGGGTTGATTATTAACCCGTGATCTCCCAACCTTCGGAAAACTGTGGCCAGGTGTTTTTCGTGTTCGTCTTCTGATGCGCTGGCTACTAAAATATTGTCCAGGTAGACAAACACGAAAGGGAGATCGCGAAGCACCATGTCCATCATGCGCTGGAACGTCTGAGCAGCTCCTTTAAGTCCAAATGGCATGCGTAAAAACTCGAATAGGCCAAACGGAGTTATTACCGCTGTTTTGGGTATGTCCTCAGTGTGCACTGGGACTTGGTGGTAGCTGCGGACCAAGTCTATTTTAGAAAAATGAACAAATGAACGGAAAAATCTTGGATATGTGGGATTGGGTAGCAGTCGTGCGCTGTAGCATTGTTTAACCTGTGGAAATCCCCGCAAGGGCGCCATTCCGTCAGATTTTGGGACCATATGCAGGGGGGAAGCCCACGGACTGTTTGAACATCGGATAATGCCCAACCTCTCCAGGTTGGCGAACTCCTCGCACGTTATGGCTAGTTTAACTGCTTCCAAGCGCCGAGCTTTTGCAAAAACGGGCGGTCCGGAAGTGGTAATAAAATGCTCCACCCCGTGTTTAGCGACTGTTGCCGAAAATGTGGGGACCGTGAGTGCTAGGAACTGAGTGAGCAGTGTGTGGAACTTACCGCTTGCTGCTGTGACGTTGGCTTGTGCTGTTGGCGGGGCCACTCGCGCTGTACAGGGAACAGAATCAAAAGAAAGTGCATTAACCAGGCGCCTGTTAGCGAGATCAACTAACAAACCATGTGAGCACAAAAAAATCAGCCCCCAACATATTGAAATTTACTGCTGCTACAACAAAAGTCCACTGAAATGTACGACCGTGTAGAGACAGGAGCAGAGTCTTCTCACCAAAGGTCTTAATCTCCGAGCCGTTCGCTGCCGTCACCCGGGGACCTCCGGAATCAGCCAGTCTGTCCGCATAGGAAGGTGTGATGAAGCTCAACTGGGAGCCTGTGTCGATGAGGAACTGCCTCCCCGAGCGTGCGTCCAACAAGTAGAGCAGCTTGTTCTCTTCCCCGAGGGCCGCGGCTGCTACCGACCCCCGGTCTTGGCGTTTCCCGAACGCCCGAACTGGCATGGCGGTACACACTTGCGTGCCCTCTCTGCGAAGCGGCGATGGTAGAAACAAAGGCCGTCCGGTCCACGTTCTCTGGCCCTTGCCGCTGCCATCGTCGGTGAGTCTGGCACCGCTACCTCTGGCCCCCGTCGTCTCCGGTCATCGCGTCGCGTTCCGCTGCAGCGGCCGTGGCTGCACGCCGCTTGGTGGCGTTGACAATCCGCTGCGCCTCCCGGCCCAGCGCGCGGTAGTCCCGTAGGGCCAACAGTGACGAACTGGCCAGGGTCGCTCTCGCTGCTGACGGTAGAGTCCTGAGGAAGAGGTGGGTGAAAATGAAGTGATCATCGTCAGAGTCTTTCAACCTCAACAACTTCTCCATCAGGCTCGCGGGCATGTCATTTTCCCCCTCCGTCAGCGCCAGGAGCCTCTCTGCTCGCTCCTCCGCCGAGGGGGTGAATTGCTGGATGAGTGCAGCCTTCAACGCGTCGTATTTGTCGCTCTCCGGCGGCTGGTCGATCAGGCTCTCCACATGCTGGGCCGTGTTGTTGTCCAGCTTTGCGACTACGTGGTAGAATTTCGTGGCATCTACCGATATCCCCCGGAGGTTGAACTGCGCCTCAACCGCGTTGAACCAGGAGCGCGGATTGTTCTGCCAGAAGTCCGGTAGCTGGACTGTAGCGGCATTCGTTTGGCTGGGGGCTCCTGATGCGGCTGGCCCAGGGGAATTTTCTTCTTCCATGATACGTCTCGGGTCACCAGTGTGGTGATGTGATAATGACGATTCAGAGTTCTCTCTCAAAGTCAGCTTTATTCACAACACCATCATCTCAAAGCAGAGAGAAAAAAGAGAATGAAACAGTAAACTCTCGTCCTTAAATATCAGGGACTTCACACTTCGTAGATCACATGTCACACAGACCACTTTGCATTATAAAGACAGTCACAATGCATTTCTCTCCATGATATCACTTCCACTGTCTCCCATGCATCCTTTCCTTAATCCTTTAATTGCACCCCCACAGTCTCAGGCCTTGCATACCAAAGCTAATATTCCTGCAGCTTCTTGCCTTTGTTCTGACCTAAAATGTGAGTCACAGAATCTCCATGAGTGTGTCCGCCACAGATACACCAAAACAAACCCTCCAATAAATGTTGGGCATTGTGATGATCAGGTGAGAATGCTCCCCCTCCCCTCCTGTGTTTTTTCCCTCTGCCTGTTTCCCAGCTCCGGAGTTGATTACGCCACCTGTGTGATTGTGCACACCTGCTGCTATCATATCAACCAGCTTTAAAAGAGCCAGTCTGCGAGCACTTCTTCGGTGGACCATTGGGTATTGCTGCCATCAGCTACTGTCAAGTTGAATGGTGTTTATATTTGCTTGTAGTCTGTTCTTCTCTTTTCCTTCCCAGGTTGCTGCCATCTCAGCGGCTGTTACTCCGGGGCTGCGCACACTCACCTGAACCTCTTCATCAGCCAGACTACTCCTACTCCACCCAGGTCAACCATCTATCCATCCCATTCAGCCAACTTCCCTTCTCCCATTTATCTTGCTGGTGTTTCCCCCACCAGCTCCTTCTCATCACATGCTGGGGCGCAGCCAGGTCCTCTGCTCTGTCAGTAAGTCCCTCCTCCTCTTTCCTCATCTCCTCCCTTCTTCAAGTATTAATTATTAATCATTTCCCCTCTCTTTCTCCTCTGTAGGCTGTGTGCTGCTCCAGTATGCCGTTCGTGTTGTTTTTTGTGTTTGTTAGATTTTGTTGGCTTCCTAGTGCGGCGTCTCCCCCTACACCTGCTGCTCTGGCAGCTCCTCCCATCCAATGGACCATTTCCATCCCCTCTCCTGCCTCATACACAGGGGATGTGGGGGGATGTAAAGGGCTTCTGCTCCACTGCCGGCTCTATTTCCAGCAAGTGGCAGGGGAATTTAGGGACGATTCATCCAAAATTCAATTTATGACCCTGCTACTCAGAGACCGGGTGCTTAAGTGGGTTCAGTCCATTTTAAGTAGTCCGGAAGGGGCCCATTACACATACGATCAGTTTGTTCAGGAATTCACCCGGGCATTCGACCATACAGAGAGTGAAGGAAATATCGCAAGCCAATTGATGGGACTTTGGCAGGGAAGTCGGTCAGTCACCAATTTCTCGGTTGAGTTCCGGGTCGTTGCGACGAATTCCAGATGGAATGACGTTGCTCTACGTAGCACCTTCCTCCGGAGTCTCAATTCCAACCTCCATGATGATCTGGCTATCTGCGCTAATCCCTCCTCTCTGGATGAATTAATTGAGCAGACCATTGGCCTGGATAATCGGTACGGCGAGCATGCGAGGGAACAGAGAGCCTCTGCTTCCTCGTCTGCGTTATGACCGCCCCCCCCCCCACCCTCTCGCTCCATCAGGTCAGCTTCTCTCCTGGAGCTGATGGTCCTTGGTCATGCTCATCTGACTCCGGAGGAATGCTGGCATCAGGAGAAGGTGGGGGCCTGCGTGTATTGTAGTTTTACAGAACACACATTGTCAAAATGCTCCATTCGGCCAAAAGATCCGGTCCGTCAGTAGCCGTGGGGGGGTCTGGCAGGTGGATCTTCTCCAAACCCTCCCAACAGTTTTATACTTCCAGCCCTCATTCAGTTACCGGGGGCCAAGTGTAAAACCTCAGCTGTCAATGATTCCGGAGCTGAGCAAAATTTCATTTTGCAGGATCTTGTGCAAAAATGTAAGATTCCCACCAGGAACCTCCCATCACCCCTAAACGTCTCAGCCCTTTCTCGCTGGAGACTTGCCGCAGTTACCCTCCAAACCGAGCCCATCTCCATCATTTTGTCTGGTAACCACAGCAAAACTATTCAGTTTTTTGTGTTGCCTAGTTCTTCTTCTCCTGTGATTCTGGGCTATCCGTGGTTACGCCAACACAACCCCATTATAAATTGGGCTTAGGGTTCCATTTCTTCCAAAGCCCTTTTTGTCTCTCATCGTGTCTTTGTTCAGCCAGATGTTCACCCACTCTACCTATCTCTTCCCCTCCAGTCGAGCCGCCGGATCTGTCTTGTGCCCGAGGTCTATTATGACCTTGGGGAGGTCTTCAGTAAGTCAAGGGCCCTTTCCTTACCACCTCACCGGTCCTATGAGTGTGCTATAGATCTCCTCCCAGGCACGCGTCTGCCATCCAGTTGGCTCTACATTTTGTCTGTGCCAGAGAGGGAGGTGATGGAGAGTTATATTAAGGGCTTGTTGAGCACCGGTCTCATCCACCTGTCATCCGCTCTTCTTGGCACTGTTTTTTTTTTTGTGGGGAAAAAAGATGGGTCACTGCGGCCGTGCATTGACTATCGTGAGCTGAATTCCATTACCGCCAAAGACAAGTACCCATTACTGCTCATAAACTCCGCCTTCAAGCTTCTGCAGCATGTGCGAGTGTATAAACTCAACCTCCGTAACACGTACCATCTGGTCCATATACGTGAGGGTGATGAGTGGAAGACAGTGTTCAAAACACACTTGGGGCGTGCCTCTGCCGTCTTCCAGAGGATGATCAACAACATTCTCTGTGATATCATTAATTAGTTCATTTTTGTCTATCTGGATGACATCCTCATTTTTTCCCACACGCTGGTGGAGCACATAGTCCATGTCCAGGCAGTCCTGCAATGGCTGCTGGAAAACCAACTTTTTGTGAAGGCCAAAAAGCGTGAGTTTACTTCCAGCTCCACTTCTTTCCTGGGGTTTATTGTGGCCAAGGGTGCATTAAAGGCTGACCCAGTGAAAGTCAAGGCCGTGGCAGATTGGCCTACCCCCAGTCTAGGAAGCAACTCCAATGCTTCCTGGGCTTTGCCAATTTCTACCGCCGGTTTATTCAGAGTTACAGTAAAGTGGCTCTGCTATTAACTCAACTTACATCCTCTAAGATCCCGTTTAAATGGGCTGAAGCGGCAGAGCAGGCCTTCACCAAATTAAAGGCCCTCTTCTCTGACACCCAAGTTGAACCCCAATCTCAGTTTGTAGTAGAGGTTGATATGTCTGATTCGGGGGTGGGCGCTGTCCTTTCCCAGCGCTCTGACTCCGATCAGAAGCTTCATTCATGCGCGTATTTCTTTTGGCAGTTGACTCCAGCCCAGAGGAACTACGACGTAGCAGACTGTGAGTTGCTGGCCATTAAATTAGCATTAGAGGAATGGAGACACTGGCTAGAGGGAGCTACTCAGCCTGTCGTATCAATCAATCAATCAATCAATCAAAGACTTTATTCCAGACTCAAGGTCCATCAAAAAAAAGTAAAAAAGTAAAAAGTAAAAACAAGACAGTTGAAACAATCAAAAAGTTACAAAAAAAAAAACACTAAGACACAACTGCTAAGAGAAGTACAAAGACAGTACAGACTTTAAAAAGACTTAAAGAGACAACTGTACCAGTGCCTTCTAAACTGTGACTGACAGCGAATAGAACTGAGCTTAATGCTAGACATGACTTGAATGATTTCATTTCTAGATACATCAAGCCGACAGATGAATTTATACATAAGATTCCTTATTACTGCATGCAGAGTATTTACACGTGATGAGACAAATAACTCGGAAGCACTGCACCATCGAGGCTTTTTAAGTAAAATTCTTAAGGCATCATTGTAGGCAACCTGTAATTTCTGCATACTTAGTTTCCTATAATTTATCCATAAATGAGCAGTTTATAAAGGTGTACAATAGGTTTTAAAAAGAACCAGTTTCACCTCATCTGAACAAAAACCAAATCTGCGTGCAAGAATATTTGCTCGCATGTAGATTTTGCAGCGTTGTCTGAAAATATCATCATCATCAGTCATTCTATCATTAATAAAATGTCCCAGATATTTAATTTTATCCCTGACAATTAATTCCCTGCCTGCCAATTCAAAGACAGGGAATTTCATTAACAAATCTTCTTTAGTGCGGCAGATCAGCACACAACTCTTATTTGTATTATATTTTATGTCATTTTCCTCTCCATAAGCACTACACACTCTTAATAACTCCTGAAGACCAGCACTACTTGGACTGAGAATAACTAGATCATCAGCATACATAAAATGATTCACTAACTTATTCCCTATTAAGCACCCAGTTTTACAGGCATTCAGTTGCTTTGACAACTCATCCATGTAAAGATTAAATAGAATAGGGGACAATATACTGCCCTGTCTAACACCACTGCTCACACCAAATGGGGATGAATGACTCTTCCCCCATTTCACCAGCATCTTCTGATGTGCGTACCAGTATATCAGGATACGTACTAAGTACTTGGGAACCCCCCTGTCAATCATTTTCCTAAACAGTATCCTGTGATTAACACGATCAAACGCCTTGGAGGCGTCAATAAAGCACAGAAAAACTGAAGAATTTTGATTTCTGTACTTATTTATAATTTCTTTTAAAGCATATATGCACAGATCTGTTCCATGATGGGGTTTGAATCCAAATTGATGATCAGTAGATTTGATGAATACATTTAATTTTTCAAACATGATTTTTTCCAGTACTTTAGATATTATATTGGCTATAGCTATGGGCCTGTAATTATCCAGGCTACACAGCTTGCCAGCTTTATCTTTAATGACTGGTACCGACACAACAGACAATAATGATTCTGGTAACATCCCATGAATTATGAAGCTGGTGAAACAGATTGCAAGAAGAGGAGCAATTCTTGAGCTAGCATATTTAAGATGCTCAGCAGAAATACAGTCTAAACCACTCGCTTTGTTATCTGATAGCTCTCTAATGGCTTTGGTCACTGCATGAGTGTCAATCCGGAGCGAATCGTCCCTTTCTACTTTCCCTACCTTATAAGTTTCATCCTTAGTTGAATTAAATAATGAGTAAAAGTGTTGCCGCCAAAGATCCACAATATTTTCTGTACCTGAAATGCCTTCCAAAGTACAGGGCAAAGGCGTTTTACTGTTACTAATCCGTCTAAGCTCCTTCCAAAAATCTGTGACATTCTTATCTAACAATTTCTTGGCCAAGGAATTACTTCTCATTAGCTGCGCATTTTTAGAGATATGACGAATAGCATACTTAAACTTTGCATTTGTACATTTCTTCATCTCAAATTCTGGCCCTTGTCTGGGTCTCCCAGCCACCACCCATGCTTTATATGCTTCCCGAGCTTCAGAATAAGGCACAGCTACGGCCTCATTCCAGCCAGGTCTAACCTTGTGTGTTTTACGTATTTTCTTATAATAAGGCTTGCTGTCCTTATACAGGGAGTTAACTATAGCATTGTACAAACTACAAAGGTCTTTCTTATGCTCAACAATGCTACAGTTCACATCGCTGCACATTACAGCATCTCTAGGAAGACATATTTTACTCAAGGATTTATCTGTATGAACACAATATTCTACAATTTCTTCCTCAGAAAGAGTGTCCCAGTCTAATTTTCCCACCTCATCCTGACTGGCATTTTGACAAAGTGCAGGTAGACAGTCAACATTAATTATCATCTCAAACGGTATATGATCAGACATTGCTAACCCATAATAAATACTCATGCCACCCAAAGAAGCATGTGCATCACCAGTGCTGATGCAATGATCTAGCCAGGACGTAGTGTGCCAAGCCTCACTTATATAGGTATAGCTATCAGGAGGCATTAGTACCTTACTTGACAAGATTAAGTTGTTCTCATAACAAAAATGATACATATGTTTTGCAAATAAGGAGTCAGTGTCAGATATGTCTGCATTCAAGTCCCCCATAATAAAAATACAAGTATTATTATAGTCTTGCATATAAGAATTAATAAAGGCAAGCTTATTTAAATATTCATCCTCATTCTGTTGACACTCAAATGGCGTATATACATTAATAATAAGGAATTCCTTATCATTACAATTAAACTGCACACCAATACACCAATCTACACCAAGTCGGACCACTTTTATCAAGGAGTCCAGCTTCTTTCTTCTTCTCTTTCATAGTCTGGACAGATCACAAAAACAGAATATCTCAGATCTGCCAGACGGTTAAACTCTCGTCAAGCCCGGTGGGCTTTGTTTTTTTCTCAGGTTTGATCTCTCCATTACCTACCGTCCTGGGTCTCATAATGTCAAGCCCGATGCTCTTTCTTGCCAGTTTTCCTCCGACTCCTTCCTTCTCTCTCTTTAGCTGTCACTTCTCCCCCCGAAACTATTCTGCCTTCTTCCTGTATTGTAAGTTCTCTGCTCGATCTCTTGGGAGATCGAGCAGAGGGTCCGGGAGGCTCAATTCTCCGAACCCATCCCTGAGGGAGGCCTGATGAACCGACTCTACAGCCCATCTGTCCTCTGGAGCAACGTTATTCAGTGGAGTCACACCAGTTTTTTTGCCTGCCATCCTGGCATTTTCCAGACTATTGAACTCTTGCAATGAGCTTTTTGGTGGCCGACCCTCAGGGCAGACATTAAAGACTATGAGCACATTAAGACGGCCACTGTTTGGTCTGGACTAAAGGACCAAAGAGTGTATTCTGCAGATAGTTCAGTTCGTTTGGTGCCGTCTGAATGCATGTTGGAACTCTGGTGCAGCACCAAACTAGCAAAGTCTGGTCCCCCTGAAAACGAGGGTCTTGGTATGCTTGCAAACGAAGTCTGATGCACTTCGCTTGCCATGTGAATCCAAACGGAGTATCCAGCAGACCAAAGGGCAGACGTGCCCTTCGGCATTTGTGTAACCACAGTAACACATCTGGGTTCACCATCTGGGTAAGATGCAGACAGACAAAGTTGCCACTTCTGCAGCAGTATCCAACCTGCTGTGGAAATCCCCAAAATAACATCATGCTTAGGTTTACATTATCCGAAGGGGTACTCACCTGGAAAAGTTGTCCCTGCCTTGAAAACTTGATGGGTATTTCCGTTGCTAGCTTGCTAGCCTGGTTAGCACGTCCATAGCAGGAATTCGTGGGTAAATAACTCCGACATCCCGATTCAGCTGAAGAGCTCCGGGTCCTTCTGCCTCCATTTTGGGTAGAAAATAACAATAAAGACAACCGTGCAGATCCAAGAAATGCTTTTATGAGAGAAAGCCGAAGAGAAAAGGATAAAAAAAAAAATGTTTCATGGACAGACTTGGGGTAGTGAGGAGATGCAGGCTCTGATAGATGTTTAGTCAGAGGACCAGATTTCTCAGCTGCTTGTGGCTACACACAAGAATACCAGGGTTTTTAAAATGTTTAGTGACATAATGGTGGCACGGGATGTTCATGCAAATTATGGCAAGAGCACTAGTGGCCCAATCCACAATTTTGTTGTACTGTACTACTGTACAATGACAATAAAGCCTATTCTATTCTATCACATCCCTCGCAGCCACAATGGATGTCCTCAACCCCAACAATCCCCCCCGCCCTCCCACAGCCCATCAGCTGCTATGGCCCACCCACACAACACACTGACGTGCATGTCACCACATGACTGGCTCGACTTCTGCAGTGCTACATGATGCCAGCACAATTTACCACAATTTGTACAGATTGCACATTGACTGCAGTCACAAAAATTTGCACAGTACGTCATATAGCACATGGACAGTCGTGAAGTGCAATTTAATTGTACATTTTGGGGTCCGACACTTTAAATGCAGAGCATTATTTTCAATTTTTACCCTTAGGCTAAAAAATGCACTGTTTATAGACCATCACTACAGACTGAAATCTTTATTATTTCAAATACCACAGCATATTAAGCAGTAAAAGGGAAACTGTAAAAAAAACAAAAAAACAAAAACAAGTCAATGGCTTGTCTCACACACAGCAAAACATAAACTACAAAAACAGATTAATTGTCCACAGCAGCCCTTTTTATGGCTCATAGGGGGCTGAGCCCCTCATTATCTAAAACAGACACATAGTGCATTTCTGATGTGCCCCCCACTGTTGGCCTGAAGTTCAGCTGCCAGTCTCTGTCGTCCCAGTTGTCGCTGACTTGTTGCCACCCACTGCAGGGACATGGTTGGATCCACATGCTCCTATAAAGACAGTGGTATCATACTCATTAACAGCAGTTAAGACAGCATCATGGCTGCCACACACATACACACATGTATTTGTGCACATACACTACCGTTCAAAAGTTTGGGGTCACCCAGACAATTATTTTGTGTTTTCCATGAAAAGTCACACTTATTTACCACCATGAGTTGTAAAATGAATAGAAAATATAGTCAAGACATTGACAAGGTTAGAAATAATGATTTGTATTTGAAATAATAATTTTTTCCAGATACTCAACCTGCTCAAAGGAAGGTCAGTTTTATAGCTTCTCTAACCAGCTTAACTGTTTTCAGCTGTGCTAACATGATTGCACAAGGGTTTTCTAATCATCTATTAGCCTTCTGACGCAATGAGCAAACACATTGTACCATTAGAACACTGGAGTGATAGTTGCTGGAAATGGGCCTCTATACACCTATGTAGATATTGCACCAAAAACCAGACATTTGCAGCTAGAATAGTCATTTACCACATTAGCAATGTATAGAGTTTATTTCTGATTAGTTTAAAGTTATCTTCATTGAAAAAAAGTGCTTTTCTTTCAAAAATAAGGAAATTTCTAAGTGACCCCAAACTTTTGAACGGTAGTGTATAAGTGCATATTAGCACAAGGCAATTACATAAATGTTTAAAGTGTTACTGGATTGAGTTTTTAAGAAATAAAGTGTTTTTTGTGGATCAAGTTATAAAGGATTTAATACAGAAATATGCATTTGTTAATCTGCTTTTAACAGTGCTTGATAACAGGTTCTTTTTACAAAGTACTTTGGAAAGATACACAATTCTTGCCAGACTGGTTTTAGGTAAAAATGTAGTTCTTATTTCTAAGGAATGTGATTAATTCACTCTCATGTATGGTTTACGGCCATATATGTGATCTTAAAACTTTTAAACCATGCAATATCTCCGTCTCCGTCCGTGTAGCCACAGCAGCACGTCGTCGTCTTTCACTCTCCTTTGGCTCTCGTTCATTCGTCTCATGTGTAGAGCAACATGCTGAATTGTTCGCTGCCTTGCCTGCTTATACTGGGCAGCGTATTGTGAAGACAATAATATGTATCCACACCAAAGTAAAAACAGAAACCCCAAGATCGCGTTTTGGTGCTGTTCCATCGTTTGTTTGTGGCGGACAAACATCCCGGCTGAAGGGAACGGATTTCCATTTTCGGTCCTTTCCAATTGATGAGCCGGATTTTTCTTCTTCGCTGAGATTTTTTCTTCCTGGTCAGTGGTCGCTTCGGCTACAGTGCCACAAACAAGCAGCTGTTGTAACTGCGTGACGTTGTCCAAGCAGTTTGGTCTACTTGAGAAAGGTGCTGTGTGAATGCAAACCAAGCCAAATGAAGGTGTGAAAATTCTTGCCATTCCCCGCCAAGTCGAACCGAGAGCCCTAGGCTATCCTGGTCTGAATACAGCCTATGTTAAAGCCTGCCAGATTTGCACCACCAACAAATCTGATTCCTCAACACCTGCTGGCCCCCTTCATCCCTTCCCTGTCCCTAGTCACCCCTGGTCACACATAGCCATAGATTTTGTTATGGGTCTCCCTCCATCACAAGGAAACACCGTTATCTTCACCATCATTAATCGTTTTTCCAAGGCCATCCATTTGGTTCCCCTACCCAAGTTGCCCTCTGCCACTGAGACTGCCAAACTCCTGACTCTCCATGTCATCCGCCTGCATGGCATCCCTTTGGACATCATCTCGGACCGGCGGCCACAATTCACTTTACAGGTTTGGAGTGCCTTCTGTCGTTCCCTGGGTACCACTGTCAGTCTTACGTCCGGATATCATCCCCAGAGCAATGGTCAGGTCAAGCGTGCCAACCAATCCCTGGAGGCCACCCTGAGATGTGTAGCTTCCTGTAATCTGACCACCTGGCGCTCCCATCTTACTTGGGTGGAGTACGTGCATAGCACTGCCGTCTCCTCCACCACCAGCCTGATGCTCTTTGAGACCTCTATGGGGTATACTCCTCCTACACCTATGGTGGAGAGGGAGGTTGCTGTGCCATCTGTGGAGGTCCACACTCACTGCTGTCACCATCTGTGGAGGTCAACTCGAGCTGCCTTTCTCCGCTTATCCAAGCGGAATCGTCTCTATACCAACTGCAGACATGCGTCGGCACCCAAATTCACCATGGGACAGAAGGTGTGGTTGTCTGCCAAACAGGCTCCGCTGAAGACGGACTCATGGAAGCTGTCACGGTGCTTTCTGGGTCCGTTCATCATCTCAAGCATCATCAATGATGTCACCATTCGGCTCGACCTGCCTCCAACTCTCTGCATCCACCCAACCTTTCGTGTCTCATGGATTAAACCCCTCTACGCCAGCTCCCTCTGCCCTCCTCCGAAGCCTTCTCCTCCTCTCCGGGTCCTCGATGGCCATATCATCTACACAGTCCAAAGGATCTTGGACGTCCATCGTCGGGGCAGGGACTTGCAGTATCTGGTCCCCTGGAAGGGTTATGGACTGGATGAGAGGTTGTGGATCCCTGGGTCATATTTCCATGACAAAGGTATGAATCGGGCTTTCCATCAGGTGCATCCCAACAAGCCCAGAGGGACGCCAGGAGGCGCCCCTTGAGGGAAAGGGGGGCACTGTGATCATCAGGTGAGTGTGCCCCCCCCCCCCCCATGTTTTTTTCCTCTGCCTGTTTCCTGGCTCTGGAGTTGATTACGCCACCTGGATGATTGTGCACACCTGCTACTACCTCATCAACCAGCTTTAAAAGAGCCAGTCTGCGAGTGTTTCTTTGCTGAACTATTGGGTTTTGCTGCCTTCAGCTACTGTCAAGTTGAATGGTGTTTATATTTGCTTGTAGTCTGATCTACTTCTCTTCTCCTTCTCAGGTTGCTACCATCTCAGCAGTGTGTTACTCCGGGGCTGCGCACACTCATTTGAACCTCTTCATCAGCCAGACTACTCCTACTCCACCCAGGTCAACCATCTACTCCAGGGGTGCTCACACTTTTTCAGCATGCGAGCTACTTATAAAACAACCAAGTCAAAATGATCTACCCACTACAAAAATGCAAAACATATAATTATTTATATATAATGTATTATATATAAATGTATACATTTCAAATGTATTAAGGATTCTTTGTATGTACAATGTATGTTGATGTACCTTGCATAACTGAATAAGCCAATATTGCACAACACACATAATAAATAACTATTAACATTTTTTGTAATTACCTGAGTTTACTTTGATGACTTGCACTGAATTGAATCAGCCAGGGATGTATAGTCCGGACAGTAGCTGCTGACAGCCAGCCTCAAGCACATTTCCAAATGTTCATCAGTCATGGTGGATCGGTATTTGGACTTAATGATCTTCATGTAGGAAAAGGCTGACTCACATAAATAAGTGGTAATTCAAGAAGTCTGGGAACGCATCGTCCTGCCTGCACTTGGCAATAAATCCATTCACACGCCCAACCATTGCAGGTGCTCCATCTGTGGTGATAGACACCAATTTGTACACTGGGAGCTGAGTTTTCTCGATAAAGTTTTTAAACGTCTGAAATATGTCCTCTCCTCGTCTGTTCTTTCATGGGAGGTGCTGTCAATTCGCCCTTTTCACATTCCCCGCAATGCAATGCGCAACCGGCAACAAACGGTAGTTTGTTTACACTGGCTCACATGCATACACGTCGAAATAAAGCCACAAATCAGGGTTCCAGATGCGTAGTACCTTTCTGTAGTAATCGCCAGGGTACAGACAAGGAACAGGGCATAAGAAGATCATACTATAGGTTTCCAAGCGATGAAAAAAACGCAGATCTTCGGCGAATTTGGGAGAGCAAAATCTGGCGATTACTACAGAAAGGTACTACACATCTGGAACCCTGATTTGTGGCTTTATTTCGATGTATCTTGAACTCTGTCTCTGTGTATGCATGTGAGCCAGTGTAAACAAACTACCGGATGTTGCCGGTTGCGCATTGCATTGTGGGGAATGTGAAAAGGGCGATATTCGCTCCTCTTTTGCAGTGAGATCACTAAACACCATACGAATGAAAATGCACATCTGGGCTGTGTCACTCATATCTGTAGATTCGTCCAACTGCAGTGAGAAACACTCACAATCTCCGATGTCCTTCCACATTTGCTGGGTTAAATCCTCAAGCAAGGGCTTAAAATCTGAGGTAATTTGCTGACTAGCTTGTAAGTTTTGCTGCGCTTAGCGCCGTTGTTTATGCATGAGCGGTGACCTAAAGGTCAAAATTCAGTTGTCATCTGAATGGTTGCCCTGTATGTCAATCAAGTGACGGGATGTTTGATAGGCTGACAAATATTTTTTTTAATGTCACGCTGCGATCGACCAGTAGATCGTGATCGACCAGTAGATCGCGATCGACGTAATGAGCACCCCTGATCTACTCCATCCCATTCAGCCAACTTCCCTTCTCCTGTGTATCCTGCTGGTGTTTCCCCCACCAGCTCCTTCTCATCATATGCTGGGCTGCAGCTGGGTCCTCTGCTCTGTCAGTAAGTCCATCCTCCTCTTTCCTCATCTTCTCCCTTCTCCAAGAATTAATTATTAATCCGTTCCCCTCTCTTTCTTCTCTGTAGGCTGTGTGCTGCTCCAGCATGCCATTCGTGCTGTTTTTTTGTGTTTGTTAGATTTTCTGTTGTTGTGCGTTTCGTGTTTTTGTGTTCATTAAACTGTGCTTAACGTTACCATCTGAGTCTGACTGCAGAATTAGCAAAAAAAAAAGTTTCTTTTGAGGTGCCAAATGAGTGGGGGCCCCTGGGCTCCTGCCCCGGTAAGCCCACTTGATAATCCAGAGCAGGCCTGAGTAGACGCCATTACTGGGAGATAAAGCTGAGTGGGCCAGTTACAGTAGCCGCTGCATACAAGGACATTGCACTTACTGGAACTCCAGAGGAGTGTGGATTTGGAATAGAATGGAATAGGCTTTTATTGTCATTGTACAGTTGCACAGTAAAACGAAATTGTGGGTGCTCCACCAGGCTACTGCGCGATTAAGTATGAGAGAAGGCTATATAAATAGAGCACAGAGTTAAAGAACACACGACTGAATAAAATAGCCCAGGATTATGGGATATACACAGGTATGGTAGTGACTTCACGGATGGATCAATGTACATGAAAGTGCAGAGTGCAAAGACAGGTGTGATTATTATGATAATTGAAAAGGTCCTCAGTTCTGTGCATGTGAGTGTTCGGAGAGGGGGGGGGGGGTGGAGCCTCTGACTGCAGTTCGGATGGCCCAGGTGAAGAAACTATCAGCAGGGCTTAAAGTTTTCCGGCACCATGCCGGATTTCCGGCGTGTGCTGTTTTTTGTTTGTTTGTTTTTTGGCTGTGGGGAAATTTACTTCCTATTTCTGTAGCAGAAACACTTTTTGTCCAAACTATCTGCAATGGTGCATGAATAATACTCAAAATAAATGGTCAGTTCTGCATAGTTTGGAGTTCTTTTAAGATATTTAGAGCAGTGACTATAGTATTTGGGATGGCGGAACATATTAAGCTTGCACATTCACTGACCTCAACCATAGCTCACACCCCATTAGCGAGTACAGAGCCGAGTGAAGCCACCTGGCCGCCAAATTAGGGAGGGAATCGAGTTGACATTATGTTTAGCGGCCGTCAATTTCTGTAGTTCACCAGTTGCACAAGATTATAAGTTGTGTCTCCATGCCAAGAAGTTCAAAATCTGTTATTTTTTTGGGAAGTTTTTGAGGTAAAAGTGGCACCGTTTACTACTAAACCCTTTTGGCAGTATATGGAGGTCTGGTGGCTTCACTTCTAGCGGCCAATGATCCATCTAGTTTTTCTATAGATGTAAGTGGCACACTTCTCATCATAGTGACAGCGAGAGTGAGTCACTGGAAATGTGAGTGTGTGTATCCTTCAGCATACAGAAAACTTTTCATGCATTCTGTAGGATGGAGAGTAAGTTTTTGAGGCCTGGGGAAGATTTTTTTGATTTTTGATTTGATTTTGTTTACTTTATTCATCCCCAGAGGGGAAATGGAAATTGAGGGCATCCACCTGGATGGATGAAGCAGCCACAGTACGGCGCTATCCCTTCACCATTCACACACACATTCGCACCTAGGGCCACTTCAGAGTCTCCAGTTAACCTAACCTACATGTTTTTGGCCTGTGTGAGGAAACCAGAGAAATCCAAGAGTAAACCCACGCAGATACGGGGAGAACATACAAACTCCACACAGATCACTGTTGGTCAGAGGCCGGGATCGAACCCAGGATCCCATGGCCAAGAGGGAGTTGCTGTGCTGCCACAATACTAACCACTGCGTCACCGCACCGCCAATTTTTTGTCCTAATTGACAAATGACTTAAAAACAAATAGCGCTGGGCATGGATCGAAGAAATGGGCAGAGACGATAAGCCTTTTGGTAGCTGGTGTAAAAAAAAAAATAATTAGAGAACACGAGCTTGTTTCTGCACGTTGTGCTTGAAATAATGCAATTTAGAGTATTGTATAGATTTTAGATTTTAGATTTAGTATACTTTATTGATCCCCAGAGGGGAAATTGAGGGTCATCCACCACCTGGATGGATGAAGCAGCCACGATACGACGCTATCCCTTAACCATTCACACACACATTCACACCTAGGGCCACTTTAGAGTCTCCAATTAACCTAACCTGCATGTTTTTGGCATGTGGGAGGAAACCGGAGAAATCCCGGGGTAAACCCACACATACACGGGGAGAACATGCAAACTCCACACAGATCACTGTTGGTCGGGGGCTGGGATCGAACCCACGATCCCCACGATCCCCCGGCCAAGGGTAAACTGTGCTGCCGCAGTGCTAACCACTGCGCCACCGTGCAGTATAGTATACAGTTCACTGTTGCTGTTTACAATTTGTTATTAAAAATACATGGTGCAAATGTTGCACATTTCATTACAAAATAGTAAATCAATGGCCTTTTCCATATACCCTCTACTGAATGTTGCTAATCAAATCTTATTCCGCTAGTGAATTAGTTCACTTGACTGAGTTTCACATACCCTTATTCATAAATTTCACGTTATAGATTGTAGGTCATTCTGTACATAATTATATAACTTGATAGCAACAGCATCCTAAATGTTAGATGTTTGCACCATATTAGAGTGACATGGAGTGCTATTGCCACCTACTGACCTTCCTTGGTATTGCTGTTTCAAACAGTCCACCATAATCTAGTCTGAATTTATCAATGGGTATGGCAGATATATTACTAGCTGGTTTCAAGGAAAATCATAGATAGATAGATAGATAGATAGATAGATAGATAGATCTATCTATCACACACTATTCACACTACTCACAAAAAAAATAGGGATAGTCAGCTTTCGGTTGAAATTTCAGGATGCGCCTAAAATGCACTATAACCTTTACAGGTGAATTTAATTTGACCTTCTCTAGCCTTTTGAATGCACATGTCCAGCTGTTCAACGTTTCAGTACTTTTTGCATAACATACTGTTCTCTAACAGGGTGCTTCACAGTAAAATTCACGACAGGTGTTTGAGCCATGAATCGACCAATAAATTTTCTGGTTCAATTACAATTGGTATTTAAACAGTCCTCTTCATCATACTGTTCACATTTTGACATCATGAGACCAAGACAACATCTCACAGTTGATCAACAGTACCTCGCCAGTGCGAGACTTCAGACAGGATGTTCTCAGAAGGAAGTGGCCACTGAGCTTAGAGTGTCATCAGCAGGTTGCAACAGAGATACAGAGAAACTGGAAGAGTCACAGAAAGGCATACAAGTGGACGTCCTTTGGCCACATCCCAAGCTGATGACCACTTCATTGTGAACAGTGCATTGTGGAACTGGATAATGAATGCCACTCAACTCTAGGCACATGTAAGCAAGGTGAGAGGCACCCAAGTGTCACGTCAGACCATTTGAAACAGTTTAGAGTCATGTGAAAAAATTAGGACACCCTATATAAGCCTGTTTTTGTTTTTTGTTTTTTACATATTTGGACATATGGATATTTAATATCAATGTTAAAAATACTGGGAGATTCATGTAATTCAACTAAACAATTAAAAATTAATTAAAGACTTTTTTCAAATTTTCTGTAAAATGTAATTCTAAACAAATGGTGAGGAATAAATTAGGACACCCCCATCTTTTTTAGGACACCCCCACATTCATTCCCACTTAACATGGCTAAAATAAATGTTAAAAAATGCAAATAAAAACAAAAACAAAGTTAGACATAGATATGTGAACGTTTCTTAATAAAGAACTGAATATTTAATGGGGTGTCCTAATTTTTTCACATGATAGCCTGCATGCTAAACGACCTACAAGGGTACCTGACCACACCACCAGGCACATGTATCATCTTGCATGGGCCAGCGAGCATTTATGCTGGACAAGGGACCAGTGTGCCTCAGTGCTGTTCTCTGATGAAAGTCAATTCATGTTGAGCAGACATGATGACAGTCAATGATGTTGGAGATGTCAAGGAGAGCGCTATGCATCAGCCACTGCTGTCACCAGACAAGCCTTTGGTGGTGGTGGTGTTACAGTCTGGGTAGGTGTGTCTAGTCAATACAGAACTGCCCTACACCTTGTGAATAATACAGTGACAAGCCAATACTGCCTGAATAGCATCATTAATCCAGTCATTGTGCCCCTGCATGAACAACGCAGGCCTAATTTCATCTTCATGAATGACAATGCACCAGTTAATCAAGGTTGCATCATTAGGGAATGGCTGCTGGAGGCTGGGGCACCTCAGATGGAGTGGCCTGCACTTTCTCCAGACCTGAATCCCATAGAAGATCTACGGAATCAGCTGAGTCGCCGTGTAGAAGCTCATAAACCTGCATCCCACAAAAATAGTAACAGTTTGCTTCCTAAGACTTAACGATTTAAGATATCAAATAGGTTTTTTTTTGTTTTTTTTGGGGGGGGGGTTTGCATTCATTGCACTACCTTGGAATGATATGGACTTGATTGCAGCAGCTTCAGCATGTGTTAATTTTTAAATTATCACAAAATATTGATCAATAAAATTTTGAACAACTGTCAGAAAATGTCTGTACGTGTTAAGTTAAATAACAAGCATTCATAGCATGACAGCAGAATGAGCA